>CAJGYO010000009.1:4482809-5082809 GCA_904845875.1 Miscanthus lutarioriparius | reverse complement strand
GTCTTCACCGACCCGAGAGGATGGCGAACTTTGGGCTAGAAGTTGTTTGTGACACACACATTTTTGATGGCACACACTATGCACGGTGGAAACATCATATGCTTGATCATTTCCGTGAATTGGGTCCCAAGGCATGGTGGATCATTGTTGTTGGTTTTTCTCGTGATGCCTTGGACAAGGATAACCTCACCCAAGCGCAAGAGGATTGCTTACAACTTGATCATCGTGCTCTTTATTATCTAATGTGTGCTATACATGATGATATTTTTAGATGTGTGTGGGACTTGGAGAGTGCTCATGATATGTGGCTAGCACTCCAAGCCTTTTACGGTGACTCCTCCACATGGGATGATAGTAAATTCAAGAAGGAGGATGAACCAAAGAAGGAGGCGTATGAGTGTGTTGAGCATAACCACAATTTGGTGATTGTGGAAGATTGCTCCACCTCATGGTCAAGTGATGATGATGATCGATCTACTACAAGTTCACTTGACAAGGTTGATGATGATGCCACACGTGTTGCAAGTGATGATGCTACCCCATGCACACTTGATGGCGATGATGGTTCATGCTCAAGCCATGATAAAGATGCTACTACAAGCTCTCCAACTACATCACCACATTGCTTCATGTCACAAGGTGACACCAAGGTATCAAATGATAATGTGGTTGATCATATTGATTCATATGATGAGCTTGTTAGTAGACTTGCTAGCATGACCATGTCTTTAGAAAATGAGAAAGCTAAAACATTGAAATTAGAAAATGAAAACTCATTTCTAAATAACTCTTGTGAAGAACATAAGAAATTACTTGATGGTTATAAATCTTCACTTGATGAGCTAAAATTGAATCATGAGACACTACTTGCATCTCATGATGAATTATTAGAACAACATGCTTCTCTCATTAAAGTATTTACAAAGAAACTTAAAAATAATGAGAGCTCATCACATGGATCAAATAATAAATTGCAAAATGTTACTAACCCTTGTGATGTAGGCAAGAAGCATGTATCCACCTCTTGTGATGACTTATTAGAAATGCCATGCTCTTCACATATAGATGCTTGTTCTACTTCTATGTCTTGTGAGACTAACCTTTTGAAGGAGAACAATGAGCTCAAAAATGAAGTGAAGAAATTGAGCAACAAGTTAGAGAGGTGCTACAACTCAAAAGTCACCTTTGAGCACATGTTGAAGACTCAAAGATACTATGGTGACAAGTGTGGCCTTGGCTTCAAGAAGAAGATGACAAAGGGCGAAAGAAAGAGAGAAAGAAAGATGAAGAAGCTACAACAAAGAAAGCTCTCTCATACCATGTGCTACCGGTGTCATGAAGCGGGACACTTTGCAAGTGGTTGCCCTAACATTGAGAAGCTCAAAAATATAAAAGAAGAGAGGCTAAAGCATGTCAAATGCTTCAAGTGCCGCACTTGGGGTCATCTTACCTCAATGTGCCCAACCAAGCAATTGGTGAAGCAACAAGTGAAGCCTCAACCAAAGCCACAAGTTGAGCAAGAGAATACACTCCAAGTTCAAATCAAGATCAACCATGAAGATGGTGGTCACTTGATGATAAAGAAGAAGAAAACAAGAAGGGGTAGAAAGGCAAGGCATCCAATGCAAACTCAAGATGCCAAGATGATGAGCAAGAACGAAGATGAGAAGAAAGATTATGCTCACATCAAGTGCTTCAAGTGTGGAAATATGGGACACTTTGCCTCTAAGTGTCCTACCAAGCTTGAGAAGAAGGCTCAAGCAACTCATGAGAGGCAAGGCAATGAGAAGCACCACATGAGCAAGGAAGAGAAGGCTCAATCAAAGAGAAAGTGCTACTCATGCCGGGAAAGGGGACACATGGCACATTCATATCCCCTAGGTGATATTTCTAAGCCTATTTCAATTGTTGATAATAATATGCTTGGAAAGTATGGTAATGGTACCTCTATAGTTGCTATTGCAAAACATCCCGCTACTCATACTAAGGCATCGCCTAAGTATGTTGCTCCTAATTTGAGAGCCCAAACTTGTTTGGGTACCATCAAAAAGTGGATAATTGATTGTAGGTACCATCGGCATTGGAGACTTGATTCAATTGATATCTCATTGTTCATCATATGTTGAATCAAGTTATGAAGCTTAGTGAACATCATTATCCCAATGCCATGACAAATTGAGTAAAGTCCAAATGTGCTACAACATACAAGTGTCAATTTCAAGTTGTTGGTAATTCATTGGATATATTTGATGACTTGCAAATAATTGAAGTCAAAGCTTGCTAGTTGAATGATCATGAGCTAACCAAAGGTATATCTTTTGTTGATCATTTCATTTGGGTGCATATGAGTTGATTGAATTAGATAAATATGCAATGTTGCTTGCTATGAGATGATTGAATGGATAATTGATTAGTAGTCAAGTTTGGATTGATTTGTGTTGGATAAGTTCATAAGATGACATTTAGTAAGTGATTTGAATGGATATATGTCTTATGGAAGTATTCAAACAAGTTAGTTTCAAGTTTGATTCATACATGATGAAGTATAGCTCAATTGTTGAAATCTGTCCTATATTGCAAAATCTGAGCTAGCTGTGAACTTAGCCATGTTTGAGAAATCCAAACTTATTGGATTGGCATGAAAATTGGTGTACATGCTCTAGACTTATGGTATAAGATGCTGTACAATTTTCATGAGAATTGGATAAGAAATGCTTCGGTTTTGGAGTAGATCTTGTCAGCTATAGTGCAGCTGTTTTCAGCATGTAGCAGTGGTGGAAGAATCAAAATTTGGTAGCAATCTAGAAGTAAAATGAAGCTCAAATTTTTACAGTTGCTAGATAACTTAGTAAAGAACATCTCCACCAAATTTCGTGGTATTTGGATTTGTACTTTGGGAGATATGCTTATTTCTTTGAAGGGTACAAAATCTGTCAGAAAAAGTGACAAATGTTGGATTGATCTAGAGTCACTTTGATTGAAAGGTCCTCAAGTTGAAAACATGTTTGCACGTGTTTGAGGTACCTAAGTTTGGTTTTGAGATGATCTAAAAGCATGACAAGCAAAGAGTACAAGGCTATTTGATCGTGGAGTGTACTTTGCACACATTCGGTACTCAAATTGAAATATCAAGATCAAACTCAAGATGAAGTTGAAGTTTAAGTTCTAGTGACTATTGGAAATCATTTGGTAGAAAGAAAAGAACTTAAACAAGAAGAAAGAAAAGGACTTAAAGAAGGAATCAAGGTTACTCATCAAGTTAAGTCCATCACTTGGATCAATCAATCAAGTTATTTCAAGTGAGTGTCAACAATGGTTCTTGGAGAGAGGTCACTTTTCCCTTGTGTAGGGGCTTGCCGCCTATGTGTAGGTAAACCAAGTGTGGTACTTGGAAGGCTAACATGGAAGTGGTGATCTGAGGAACATTTGAGATGCTTAGTTGAAGCAATCAAAAGGGTTGATCAAGAAAAGCAAGCAACACCCAAAAGAGAGCTAGTCATGATATTTCAAGTAGTATTCTCAAATTGATACTCTCATGCAAGCAAAGATCAAAAGATAAAGCAAGCCAACCACAACAAGAAAGTGCACTTGATCATAAGTGGTATTCATTTCATATGGGTGAAGAATGAAATTCAACATGGTATCTATTGGTCTTCACCAAGCTTATAATTGGACTTCACATTGCTATTGGAGTAATGAATTGGAATCTATGTGACTATCCTCTACTCCAACATAGCAAAGGTATCATTGTAATGTGCATGATCATTTCATCCCTTACTAGTATGTGGTTAGTGCATATAGTACATGCTTCATAGGATCATGCATAACAAATGAAATGTTTAAATTCATAGCCTACCACTATTGTTTGAATGATTACTTGATCTAGTGGTTAGTATATGAATTTGTTCATGAGCTAGTGATCCCAAGTACTTGATCTAATTTGGATTGCTAACAAGTGACAAGTACAACATTGGCAAGATAACCCTTGCAAGAGGTGTGAAGAAGCTTGTCATTGGTTCAAACCGGACTTGGAAGCTTAGGTAAATCAATTTAGTTCAAGTCAATCATAGAAGCTCATGATAGTGATAAGAGTACAAGCACAAGACAACAATGCAAATGGATATCTAGTTTGTTTATTTCAAATGATATCTAGACTCAAGTATTTCATCAAGAATCTATAAGTAATGTCTAGATCAACTCACAAGTGATATCCAATAAGTGGTACTCATGAAGATAGCAAATGTTCAAGAAATGGTTCTTATTGAAAAATCCAACAAATGATTCCACAAGTGATCCTCAACTTTAAGTGATCATCAAATGAAGAATGCATCCCTCAACTACAAGAGCTCAAGTGTATCAAATGGATGACCCATGCTATCACATAGGGGGAGGTGTCCCACAAATTGATATCAAGATCTAAGATCCTATGTGTGGTATCTCAAGAAGCCCTACACAAGATTCAAGTGGTACAACTTTCAATTGGTATCAAATTGGTATCTACAAGTGGGGTCGTTCCAACAATCAAGTGATGTCCATCAAAAATACAAGACTCAAGCCTCAACCATCTACCCCAAAATGCACACCCTTGCATCAATGAGAAGCTCACCTTTTATGGAAATTGATGACAAAGGGGGAGAGATTGTACAAAGATGTCAAAGCCTTTATAAGGGGGAGAGATAGATTGAGTAAAGGGAGAGATAAGATATGAAAGCTTAAGAGGTTGGACATGGACATGGACAAAGAGGGAGCAACATTGAAGAAAAGAGATGGATCAAAATTCTTGGACAAGAGAAGCACACAAGTAGGGGGAGAAAGCTCATGAACTTTGATTGATTGCATTTGATATGTGCATATTCATGTGCTTGCTTGCATTGCATAAGCTTTTAAATTCAATATGCATGCTTGTGTGGTGTATGCTAGTTGTAGAACTTGAATGATGATTTGATAACTAGCATGCATAGGATGATAGCTAGACACTTGGTATGCTTTACAAGTAATGCTAGTACCTTGCTTTTAATGTTGATCTCACAAGGTATCTAGTGATTTTATTTCCAAGTGACATCTAGCTAACCATGGTGCTAAGGATGAAGTTAAAGGTGCAACTCCGATTGGTATCACACTTCAAAGGTTTACTCTATACACCTTAGCATCATTCGGTAGAATTACTCTCCCACAATTTCAATCTATGCATATGTGCAAGCTTCAAATTAAATACTCTAGCACATATGTAGGGGGAGCTAATACTACCATTTCGGGTTTGTAGTACTTGTCCAAAATCATTTTCACATGGTAAAATTGCTTGGGCAAGCAACATGAATCCAAAAGAGCTTAATTTCCATATCTTTGTAGAGTTGTCATCAATTACCAAAAAGGGGGAGATTGAAAGGTCCTTGTTTGGTTTTGGTAATTGAGTGACAACCTAGGTGGACTAATTGTGTTTATGTGAGATACACAGGTGATTAGTCCACAGGTACATGTGTGTGATCAACATATGCTATGAAGGTGAAAATGGCTTGGAGATGTTTCAAAGCTCACACATGTGATGATGAAGGAGCTTAAATGCACATGAGACATGACATTGAGTCATGTGATCAAGGTGGAGAAGATCAAGACAAGACTTGGCTTGATGGACCGGTTGTAAGCGTGAAGGGCAAGTCGAATGCTTTGGAGTGATGGACCGCGTGGCGGTGAAGCTTGAGCAAGACTTGTCTCCGATGGACGATGGCAACGGTGAAGAGCAAGTAAAGTCAAGATCGATGAACCAATATGATCACGTGATGATATGAAGTAGATCATATCATTGTTGATCATGTTGGTGCATGTGTTGCATCAATATTGGAGGAGATGGAATGGAATGCGCAAGGCAAAGGTATAACCTAGGGCATTTCATTTCACCGGTCATAGGTGTGTAGAGAAGTTTATGACCAGGTTTAGGATAGATGGCCGTACTATCAAGAGGGGCAAACTTGTTTGCATATCAGTCATCTAGTGCCACTCGAGTGATCTAACTTTGCATCGTCACTAGGATCGAGTGGCGTGGCAAGTTGAGTGGCTAATCCTTTGAAAAAATGATTGTGAAAATGCTAACACACATACACATGATGGTGTACACTTGGTGGTGTTGGCACATTTGCAAAGGTGAAGAAGTTGGTGATGAAAACGAGTGAGTCGCGCTGGTTATAGAGTGACCGGACGCGTCCGGTATGGTGACCGAACACGTCCGGTATTTGGTGGCATACTCAGCAATCGGACACGTCCGGTCGCCACACCGGACGCGTCTGGTGTGAATCAGAAAATGCAGTGTTCGGCAGTACAGTCGATCGGACGCTGGCTGCATCCGGTCCAGTGTGACCGGACGTGTCCAGTCGTCAGAGGATGCTTACTGTACTCGACCGGACGCTGAGGCTCAGCGTCCGGTCGGTTTCTAACTATCGCGTCCAGTCGGCCCTGGAGGCTTACTGGACTCGACCGAACGTAGCGGTGTAGCGTCCAGTCGTTTCATGCTGAGTGTCCGGTCAGCGTGTCAAAGAGCCATTGGAGGCAACGGACGGACACGTGGCGGTCAGACAGCTACCGGACACGTCCGGTATAGCGATCAGACACGTCCGGTATGCACGATCGGTGCGTCCGGTGCAGCGTCCGGTTGGCCCGAAAAATGCCCAGTGAAGGGGTAACGGCTAGTTTAGCCCTTGGGGCTATAAATAGAAGTGGCCTTCGGCCATGGCTGGTGCTGAGCACCTTGGGTGACTTTGTGTCCATGCTTGAGAGTGCTTTGGAGCCCTCCATCTCACACATACTTGATAGTGATCATTCGATTGTGTGAGTGAGCGATTCTAGTGCGATTGCATCGTGAGGTTGCATCGAGTGGCACTAGATGATCGAGTTGCAAGCCGGTGGTGCTTGTTACTCCTAGAGGTTGCCACCTCCTAGATGGCTTGGTGGTGGTCTCCGTGGAAGCCGGCAAGAAGCTTGTGCGTCACTCCGAAGAAGAGCTTGTGAGGGGCACTTGTGCTCGCCCCGCGGGAGTCGCGAAGAGCAACTTTAGTAAAGCGTGTCATTGAGCTACCCTCACTCAAGGGGTAGGTTCTTGCACCGCCCGACATGCGGGCTTAGCGGGTGATGCTAATTAGCCACCAAACCACCAAGTGAGCGGTCGACACAACGGGACTAGCGTGTTGGCAAACATGTGAACCTCGGGAGAAAAATCATCGTGTCAACCTTGTTCTTCCCATTGGTTTGCATCCCCGTTACACAAGCTTGTGATTAGTTTCATATACATTGAGCTTGTGTTGTTGCTTTTGTAATTAGTTAGCTTGTTTAGCTTGCTAGTTACCTTCTAGCTTGTGTAGCATAGAAGTAGCTCCCTTGCGTGGCTAATTTGGTTTGTGTAACCTTGTTAGTCACATTGCTTAGTTTGTGTAGCTAAGTAATTGCGCTCTCTAATTTGGCATTGGTTGCCTTGTTATTGAGCATTGCTAGTGAGCTTAGGTGGCTTTGTGCTTTTGCTTACTAGCATGTGTAGGAGCTCCCTTGTTGCTTAAAGTACTAGTGGCATAGGTTTGTGTGACCTTGCTTCTAGAATTGGTTAGGAGAGCTCTAGCTAGCCTGGCACCTTTGTTGCTTAATTAGTATCTTTTGAAGGTGCTAGAGAATATAGATAGAGGGGTGTAGTCTTGGCTAGACCGATAGTTCTAATTCCGCACTTGTTTCGGTTAGCCGACGCGATTAATTTTAAAAAGGACTATTCACCCCCCCTCTAGTCGCCATCTCGTCCCTTTCACCAGACGAGAGTTGGCTGAAGACTGAGAAGGCTGGGTAGGCTGGTTTTGAGGGCACTCATGAGCATAGTGGCCTTCCTTGCCACACTTGAAACAAGCACCTAACTTGTTCCCTAGTCCCAGACGAGGTGGAGCCTGTTGTCCCAGAGGTGGTTGTGTCTGCTTAGGCTGCAACACGGTACTGAGTGTGTTGAACGAAGTGGGCCTATTGAGGCTGACGTGGCTGCTGTCCACCTAGGGAGTGATAGGACACCCTTCAGACAACCTATGCTCTCTGCGGCTGTGAGTGACTAGAAAACCTGGTGATTCCCCTCTTGTGCTTCCATTCGGCCTAGGGGTCATGCTGCAATCCTTCCATCACGATGGCAGCGTTCATCAACTCACCAAAAGTGCGGTAGCCCCCAGTGAATAGCTTCTCCTGCAAGATGCAAGAAAGGCCATGATTGAAGTGCTCCATCTTCTTCTCATCAGTGTCCACATGGTGACCAGCATACTGAGCAAGATGGTTGAACTTGCTGACATACTCCATCACGGTCATATTCCCTTGCTTTAGCTCTACGAATTCTGATAGCTTCCTGTTCAGCAAGCCAGCGGGGATAAAGTGCTCACGGAAGGCTGTGGTGAACTCCTGCCAAGTCACATGGTGACCTACTGGCTGCATGGCAGAAAACATGTTCCACCAAGCAGTAGCGGACCCTAGAAGCTGCTGTGCGGCAAAGCGCACCTTCTGCTCATCATCCACCATGAGCAGCTAGAACTTCTGCTCTAGAGTACGAAGCTAATGCTCCGCATCCAGAGGCTCTACAGACAGTGTGAATGTGGGGGGTTGCGTCTTCAAGAAGTCCTGATAGGAACAGGGCCTCTCAGGACCATGGGCACCACCCCCATTGCCACCGTTGCCACCGTGGCCTCCACGAACGAAGCCACCAATAAGCTGCGCCATCATCTCCAAGGCATGGGCTGACTCACATCGAGCAGCCAACATCTTGGCCATCATCTCCACTTGAGTCATCATAGGCGGTGGCGGTGGTGGTGGTGGCGGAGGATCAAGCAAAGGGGCGTGCCGACTCTCTCCATTTCCACGACCATTTTCATCATGACCCTCACAACCATGACTAGTCCCAGCACTAGTACTCCCACGTCTAGACCTCAGGTTCATCATCTGTAAAATGGATAGGAACCCACCATTAGGGACAAGGCCTCCAGATAAGGAATAAGAGATTTAGAGAAATAATAAAGCTTGATAACTTATTTGATAATTACGGCTTTCCATTTGGAGCATTCCATTTTATTAATCACCCTAATAACTATTATTTTACGTGAAGGGGAAAATTTAAATAGCAAGATTCACTTTTCATGATGCATGTTCGACCTATTTGCTCACTCAAGCCAGAATATAGCGGCATACGCATAAAATCTGGCACATCGCACTGTCACTTGCCGAATGCTAAACGATTTCTTACGTAGTGCAAGTTAGTGTACCTACAGAAAAGGATTAGATGAAACCAGTGCCACTATCCTAGTTAGACCATATTGATAGGGCTCATACTTATTTACGTAAATTTACCATACCCTATTTTTGCAAAACTTTTGTTGGTCAAGTTTTAGATTTTTGAAAGGGTTCTTAGCTCGTAGACTCATTATTGGCTCCGATACCACCTGTGGCAGAACCGTCTGATTTAACATGCCTTCAGGGGTGCTTGTCTTCCTCTAGACACTAAGCACTCCCGAAAGGAAGCTAAACTAAATAGTTCTGTCGAGCACACTCTAAGGGAGAACTCGAACAATCCATGTTTACCTCCAGAATTCAATAATGAGTACGAGCTTACAATACTTAGTCCATTTCATACAACATAGCATCTTGCAAATTATTTATTACAATACCAGAGTTTCAGAGTGCGCAAAATAAAACTACAGAAAGTAATAAATATCTAGCAGAAACGTCCTGAGAATTCATCTGTGCCCACCAGAAGAACTTCCCACTCAAGGGCCATCTCTTCAAGCTGCACCTGCAATAAGGGTAAATAAACTTTGAGTACACAATGTACTCGCAAGACTTACCCGACTAATGGGAATAATTTCCCGACTCTCAAGGATATGATAGACTTTATGGTTTGCTGGTTGGTTTATTTTGTGAAGAGCATTCGGGAAGTGAGTCCTTACTTTTAGGTTTATTAGCTGTCAAATTTAATTCATTCCCTAGCCATTCTAGGTAAGCACCTGAGCTACTTTCAAGCAAGAGTTGAGCAATCAGAACCACTTTATCATTCCTTCATATTTCAGTTCTAATTATGGTGCTAGACCATAGCCAAGTCGTACCGCTTTCACAGTGATTCGTGAACTAATGTAGCCCAGCTAGGTACCCCAAAACACACGCCTCATCTGCATCCTAGGTACAAACAAGACCAACCCATTCCACTCTTGTTGAGGGGTCCAGGTCCCTATCCAAACTTGCACTCCAAGCCCCCAACACCTGAGTCCTGGACTTAGTATGGTGCTTGGACCTCCACCTATCCCCGTCTCCAATCAGTCGGTCCAAAAAGAGCTAGAACCCACGATAAGAGAGTAACGAGCCTTCCCGCTCCCATAAGCAAGTATGTGCTCAAGATAATAAGTCTGTGACCTGACTACCATCCACAGCAATGGACGGTTGAAATGTCCTAATATGGCTAGAGGGGGGTGAATAGCCTATTTAAAAATCTACAAACCAACTAGAGCAATTTGATTAGTATGACAAATAGCGAAAAGCAAACTTGCTCTAGCTCTACAAGGGTTGCAAGCCACCTGTCCAACAATTCTAGTTGTTATGATCACTAGGCACACAATCTACTAGGTCACTACTCACTAAGAGCTCTCACAATTGCTACACTAAAGAGCTCCACTAGATGAACTTAATCTACAAAGCAAGCTCTCAAATCTAGCTACACTAAAGAGCTTACTATAGCTAGTTTGCGGGAATGTAAATGAGTAAGTGAGGTGATTATATCGCCACGTAGAGGAGTGAACCAATCACAAAATGAAAACTTAATCAATCACCGGGAGAATACCAAAGGGCAAGAGACAACCAATTTTCTCCCGAGGTTCACGTGCTTGCCAACACGCTACATCCCCATTGTGTCGACCAACACTTGGTGGTTCGGCAGCTAAGAGGTGTTGCATGAACCCCGTCCACACAATTGGACACCATAAGAACCTACCCACAAGTGAGGTAACTCAATGACACGACCAATCCACTAGATTTACCTTTCGGCGCTCCGCCAGGGAAGGCACAAGTCCCCTCACAATCACCGGGAGATGGCCACGAACAATCACCAACTCGTGCCAATCCTCCTCTGCTGCTCCAAGCCATCTAGGTGGTGGCAAACACCAAGAGCAACAAGCAAATCCCACAGCGAAACATGAACACCAAGTGCCTCTAGATGCAAACACTCAAGCAATGCACTTGGATTCTCTCCCAATCTCACAAAGATGATGAATCAATGATGGAGATGGGTGGGAGTGCTTTGGCAAAGCTCACAAGGTTGCTATGACAATACAAATGGCCAAGAGAGTGAGCTTGAGCCTGAAAGGTCGTAATGGCTAGAGGGGGGGTGAATATCCTATTAAAAATTTCTACAACAACACTTAACAAACCGATTAGACAATTATAAGACGAAGCAAGTGTTGCGCTAGCCTACTAAAATTGCAAGCCACCTACCATAATTCTAGTTTATATAGTTTCTATCCACACAAAAGCTATGTCACTACACTAAGTTAGTGTGCTCTCAAATGCTAACTAAAGAGCCACACTAACCAAACTAACAAGCTCTCACAACTAGCTACACTAAAGAGCTTGACAACTAGTTTGCGGTAATCTAAAGAGAGTGAGCAAGATGGTTATACCACCATGTTGAGGAAGGAGCCAATCAATCACAAGAATGAATAACAATGAAGACTAATCACCTCAGAATCAAATGATGAACACAATGATTTTTTACCGAGGTTCACTTGCTTGCCGACAAGCTACTCCTCGTTGTGGCGATTCACTCACTTGGAGGTTCACGTGCTAATTGACATCACACGCCAAACCCTCAATAGGGTGCCACACAACCAACACAAGATGAGGATCACACAAGCCACAAGCAAATTCACTAGAGTACCTTTTGGCTCTCCGCCGGGGAAAGGTCAAGAACCCCTCACAATCACCACGATCGGAGCCGGAGACAATCACCAACCTCCGCTCGACGATCGTCGCTGCTCCAAGCCATCTAGGTGGCGGCAACCACCAAGAGTAACAAGCGAATCCTGTAGCAAAACACGAACACCAAGTGCCTCTAGATGCAAACACTCAAGCAATGCACTTGGATTCTCTCCCAATCTCACAAAGATGATGAATCAATGATGGAGATGAGTGGGAGGACTTTTGCTAAGCTCACAAGGTTGCTATGTCACTGCAAATGGCCAAGAGAGTGAGCTTGAGACGGCCATGGGGCTTAAATAGAAGACCCCATAAAATAGAGCCGTTGGGCTCCTCACTGCACTGAACACGGGCCGACCGGACGCACCGGTCAGATTGACTAGACGCTGGACCTCAGCGTCCGGTCGCGTGATGAACGCCACATGTCCCCTCTCTTCAAATACTGAGCGCCCGATCCCAATGGTTAAGTGATGACCGAACGCGCTACTGTGAAGTGACCGGACGCCGTCCGGTCGTTTCCAGTAAGCATCCAGAAGTGAGAAATCACGACCGGACGCATCCGGTCATGCTCGACCGAACTCACCCAGCGTCCGGTCACTCGGTGTCTCCCCTGTGCTCTGCCATGTTAGCAGGACCAGACGCAACCCTCCAGCGTCCGGTCACATAGTGATCCAGCGTTCGGTCAGAGACCGACGCCAAAGACTTGCTGCTTCTACAGACCGGACGTGCCGGTCCTTCCAAGACCAGCGTCCGGTCACTTATAGTGACCTCCATCTTTTTTGTATAGGGCGCCGGTGGCACCGTCGGACTGTCTGCACTCTATGGGCGGACACTTCACCGGTGAAGTTCCTAACCCTTGCTCAAATGTGCCAACCACCAAGTGTACCACCTTGTGCATGTGTTAGCATATCTTCACAAACATTTTCAAGGGTGTTAGCACTCCACTAGATCCTAAATGCATATACAATGAGTTAGAGCATCTAGTGGCACTTTGATAACCGCATTTCGATACGAGTTTCACCCCTCTTAATAGTACGGCTACCGATCCTAAATGTGATCACACTCACTAAGTGTCTCGATCACCAAAACAAAATGGCTCCTACCATTCAACTCTGTAGAGTACAACTGATAGTGATGTTGTGAAGGACTGCAGGATGAAGGAGCTTTGACAAATGGACGTCACTCTCAATCAATGAGTGGCAATGAGATTTCCTGCTTAAGGCATCCGCTACGACGTTTGCCTTGCCAACTTGAGCCATCTTCTCTGACGCATATTCAACTTTGGTTGAGTGAAGATGTACTTGAGACTTTTATGATCAGTGTAGATGTTGCACACATTGCCAAGCAAATAATGTCTCCAGGCCTTCAAAGCATGAACAACAGCAGCGAGTTCCAAGTCATGCGTTGGATAATTTACTTCATGCTTCCAAAGTTGGCGAGAGGTATAAGCAATGACTCTACCCTCTTGCATAAGAACACCTCCTAACCCAATACTTGATGCATCGCATAACATATCAAAAGGTTTCTCGATATCCGATTGTGCCAAAACCGGAGCCGACGTTAGAAGAGTTCGCAGGGTATGGAAAGTTGCATCACACTCAGGAGTCCAGACAAACTTCATGTCTTTTTGCAGCAACCGAGTCATAGGCTTGGCTATTTTAGAGAAATCCGAGATGAAGCGACGATAATAGCCAGCCAAACCCAGAAAACTCCAAACCTCGTGCACCGAGATTGGAGCCTTCCAGTTCAACACTTCTTGCACCTTGGTGGGATCAACCATAATTCCACCATCGGACAACACGTGTCCCAGAAAAGGTACCTCACGAAGCCAGAATTCACATTTGCTGAACTTTGCATACAACTGGTGTTCTCGCAATCTAGTGAGAACCACTCGCAAATGTTCAACATGGTCTTCTTTGTTCTCAGAATAGACCAAGATATCATCAATAAATACCACCACAAATTTGTCCAACTCAGGCATAAACACCAAATTCATCAGATATATAAAATGTGCGGGGGCATTGGTCAATCCAAAAGACATAACAAGGTACTCATACAGACCATATCTTGTAGAGAATACAATTTTTGGGACATCCTCAGGCTAAATTTTGATTTGATGATACCTAGATCTCAAATCAATCTTGGAATTTTTTTTTGCTTTAGACAACTGATCAAATAAGATATCTATGCGTGGCAGAGGATACTTATTCTTGATTGTAACTGCATTCAAGGGTCTATAATCTACACACATGCATAAGGATTGATCCTTCTTCTTCACAAAGATAGCTGGGCACCCCCACAGAGATGAACTAGGACGGATAAATCCTTTCTTTAGAAGTTCATTCAACTAGGTCTTAAGTTCGGCTAGTTCATTGGGAGGCATTCTATATGGCCTTCTAGAGATGGGCACTGTACCAGGAAGCAACTCCATCTTGAACTCCACTTCTCGATCCGGGGGCAATCTAGGAAAATCACCGGGAAAAACATCCAAAAAGTCACACACGACAGGGATATCTGCCAGAGACTTTGCTTGCACCGCATTGGTCGTGCAAGAAAGATTGATGTCACGGGGTAACTATACTAGAAAACCCTCCTGATTACCAGGATCTCTGAGCATGACTACCCTAGTCGATGTATCAATAAGCACTCCATGACGGCTCATCCAATTCATTCCCAATATCACGTCGATACCTAGCCCCGGTAAAACTACCAGATCAACCTGATAACTTCGCCCCTCTATCTCAAATTGTACGTCCCCAACTACCAGCTTGGTTGGGATAATACCACTGGCAGCCCTAATACAATAACCCTCACCCTCAACAGTATATGTTTTCAGCATAAACTTGGATGCAAACGCTGGACTAATAAAGGAATGCGAAGCACCTAAATCAAATAGTACTGCGGGGTGTTGATCAATCAGAAACTTACCAGCAGTCACTACCTCTCCTGAAGGAATCTCAGTAATATTAGTGTGGTTCAGCTGCCCCTGACGGCCACCTTGGTAGTTATTCTTCTTAGGGTAAGGGCACTCCCTTGCCTAGTGGCCTATCTTGTTGCAGTTTCAGCACGACATGTTGCTTGGAGGAGCCTTGGAACTGCCCTGACTGGTAGTGCCCTTGGGAAGAGCAACTGTAAACGCCTTGCGAAACCCAGTCTTGGCAGGGTTCTTCTTCAGTGGTGGGCAGAACTTAGCAGCTGACGCTGGAGGACGGAATGGGGCCCTCGGTGCGACGTGAGCCTTGGATTGTGAGGCGCCCGCCTCATAGGCCCGCTTATGACTTTTGGAAGCAGCATACACAACATTGTTGTTCTCTTGCGATAAGGCATCACTCACAAATTCATTAAAAAGAGCACACTTGCAATTTCCCATGGTCTTCATCAATTTGGGGCTAAGTCCCCGCTTGAAGCTAGCAATCTTCTTGGCATCGGTGTCCACAAACTCGGTAGCATACCTTGCAAGGTTGTTGAAAGCCTGCAGGTATTCATTCAAGCTCTTGTTCCCCTGGGTCAGCTTCATGAACTATGTATGTTTGATCGCCATGAGACCAGGAGGAATGTAATTTCCCCTGAAAGCAGACTTGAACTGATCCCAAGTGATTTGGGCATTAGCGGGCATAGTGGACCGATGATGACTCCACCAAATGCCAGCTGGCCCATGCAATTAGTGAGATGCGTACTCAGTCTTCAGCACCTCAGTCAAGCGGAGCAGACAAAACTTCTGCTTGAGAGTATTCAACCACTCATCAGCTTGTAGAGGCTCCTTAGCCTCCTTGAAGATCGGGGGTTTCGTGTCAAGGAAATCCTTGAAATCACTGTATTGATTTGGTTTCGGTCCTTGGCGTGGACCACGGCCATCACGATTCGCAATCGTACGAAGGGCCTCGGCCATAGTGTGCTGTCCTTCTGCAAGCATTGCTATTAATTCCATTGGTGTGGGTGGTGGTGGCGGTGGAAGATCATCATCATCACCCGCACCGGTGGAACGAGTACGAGGCATCTGCACAATGCGCAACCAGTAATTATTGATGATGTTAGCACATTGGAGAGGAACAATGTAATTGTGCCAAACTAAATTTACTGACGAGAATGAAAACTTCATACAATAAACAGATGCAATAATTCATTCTCCAATCACCACATCATCAAGTAGATTACTAGCGCCATACGCAGTGCATTCCAACATGACAAGTTTTAAACTTAACCATTACGATACGCATCCCGAAGGGAGCGAATTAAAGTACATTACATGCCGAGTTCGAATTTAAAAAGGTACATCCAACATCAGTCTTCGTACTTAAGTTCATTACATCAATGACTGCAAAAGCTTAACTAGTGAGACTTGCTAACGAACTACTCGTCGAAGTGATCGCTGTCCACATCGGAGACACCTTGGACTTCTTCTAGGTCTTCCTCTTCTTCGTCATCTACAGGCTCAGCTGCATTGTCCTCCATCTGCACGTCCTCTTCTTCCTCATCAGCCTCAATCACTTGAGGTCCACCCACATTTGGATACCTTGGTATGGGGCGAGGAATAGGAAATAGACGGTTGTGCAGCTGATGGTGCTCAACCTGAAGCTCTTCAAGCTGTTCTTGTAGTGCTTGCTCCCTTTGGAAGGCGTTGTGGTTAGCCAAAATCCAACCCCGATGTCTTTCTTCTGCTAACTCTAAAGCTGCATCTCTGTGACGAGTCACACGATCCAACTCCTATGTAGCCTCATCTCTCTCAATAGTGAGGTTCATCAGCTGGTTATGAAGCTCGTCTCTCTCGTGTGCTGTTTGACCCCACTATTGCAGACGATAATTTGCAATACCGCGAATCTCCTCAACTTCTTGATGAGCTCTCCCACATGCATCCACCCTACGGCGATACTTGCGGGCACGCAACCTGAACTTGTGCTGGGCTTCCATTACCTTGCCAGCTTCATCTAGCGCACTTGAAAGGGTGTTTTGCCTGACTCGACAAAGCTTCAAGACTGCCATAATAGCACTCATTCCAGCATTGTCGCTCTGCACATGTTCGCCATGACCTCGAACCAAGGCCTGACCAACGTCCTGAGTCCACTCAGCCTCAGTAGGAGACACTCGGGGAATGGATGAAGCAGGTCCACCCACTAACTCATCCCCGAAGCTCTGTGCTATATCCATTGGCACATCAAGGGCAGCAACCTGAGCGGCTTCCCATGGGCTTTGTCCATCAGTCTCAATGCTCCACCCATGCCACAACGGTCTTGTGGGGTTTTGCGGCACTACAAAGGTCACGACATACCATGGTACATCTCCCAATGGTACCGCCTGCCTCCACGTGTAGCTAGGTGCCTCCGGGTACCCAACTGAACTGAGCACCCTCCAGAGCAAGGTGGGTGTACCGAACTGGTCCAAAAAGGTGCTGCTACCAGTAGGAAACACGGGCGCGGCCATCTGCAGAAAACTTCATTGCAGCCCAACCCAACAAGATATAATGCTAATTACACAAGTAGTAACTAAGATACTCTCCATATATACATCCCCAGATATATACACTTCGGTATCCAAACTACCCAACAAATATACCCACAATTAAGTACATTCATATATACATGTATGCAACATGTAAATACTCCAGTAACCACAACTAGCTCTCCCCTAGACCGACGGTTGGACGGTCATGCTCTCGCAACTCACACTTACCTTAACGTAGAGGCAATTGATCCATACATTACTATTCAAATGAATGGCATCCATGCAATATCACGCCGCATGGACAACGAAATGGAAACAATCAATTCCCCCAAGTTAGTAATTATATATAAGCCACCTAGAAGTCCTTAAGTGGGCTATAAAGGATGTGATCACCAATATACCATAAAATTTTTGATTTTTGAACACTTATATATAACTATAAGTTGGAAAACCGTTTTTACAACAAAAGCTTTTGTTTTAAATAGCCATAAGACATGTTTAATGTTGAATATAGCTCTGATACCAGCTGTCACGGAACCGACCAATTTATAAGAGCACAAGTACAAAAACAATCGCCGAAATGATCAAATTCTCGAACTTGAGCCCATATAAACCCGGTAGTCAACTGAAATCTTGAAGAATTTCAAACCAACTTGCATACAACCAAGATCACAGTAATTCAACATAACATATCGTACGTTACAACATTTCGTAGACGTTGCAAATAGATTACATCATCACAGAGTCATTGTTATTACAAAACAAGTCTTGTAAAACATGCGGAAGCAAATAGTTTAACTTACACACCCGAGTTTAAATACAAATACTAGTTCGCTGATCATAACCCGCAAAAGCATTCAGATATGAGAAATGGAGATCATGCCCATGATCTAGTCTTCATCACCCGCCGGGTGGAGACAATACTTACAGAATCCCTGATATAGAAGGTCATCCGCAACAAGAGGGAATAAACCCTGAGTACGAGAATGTACTCAGCTAGACTTACCTGTCGAAAAACCAAAACAAATGACACCAAGGATTATGCATAGCTTAATTTAGTGGATCTAGCTGATACTTTCTTTTTGCAGAAAAGCATAAGTAATGATGATCAACTCTTAACCTGAACTAGCAGTGACTTTTAGCCATTAACATGTCCTATATATTAGCACCTGTACTAAGCAATCATTTTATTAGGGTGCAAACATTAATAACCATATCAGGTATACATTGTGGCAACCTTATCATCATCATCCATTTAACCATATCGTTAAATTAATTGAATCTACATTGCCGCTGCTCAGTCAAGTTCTCACTATCCGGGAGAGACGGCGATTCGAATCGATTCCTATCCAGCTGGAGGGGTATTCCTAAACACAAACCCTGCTTCCCCCGTTAGGGTCACAAACGAGTCACCTTTGGTACGATTCAGGAGTCATGAGTCCGAATAGATTGACATTCTCAGAGAACCACTCTACCAAGGTTGTTCGAGACTCTAACCCGCCTTGGACTTATGCCAATGGCTCTCCGCACATCCTTACTACCTCCAGAATGCACACCACTGCTTGCGTCCCTGGCCTGAGTCGAGCTACTAGGCTTCGCGGTCGGAACGACTTATCCGACCAGCTAAGTGTTAGGCTGCGTTCAACATGACATGAGGACGTACAGCATATCGGTCCTTAAACGACTCAGACGGAGTCACTATGTTCAAACCTACACAAGACCCCGCCCGGTCTTAATTCATTATTCACATGGTTCTTTTCCACGATAGCAAATATAGCCAACCGTGATCCACCTCATCCTAAAGCTTGCAGGTGACAGGAAATCACCTGACTTCTACCGCACTAAGCATGGCTAAGCATTTAACCCATTCCTAAACTTAATTAGGATTCCAGTGTCATATCTGGACAAGGAGGGATATATAATGCAGCAATTGGTTCCAACCAATTCCTATACTTAATGCATCATCAACGAATAAAAGGTACTCAATATATTTGTAAAAACATGGGAGGCTTAATATGCTCTGGGGCTTGCCTTTCAGGAACGAGGAAGTCTGGTGGTCAGGGCACTTGGGCAACTCCTCCGCGGCGACTGCTTCATCGGCTTCCTGCACCTCAGGCTCCTCCTCCTGGTTGGCTCCCTCGAACTCCAGCAATGTCACTCCCTCTGGCACACCCATTGCATGAATGTGCAAGATAAATATCATGGATGCACATAAACGAATGTCAGGGATGCTCGGGGAATGCACATGTTCGTTGTAGTCTGCATATTCCAACTTAAGCCCTATTCAAATCACTTTACTTACCAAGTTTATACAATCTAATGTATAATTGCTCATCTTCAGTTAATGACCTAGCACCTGCACCTAAGCATATTCTCAAGTTAGGCTAACCCCTAAACAATCAACGATAACATTGCAACAAGCATACACTCAAGCATTTGTATTTCAACAAAATGAAGACTATGTAGATATACAGTAAACTAGCCATAACTGGAGATTTATAATTCCAAATGACATGCAACAAGACAATTTGGAAAGCTTATGAAATTGTCTACAATTCATTTTCAGACCTCTAAGCATGATTCCAACTTTTATCAGGTTGAACTCTTTAATCAACAGAACTCTGTCCTCACAAGACAGAGAGTAAGCAGAACTGGAACCTAACTTTAAACAGCTGTAGTTCCTAAACTACTGGGCCAAATGCCCTCAAATTTTGACAGGAGTTAGATACATAAATTGTTCACAACTTTTGTATTCATTACATTCACAGAAAATCAAAATATCATGGGAAACTTTCTAAAGTCCCCAGATCTGTCCAGAGGGACATAATGCAAATGAAATAATTATTAACTTATGATGTAAACACATAATTGGACAAAACTAACTCTACTCACTTATTACTCATATCACAAGAACACCAGAAAGTAGGGTGTTCATCACCAAAACATTTCTTTTAATACCTTTCTTAATTTATTTAATTAATTAGAGGAAATGGTAAACATATATGAAAACTACACCATTAAATCTACAAAAATTACAGTAGATACTACATGCTCTAAGTAGACTACCATAAACATTTCACACCATTTAAGTAAGTATAACAGCCTACACAAAGATGATAAGGCATAATGGCTTAAAATGGCATAATTAGGAAACCTTAGTGAAAAGTGTCAAGCAACATATTTCATATTTTTCCTAGCGTCCTTAAGGTAATAAGATACTACCCACCAAGTTTCATGGTCATAGGATTCCTAGATAATTTACAAAAATTCACACAAGTATCCATCAATGATAAAAGGAAAATCTATAACTCAAAAACCCTACATGCAATGACTCTCAAATTTTAACCAGAGCTTGTACTAAGCAAGACTAGCTTACCCACAAAATTTCATAATTTGTGGATCACAGAAACTCAAGATATAATTCAAACAAGTTTGCATGCATTTGGAAACACATTTCAAGTTCCTATTTAATTCATCAAAAATTTCTACATCATATGCTCATATCATATTTTTCTTAAATACTAGACCTCACTGTGAGTCTAACAAAATTTGAATCACACCATTTGGATCTACACATTTGGAGTTACAAAATTTACAAAATAGCATTCAAAACTGGAAATTTGAACTATCCTTATGAACACACAGTCACTGACGCGTGGGACCCGGGTGTCAGCCGGACCCGTATGTCAGTGAGACAGAACAGGGGAGGCGGCTATGACGGAGCGAAACATGGCAAAGCTCGCCGACGGCGAGGACTCCGGCAAAATGGAGGACACCTACGTGATCTACGTGACGAGATGCGTCGATCAATGCTACTAGTGGGACCTAGGTTTAACCGGAGGTAGCTCGTCGCCGGTGATGGCGGCACGGCAGAGCTCCGGCGCAAGCTGCCGGTGATGGCAAGCCATGGCTGGCTTAACCAAGCATGGTATGAGCTTCAGGAGGTCGCCATGGTGCTATCCCAGCAAAGAGAAGAGGCGGGAAGGTTCCTAGCTACCCCAACCACGGTGGCCTCAACTCCGGTGAGGACACGCTCATGGCGGCGGTGGCTGGAAGGGTCAATGCGCCCTTACCAAAGCTCAAACGGCTCAGCTAGGAGGTGGAGGGGGTAGAGGAGAACACGGCGGAACTATTGATGAGCTGGCCGACGCGTTTTTGCGGCAGCGAGCGAGCTGTGCGTCGGCGGAGCTGCTCGGCGATGGCGGAGCGGCGGTGCGCTGTTGCTGCGAGCGGGTGAAGGCGAAGGAAATGTAAATTGAGCTGACGAACTGGTCAGGCAGGCGTGCGGGCGGGTTCATGTCGTGGCCGGCCACACCAGGGCATCCGCGGCATGTGGCAGCGTGTTTAGACGGCCGGCGACGGGTGGCACCACGCGGCCGACGAGTTCTGAACCTGCCAAACACTGTAGCTCGCCATTCAGTGATCCAATCAAGCCTGACAGTGCAAATTCAACGTGTTAAAACGACTAAGCCGTTGATCAATAGCGAAAAACGTGTACATGAAAGTTGTAGCCCTACCTTCCATCTTCAACTTCTATTCAAGGATCATAGTCTAATTCACCATGAATCAGGAGTTACATCAAGCCAAAGTTGACTCGATCAAACTAGAATTGTATTTATGACTTAGAAAATTTTCTAAGTATTGATTCAACCCTCAATACTGACTTGTGGGACCTTTTTGAGCATGTTGTGCACATTTTCATGACTTGGCTTCTAAACAAAGTTTGTTCCTTATAAAATTTGCTACAACTTTGTTTAAGGTTGCTCAGACATGCAAACACTCTAAGCTACACTTTTTCAACAGTCAAACCAAAGAGTCCTAGGGTCAATACAAGTCAAACTAGTACTTGGAAACTTAATTAGGCAAAATGATCAACATGAACATTGTTCCTAATGACATTCTAAGTATAACTAAGTTGTTTAAAAATATATTTAGCCACACCACACATTGGTCACACAAGAATCAAGCATTGTATGTACCGAAACAATGAAAAACACATGAAATGTTACATCTGTTTTATAGTCATGTTTCACATGTTTCATGATCTTGTTGCATAGTATGAACTAACCATATTTCACTAAAATGAGTTGCACATGTTGCACTTAAATGTTGCACACTTTTCATTTCATAAAAGAAACAACACACATGAAATATAACGATACGTTGCAATGTTTCAAAAACATGTTTCAGGCAGCACAAGCTCATGAATGGATGAATGATGCTCATGTTCATGAAATGCAAGTGCAAATGTGGAAGGCAAACACCTGAGGTGTTACAATATGTGCTAAGAGTTTGGATTGAAGCTTGCACATATGCTTAGATAGGAAATATAGGAGACAATGTCTACCAAATGATGCTAAGGTATAAAAGATGGACCTTTGAAGCATGATACCAATCGGAGTGCACCGTTATACCATCCTTAGCACCATTGTTAGCTCGATACCACTTGGAAACACTTTGAAATGAAATCGCTAGATAAACTTATGCATGCTAGATTTTCATTTCATCATTCAAACCTACAACTAGAATACACCACACAAGCATAGATATTGAAATTTAAAACTTGTGCCATGCAACCAAACATATGAATTGCACATTCAAATGCACCATACAAGTTCATAAGCTTGCTCCCCCTACTTGTGTGCTCAAAATTTTAATTTATCCCCTTTCTTTGTCATATCTGTCCCCCTATGTCAAATTCTCCCCCTTTGTTGTTTTTTTGTTTTCACTATCTTTGTACACTATTTCTCCCCCTTTGTCATCAATGACCACAAAGGTTCAAAATGTAGATAGGTTGAGATTATCAATGTCAATCAATGGGGTGAGGATCATTTTCCCAAATTTGGTCCAACCTAGATCATTTACCAAAGATATTTAACTCGGTTTGATCCAAGGACAAGCTTCTTCACACCTCCAAATAAGGGTTATCTTGTACCATGTTGAGTTAAACACTTAGAGCTCATTTTTTAGATTAAACACTAGGTTTACAAGCCCACAAACATGTCATATGCTACCACTAGATCAAGTCAAGCATAGAAGCAATAGTGGTACCATATAATCATCAAATTCATTTGATTTTCATGAATGAGCCCATTAAATGTGAAAGATGTCTAGATGCACTAAACATGTCCTTAGCAAGGATGTATGCCATGACAATCAACTTTTACCTTGGATTGCTCGAAGGAGAGGCATGTCATATAACTGGGAGGTGCATCAACACATATTTGAGAAATCCAATATGTTCAATTCATTCCTTAGCTTGCAAAACCTTTTCTCATCCAATGGCTTGGTGAAAATATTGGCAAGTTGGTCTTCGGTGCCTACACTCTCAATGCAAATGTCCCCTTTTTGTTGGTGATCTCTTATGAAATGGTGGCGAACATCGATATTCTTTGTTCTTGCATGTTGAACCGGATTGTTGGTCAACTTGATTGCACTCTCATTGTCACATATCAATGGTACTTTCTTGAACTTGATTCCAAAGTCACTCAAAGTGGCCTTCATCCAAAGTATTTGTGCACAACAACTACCGGCGGATATGTATTCAGCTTCGGCGGTTGATAATGCAACACTATTTTGCTTCTTTGATGACCATGAAACAAGTGATCTTCCCAACAATTGACATGTGCCCAAGATGCTCTTTCTTTCAATCTTGCATCCCGCATAATCCGAGTCGGAGTAACCAACTAGCTCAAACTTTGCTCCTTTGGGATACCACAAACCAATATTTTGTGTATGCTTCAAGTACCTCAATATTCTCTTAGTAGCCTTCAAATGACTTTCTCTTGGTGAGGCTTGAAATCCTACACACATGCATACACTAAACATGACATCCAGCCTTAATGCGGTCACATAGAGTAGGCTTCCAATCATAGACCAATACAATTTTTGATCCACCATATTGCCACTTGCATCACTATCCAAGTTGCCATTTGTTCCCATTGGTGTGCTAATGGCTTTACTATAACTCATGCCAAACTTCTTGATCATGTCCTTGATATACTTGCCTTGACTCACAAAGGTACCATTCTTCGATTGCTTGATTTGAAGACCAAGGAAGTAACTCAACTCTCCAATCATGGACATCTCAAACTCATTAGCCATCATCTTTCTAAACTCATCACAAAAGTCTTGATTAGTTGATCCAAATATGATGTCATCAACATAGAACTGCAACACAAATAAATCTTTTCCAATCTTCTTGATGAAAAGAGTGGTGTCAACCTTGCCCATCATGAACCCTTTAGAGAGTAGGAAGTCCCTCAATCTCTCATACCATGCTCTAGGTGCTTGCTTCAAGCGATACAATGCCTTCTTCAACTTGTACACATGGCCGGGCTTCTTGTCATCTTCAAAACTGGGAGGTTGCTCAACATATACTTCTTCATTGATGTAACCATTGAGAAATGCACTCTTGACATCCATTTGATAGAGTTTGATGTTGTGGGCACAAGCATATGCTAGCAAGATTCTAATTGCTTCCAATCTAGCAACCGGGGCATATGTTTCTCCAAAGTCAAGACCTTCAACTTGTGTATATCCTTGTGCTACCAATCTTGTTTTGTTCCTTACTACTATCCCATCTTGATCTTGCTTGTTTCTAAAGACCCATTTGGTTCCAATCACATTGTGTCCCTTTGGTCTTTCTACTAATTCTCATACTTGATTTCTTGTGAAGTTATTTAATTCTTCATGCATAGCATTCACCCAATCAACATCCTTCAATGCTTCATCTATCTTCTTTGGTTCAATAGATGACACAAATGAGAAGTGCTCACAAAATGAAGTCAATCTTGATCTTGTTTGTACACCTCTAGAAATATCACCAATGATAGTGTCCAATGGATGATCCCTTGCAACATTGGTTGGTTGGAGGATTGGAACTTGATTGCTTGCACTTGCTTGATCATTAGGTTGAGATGATGTACTAGCCACTTGATCTTGTTCATTATCATGAGAGCCACTTGTGCTAGCTTGATTTGTATCATCTTGCACATTTGAGTTAGAGAGCACTTGCACTTGATCATCTTCATCATCATTCACTTGCCTAGGCCTTAATTCACCAACATCCATGTTCTTCATGGCATTTGAAAGTTGAATGCCTCTAACATCTTCCAAGTTCTCATTATCTTCTTGTGAACCCTTGGTTTCATCAAATTCAATATCATGAACTTCCTCAAGAGTACTGTCGATACGGGACCCATGGGGTTTCCCACGGAGAAGAGAGAAGAAGACCTAGTCCAACTAGGATTCCCTACATGTAATCCTACTAGAACTAGTTACACATAATCCTACTAGGATCTCTACTTTATAACCGACTAGGACTCCCGCCTCTCCTGGACTATATAAAGGAGGGCAGGGGTCCCTAGATCGGCAGCGACAGACATAACTGACAGAACTCACAACCACAACAAATAGCGCAGGGCGCAATATACTATCCACCCCACACTGGACGTAGGGCGTCGTGATTTTCCGGTGTACCGAACCAGTATAAATCGTTGTCTCCCTGCGTTTACCATCGAGTTCCTGCAAACGCCGATACCCCTCCGAACAAATCACCGTCCCGGGTACCCCGTGACGGGTTGCCGGTGGTAAAACATCGATAGCTGACGCGCCAGGTAGGGGTTCTCGGCGCTTTGTGTTCGAGAGCTCGGTGGACCTTAAGATCAAGACATGCCATGACTTTCGTTGGCTCCCGTCGACAACTCGCCGCAGCTCTAGTCTATCTTGTCAACAACTCGCCATGTTCACACTCATCATCACCATCGTTCGAAGAAAAAAGTCGACCGGTCCTACTCCGATCAACACCAGATGCAGGGTTCTCGGCCTCAACGACCACAGATAGATGTGGCACCCGCACGGGAACCTATCAAGGAACGCAAGCACTGTAAGGCTACGAACAACAAGCTTGCAACACGCAGAAACAAGGATTTCCTGCAAAAGTCAACCAAGTCACCGTACAAACCAAAAGGGATTAGCAAGCGTCAATTATGGAAATAGTTTTTGAGCCACACTCGGATATGACCACCAAGAGTCCAAGACCGTATACAACTGCGTATACGTATACGTTTCAAATTGCTTTGAAGCCACGAGCAAGAGAAGGAAGGAAGCATGCAAGCAAGAAAGCACCACACGGCAAGCAAGTATTCTACCAAAGGAATTACATCACACGTCACCATCCATACGACATGCACATATACAGCTCATCTTCACGCGGATTCAAGTCCAACCTAGAAACAAGTCCTACTCCTACTCGAACAAGCAACAGAAGTTCGTACAAGTCCAGAGCCAATTCTATCCAAGACAAGTACCGAATCAGTGCAGAACAGAGGAATATCAGGTTACGACGTCGTACCAAAAGAACTCGACTACATCAAGCGCGGAAGTAGTCCAAGCCTGAAGCGAGCGATCCGTCCAATGACTCTGATCCAGAAACAAATTGTACTGCTACAACTTCGTATACGAATACATCACGGACATGCAAGAAGCTAACAAACGAAGCAAGCAAGCAAAGCCAAAAGGTGTTTGTGCATTGATTTATGCATACGACATGCTCATACGAGAGAAGGTCAAGAAATACAAGCTACACGGTCAATAAAGAGAAGACCACCTACAGCAAGCCGACAAGTCATGAGCAAGCAACCAAATTCTGGGAACCCGGCAACACGTTCCGAGTTGTTTCGAGTACTCGACATGACAGTCACTCATCTGGTTAAACTCATCAGCAAACAACTCGGACGAGTTGTCCGACGACTTCATCATGCTGTTCGACTACATCAAGCAAGTTGTCGACCCATGAGGGTAGCTAAAAGCTAACACCCAAAACAAAAAGCAAAATGGCTGAAAACATGCCTGAGCATCCCGGCCGAGAGCAAAATAGCTAAAAAGACGCTTGAGCCCGCCGATGAGGGTAGCTAAAAGCTAACACCCGAAACAAAAAGCAAAATGGCTGAAAACATGCCTGAGCATCCCGGCCGAGAGCAAAATAGCTGAAAAGACGCTTGAGCCCGCCGATGAGGGTAGCTAAAAGCTAACACCCGAAACAAAAAGCAAAACGGCTGAAAACATGCCTGAGCATCCCGGCCAAGAGCAAAATAAAGTGAAAAGACGCTTGAGCCGGTGATGAGGGTAGCTAAAAGCTCACACGAAACAAAAAGCAAAATGGCTAAAAACATGCTCGAGCATCCCGGCCGAGAGCAAAATAGTGAAAAGACGCTTGAGCTCGCCGATGAGGGTAGCTAAAGCTAACACCGAAACAAAAAACAAAATGGTGAAAACATGCACGAGCATCCCCAACGAGAGCAAAATAAATGAAAAGACGCTTGAGCCCGCCGATGAGGGTAGCTAAAAGCTAACACCCAAAACAAAAAGCAAAATGGGTGAAAACATGCACGAGCATCCCGGCCGAGAGCAAAATAGCTGAAAAAGACGCTTGAGCCCGCCCGATGAGGGTAGCTAAAAGCTAACACCGAAACAAAAAGCAAAATGGTTGAAAACATGCTCGAGCATCCCGGCCAAGAGCAAAATAATTTGAAAAGACGCTTGAGCCCGCCGACGAGGGTAGCTAAAAGCTAACACCCGAAACAAAAAGCAAAATGGCTGAAAACATGCCTGAGCATCCCGGCCGAGAGCAAAATAGCTGAAAAGACGCTTAAGCCCGCCGATAAGGGTAGCTAAAAGCTAACACCTAAAACTAGTCGACCGAAATTAAGCTTAAAAAGACCCTCCAGCTCTTCGTTCCGAAAAGCAAGAGGCTCGGGGGCTACATCCAGATAGGAATACTTTTTCCTCAGAAAAGCACAAGCGCCACTCAAGAAAGCACTCGGATACCGAAGTTTGTCAAGGCAACATTCTATGCCGAGTCGTTTTACATAGCGCAGGTGAAAGGTTGTCAACACAAAGATCTACATCTAACAAGTCATAGCGTAGACAAAGCACTTGACGGATCACAAAAGAGGAAAAGCAAGAGGCTCGGGGGCTACACTCACTGGCTGAAAACATGCCTGAGCATCCCGGCCAAGAGCAAAATAGCTGAAAAGACGCTTGAGCCCGCCGATGAGGGTAGCTAAAAGCTAACACCCGAAACAAAAAGCAAATTGACTGAAAACATGCCTGAGCATCCCGGCCGAGAGCAAAATAGCTGAAAAGACGCTTAAGCCCACCGATAAGGGTAGCTAAAAGCTAACACCTAAAACTAGTCGACCGAAATTAAGCTTAAAAAGACCCTCCAGCTCTTCGTTCCGAAAAGCAAGAGGCTCGGGGGCTACATCTAGATAGGAATACTTTTTCCTCAGAAAAGAACAAGCGCCACTCAAGAAAGCACTCGGATGCCGAAGTTTGTCAAGGCAACATTCTATGCCGAGTTGTTTTACATAGCGCAGACGAAAGGTTGTCAACACAAAGATATACATCTAACAAGTCATAGCGCGGACAAAGCACTCGACGGATCACAAAAGAGGAAGAAAAGAAAAGTACTCGACAAATCGAGGGATTTTCGTCAGGATAACGCATGAGTTGTTTATGAGGCGAGTACAACCACGACATGCACATATGACATCCGGGAAGCAATAGCGAGCAAAAGATTAAGATATATGCATATATACACCGAATACACATGCACATACGGATCAAGCATGCATGCAAATGAGGAAGCCATCAATTTCTTTGGACACATAAATCATGATGGGATACGAACGATCCAACAAGGTGCAAGCACACGTCAAGTCATATACAGTTTGTCATCACATCTACAACTCGAAATATCAAAGCCAAATCAGAACCAAGCCACGAAAGCAAAGAAGTCCGTCGAGACCAAAGATAGCAACTTTGTCCGTTCGAAAGTGTCCGACTACTTCGAACACACGAGATGTCCAACCGTACATCAAGCCGGATAACAAGCAAGCCAAGACCGACTACTCGATCCGAGGAGTCCGAGTACTCGGATACGATTTAAGCAAGAAGAACACGCGATCTACATAACAACTCGGACATGAAGCCAAGGCAAAAAGAGGAAGGCACACAAGAAAACCCAAAGTCTGTAGGCTAGACAAAAGTACACCGAGTCTGCGCATGAGCGCGCAAAAGTTAAGAAGAACTCGGATCACGAAGACCTCAAAGCATGAATGGTACAAAATCAAGATCAACTCGGATACGGAGGATGACCATGAAGCAAGACGAACGACCAAAGAAGCGAGGCAAGGCCAAGGCGTTTGTGCACTATTTATGTATGTGCATGCACGTACATATCAAGGCTCGTACATGATGCGTACATTCGTGTCGACAAGCTGTTCTAGCTGGCCAACAAGCAAGCCATCCATTGGAAGCAAGCAGGCCACTACAACAACCGGCACGACTCTGCCGCGATGCTCAATGACTACCTCGACTACTACTCAGAACCAACAAACTAGTCGGTGATGAGTTCCAGTATGCTCGACGTGTCTACAACCAACTGCTTTCGACGTGGTATCCAACTACTCGTCTGCGAAATACCCAAAGAACTTCATTTGCGGCGATCAACAACGCATGCCACGAACCAAGGGAGCTACATCTATACCATGAGATCGGGAAAACACGCTCTTGAGAGCTATTTTACTCAGACAAGTCCAGAAACAACCAGGTTTGATCTAAAAAGAACGCCGATGAGGTACGGCAAGAACCAAGACAAGCTCAGAAAGAACCCGGATTGATAAAAAAAGAACCCCGACAAGGTACGGCAAGTACCAAGACAAATCCAGAAAGAACCCGGATCGATCATAAAACAACCCCGAAGAGGTGCTGCAAGTACCAAGACAAATTCAGGAAGAACCCGGATTGATCAGAAAATAACCCGGATAAGGTACATACAAGTTCAGAAAGAACCTGGACGAAGTGCAAACAACCTAGAAGAGGTACATCAAGAACCAGAGAAGTCTAGAAAATGACCTGGATGAATAAAAACAACTCAGAAGAGCATCACGACTTAGTCAAATCAGAAAACAACCCGGATAAGGTACATACAAGTTCAGAAAGAACCTGGACGAAGTGCAAACAACCTGGAAGAGGTACATCAAGAACCAGAGAAGTCTAGAAATGACCTGGATGAACAAAAACAACTTAGAAGAGCATCACGGCTTAGTCAAACACTAAGCTCGGGGGCTCGGCATTCGCTTCAACTACGCTCGGGGGCTCGAATTCAAGGATGAAAGACCAAGAATACAAGTACTCAAGACTACAAGACAACACATCAAGACCCTTCATCCGATTTCTATTCTAAAGAAAAGTACTCGGAGAAGGCTCAAGGGGTCATGGGATACATAACCCAAAAAATTTTTGAAGACAAGAATCTGGACCCTCCAACCTTTGCAAGCAAAAAGCAAGAGGCTCGGGGCTACACTCGGTGAGTGCAATTTTTACGAAAAATTGCACCCACGAAAAAAGAACTCGGAGCAACCAAGAAGACTAAAGGAGCCTCAAAGCTTGTCCCAACAAGCAAGAGAGGCTCGGGGCTACACTCCTTGAGTGCACTTTTATCCAAAAGTGCACATCATCGAAGAAAAGACAAAGAAGACCATCTCAAGGTTTCACTTCAAGAAGAACCTGGAATGGATTTACAACAACTCAACGAAGACCAAGAAGAACAAGAAGGCTTCCGAAGCTCATCCATGAGATGCTCGGGGGCTTGTCGATACGGGACCCATGGGGTTTCCCACGGAGAAGAGAGAAGAAGACCTAGTCCAACTAGGATTCCCTACATGTAATCCTACTAGAACTAGTTACACATAATCCTACTAGGATCTCTACTTTATAACCGACTAGGACTCCCGCCTCTCCTGGACTATATAAAGGAGGGTAGGGGTCCCTAGATCGGCAGCGACAGACATAACTGACAGAACTCACAACCACAACAAATAGCGCAGGGCGCAATATACTATCCACCCCACACTGGACGTAGGGCGCCGTGATTTTCCGGTGTACCGAACCAGTATAAATCGTTGTCTCCCTGCGTTTACCATCGAGTTCCTGCAAACGCCGATACCCCTCCGAACAAATCACCGTCCCGGGTACCCCGTGACGGGTTGCCGGTGGTAAAACATCGACAAGTACCACTATCCAAATTCTAAACTCTATATGCTTTGCTAGTGGTTGAGTATCCAAGTAGAAATCCTTCATCACATTTCTTGTCAAACTTGCCCAATCTAGTGCCTTTCTTCAAGATATAACATTTGCAACCAAAAACCCAAAAGTATGCAATGTTGGGCTTTCTACCATTCAAGAGCTCATATGGTGTCTTCTCTTTAAATGGGTGACAATAGAGGTGGTTGCTACAATAGCAAGCCGTGTTGATAGCTTTGGCCCAAAAAGATTGACTCACATTGTACTCACTAAACATAGACCTTGCCATATCAATGAGTGTTCTATTTTTCCTCTCAACAAGGCCATTTGATTGTGGAGTGTACTTGGCCGAGAATTGATGTCTAATTCCAAATTCATCACACAACTCATCAATTCTAGTGTTCTTGAACTCACTACCATTGTCACTTCTAAGTCTCTTGATGGTTGTTTCAAACTCATTGTGAATGCCCTTGACAAATGATTTGAATGTTGCAAACACATCACTTTTGTCCACTAGAAAGAATACCCATATTATCTAGTGTAATCATCCACTATCACAAAACCATATTTGTTTCCACCAATGCTAGTGTATTGTGTTGGCCCAAACAAATCCATGTGTAATAACTCAAATGCTTTACTAGTGCTCATCATACTTTTCTTAGGATGGGTGTTTTCAACTTGTTTTCTGGCTTGACAAGAGCTACAAAGCTTATCCTTCTCAAACACAACATCTTTCAAGCCTCTAACCAAGTCATGCTTAACCAATCTATTCAATTGTTTCATTCCAACATGACCAAGCCTTCTATGCCATAACCAACCCATGCTAGACTTAGTGAACAAACATGTAGATAATTTAGCTTCACTAGCATTGAAATCAACCAAGTATAGATTCTCATATCTAAAGCCTTTGAAGATCAAGTTAGAGCCATCTACACTTATGATCTCTACATCATCTACCCCAAAAATACATTTGAATCCAAGATTACACAATTGAGCCACGGATAGAAAATTGAAGTTCAAGCTCTCTAATAGCAACACATTGGATATGCTCATGTCATTGGATATTGCAATCTTACCAAGCCCTTTGACCTTGCCTTTGCCATTGTCACCAAATGTGATACTATCATAACCATCATTGACATTGGTGTTGATTGAGTTGAACATTCTTGCATCACCGGTCATATGTTGAGTGCACCCACTATCAAGAACCCAATGCCTTCCTCCGGCTTTGTAATTGACCTACAAAAGAAGATCAATTCTTTTTTGGTACCCAAACTTGCTTGGGTCCTTGAAGGTTAGTCACTAAGCTCTTTGGTACCCAAATGGCTTTCTTCTTTGAGCCCATCCATGGTTTACCAATGAACTTGGCCTTTATACCATTTGCACCCTTTGTAAGTACATAGAAAGAATCAAGCTTAATGGAGGATACATTAGCATTTTTGCTCTTGTTGTTGCATTCATGCTCTTTATGACCAACTTGCTGGCAACTAGTGCAAAACCGACCATTGTTCTTCACAAAACTAGTCTTGCGAGGAGCAAAGGCTGCCTTGCCTTTCTTGGGGGTATAGCCCAATCCCTCTTTATAGAGAGAAGCTCTTTGGCTACCCAAGCACATAAGCAAGCGGTCCTCACCACCATAGGCCTTAGCTAAGGTGTGAGTGAGCTTATTGACTTCCTTCTTGAGGTTCTCATTCTCAACCATTAGTGAGGCATCACAAGTGAAACCATCACTACTAGATGAGGTGGAAGTAGAAGTACTACAAGAAGGGTTAGTGGGAGCAACAATGATAGGCATAGATAATGATTCATCAATTATATCACAAGTTAAGCTTACACCACAAGTCTCAACATGCTTCTTTTTATTTTGCTCATTAAGCAAAGAGGAATGAGCTTTTTCAAGCTTCTTGTGAGCCTTGCCAAGCTTCTCATGGGCTTCCTCTAGCTTCTCATGAGTTGATTTGAGCTCATCAAGGGCTTGCTTAAGGGCTTTTACCTCCTTATTCAAGCTCTTGCATTCCCTTCTCTTAATGTCAAAGTGTTCTTTAGCATCTTCTAGCATGTCAAATAGTTCATCCTTAGTAGGTTCATCATCATCACTATCACTTTCATTTTCATTTTCATTATCATGTTCCTCATCACTTCCATCATCACAAATTTGTACCTTAGTGGCCTTAGCCATGAATCATGATGGGGTGTCGAAGAGAGAAGGCTTCTCATTGATTGCAATGCTTGCAAGTGCCTTCTTCTCGGTGGTCTTGTCATTATCACTGTCATCATCATCACTTGAGGAAGCATCACTATCCCAAGTGACCACATATGAACCACCCTTCTTCTTCTTTAAGGTCATCTTGTCCTTCTTCTCTTTCTTGTCCTTCTTGTTCTTCTTGTTGTCATCATCATTGTTGCTATTGTATGGACATTGAGCAACAAGATGATCTTTGCTTCCACATTTGAAGCACCTTCTTGACTCTTCCTTGTTCTTGGATGAAGATCCCTTTCTTCTAGCACGGTACCCTTTCTTCATCATGAACTTGCCAAATTTCTTGACAAAGAGAGCCATCTTCTCATCATCATCATCATCCCATGAGCCATCATCTTCACTTGATGTATCTTGCTTTGCCTTGCCCTTAGATGATGTGGCCTTGAATGCCACGCTCTTCTTCTTCTCATCCTTCTTCTTATCTTTCTTCTCCTTCTTTTCTTCCTTCTCATCATCTCTATATGTATCATCGGTCATTATGTCTCCCAATACTTGGTTTGGTGTCATGGTGTCCAAACCACTCCTTACTAGAATAGTGACCAATGTGCTAAATCTTGAAGGTAAGTGTCGATGGAATATCGTCGGTAGTCCACCGAGGGGCACCCCACGATGGTAGATTGATCGGTAGAGGAGCGTGTAATCGAGAACAAGAAGGCAACAGAAACACACAAGTTATACAGGTTCAGGCCGTCGGTATGACGTAATACCTTACTCCTGTGGTCTGTTGGTTTGCATTAGCTATCGTATGATTTGTCGTGAATTCGTAGGGGGTCCCTGCCCGCCTTATATGGTCCGGGGGGCAAGGTTACAAGTCGGTTAGATCTAAGAGATAACCGGAAAGTAATAACAGATTACAAGAAACATGGGATCATATATATCCTATCAGATCTCGTAACATCTTTAGGATATCCTCTCTGTGCCTTGCGGGGGTCGCTGAACAGAATCGTGCCCCGCAAGGCTCCTTCTTGCGGGCTGGACTGCCCCTAGAGGCATAGCCCATGTGACCTGCCGTGGGTATCCGGGGTCGTACCCCCCACAGCTAGTCCCCGAGCGCCTTGTACCCGTTGCGCAACGCCGTCTTGAGACTTTCCAAGCAGGTGTGAACCAAGACCGAGCTGTCCAAATCATGGTCCGACCACCATAAGGAACAGCCGATCAGTTGTGAGCAACTGCCGAGCAGTGTACAACATCGCCGAGCAGTGTGTTCCGAGCACGGCTTGTCATAAGGGTGTAAGGAGCTCAAGTCCAAAATTAAAAATTCCTGCATGGTAAAGTGAAGTGTGCCCACTTAGAATCCGAAAACAATGGTAAAGATACCTGGTTTATCCTTTGGTTGCTCGGAGGCTTTCAGAAAAACAAACACATTCACCGCAAGGTGAAGTGTGCCCACTTAGTCCCTGAGCCTGACAGTAGGTGACGTAGTCACGTGGTGCCAGGCTCAGAAATTAGTGAACCGTCCGAGCAGGTAGCCAATCCCCGAGCATAGCCTTGAGACAAAAAACGAGCACATTCACCGCAAGGTGAAGTGTGCCCACTTAGTCCCTGAGCCTGATAGTAGGTGACGTAGTCACGTGGTGCTAGGCTCAGAAATTAGTGAACCGTCCGAGCAGGTAGCCAGTCCCCGAGTTTCTGGCGTAGATATCGGATAAATCAAATCACGGCGAGAAATTCGGAGTAATGGCCGTACAGTATCAGTTACTAAGCCTCATTAAAATGCGGAGAATTCGGAGAAAGTGGCAGCGATAAATGAGCGGCGTGGGCTACTATGACGCGATAGCCCAAGTTGCGGCCCATCAAACCATTTTGGAGGAATCGATGTAGCGCTGATCGCGGGAACAGTTTCCCAAAAACCCTCAGAGTCAAGGCAGAGTGGGGGAAGTGCTTTATAACTGCGCCGCCACTCACATCGCCTCCTACCTCCGTCAAGCCACCCTGCTTCCTGCCTTCGCAATCCCTGTGCTTCACCTTCCGCATCAATCGCGAGCATTCGCCTTCAACCCTAGGACCAAACCATAGGAGATGGCGCCGAAAAAAGGAGCCGTAAAGCCGAAGAAAGTGGCCACCGGAGCTAGCCGCGATGAGGAGTGGGTGCCGTCGAGGATGTCGGCGGCTGATCTCGATAAGATGGTGGCGGCGGGCGTTCTCCCCGACCATCTTACTGCTGGATGGCGGCCAGCTAGCGGTGAGCCCTTCCCGACACCACATACTGATGAGGCTGTAGTATTTGAGGATTATTTCTAGCGAGGGTTAGGGTTTCCTGTCCACCCCTTTCTCCGGGATCTTATGGAGTTTTGGGCGATTAGCCTCTGTAATCTGCACCCCAACACCATTCTGCATGTTTCTATCTTTATCCATTTCTATGAGGCATTTCTCGGTGTTCGCCAAGACTTCAACCTCTTGAGTGCACTTGTTCTACATTCAAGAAGAAGAAGAAGCGATGGTTCAAAGGTGGTCGTGGCGTGTACCTGCAGCTCGAGGATGGGATGGCCGGCGAGTATATCAACGTTCCGCTGAATACCTCCCTGAAAGGTTGGAACTCTAGATGGTTCTATATCAAACAGAGTCACCTGTTGATTCGATGCGACGTCCACCACATCTCGGTTAACCACAGTAACTGGTCGGAGAGACCCAACAATGCTGAAATGGAGCAGGTAATGGAACTTCTGGAATTGAGTAAAGGCTTGGAGCTTAGGGGTGAACTGGTTGCAGCTAGTTTCATGGTTCGGCGCATCCAACCCTGCAAAGAGAGGGCCCACCCGGCGTTCGACTTTAAAGGTGACAACGACGGTACTCGTGAAAGCACGGACCGCCTGTCGATGAAAGAAGTGATGGACCGTGCCATGGATCTATTTTCTTCGAATGTCTCATTCAGCTGGCCTAAAGGGACGAAGGCTTTCAACTGCACCAACCCGCCTCCTCAGGTAACCATTTCGCTTCGCGTCTATCAGGCAATAATTGCCGAGCATAGGACTGACTCACTTATGAAAAGATTCATTCACAGGATAGGGCAATATACTTTTCAAACGTGCCAAGAGCCGATTGGCCAAAAGGAGTAGATCCTCGGCGGCCACTGCAGCATGAAGAAGGTGAGCCGAGCTCCTCGTCGAATAGTCCATCCCCAGTGTCAGAGAAGGTCCGCGGGAAGAGACCGACAGTAGACGAGCCGGCCCAAAAAAGGAGAAAAACCGCCAGCTCTCATGCACACAAACCAGGAGGCGTCTCTCTTGGAGAGGACCGAGCAGTTCGGCCACCACGAACTGCTGTGCTGGAGTGGTCGGACGATAACGAAGACCAGTCAGCACTTCCACCGAGCACGACAGAGGTGCCGGCGGATAGTGTCGCTCCCAAGCATCGAGCAGGGGAAAGTTATGGTCGGGCAACGGCGGACGCCCCGGCGATGCAAAGTACCGAAGCCCCCGAACAACGCACGGAAGGTGGGGCCTCCGAGCACCAAGAAGAGCAGTAGCCCACTGCGGAGGCGCAGGAGTCCTCCCACAAGGTCGACCAAGCAGCCGCGCCTGGGGGGTCAGGTAGGCATCGCCGATTCAAGAAAATCAATCGGAAGACCAAACCGTGAGTATATTTGCCTTGGAGTAATTATATTGTTCTTTGATTTCGCCTTGTTACTGAGAAGTCGATATGACGTAGTGCGACGCTGAGGCCCGTGACCTCAGAAGAAAGAATGATGACTGCCCCCGTCCAGGAGTCCCCGAGTGTTCGGCGAACAGAGGATGAGCCAGCCGCCGCTCCCAGTAGACCTGGCGATGGTGAATCATTGGCGCACACGATGGGCGCGTCGGCGACCGCAACCGCGGCTACGACCAAAAAGGTCGTTACCGTGGAAATAGAAACTGCGGCTACTGTTGATGCGCCGGAGGTTACAGACGCCACCCCGTCAACTGCTGAGGAGCAAACGTCGTCACCCGCAGGGGTGCCGGGAGTGGTCGGAGCGGCGGTCCGACCACGGAGCCCCCGAAGGTGCCTCAAGCGACGATGGAGGAGGACGAGGTCGTGGAGATCGAGCGCGCTGCGCCTGAGCCCCAGTCCGTCAGAATTCTCCAGAAACACGGGGAAGAGGTGGTAGTCGTCGAGGAAGAAAACACCACCAGAGAGATAAAGAGGTTGAAATCCGCCGTCGCCGGAGTTATGACTCAAATCGAGGTGAGTGCCACGCCAATAACACCGATAAATGTTGTCGGAAGATCAAGGTTTATCTTTTGCACTGTTAATCCGCAGGGGATAGCTCGGATAGCTGAACAACGGCACCAACTGATAAAGAGGATGGAGCCCCTCGCCTAGGAAAATAAGGTACTCCGGGAGGCTTTAAGTCTTTCGGAAAAAAGTATTCAGAGGGCCCAGCGGGAGCGGGACCTTGCGGAGTCGAATTCGCGGGACCTTGAACATCAAAATGGGGTTCTGTCCGAGCGACTAACGGCGTCGTCCGAGCAGCTGAAGAAGACATCCGAGGAGCTGGCAATTGCATCCAAGGAACTTAAGAAGATGTCCGAGCAGTTGAGCAAGAAAAACGTAGAACTCGATAGTAAAACTGAACAGCTCGACCGGAAGTGCCAGCAGTTGGAGGATGCATCCAAGCTGAAATCGGGTATTCTTTTTCACATAATGTGCTTTGCAGTAAGTGGCCGTATTTTTTTTTGTGTCTTATCTTTTGTGCTTGCAGAGCAAGATGCAGAACTCAACCGGCTTCGCCAAACCGTCGAACAAATCCGACAAGAGAAAACGAAGGAGTTGGATCGAGCCGACAAACTGGCCGAAGAATTGAAAGGTAGGTTTCCCCTGATCAGAAGAGACGCCGTAATTCTTTTTTTTTGCCATGATGAACCATTGTAATTCTTGCAGATTATCGACATAAAACCAAGGCACAGTTCGATGTGCTGGTGCAAGAAGCCAAAGTCCAGAAGGACAACTTCAACACTATAACTGCCGCAATAAAACCTGTGCTGGACTGCGTCGACGTTGAACCGGCGCCCCGTCCTGATGGTAGGCAGCAAGGGCCAGACACCATCGTTCAGAGATGCAAGGCCACGTGGGAAAACTTCAAAAACTTCAACCGCGACGCCGTTTTGACCGCCGCTACTCATGCCCTTGCGGTGGTTCGGTCCCATTATCCGTCCATCGACATCCAGTCGATAGGTGGTGGGTTCGCCGATGGGCTGAGCGACACGCAGACCCAGCAGCTGGAGGATGACGTTGAGGATGTGGCGAAAGTGCTTGTCGGCGATATAGATCTGTTTGGCGAAACCAAAGCTGCTGGCAAAGCTTAAAGAACTGCTCGGATATTACCGCCTGTAATACATGATTTATCTGGCTAAGAAGAATCTGTGTATTATCAACCCGATGCACTTTTTCCCAATATAAGCTGTGTTCGATCTTTTAGTTTTCACTGAACTAAATGCCTTAGTTAGGTCGTGATCCGTAACGCATAACGCGGAGCCCATGCGTATGTTGGAGAAATAGGCTTTGTCATAAGACCGTGTCCTGCCGGCCAACATGCCGAGCACCGAGCTCATGGTACGTTTGGTGGGGTGTTAGAGCCTTGTTGCCCTCCGGAATTACTATTGCGAAAAAACGTTCTGCCCAGCAGCCAACGTGAATAACGTGGCGAGAGAAATGGCTAAGGCGGCATCCGAGCGGTTAGTTCATAACTGAAATCTAGGCCTTGACTAGCCCATAGTCCATAACGTCGAGCGCGGAGGCGCTGACACGTGTAGGACGAACAGGCATGGCCAAGGAACCGCAGCCGACCCACCGTAATGCAGAGGGCGGAGCCCCTAAGCACGTGTAGGATGTAGTCGGGGACTGGGTCGTTTCCATAGAAAACAGAAGGAAAAAAGGTGTGTTGTTTGATGATCGGCGGGCTATGTTGCGAAAATTGAAAGTGCAACACCGTCGTTGTTTTTGTAGGAAAACCTACGCGTCCCGGAGGAAACATAGTAGGCGATTTTTGGAAAAATCATGTTCGGTGATTGGGAGTTAATGTGTTCGGCGAATTGGAGATGTCATGTTTGGCGATTTGAAGAAATCGTGCTTGGCGATTTGGAGAAATCGTGCTCGGCGATTTGGAGGAATCGTGCTCGGCAATTTTGGAGGAATCGTGCTCGGCGATTTTGGAGAAATCGTGCTCGGCGATTTGGAGGAATCGTGCTCGGCGATTTTGGAGAAATCGTGCTCGGCGATTTTGGAGAAATCATGCTCGGCGATTTGGAGGAATCGTGCTCGGCGATTTTGGAGAAATCGTGCTCGACGATTTGGAGGAATCATGCTTGGCGATTTTGGAGAAATCGTGCTCGACGATTTTGGAGTTTTCGTGCTCGGCGATTTGGAGTTTTCGTGCGCGGCGATTTGGAGTTTTCGTGCTCGGCGATTTGGATGTATTAGTCGAGCATATTGGAGGCCATCGCGGTGTGGCTTACATCTCGCTAACGGTAGTTGGAGCTTATGATGAAGGAAAAAAATGTAGAGAAATTATGGAGACCAGAACTTTATTAATATTAAAGTAAAGAATACATATCTATGTTATTTCAGGGGTAGAAACATATAAGGTGCTCTATGTGCTAGGAGTTGGGAACATCGAGTCCATCTAAATCGCATAGGCGATAAGACCCTAGTCGAGTAACACCTTTTACGATGTAAGGGCCCTCCCATGGTGAAGACAACTTGTGAAGCCCTTCGGTTTTTTGTTTCCGACGTAAGACGAGGTCGCCGATCGTGAACGAACGACCTTTGACGTTACAGTTGTAATACCTCCGCAGACCTTCGAGGTACTTGGATGTGCGAACGCAAGTAATCAGATGTTCTTCCTCAGCCCGATCAATGTCTTCTGTCCGAACAGCTGCGGCTTGGTCTTCATCATAGTTTTCTACTCTGGGTGCTCGGAATGCAATATCTGCTGGAAGTATGGCCTCTGAGCCGTAGACCATAAAATATGGAGATACGCCGGTACTACGACTAGCTTGAGTGCGCAGTCCCCAGACCACAGCTGGTAGTTCTTTGAGCCATCTGCCCGGGTGCTTCTCTTCTTTCAGATAGAGCCTTTTCTTGAGGGCGTCGAGGATCATACCGTTAGCTCGCTCGACCTGACCGTTAGCTCTAGGGTGAGCGATGGAAACGTATTTAACAGAGATGCACCTGTCCTCGTAGAAGTCCCAAAAATGATGGCCGGTAAAAGTTGTCCCGAGGTCAGTGATGATGCTGTTCGGGAGACCAAATCTGTGTACGATGTCCTCAAAGAGCTCGACTGCTTTTTTAGCAGTAGCTACGACGAGTGGTTTGTATTCGATCCACTTGGAGAACTTATCGATGGCGACGTACACGTACCGGAAACCTCCGGGCGCAGGTTTGAAAGGCCCGATCATATCCAGTCCCCAGCATGCGAATGGCCAGGAAGCTGGAATGGTTTGTAATTCTTGTGCCGGCACATGTATTTGCTTGGCGAAAAATTGACATCCCTCACATCGTCGGACGAGATCTTCTGCATCGGCAATGGTCGTGGGCCAGTAGAAACCTACTCGGAAAGCTTTGCCGACCAGTGTTCTCGAAGCCGCATGATTGCCACAGGAGCCAGAGTGAATTTCAGATAATAGCTTCACACCGTCATCTTGGATGATGCATTTCTGCAGTATCCCCTCCTTGGCACTTTTCCTCATCAGGCTACCGTCCACCAACACATAGTGCTTACTTCGGCGAATTAGTCGTTCGGTTTTGATTTTGTCGGCGGGTACTTCGCCGTTGGAGAGGTACTTGATGAACTGTTCCCTCCAATCGGCGAGCTGCGAAGGTATCGTGAGCACCAACTGCTCGGCAGGGGGTACTTCTACAACTTCCTTGTCTTCCTTAATGGATGGTGTCAGGAGGTCCTGAACGAAGATCCCCGTCGGAGCCGTGGTACGAGAAGATCCTATCTTCGATAGTTGGTCGGCTATTTGGTTTTGATCCCGTACCACGTGGTGGTACTCAATGCCGTAGAATTTTCCTTCCAGCTTCCTGATTTCGGCGCAGTAAGCGTCCATCTTCTCACTGGAACAGGACCAATCTTTATTGAGTTGATTGATAACCAGCGCGGAATCCCCGTATACCATAAGGCGTTTGACGCCGAGCTCGACGGCTATACGGAGGCCGTGGAGACATGCTTCGTATTCCATGGCGTTGTTAGAGACCGGGAAGTGTATGCGAAGAACGTATCGGAGTTTATCCTTTGTCGGTGTGATGAACAGAATGCCCGCACCGGCTCCATTAATATTAAGGGCGCCGTCGAAGTACATCACCCAGTGCTCGGGGCAAGTGGCAGCGATGGGTTCTTGGATTTCGGTCCACTCAGCGATGAAATCGGCGAGCGCCTGCGACTTTATGGTCGGCCTGCTTCTGAAGTCAATGGAGTAGGTGCCGAGCTCAACAACCCACTTGATGATACAACCATTGGCCTCTTTATTTCGGAGAATGTCTCCCAGAGGGAACTCGGTGACCACGGCGATCTTGTAGTATTCGAAGTAATGTCGGAGCTTGCGTGAGGTGATTAAGATTGCATATAACAGCTTTTGCACCTGAGGATAGCGAGTTTTGGGCTCATTAAGTACCTTGCTGATGAAATAGACCGGACACTGTACCTTGTAGGCGTGTCCAGTTTCCTCGCGTTCGACGACAATAGCCGTACTGACAACTCAAGAAGTGGCGGCGATGTAAACCAGCAGAGTTTCATCTGGTCGTGGCGCTGTCATGATTGGAGGTTTTGTTAAAAACAATTTGAGCTGCTCGAAAGTTGTGTCTGCCTCCTCCGACCAAGAAAAAAGCTTAGAGGCCTTGAGAAGCTTGAAGAAAGGCAGCCCTTTTTCACCGAGGCGCGAGATAAATCGGCTTAATGCAGCCATGCAGCCTGTGAGCTTCTGTATATCCTTGACACACGTCGGCCGTTTCATGTTGGTGATGGCGGAGACTTTGTCGGGGTTTGGTTCGATGCCCCGAGCGCTGACAATGTAGCCGAGCAGGATACCGGATGGAACTCCAAAGATGCACTTTGAAGGGTTCAGCTTCCATCGGTATTTGCTTAGGTTGGAGAAAGTTTCTTCAAGGTCGGAGATAAGATTGTCGACGGTTCTAGTCTTGACGACCACGTCGTCGATGTAGGCTTCGACGTTGCGGCTGATCTGTTGGTCGAGGCACGTCTGGATAGCCCTTTGGTAGGTCGCGCCGGCGTTCTTTAGTCCGAAGGACATAGTGGTGTAACAATATGCACCAAAAGGCGTAATGAACGATGTTTTAACCTGGTCTTCCTCCTTGAGGGAGATATGATGGTAGCCTGAGTAACAGTCGAGAAAGGAGAGCAACTCGCAACCGGCAGTGGAGTCAACAACCTCATCTATCCGAGGCAAGCCAAAGGGGTCTTTAGGGCAGTGTTTGTTAAGATCAGTATAATCAACACACATTCTCCATTCTTTATTCTTTTTCTTAACAAGAACAGGATTAGCTAGCCAATCTGGATGATACACTTCTTTTATAAATCCGGCAGCTAAAAGCCGTTTTATTTCTACCCTAATTGCCTCCTTTTTGTCCGGCGCGAATCGTCAAAGTTTCTGCTTGATCGGCTTAGCGGTCGGCGAGACATTCAAGGAGTGCTCGATCTTCTCCTGTGGTACCCCCGGCATGTCTGCAGGTTTCCAAGAAAACACATCGGCATTGGCACGTAGGAAGGAGATGAGCGCGCTTTCCTATTTGGGGTCAAGGTGAGCCCCAATTTTCACCGTCTTGGAAGGGTCATCGAGGCCGAGGCCGATCTCCTTGACTTCCTTGGACTTGGCGGAGGCCCGGGGAGGCTCTGGGATCTCCATGTCGTTTGCAGATGCGGTCTTGGCTTCGGCGACCACGCTGGCCATCTAGATGGAGAGGTCGGTGGCTTCGGCGAGGGCGAGACTTTCCGTCTCGTAGGCGTAGGCGACGGAGAGGTTGGCCCGCAGAGATAGGACTCCAGCAGGCGAAGGCATCTTCAACACCAGATACGCATAGTGTGGAACGGCCATGAACTTGGTCAGAGCCGGGCGCCCTAGTATGGCGTGGTAGGCGGTGTCGAAGTCGGCGACATAAAAGTTGATATGCTCCACTCTGTAGTTGGTTGCCGTGCCGAACTGTACTGGTAGGGTAATTTCCCCTAGTGGTCTGGATGCCCTGCCGAGCACCACACCCCAAAAGGAGGAGTCTGAAGGCGTGAGGTCTGTTGTCCTGAGTCCGAGCTCCCTTAGGGCCCCAGCGAAGAGTAGATTCAAAGCGCTCCCACCGTCGACGAGGACTTTCCTGAAGAGCACCTTCTGAACAGTCGCATCAAGGACGAGGGGAAAATGCCCTGTGTAGGGTATGTCTGCCCACTGGTCGGCCCTGCTGAAGGTGATGGAGATTTCGGACCATGGGCGATAGCTGGGGTTGGCGGTAGTTTCTTCTAAAGCTATGGCGAGCACTCGTCGGGCGGCGAGCTTCCGTTCCCTTCTGCTTTCGTTGGAGGTGAGACCCCCAAAGATGGTGGCGACCACCTTGTCGTGGTCCTGGAAGGCGTTATTATTATCCCCTGGTGGTCGGCGTCCTCCGTTCCCACCATTGTCGTCGTTGTACTTTTTCTCTTGGAATTCCTTAGCCAAACCAAGGCAATCTTTCATCTTATGTTTGGCGTTCTTGTGCAGGGGGCACGGACCGTCTAGGATCTTCTTGTACTGCTCGTCGTAGTTACGCTTTGCGCGTGGCTCATTGACGTTGGCGACAAAATGATCTGGTCGGCGACGGCGATTCTGACCAGGTTTGAATCCATCTGGCCGATCACGTCCGCTGTCCCGGTGGAAACTACGGTCCTCGTAGCGGCGATCATTGTACTGTCGGTTGTCATTGCGGTCGTCGTGGCGGTGAACGTTGTGCTGTTGGTCGTCGTTGCGGTCGTCATGGCGGCGAGACAGGCGATTAGTGCCCGTGTCTTCGTTAAAACGCACCTCCGCTTCCTCGGCATCGGCGTACTGATTGGCGGTTGTGATCATCTCGCCGATGCCGGTGGGTGGCTTTCTATTGAACTTAGAACCGAGTTCTCGGTGATGAAGTCCTCGGACGAAGGCGGTGATGACTTCGGCCTTCGTGATGTTGGGAATAGAATTCCTCATCTCGGAGAAGCGTCTGATGTAGCTGCGGAGTAGTTCAGACGGCTTTTGGTTGATGCGGTTGAGATCGTGCTTGGTGCCCGGCCGCCTGCATGTGGCCATGTAGTTGTCGGTGAAGGCTCTCTTTAGATCTTCCCAAGAGCCGATGGAGTCCGAGGCGAGGCTTGTGAACCAGCTCATGGCGGATGGAGTGAGCATGACAGGGAGATAGTTTGCCATGACGTTGGTGTCTCCTCCGGTGGCTCGGACGGCGGTGGTGTAAGCCTGCAGCCACTGAGTTGGGTTCATCCTTCCTTCATAGGGCTTGACTCTAGTGATTTTGAAACCACGAGGCCACTGGAGCATTCGGAGTGCCCTGGTGAATGTAGGGGGCCCTTCCGGGCTATCAGGACCAACACCAGCAGTGTTGCCGGCGACGATCGGCTCCAGAGCTGAGTCCAGGTTGCCGTATTCCTACTCGTACTCCTGGCGACGTCGTACTTCATCTTCATGGCACCCAAAACGTCATTGGTCGATACGCCGTCGTGCGTCCCGAAGATTGCTGAGGTGCACTCGGGCGTCCTGTTCGACCTCTTGGTCGTGCTGGCGATGATGCTCGGCGCGGTGGCCTCCAACTCCCCCCTGGGGAGGTGGTGACTGGTCGGCGAAGCGGCTTTGACTGGGGCGGCGATTGGATCTAGGATCAACTGATCGGCGGATCACGCTTGTGGAGCACGAAGGTCTCTGAACTTCTCGGATCTCGTTAACTTGACAATGTGCCGCTTTAAGCATAGCGGCGACCTTGGCGAGCTCGGGCATCTGCGGGAGGTGAGCGAGTTCATTGGCGGCCATGGCCAAATTAGCGCTCAGAGTCTTGAAAACGTCGTGGCCGTCAACGCGGAGGAATTCTTCATTGAGGTTGCGATGAAGGGGCCTTCCTTGTGAATCGAACTGGTTATCACGAGCGGCCTCGGCCATCGCGATGGCGCGTTCATTATCACGCCGTTGCGCGTGGTTGGCGTTCCTATTTTCATGGGCGGCGCGTTCCTCGTCTGTTTCACCATTTGGGGGGGGGGGCTGTCGATACTGACGTTGAAAATCACGCCACCCCGGAAAGGCAGGAGAGGAGGTTGCTTGGTGAAGGACTCGGCGAGGGGCTCGGTGGATCCTTGAGATTCGGAGTCTGGATTTTCCTCGAGGATAGTTTGGAGAGATGCTCCGAGATCCCAGCCGGCGTGCAGCATGTTGACGGTTGGTGGAAATTGGTCGGCGAATTTGCCCCTTAGGGCGTCCTGATATGTAGTTGCGGTGTTGGTGAGCCCGAAAGGCAGGGCAGCGGGCCCTGGAGTCTGCCGAGCATTGAACGTTGACAGATCGGGATCGGAGGGTGCTCGGTGCTGAACAAGGGTGTCCAGAGCCGACTCAGCAATGGAGAGGCAATCGGCGAGTTTCAGGCCGACCTGATCGATAGATTCGATCAGATCGTCGTTGTTGACATGCCTCCTCTGGTAGCAAGGAAGCGAGCGGTGGGTGGCTGATGGAGCTGACCTCGGAACTGGTTCCGAGATTGGATCTATAGTTGCAGATGCGAGGGTGGTCGGTGCAGAGCCGATCTGCACTGGCTCGAGAAGCTCTCCAACTCCGTCGGCGTTGATGACCCACGTGATGGATCCGACCGTGAAGATCTGGCTGGGCTACGGGAGGGACGAAGAGCCTGCGGAAAAAACCATCTTGTTCAACAAGGAAATAGCACGCACACCCCTACCTGGCATGCCAACTGTCGACGGAATATCGTCGGCAGTCCACCGAGGGGCACCCCGCGATGGTAGATTGATCGGTAGAGGAGCGTGTAATCGAGAACAAGAAGGCAACAGAGACACACGAGTTATACAGGTTCAGGCCATCGGTACGATGTAATACCTTACTCCTATGGTCTGTTGGTTTGCATTAGCTATCGTATGATTTGCTGTGAATTCGTAGGGGGTCCCTGCCCGCCTTATATGGTCCGGGGGGCAAGGTTACAAGTCGGTTAGATCTGAGAGATAACCGGAAAGTAATAATAGATTACAAGAAACATGGGATCGTATATATCCTAATAGATCTCGTAACATCTTTAGGATATCCTCTCCGTGCCTTGCGGGGGTCACCGAACAGAATCGTGCCCTGCAAGGCTCCTTCTTGCGGGCTGGACCACCCCTGGAGGCATAGCCCATGTGACCTACCGTGGGTATCTAGGGTCGTACCCCCCACAATAAGCATCTCAATAACTTGTGGGAGAAGTCCTTGTCCTTCACCTCTTCTCTAAGTGCTTTGAGATCATTGACAAGCACTTGAAGCCTATGTAACGTCTCCGGCACACTCTCATCCTCCTTCATCTTGAAGCTTGCAAACTTCTCTTTGAGAATGTATGCCTTTGCACCCTTCATGGCTTGAGTGCCCTCAAATGATTCTTCCAACTTCTTCCAAGCCTCATGAGCCATCTCAATATTCTTGATTTGCTCAAATATTCTCTCATCAATTGCATCATGAATGGCACTTAGAGCAATGCCATTGTTTTGGAGAAGCACTTCTTCGGCCGCCACGGGATTCTCTGGATCACCACTCTCAATTTTGGTTTGTACCACCTTCCACACTTTTCTATTGATTGACTTGATATGTGTGGTCATCTTTGATTTCCAATACGGATAATTTATGCCATCAAATTGGGGTGGCTTCTTGGTGTTGTTTATTTAAGCCATTTTTACACCGAAGGTTGTTAAGCCTCAAATCACGGTGACCTCGGCTCTGATACCACTTGAAAGGTCCTAATGGCTAGAGGGGGGTGAATAGCCTATTAAAAATTTCTACAACAACACTTAACAAACCGATTAGACAATTATGAGGCGAAGCAAGTGTTGCGCTAGCCTACTAAAATTGCAAGTCACCTACCACAATTCTAGTTTATATAGTTTCTATCCACACAAAAGCTATGTCACTACACTAAGTTAGTGTGCTCTCAAATGCTAACTAAAGAGCCACACTAACCAAACTAACAAGCTCTCACAACTAGCTACACTAAAGAACTTGACAACTAGTTTGCGGTAATGTAAAGAGAGTGAGCAAGATGGTTATACCGCCATGTCGAGGAAGGAGCCAATCAATCACAAGAATGAATAATAATGAAGACCAATCACCTCAGAATCAAATGATGAACACAATGATTTTTTATCGAGGTTCACTTGCTTGCCGGCAAGCTACTCCTCGTTGTGGCGATTCACTCACTTGGAGCTTCACGTGCTAATTGGCATCACACGCCAAACCCTCAATAGGGTGCCACACAACCAACACAAGATGAGGATCACACAAGCCACGAGCAATTCACTAGAGTACATTTTGGCTCTCCACCGGAGAAAGGTCAAGAACCCCTCACAATCACCACGATCGGAGCCGGAGACAATCACCACCCCCCGTTCGACGATCCTCGCTGCTCCAAGACGTCTAGGTGGCGGCAACCACTAAGAGTAACAAGCGAATCCCGCAGCGAAACACGAACACCAAGTGCGTCTAGATGCAAACACTCAAGCAATGCACTTGGATTCTCTCCCAATCTCACAAAGATGATGAATCAATGATGGAGATGAGTGGGAGGACTTTTGCTAAGCTCACTAGGTTGCTATGTCAATGAAAATGGCCAAGAGAGTGAGCTTGAGCCGGCCATGGGGCTTAAATAGAAGCCCCCACAAAATAGAGCCGTTGGGCTCCTCAGTGCACTGAACACAGGCCGACCGAACGCACCGGTCAAATTGACCGAACGCTGGACCTCAGCATCCGGTCGTGCGATGCACGCCATGTGTCCCCTCTCTTCAAATACTAAGCGCCCGATCCCAACGGTTAAGTGATGACCAAATGCGCTGCTGTGAAGTGACCGGACGCTGGACCTCAGCGTCTGGTCGTTTCCAGTAAGCATCCAGAAGCGAGAAATCACGACCGGACACATCCGGTCATGCTTGACCAGACTCACCCAGCGTCCGGTCACTCGGCATCTCCCCTGTGCTCTGCCACATCAGCAGGACCAGAGGCAACCCTCCAGCGTCTGGTCACATAGTGATCCAGCGTTCGGTCAGAGACCGACGCCAGAGACTTGCTGCTTCTATAGACTAGATGTGCCTATCCTTCCAAGACCAACGTCCGGTCACTTACAGTGACCTCCGTCTTTTTTGTATAGGGCGCCGGTGGCACCGTCAGACTATCCGCACTCTACGGGCGGACACTTCGCCGGTGAAGTTCCCCTTGCTCAAATGTGCCAACCACCAAGTGTACCACCTTGTGCACATGTGTTAGCATATTTTCACAAACATTTTCAAGGGTGTTAGCACTCCACTAGATCCTAAATTCATATACAACGAGTTAGAGCATCTAGTGGCACTTTGATAACCGCATTTTGATACGAGTTTCACCCCTCTTAATAGTACGGCTATCGATCCTAAATGTGATCACACTCACTAAGTGTCTTGATCACCAAAACAAAATAGCTCCTACCATTTATACCTTTGCCTTGAGCCTTTTGTTTTTCTCTTTCTTCTTTTCAAGTCCAAGCCCTTGATCATCACCATGGCATCACCATCATCATGTCGTGATCTTCATTTGCTTCACCACTTGGAATGTGCTACCTATCTCATGATCGCTTTGATAAACTAGGATAGCACTTAGGGTTTCATCAATTAACTAAAACAAAACTAGAGCATTAAGAGCCGGCCATGGGACTTAAATAGAAGCCCCCATAAAATAGAGCCGTTGGCTCCTTAGTCCACTGAAAATAAGGCGACCGGACGCATCGGTCAGATCGACCGGACGCAGGACCCCAGTGTCCGGTCACGTGATGCATGCCACGTGGCCCCTGCTTCAAACGTTGATCATCCAATCTCAACGGTCATCAGTACATTTAAGTTGTGATAGGACGCGCTGCTTCGAAGTGACCGGACGCACCAACACCAGCATCTGATAATTTCCAGTAAGGTTTCACTCTCGACCGGACGTGTCAGTTTGATAAGGACCGGACGTAGGACCCCAGCATCCGGTCACTTGCACTAAGCATCTAGAGACAATTTTTTGCGATCGGACGTGTCCAGTCACCCCTGACCGGACTCACCCAGCATCCGGTCAGTCACCCTCTTCTTTGTGCACTGCGACGTTAGCAGGACCAGACGCACCCCGTCAACGTTCGGTCGAAGACCGACGCCAGCGTCTTCACTGCTTCCACTGACCGAATGCTCCGGTCCAGTTGAGACCAGCGTCCAGTGCACTTTGTGAAACCCTGTCTTTTCTGTACAGGGCGTCGGTGGCACCGTCGGACTGTCCGCACTCTACGGGTGAACACTCCGCCGGTGAAGTTTCTTACCCTTGCTCCCAAGTGCTAAACACAATGTGTATCACCTTTGTGCATGTGTGTTAGCATATTTTCACAAACATTTTCAAGGGTGTTAGCACTCCACTAGATCCTAAATGCATATGCAATGAGTTAGAGCATCTTGTGGCACTTTGATAACCGCATTTCGATATGAGTTTCACCCCTCTTAATAGTACGGCTATCGATCCTAAGTGATCACACTCTCTAAGTGTCTTGATCACTAAACCAAAAAAGCCCCTATCAAGTTTCACCTTTGCCTTGAGCTTTTTGTTTTTCTTTCTCCTTTTTCCAAGTCCAAGCATTTGATCATCACCATGCCATCATCATCATCATGTCATGATCTTTATTTGCTTCATCGCTTGGAGTAGTGCTACTTATCTCATAATCACTTTGATAAACTAGGTTAGCACTAAGGGTTTCATCAATTCACCAAAACCAAACTAGAGCTTTCAACGGTCCTCGATCGACACGGACAGGGAAACAGTGCAACCCAATTAAGCCCCGTTGGCCGCGGGACTCAACTCGTCACACCCACCAATAACAAAACCACATCCCGGCCCGGTCACCATATTATTTCCATCATTTTACCATTTGAGTAATTCACCTATTGTGAGCAACGGCAGGTTACTCACGCTACCGATAGCTTAAGCATGATAGCTACTCGAACCTGCACTAGTAAGACTCATAGGATATATATATATATATATATATATATATATATATATATATATATATATATAGTTTCCATAAAACTCCTAAAACGTAAATGCATAACACAGTTATATACGGTGAATATGAAAAATAGGGGTTATGCACCGGAGCTTGCCTTCAGCGGGCACGGTGTCAGCAAAGTCAATGACGGGCGGCTTCGGAACGTCCTCCTGCACGAGGATCTCCTTCTCGTACTCTTTGATGACTTCGTCGTACTCCTGCTCGCCGAAGGTCACGATCTCCAGCCGTTCGTTCTCTATATGCATGTAACGACGACGATGCAATTATTAACTAGGCAACAACAACTCTTAAAATAAGAATACACATATCAAGTTAACGAGCTAGCTCTAATGTCTAACACGCCAACTCAGTACCCACTACATTAATGTGATATCCTTTTCATCAAGAAACAATACGTTCTACCAATCAAGCTCCTCTTTGTTTTATTAATGATGTAATACATTTAAAACTAGGGTGCCCTAGTTACCTTAGCAAACTAACTGTTATGAGGCTACAAAAATTACAGCGAGCACATAATAATATTATGAACCTACTGTAAAATTTCAAGTCAAACACTCCTACCATTTAAGCACAAAAATTCACACAATAAATAATGCAATAATATAAAGCTCTCACAATTAAATAAAGGAATCCTAAAAACATTATAAAACTATATAAACAAAATATACCAACTGATAGATCACAATTTAGAAACCTAACAAAATTTGTTTAAATTTTTTTGGACATACATATGATTTTATATTAATTATCAAAGATCAGCTCAGAAACAAAAATAGAAACTATTTTAACTCTTGCAAAAAATGACTTTGGCCCAACGCGGCCCGCAACAGTGCGGCCCGCGTGGACGCGGCCCACGCGCGGGAAGCCCGCGTGCGAAGGCGCTTTTGTAGAAAAGCCCTCGCACACAAATTATAACGCGTGACTACTTTGCACCCTATTCCCGCAGTCAGTGCTTATGCAAGGAGGCCCCTAAACTAACTCATCTTCGCAACGCGGAGGTCCCTGACGCCCCCGCGCTCGCGGGTGTGACACCGACCGGCATCGCGTGGTTACGCAAGCCCGCTAGGGCTCACGCAGGACTAGCTAACGAGCCGATCTACAACTCTACCCTAAACGCCCTCACTAGGCGGCAACTTAGGACTGCGGGGCGCACTAGGGTGAGCTGCGGCGGTGCGCGGCCATCTACGGCGGCGGCGCAACCGTTTCGGCGAACTATGGCCACTAGGGGCCTAATCAACCAGCGTATGAGCATCAGTGGTTTACCGTGAACCCAGCGGCGGTGATGGTTAAAGCGAAGGAAGGCCGGGGTGGGCTGGCCATGTGCGCGCGGCGAGCTCGGTGGTAAGCCACATGGACACGGCTGCGTCAGCGATGGTGGTGAGGTGGTAGAGGTTCGGGTGAAGTGCGTTGGGTGCGGGGAAGTTGAGGCGAGCCCGGTGGTGCAACTGGTTGAGCTCGAATGGCAACAGGAGGGGAGTCACAATCCATGCTGGCCGATCATGGCCATAACGGCTCGGCGGTGGGGAAACTCCAAAATTGGAGCTTGGCCGCGCGTGGTTCAAAGCGGGGTGGGGTCGGGTGAGTAGGTGGGTTAAAGACAGAGCTGTGGACGCGATGAATCAACGCGAGGTGACCCTTCCATACCAAACCGGACCATGGTGCCACGATGGGCAGACACGACACGGAGAGGAGAGGGAAAAGGGGTCAGCTTGGCGCGGCATCCATAAAGACGGGTGGTTGGGGGATGGTGAAACTGGTGCTCGTGCGGTTGTCGCGACGGCCAACACGACCATGAGCCCGGCAGCAGACGTGCAGAGCAGCCGCAGTGCAGCAATGGTAGAGGCACTATGGGACACGCGTGACGCAACCCCACGAAGCCATGTAGAGTGGCGTAGTGACACAGTGCCCCAGAGACACGAGGACGTGCGCGCACGGCAGCGGTCATGACCCTGTGCTAGCATGGCGGTGTCGGCCGAGCGGCGCGCCGGAGCAGCGGCACAGCGAGCAGCCAGCTGCGCGGGCAGCAAGCAGCACAGGCAGTGACGCAGGGAGGGAGGGAGAGAGAGCGAGGGATCAGCACGGCAGCGACAGACCGGCCTTGGCACGGCCACAGCAGGCAACAGCAGCACGGCGTCGGCCAGGCACGCTAGGCCGAGGCCGGCCGCAGCGGGCAATAGGCGGCCACTGCCGGCCAGAGCGCGGCAGTGCCACGCAGTGGCGTGGTGACCGCGGCCAGAAGGCCCCAAGGCCGGGATTCATAGTGATCTCGCCATTTTGGCATATTTATTTAATGGCCAAAACAATCACTAAAACCTTAACCAGCATATCATCACAAAGCTCTCAACTTGATGCAAACACTAAATACAAATAGGGCACTAGTGTTTAACCAAATTTTTCAAAATTAGTTTGCCAACATGACATCGTCGTACAATCTCAGGCTATTATTATTATTAGTAGTAGTAAGCGGGCTTAATTGGCCAACTTGTAATCATGCAAGGGGACTGGCCCAGGCACAACGGGCTAGGCTGTCACGAGCATATGACATGATGCAGTGAGTATGAATTTTTACTACAGTTCAAGCATATAAGAATTAGCCCACCATAAAAATTTTATCATAGAAACTGTAGGTATGAATTAATTACAGAAAAAAATAGATCTAAATCTATAGTAAAAACTTTGTACTGAATGATACCATATTATATGTTCACTGTGTAGATCTACTCATGTGGAGTCCAACAAAATTGGATTTTAAATTTTATGATTTTTTTGTGATTTACTATGAATTTTTAAAGATTCAGCCGAAATAAATAAAAAATAAAAAGACAAAACCGTCTTTAAAAACCGTTTATAACCGGTCAGGGAGGTAAAATAAACGGTTTTAAAAGTTCAGGGAGGTAGTTTACCCAGTTTTAGAGTTCAGAGAGAAAAAACGGACTTTCACAAAAGTTGAGGGAGGTAATGTGGACTTTTTCCTTCTGCCTACACTACAAGCCATCATCTCGTAGGCCCAGTCTAGGTATTCGCCTTGACGCAACTAACATCTCACCCTAAAAGAACCCAGTTAACATCTTTAAGTACACATGTTTTCTTATTCACTTTATTTTTTTTGTTTATTAATTTCTTTTCTTTCAAGGATTTCACAGGTTTATTGGAATCTCTGTTTTGGCACTAAAGGATTCTTTGGGGTTCTGCCTACCGGATGTTCCTTCAATTGGAGCTATATCTTATCGCTAGACACAAGTACCTTTTACGGTCTTCAAAACCTTATATGGCAAGAGTGTTTGTAGTTGTTCATTTTCTTTGTCGCCTTTTCAAATAAAAAAGACTGGCTAGTTTGATCTGTGATGTATCATCATTCTTTTATTCTAACTACTACTTCCTTGATAAATATCGTATAAGATATGAGACACTATATAATCCTAGAATATTAATCTGTTTTAGATATCTTCATAAACGTGTGTGTCATTAGATATCAGCGTCAATCCAGGCTTATGGGTTGGAGCATTTGGATGTTCAGAAATGACGACCTCTTTTCCGAGGATTGTAATAGGATGATCTTTCAGAAAGAAATCGCTTTGGTTATTCCTCGACCAAGAGCCAACACTTATTGCATATTAGTCAATGGATAGAGACTCAATTGTAATTTACTTGGTCTTCTTTGCTTCCTGGTTTCGCTGTAACTCAACTCTTGTTTTCATATATATGCCCTCCGTCGCAGTATATAAGGCGTAACCATCTTTGGTTCAAAGACCAAGGAACGTATCTATCCTGCTAATTCACCATCCTTTTCATTGCTAAACCCACACCAAAAAATGACCCCCACTGAGAAGTCCCTCATCCACCCACTTAGAAAACTGTACCTAGAAAAACAACACATTTAAAACGAACCGTTTAGATTTACTTGTAAGCTTTCTCCCTCCTTACTCAAATCTAACGGTTAAGATCACGTGTGTCAACCTCCTCATCGTCCCCATCTCCCAAGCCTGTGGGCTTCAACGCACGCCCCCGCATGGCCTGCACACCGCCTACACGGCGACGCACCTTACAAGACCCAGGATCGAATCCCAAACTCACCCAAAAAAACAAAAAAGTTTCCTTCCAAAAACTTTTCTTCTCTGCGCAATACCAGAGCGACACGGCGAAACCGCCTCTGGCCACACGGACGTCAAGCCGGCCGCACCTACTGCCTCTGGCGCGCCACGCTGCCAGAGGGGAGCGGTGGAGTGTACGGATCCTGGGGAGACCTGAATCCTTCGCCGCCGCCACCCCGGTGAAGCAACTTTTTCGTTTTTTATAGAGTTTCTTCCAAACTGGAGCATGTAAAGTCTTATATTATGAAAAAGAAACTTCCAACTATAAACATGTAAATTCTTTCATCCCAATGGTAAGCCACCTTGATTCTAAACCAACAGGTTACGGGTTCAAAGGCCCAATGCAGCATTTTTATTGAAGCATTAACCAATAAGCAATGGCTATGACTGACATGTGGGGCCTGAACCGTGAAACTGTATTGTTTCACTTCTATGACGAAGCTCAGTTAATTTATATGACTAATGTTTTTACTTCGTCACAGTTGTAGGAAGGGGCTGACGCCCACACCTAGCATCCATGACGATCAAGGTAGAATCGTCATGAATGGACCTTATTCATTGACTAAAATCTGAATCGTCATGGATCAAAGGATTTCTAGTAGTGAGGCCTCATCCACGATTGGGCCCAGAAACCTTCGGCCCACTGAGCGAGGAGCAGAACGACCGAACCCACAAGCTGCATGCCGTGATGCAGCATCGACAGGAGAGGCCACAGAACCAATCACGATCGCCGCGTGGGCGGAAAGTGGGCCCGGATCCCTTCGCCAGCGCCGGTCCACCATTGTCTCCAGGTCCGGCGAATCTCGTCGTTCTTGGCGTGTTGGAGGAGCGACTCGGGGCATCAACGAACCACGGTTCCCAGGTGATAAGCATTGTAGTTGCTATGAGCAAAATTCACCGTCGGTCCCTCAACTTAGCTTAAGATGTCATCTAGGTCTCTGGACTTATAAAGTGATATCTGTGGGTCCCTAAACTTAGCAGAAGGTGTCATTCAGGTCCCTAAGCTTTCAAGGTGATCAATGCAGGTCCCTAAACTTGACCGACGGTGTCATCCCGGTCCAAATGTGGTCTAACCCACTCTATAAGCTAGCGTGGCACGCTGACTGTACGTTAGACGTGGATCCAACATGTGTCAATTAATCAATCATTATTTATATAATATTTATCATGAAATTATAAATTATATAAAACAATTTACATCAGCAAAAAATAAATTAAAGTATTAAAATAATTTACAACAACAAATATATTAGGTTTAAACTAAAATAGAAAATACTAAAATTAATTTAATATTTGTGTCATTAATAGTATTAAAATAATATTAAAAGTTACCTATAGTATTAAAAGTTCTAATATTATGATACTACTATTAAAAGTAGTATAGTATTATAGTATAATGTTATACTACTATTCATAATACTATGATTAAAAGTTCTAAAACTATAATACTACTATTAAAAGTAGTATAGTAAATACTATAATACTATTATTAAAAATTATAATACTATAATATTATACTACTTTTAATAGTAGTATTATAGTATTAGAACTTTTAATAATTGCATTATAGTATTAAAAGTTTTAATAATAATGTTATAGTATTATAGTATTAATAATAGAGAAAAGTTACTTCTATAATACTACTATTAAAACTTTTAAAATAATACTAAAATTAGAAGTAACTTTTAATAAAGAAAACTTTTAATACTATAAGTAACTTTTAATATTATTTTAATATTATTAACGATACATAAATATTAAATTAATTTTAGTATTTTTCTATTTTAGTTTAAACCTAATATATTTGTTGTTGTAAATTATTTTAATTTATTTATTTTGTACTGATGTAAATTATTTTATAAAATTTATTATTTCAAGATAAATATTATATAAATAATGATTGATTAATTGATACATGTTGAATCCACGTCTAACGTACAGTCAGCGTGCCACGCCAGCTTATAGAGTGGGTTAGATCACATTTAGACTGGGATGACACCGTCGGCCGACCTCCAGTGATCACCTTGAAAGTTCAGAGACCAGGATGACACCGCCGCTCAAGTTTAGGGACCTACGGTGATTACCTCGAAAGTTCAGGGACCGGGATGGCACAACTGGCCAACTTTAGGGACCTGCGATGATTACTTTGAAAGTTTAGGGAACTGGATGACACCCTGTGCCAAGTTTAGAGACTCACAAATATCACTTTAGAAGTTTGGGAACCTTGATGACATCTTGAGCCAAGTTGCTATCACTGCTATCATCATCATCATCACGACGACCCTAGCCATCGTCATCTGGCAAGCTGAACGGGGTAGTCCAATCCTGGAACTTGACAATGCGCAGATGAACTAGATACGTCAGCGCTGGCAACTCCGCATGGATTACCTCCTCTGCACGAAGGTACAACGGCCCCTCATGGACGTGGACTTGGGGCTCTGGGATGCCGATTATCTTTTCATCCGGAATCAGCCTCGGATGCACGCACCAGCAAGTGACGAACAGCTCACGATCATCCTCATCAATGGCCTCTGGCAGAGCGATCTCAACCTGTGCGCACGACGAGCCGAGGACGGTCTGCGTGACGCTGGCCGATCGGGCATGAGAGGGAATTCCCATCATCCCAACAAGAACTCGAAATCTGAAAGAGCGCGCGGACGCCATGGAGGTCCTCCGTCAAAAAGGCGCACCCGGCACAGGCGTGCCCAACATGAGCTCCATGTCCTCCCGACACTGAAATCACACGATGAAGTCCTCAGGTGTGTGGCGGCGAACAGAGACGCGGTCCGCTTGTACCCCGAACGCCTGGAACAGGTGTTGGCCGACCATCTCAGGCGAGTGACGCGACACAGGCGGACGAGTGCCCCCCACGACTGCGACTAAGGCAAGGAGAGGGCCTGCTCGGCCACTTGGAGCTCGACAGAGCGAGGGACGACGACAAGCTCGGTGAAGCGGCGAGGCGCAGCCGCCGGAGCTGGAAACCTGTGGAGCGGCTTCAAACATAGCACGCGCGGCACCCTGGCCCGGGGTGGGCGGCGCACAACACCGTGGCAGCGAGGGGGAATGCCCGGTGGAGACAGAGCGACAGGACGTAGTGTCGTCGTCGGGAGCCGGTTGCTGTCGAGGCGAGGTTCTCCGCTGAGGGGCTGCACGCCGGCCACCAAACGCACACGACGGGGAGCGACCACGCTTCGCGTCCCGCTACAGCCGATGCGACGCCATGGGATGGGACAATGCCGTGCCTGGTGGCCCTCGCACTTGTATTGAAAGCATATGGCCGGCACTGTACAGTTCGCCTTGACATGATCATTGGTGAGATAGTTGAAGCAGAGCCCCACAAGGTTGGACGGCACCGAGCGAGGAACCCTGGCCAGCTCACGGCGGCGCCAACGACGTCGGCTCTACACCTGATGGAAGCCGTCCACATCCGGCTGAGCCAACAGCCTCGCCGGATGGACCACGACGGAGGCAATGCGCCGCGCCGGCTGATTCAGAGGCGCCGTGGCGTGCACACGCCTTGTGGCCTCCATGAAGCCCGCCGGCGCGCTGCGCGACAACGACGACGGTGGCGCTTCTTCTCATAGTCGACGACGCTCTTGCCCTTCGCATCCGCCCTCGGAGAAGGAGGCTCATAGTCCTCCGATGATCCCTCCGAATCCCAGGACTCCGGCCGAAGAAAGGCTCCGCGTTCGAGTTGATGCCCTGCGACATGGAGGGACGGCCCGAAACAGCAGGGGACTGGGAGCCGAGGAACGACTCCGCATTCGGATTCAGGCCCGGTGACGCGAAAAGGCGTGCAAGACGCACGGCAAACTCCTCCTGTGCAGCAGCGGCGAGCGGCGGAAGCTGCGACGGCGAGGCGGACCGGGAGCGACGGGAGGGCGAACCAGGCTCCATATATGGTGAGCGGAGGTTAGTGGAGACGGTTAGGCGGTAGCGGAGGAGGCGGGAGGCCGGCACCGGAGCGGCGCCGGCGAGCTGGGCTGGTGGACGCCGGGGCCGGCCACCGGCGGACTATGGCGGAGTGCTTAGCAGCTCAACTCACCTGACGCTGTGGCCTGATCTGAACTAGCAGCTTTGCAAATTGCCGACTATTTTTAGGAGTATGAAACAACGGGACCTAAATAAAATTTCTAGAGGTGGTTGGTAATGTGATCTGTCTCCAAAAATAGATGCAAAACAAATAATCATAATATGTTCAAATGAAGTTGGATGAAGACGAATTTTACATGCATTAAAGTTGTACAACTCGAAGAGATCTACGTTGCTTTGTAGTTTATGACCTTTTTATTCGAAATAGTTTAGACAGGGTCCCAAGTATTTGTCGTTTTGAATTCTTAGATTAATTCAAATTTTTGATTTTTTTTTCGGAACGACCTTGGATGGACACCGGCCTTATATCAAAGTTATAGTGCTTAACGACATCTGAAGCTTTGTAGTTCAAGCTAGTTTCATTCGAAATCGTACCGTTTAGACACTGAAATTTTCAACACAAGATACAGTGTCACATGTTAGTGTATGATACAGTGGTAGGGTGCTCTCGTGAAGTAAGAGCCCATTAGTGAATACTATTTAATTTGCTTTACCTGAAGTTTCATTTTGTTATAAAAGTTCATACTCACAAGTTGATTTGTGTGAAGATGAGATGTCGCCAAATCCGCTGTGGCGAGGAGGGTGTCTGCACCGGCGCATGATAGTATTTATTTACATAAACCAAATTAATACAACAGTCCTGGGAATAACTAGAATAGAGTAATTCAAATTAGAAGAAAGCACCAACATATAAAGTTAAAGGACTACTAAACGGAGTGTGCGCACGCGGAGACCGAACCGCCTGCACGGCTGCACCTGCACACCTATTCTTCTTCTCCCCCCCACCCCGCCCCACCATCTTCTCCCTCCCCGGTGCCTCCTCCCCTGCCGCTGGCCGCTCGATGGTTCTAACTCCAGATCCGGTGATGATGCCTCCGCCTCCCCCACCTCCCACCGCCGCGCGGCCCACCTCCCACAGCTGTGGCACGCTAGGTTCTCCATAGCCACGGCCGGGGAGCTTCGGCGAAGCCCTAGCTTGCCCGCGGCGGCCGCCTTCTTCCCCTTCCCCTCCCCCGCCCTCCCGCATGCGGCTATGGCGAACTCCGGCAAGCTCCACCGTAGTCCGGCCATGGCGCCCCCGCACTGACTTGGCCCGGCCACCACTGCCACCGCCAGCTCCCCTAAAACCGCCTGCCTGCCATCCCCACCACCTGGCCGGCCTTCCTCCCCCGGTCGGGCCCCTTCTATACCCGCCGGAGTTGGAGAAGAAGGGGCGGCGCAGCTCGCCTGAACCCTAGGCGCCGCCGGAGTTGGAGAAGGCGTGGGCGGGCGCGTGGCGTGGCGCGTGTGTGGGCAGCGTGGCCTCTGGCGGTGGCGCTTCTTCTCTAGCGAGTTGGTGCGGCGCTTCTTCTCCTGTGAGATGGTGCGGCGCGCGCGGGCGCAGGCGAGGGAGAAGAGAGCATCTGCGCGGCAGCCGGGAGCGAATCGAACGGCCGTTTGGGAGAATCGGACGGCCATCGAGATGTGTGCGCCGAAACTTCATGGCCTGCGCATTCGAAAACAAGCATTTCCCAAAGTTAAAATATATCCTACACAGGAAACGAATCACCGAGAAGAAAATTCCGGTTTCCAGTAGCAGGAAGAGGTAAAGGTATTACTAGGCTTACTCCACGTGTTCTGCCAGAAGTTATCCTATGATATATTTTAGATTTTGCAACAAGTGCATCAAAACAATAGAATCGGAAATGCTGTTTTCATGCAGATTATTTATATAAGCAATAATAAGGCACCAATAAATCTGATTATAAATAAATGGCGCTACATAAATAAATCTCTCCTGTTTTGGAACTCTATGTTCTCGATCTCACTCTCACTCTCACTCTGACAGTAAAAAAGACGGCATCTATCGATATAATAGTAATAGTAATAATTCCTTGACACACACAAAGAAAAGAATAGCCAACGAATAATCTATGCATGTATCATATGATACACAGCATATTCTTGTCCTGCGTCGCTTCTCGTTCTTGCTTTTGGCCTTGCAGATGAGGAAGGTTCAGCTTCAGCGTGTGCGTGTCCTGCTGCTGGATTCATCGCTGGTGACGAGTTGCTGCTGTTGCTCCTCCTCCTCCATTGGATGTCAGTCAGTGGCCTAAGAGCGAGGAGCAGAGACGCCCAAGCAGCCGTGGAAAGCGACCTGTACGAACCCTTCTGGCTGGTTATGTATATCTCCTCCTCGAGCTCTCTATGTAGAAACGTAGTCTTTACATCTAACTGCTCAAGCTCAAGATCTCGCATAGCAACAATACCGAAAAATGTACGAATTGAACTATGCTTTACAACTAGAGAGAACACATCATTATAATCAACACCAGGAATCTGACTGAAACCTTTTGCTACTAACCTTGCCTTGAATCTTGGAGGCTCACTAGGAGACAAACCCTCCTTTCTCTTGAAGATCCATTTGCAACGAACGGCCTTCTTACGTTTAGGCAAGCACACAACATCCCATGTGTCATTTTTCTCAAGTGACTGCATCTCTTCTTGCATAGCGGAAATCCACTTCTCGCGGTCACCAGAAACAACAGCTTCAGTGTACGTAGCCGGCTCATGAATGTTCTCAACCTGTTCAGCACAACTAAAGGCATAATGAACAATATCACATTCCTCAATTAAACGTGGACGAGGTCCACAACTCCTCTTTGTTCTGCGATCTGCAATAGACTGATTTTGAGGCTGCAAAACAGGAGGTGAATGCTGAACAATATCATGAACATTGTTATCAACAATTTCAGTTTCCTGATCATCTACGTGCTCCACCTGTACGCTAACATGTTCCTGCTCCTCATCAGAACCAACTGGTGAAACATCTGTGGACAAGCTGTCGTTAAACATAACAGATTCATTGAAAACAACGTTCCTGTTCATGAAAGTCTTTTTAGTTTCAGGATTCCATAACTTATATCCTTTAACTCCAGAATCATAACCAAGAAACAGATACTTAATGGCTCTAGGTTCTAGTTTTCCATTATCAACATGAGCATAAACAGTGCAACCGAAAACTCTCAACTGTGAATAATCAGCAGGCATAACAGACCATACCTCAATGGGAGTTTGCTTATTAAGTGGGATAGAAGGTGACCGATTGATCAAGTAACAGGCAGTGTTAGCAGCCTCAGCCCAAAAACGCCTGTTCATACGAGCATTGGACAGCATGCAACGAGCCCTCGAGATGATGGTTCGGTTCATGCGCTCAGCCACACCATTCTGCTGAGGAGTGTATGAGATGGTGTGGTGCCTGACAATGCCTTCTTCCCTGCAGTAATCATTAAAAGCATCCGAATAGAATTCACCGCCATCGTCAGTACGAAGCAATTTTACCTTCCTTTCAGTTTGCCTTTCTATCATAACTTTCCACTCTTTAAAAGCAGTAAAAGTATCATCTTTATTTTTCAGAAAGTAAGGCCACACTTTTCTAGAGTAATCATCAATAATGGTAAGCATGTAACGAGCACCACCATAAGAGGGCTTACGAGACGGCCCCCACAAATCAGCATGTACATAATCAAGTATACCTTTGGTGGTATGAACAGATGCATTGAATTTTACCCTCTTGTGCTTACCAAAAACACAGTGCTCACAGAACTTTATCTTACCCACAGTGCAGCCATCCAACAAGTCTCTCTTGATCAATTCTGCCATACCAAGTTCACTCATATGCCCAAGACGCATATGCCAGAGATTAGTTTTACTTGGTTCATCATTAGAAGCAGCAGCAGTAGTGACGGAACCATGTAAAGTACTTCCTCTAAGAACATATAATTTTGCAGAATTCATATCACCTATCATATGAATGAGAGAACCTTTTGATACCTTACACACTCCACCTGAACCGGAGTGTTTGTATCTCTCGGCATCAAGTGTGCTGAGGGAGATAAGATTTCTGGCCATCCCTAGTATGTGTCTCACATCTTTCAGTGTGCGTATCATGCCATCATGCATCTTGATTTGAACGGAGCCAATGCCCACAATCTCATGTGGGTTGTTATCTCCCATACGCACGACATCTCCACTTGCACAGACTCGTAAGAACTGAACCAATCTCTGTTATAGCATATATGAAACGAGCATGCAGAATCAAGTATCCATTCATCACGACCAGCAACACAACCAGCAAAAACAACCAGAACATCTCCTGAATCAGAAGTATCAACAGCGGAGACAACAGAGGCCTTACCATCACCGTCGGATTTGTTTTTCGGTTTATACGTACCGTTTCTTTTCTCCTTATTCTGCAGCTTCCAACAATCCTCAATGACATGATTATCTTTCTTACAATACTTGCAGAACTTATCCCTGCCTCTGGACTTAGAACGGCCTTTACCATTCTTGCTCTTGTCTCGATTATTGTTGTTGTTGTAGGTTTTCTGCTTGGGCCTGCCTCTAACCTGCAACACTTCGCCTTTGGAGGACGACACATCAGACTAAACCATACCTTTCATCTTCTCCCTCGTCTGGAGGGCCTCATATACTTCCGCAAGAGTTAGTTCATCACGGCTTAATAGTATGGTATCTCAGAAATTTGCAAACGAAGTAGGCAGTGAGCATAACAGCAGAAGAGCTAAATCTTCATCATCATATTTTACCTCCATCGACACTAGGTCGGCAACGATCTCCTTAAAGATCGATAAGTGGTTCATCACCGAACCACCTTCTTACAGCTTGTGCGTGAACAACTTCATCTTCACGTGCATCTTACTGGTTAGATCCTTGGACATACAGATCAATTCCAGCTTGAGCCAAAGTTATGCGGCAGTTTTCTCCTGCAGCACTTCTTGCAAAATATCATTATGTAGATGAAGTTGAATCAGAGACAGAGCCTTACGATCCTTCCGCTTCTCTTCAGCGGCCCATGACTTCTGCCCTTTTCCTCCGAAACCGTCCAGCGCCTCATCAAGATCTGAAGATTGTGCCAGAATCGCCCGCATCTTAACTTGCCACAGTGCAAATCTCGTCTTGTAATCCAGCAGCGGTAGATCAAACTTCATCGATGCCATCGCGAAAACCCTAAGGTCAAATCAAGCTCTGGTACCACTTGTTATAAACGATAGGCAATATAAACGACGAAGAATAGTAGATCAAACACAGGAGACACGAGATTTTAACGTGGAAAACCCTCCCAAGGTGGAAGAGAAAAAACCACGGGCACCAGCCAGCAAATCTTCAATATATCGGGTAAGGCTACAAATGCCGGAGATTTACAACTTAAGGATACCCTAACCTAGGAGCCTTCCCGTATACAAGTCTATGATGCCTCTTTTCATGAGGGAGGTGGTCCGTATATATAGGCAGGAAAAACCTCACACCCTTGTCTATTAGCAATACGAAACTAATAGATGGTGTAGTCTCTCTTAACGTTAATGGGCCGTTTCGCTTCGGCCCAAGCTTGAATTTGGATCATAGCTCAACAAAGCAAAGCATGGAAAATTTGGTTACTGCAACCTGACAGGTACCGGTTTTTTATCTGTCTGATTTTTGCTGCCGTCCTGTCAGCATTGCATTCCCTTCTCTTTTTTTTTTGAAAGGAGATTACCTCTGCTTTTAAGAAAGCAATAAAATTTTTACATACTGGTGATACCAGTTTATGATAACGCGAAAAGACAAAACAGATAGCATCCATGCCACACTACTTAAAGGTCTAGACAGGGACGAAACGCTATTACAGGACATTGCATTCCCTTCTTGGAACCTTTCCTTACCTTTGTTGAGTGTATGTACAGAAAGCCTCAAAGCTTGGGATCGGCCAACTATTCCACATCGGCAGCTAAAGCTTGGATTTTTTTTAATACCACCCAGCAAGCAGCAGCAAGAGGTCAGCCAGCCATGGCGTGAGGAGCACAATGGCTCGGCATGGCTATCTAAATTACAAATTCAAATGCCTTCCTCATTCAGACTTTCCATGAATCACAAATATCATCCGAATATGCAAAAGACATCTGTTTCTGCAAGTGCAGTAATCACTGTTTACATTATTAACGAGCATAATAGCTCCCAACTAGTAACAAACAAAGGGGAAATTAGTAAGCACAATGGAAAACATCCGATTCTTCTGATTCAATAAAGTGTCTACAGAATCATAATGCAGATAGATGGGACACATTGATTATTCAGGTACAGGAAGCAGGCTGACAGCACCTTAATTTCACTCCAAATCCATAAGATGACATGAATGATACTGATTCATGCCATGTCTGCTGTGACCACATATATATTTGTTGACGCCTGCTAGCTTCAAGTTGATGCCAATGGTGCTGGTACTGGTGCCGATGCTGGTGCTTCTATTTTTGGAGACAGGTTTGCTAACTTAAAGATGAATATATATTAAGGGCCAATACTGTAATAGCATAGCACCCATGATAGTAAGTGCTGAAAATAGGCATGCCTGGATTAGCCCCTTCCTCGTACATAAGGTTGGTAGTAGAAGAAGACGTGTAGAAATGAACTCCAGTTGATTATATAGCAGTACGAGACAAGTGAGGATAGCTATGCCATGTGCAGTGTTCTGAGCCACCGGAGCTAGCACCACATACGCAGCAAGTGCAAAAGCTGCAGCCAAGCATGTAATCGAAATGGATACGAAGTAGGAGGCAATGCCTAAGTTCGTTCTTCGGCTCCAAAGGTTCAATAAAGGGTTTCCAGGCCGCATGAGAGCAATGGTAGCAACCGTGGAACAAACGAAGGCGAATGTGTTGGACCAGATGAATGCATCAAAAGCATGCCTTCGAGCAAGTATTGGTGAGCCTCCATTATTGTGATCATCAGCTATGTAACCTCCAGGCACAGCAAAAGTTACTCCAAATATCACAGTTGCTATTAGAACTGACCCAATACACAGAGCTCCAGTCGACTCTTTCAGCACCTCCATTTCTTTGCTTCCATCAAATGCTGCTGCGTTTACTCTTGGAGTTATGTTGTCTGCTTCCGGCAAGTGATCCTGGCGACGCACACCCATGACAGCACCGACTTGTGTGAGTATGAGGTGTATTTGTGCTTCAATACTCTGCAAAAGCAAAACAAAAAGAAGCTAAGCCTCACAAATCTTACTTACTTGTTTGCTTCAGAATAAAATTTAAAATGAAATGAGCGGATGGATTACTTTAAAATTGTAGAACCCTCTTTCCGGAAGCTTATATCCGGATATATCCAATGGAGTCTCCCCCCTATTGTTCGGTAAATTTAGGTTTACTTGTGGATTCGCCAATAGAGGACAAAACATCTGAAGGTTCCCAGCCTTGACAGCAAGGTGAAGTGCAGTATTCCCATCGTTGTCTACCATATTCATAAATGACATTTTAGTTGGAACACAGAACCAGATTAAGGAAAGACATGGTTATCCTCCTCAAAAGATTATACAAAAGTAACTGTTAATGCGTGTAGCTAAATCATGATTGCATTTCTATGTGACCAAGGACTTATATGATCATACACTAAAAGAAAACGAGACCATAGACACACCCCACTTTGTTACTGCAATCAGTGAACTAGTCACGTTTTGTAACTCATGCCATCTCAACTTTCAAAAATGTCTAGTGGCGTCGTGTTTAATTTACATGCACCCTGACAAATTAAAAGCTGCAATCCCCCTTTTAGAAACTCCAGTAGAAATCCTCAAAACAGGGCTTCTACTTTTTATTTGAGGGTTCCCTTATTTTTGAAGGGCTACTTTTTTTTTCATCTTCTCCAACAGGAGCCTTCAAATCAGAGTACTTCAAATCAGAGTCCTCATATCCTTTTTAATATACACTTACATAAGATAATGGACCCACTTGTCATTCTCTGTTATTCAATCATTAGTCTCGTCGACATCGAGACGAGCTCTTCGGGATTCCGCAGGGGATGAGGAGTCCAAGGACTGCGGCCTCATTGGGCTCATCGCGGCCTCGTCGAGCTCTCTCGTCAGGCTCACCGAGAGGAGTCTGGGCAGCCAGGCGGGGTGTTGAGCGGCTGCGGTCTCGTTAGGCTTGCCGGGGAGGTATTCAGGGAGCCACGCGCAGGAGATGCCTGCGGGTAGAGGAGGAGTCCGTGGAGCCGCCCCTGCGTCAAAGCCTTGTCTGGGGAACCTCGTTGGGTTCCCGCAGGGGAGGAGTCCGGGGAGCTACCCCTGCGTCGGGCGGGGCGTCGAGGTGCCGTGGCCTCGTCAAGCTCCCGCATAGGCTCGCCGGGGAGCAGTCCAGAAGCCGCGCGTGGGAGATGTCGGCATGTAGGCATCGTGGCACACTTCGTCGGACTGATGGCGTGGAGCGCACGACATGCCAGAGATGCGGGGGAAAACGACGGCGCGAGCAGGATGGGGGTGTAACACCCCAGCCTGTGAAGTTGGCCCATGTGTCCCAAGTGGCACATTACATGTGGAGTTGTTGTTGGTGGGTTTAATATCACCTTAGAAGTTTAGAGGGTGGGGCGAGTTTATAAGCCTTGTCGTTCCAAACGTAGCACCTCCGGTTAACCTTTTTACACGAGCAAGGATATATGCAGGCCGTTCCACATGCAGAACTAGGCCATATAAGGAGGTTTTGGAGCAGCGTGCGGGGAAAAACGGAGGCGCGAGCGTAGCTGCGATAGCGCGGCTCACAGCCTTACAGCCCACCGAGCTATTGCACTAGTGCATTTGTTCAGGGCGCTGTTAGCGGTACCTAAGTGGGCGTACGCATCTTTCGCATTTTTTTTTTCTTTTCTTTGTTATTGTGTTTCTTTTTCTATGGATTTTATTCTTATTTTATTTCTTTATTTTTTCTAATATTTATTTCATTTTCCCTAAAATTTATTTATTTTTTATTTTTTTTGTTTCTTTTTCCTTACGTTCATTACTTTTCCTTTCCCTTTTCTTTTTATTTTCTTTTTCTTTTATGTGGTCTTTTATTCTTCTTATCATTTTTTTTATCTTTTAATTTTTTATTTTATTCATATTTTTACTCTAATTAATTATTTTTATTTATTTCATTTTATTTCTAAGTTTTTTAGTCTGTTTTATGTAGTCTTTTTTCATTTTCTATTTTCATTTTACTATAGTATTTTATATTAATCATTTTCATGTCTTGCTTTTTTATTTTCAAGTTTTTTTCATATGTTAGATGGGAAACGTATCCTGCTCTCGTAGTATACATGTGGATTACATCAATTTTCTTTTTCCTTTCTTTATTTGAGTTATTCAATTATTTTTTCTACATATTTAGCATTTGTTATTTATGTTTTTATTTGCATTTTTTGTTCTTTGTTATTTGACTCTAATTAATTACTTTACTAATTTTATTTTACTTTTTTATTTTTTACATTTAATGATATATGTGATGTCCAAATGGTATACCTATGATGTTCTATGCTATATTTTGCAATGTTCGCGTATTATAAAAGTGATGTTCTGTGATGTACTTTGTGATATTTATGCAGTGTATATGTAATCTTTTTATTTTTTCTTTTTCCTTTTCTTATTCTAAGTTGTTTATTTATTCATTCTATATATTTAGTACCTATTATTTATGTTTTTATTTGTATTTTTTGTTATTTTAGTCTAATTAATTACTTTAATAATTTTATCTTTCACTCTTTTTATTTGCAGATACACGTGATATTCATGTAGAATACATGTGATGTTCTATGATATATTTTGTGATGTTCTGTGATATATTTTGCCATCCTCACGTAGTATACATGTGATGGTCTACAATGTACTTTGCGATATTCATGCAGTATACATGTAAAGTTCTATGATTTATTTTATGAAGTTCATATAATATACATGGGATGTTCTATGATGTATTTTATGATTTTCACAAAACATACATACGATGTTCACATAATATACACGTGTTGTTCTATGATACATTTTACACTATTTATGTAATATAAATGAGATATTTCATGATTATCTTTGAATTCTTATGAGATGTTCTATAGTATATTTTAGATTATTTAAATAGTACCCATGTGATGTTCTGTTTAATTTCATCTATTATTTGGATTTTTTTCTTCTCCTATGATTTGATCTATCTTATATTATTTTTCTATATATATTAGATGTTCATGTAATATAAATGGGATGTTTCACGATTATCTTTGAGTATTCACATGGTATCAAAAAGGTGTTTTATGGTATATTTTAAGGTTCAAAAAGGGTGTTTTGTGGTATATTTTAGGTTGTTCAATTAGTATATATGTGATGTTTTCTTTTATCTATTTTAGGTTGTTTTCCCTTATTTTTCCAATATTACTTTTTATTACCATCTTTTATATTTTTTATATTTTGTTTGGTTTGACCTCATTACGTAGCTTTTCTATTTTTCATGATATGTCACATGGTATATTTTTGTCAACAACATTGTTCTTGTGTGGGTGGAATTGTTTTTTTACTTAAATGATCTGAAAACATTATAATATTTATAATACTTCCCAAGTTATACCAGCCAGCCACATGATGTAGTGGTGAGGCACTTTTTTCGATTCTAAGACGGAGGTCTTGTGTTCGACCTTTTATATTATATGAGGAGTAAAATGCATGGATAGTCCATTAATTTGTGAGGGTGTGTCGATTTGGTCCATTAGGTTTGAAAGTGCATTTATGGGTCCAAAATCTTGATCAGTGATGTGTAAAGAGTCTATACCCCTTCGTTTTATGTTTATATTTGTAGAAACCGCCTATATTTCTTTTTCTTTCACAGGCGTATTCTTCACGTGCAAAGGGACCGGATCGGGGCGTTTGCACATGAAGGATAAGCTTGTGAAAGAAAAATAAATATAGGGGATTTCTACAAATATAAACATAAAACGAAGGGGTATGGGCTCTTTATGCACCATTGATGAAGATTTTGGACCCATAAATGCACCAAATCGACACACCATCACAAGTTAATGGACTATCCATGCATTTTACTCTTATATGAGCATAGTTGTTTTTCCTCCTATGTTTCTTCTGTTTTTTCGCGACTGAGTTGGCTGCGCGCGAGCCTGGGCCTGCGAAAACAGCCCAATTCCACGGAGCGAGCGTGCAAATTTGGGGGGTTGGCGCCTTCGCGACTCAGTGGGCTGCGTGCGAGCCTGGACCTGTGAAAACGACCCAATTCCATGGAGCGAGCGCGCAAATTCGGGGGGTTGGCACTCAACTCAGCTCAACCTGGTGGGACGCCAGCGCCCCCCTTGGCCTAGAGCCATTAGGAATGAGGCATGGAGCGGGGATTTGGATGCCCATCCAAATTTGAGAGTGCTAGTAAGGACCTGCGGGAGTTATGTTTTGGCCTGAGCTGTGGGCACTAATATTTAGATATGCAGGCTCAAGTACAGGCCGGCGCAACAGTGCCGGCGCAATGCTAGCAGCTTTCAGCTCGATGAAAAGACTCATTGGGGTCAGCACTAATGGCAGAAGCGGAAGCATTCCGAGATGGCGTTTGGTTAATACCAGCGGGCACCAGGGAGCGCATCGTTGTGGAATCTGATTGCCTCGAGCTAGTTACGCCGTGGAAGAACAAAGGAAACTACGGTTCAGATCAAGGCGATTCATGATGACGTGGAGGAGATGATCTCCAACTTCACTTCTTTTCAGCTCCTCCGTACCAGCAGAGAGATGAATTTTGCAGCACACCTTTGTGCTCAACATGCTTCTTCTACCTTAGCTTCATTTGTTTGGTTTAATCCTCCTTGCTTCTTGCAACATTTTTTGCAATTTGATTGTAATAACGCTGTTTAATTAGTGAAGCGGAGTTAAAAAAAAGTATAGACCCTGCTGGAGATGCTCTTAGAAAGTATGACTTAGGTGTGTTTGACTTAACCAAGATCAAAGAAAAGGCATTCTAGCCCTTACCAATTCCAATCCATCCTAACTGTATGCTCTAAGATTTTTCTTGGATAATTACTTCTTGAATTTATAAATTTTGTGAAACATATATATATATCGTAGGCACAACTACTTTACTTGTTCGACAAATTTGCATTGATAGAGAGTGGCAAAACAATGGCATAATAATTTCAAAATAGAAGATAAGTCCGCGAACAAGTTTGTAAGTTGGAAAAAGGAAAGATGCACGCGTGTGTACCTTGGTGTCGGTGTTGGTACCGAAGAACGGCAGCATGCAATGCATTTTGTCCATTTGGCCCGGAGAAGGAAAGCTTTCCATGACTGCACTTATCATATAGTGTTTTCACAATTTCATCTCGTCTCAGCATGATGGCTAGGTACATATATTCTGATCGCTTATGCTAAAATTTGGCTTATACTGATGTTTATGCTGAAATGTTTTGAGAGGAAAACACCGTTCTATGGCTGAAAAATAGCTCCGCCACCTTAGTTCTGAGTCCTTCCCCATCAGCAGGTCGACTATGTCCATGTTCCCAATGCAGACAGCCTCATGCAAGGCTCACTACCGGATTCAGTAGCTTTGCCGAGTGCCAGGGGCACTCGGCGAAGCCACAAAAACACTCGGCAAACGACACTCGGTAAACTGGTTATCGACAAACGCTAGTTTGCTGAGTGTTTTTTGTCGGACACTCGGCAAAGACTTTGCCGAGTGCCAAAAATACACTCGGCAAATATTTTTTTCGAAAAAAAGCCATCACAAACATTTTTTTTCGAAAAATAAAAAAAAGCCACCACCGGCCAGTCTCCTCGGCGACACCCTTGCCCTGCGTCTCGCCTTCGCTCCCCGTCTTCACGGCCGCCGCCACGAGCCACCACCGCCCACCACCACCACGCCACCACCCGCCACGACGGGGAAGAGAGGGAGAGGAGGGCGTGGCCGCCGGATCCGGGGAAGAGAGGGAGAGGATGGGGCAGCCGGGCCGGATCCACCGCCGAGGAAGAGAGGGAGAGGAGGGGGCGGCTGCGCCGTATCTGCCGTCGGGTAAGAGAGGGAGAGGAGGGGGCGGCCGCGCCGGATCCGCCGCTGGGGAAGAGAGAGGAGGGAGAGGAGGGGGAGGGGCGTCGGCGGTGGGAAGAGGGAGGGGAGGGGGTGGCCGTGCCGGGGCCAGATCCGGCCTCCCCGTGTGCCACCGTCGCCGGATCCGCCCGCACCGGGGCCAGATCTGGTGGAGGCGGTGGAGGAGGGAGGGAGGTGCACCGCCGCGCAGGGAGAGGCAGGGGGAGCGCCGCCATGCCAAGAGAGGAAGGGGTGAGGGCTGGCCGCGCCGACGAGAAAGGAGGGGAGGGCGGGCCGCGCTGGCGCCGGAGAGGGAGGAGGGGAGGGCGGGGTCGTGCCGGGGCCGAGAGGGAGGAGGGGGCGGTGAGTGCGCATGCGCGGGGAGGGGGCGGCGCATACCCGTGTGCGGAGAAGGGGAGGAGGCGTGCGGACGCGGCATGGGGAGAAGGGGAGGGGGCCATGCGGTGAGACCTAGGGTGCGTCCACTGGGGGTTAAAAAAGATTTTTTTTGTTTGCCGAGTGTCCCAGATCTGGGCACTCCAAAAAAAATTTCCATTTTTTTTCTTCTTCTTCTTTCCCAGAAAAAATATTTTTTCCTTTGCCGAGTGTCCTAGATCTGGGCACTCGGCAAAGATTTTTTTTCATTTTTTTCTTCTCTTTCTTTCCAGAAAAAATATTTTTTCCTTTGCCGAGTGTAAAAAAAACACTCGGCAAACCCCATCTTTGCCGAGTGTTTTTTTACACTCGGCAATACTCCTCTTTACCGAGTGTTTTTATCGCAGCACTTGGCAAAGAACTTGTTTGCCGAGTGTCCGAGAGAATATACTCGGCAAACGTAAAAACACTCGGTAAATTTGATGTTTCCGGTGGTAGTGGCTGTCTCCTTTGCTTATTTTCTTTCCGCAGCAGTTCCTTCGTCCTGTCCCCTCCTTCAGCTAGAGCGAGATCAATGAGGCAAGCAACCATTTTGGATTCCCCCGCCCGTACAAACCCACGGCCCATAGAGTCTAGGGGTGCTGGACCCTTGTCGAGGGCAGAATCCACCACCCTCCTTGAATCTTCGAGCTTCCCTCCCCATGAATCATGGGCGAAATCCTCCCTATTACCTCCATCCATGAGCGCTCGTCGCCAGCATCCACGCAGATTCCAAGGGCTTTTGCTTCCTCATCGCCGGCTGCTGCTAGATTCGCCGGGGATTTGAGGGCTATACGCCGGCTGCTGTTCGATTCAGCGGTGATTTGGTACAGGGATTGGAATGGGAAAAGAGAGAAATGAAAGAGACGAGAGAGAAGAAATGGGGAACAGTCAAATATAGATTAGATGTCTTGGTGCGTTGAAGAGTTGAACGCCGACGAGCACGATCTGCACTCCCCTCCGAGTAAAATCGCCGGGATCGAACGGGCTGTGGAGAAATCGTCGGGATCGAAGGAGCTGTTGAGAAATCGCCGAGGGGAGTTAGAGAGAGAAATCCTAGACAGTGCGAACTGAGAAATGGAGACGAGGGGAACTGGAATGGCACGCGGCCTGTCTCTGGCTACTGGACCTGCCGTAGACGCGTCGGTGGGGTGAACCCTGTCCTTCCGATCGTCAACCAACGATGGATACAGCAGGCCGTGCCGAGCGATCGAAAGATGGCCAGTCGAAATAGAGTCTTTTACCTTTAAAAAAAACATTTGGTAAAATAGTTTTTAGAGAAGATAGTAGAAAGAAAGCTAGGAGAAACTAGTATTTTCAGCTTTATCTCAGTTTTTTTTCTGTAAGAGTAGAAAAACAGCTTTTAGTGAGAAGCTGTTTTATCTGGACATGTTTGATAGGAGAAGCTGAAAAACAACTTTGTGAACTGAGTGAAAAACCTTGCTAAGCAGACCCTTAAATATCAAATATCAATATGTTTAGATTAACTGGGGTACTAAATAATATTTTAGTTTATGGTTTGATTAATTAGACCAACAACTAATTTAGGTTTTAATAAGAATAGTTTTTATTCTTAACAAAAGCTACATCAATAACTTAGTGGTAAAAATATTTGTTTATCAGAGATTAGAGAAGGACAAGGGATTTAAAAACTCTATAATATTTTATGTATTATTTAATTTTTATGCTTATAAGAAAAACCGAAAGATAGTTGAGAAACAAAAATAACATCTAAAATAGTCATGGAACAGGTAGAAAAAAAAGGACGGGAGAAAATCACGAAAAGGAAAAAACAAAGAGAGAGAGAAAAAGTCACGCAAAGGTTAGGAAAGGAGAAATAAAAAACATAGAAAAATTCACGGGACGAAAAAAAAATAGAAAAAAAGCTGAACGGTTAGAAAAAGAAAAGAAAACGAAAAAGGGGCGTACTCCTTTTTGATATGGACTGTTTGTTTAAACTTGGACTGTTAGATTATGATAAAATTTAACGATGCATCTTTTTTCAATTAATATAATAGTGTCTTGTATTTGACGTGGATTCTCTATTTATTAATGACCTGATCTGATCATCAGCTGGATTGGATCGGGCAACCGGACGTTCCTCTTGCTGTCCCGTGCCCGTCGGCCCGCAGGTCGACCCCGCACTTCCTGACACCTCCCACTCGGAGCACTGCTATCATGTCGTCGTCTCCCCACCTCCACCTCCTCCTCCGGTTGTAGATGCTCGTCGATCGGCATTGATCGATGGAGGGAGGTGAGGCCGATTCCCATGACGTCTCCGTCTTCCGCAAGGGCGCTGGCACATAGATGCCTTGGGGAGCCGAGGCCGGCACCCCTCGCACGCCCTCCCTCGAGTCTGGCGGGCGGGATGTGGCAGCAGGTGGCCACGCCACGGCCGCTTTGCCTTGCGGGTGGCGCGAGAGAAGAGAGCGTCGGTCGCGCAATGGCTGGCTGCACCCTGACCGTGATCACCTGGGAGGAGGGAGCGGCCTTCGACGCGGCGGCGTTGCCCGTCGACGCTGAGTGAGGCCACAGGTGGCTTTTAGGCCTTCGGGGGTGTTGCCGGGCCAGGATTCCGTGGCGTGGGCTGTATATAATATCCCCTTTTCTGCAATGATCCTTATTATATAACTTCTTTCGCTTGGCTGATAAGCCATGGCTGAAAGTACTGCTGGCTGATTTATTGTGAGAGGAAAATCAGCATGTTCTTCTTGTCTAGTCTCAACTTGTTTCAGCTTATTCTCTCTCACAGAACACTATTGAATCAGCCGAAATCAGTCGTCCACATCTCCCCTACTGAACCAGCCGAACACCCCCTACTGTTTGTTCGCTGAAAAAGTACGGATTATAAATCAAGCGAACAGGGCGCAGCTCACTGATGACTGATCCCGAGTTATTGGTGAAGAGCAGCAAGGCCCACTGCTGGAAATTTGCGTAGCAGCTGTCTGTCAGTCTATTGTATCCTGATTAGTGATTACAGAATCCGGTTGGAGTAGAACATATTGAGCCTGCATAGCACCACAGTATTCTGGAATAAACTTTATTTTATAGTATGACGACTAGTGATTCCTCTCGGCTCTCGCTGTTAGTATGCATTTCCTCCATGTCATGTATGTATACTGTTCACTTTACAGGTTTGGAGCTCCAGTACTCTGGTTCAACTGTCCATGTGTGGGAGTAGCCACAACTCGGCCATTGGATCGCCGTGAGGAGCACAAAGCCCAATCATCTGGGATAGCAACAATGGCTCGGCGTGGCTATGTAAATTAGAAACTCAAATGCCTGCCTCGTTCAATCTTTGCACAGATAAAAAATATCATCTGATCGAGAATATGCAAAAGCATTTATTGACAAATACATAGTATGTAGTCACCGTTAACATTATTACGAGCATAATAACTCTCAAATAACAAACAATCAAAAGGGAAATTAAGCACAAGGGAAAATGCACATCCAATCCAATGATAGGGTGTGTAAGCAATCAGAATGCACATAGACGGCACACATTAATTATTCAGGTACAGGACCTCGTGTCGGGATTCTTTCTAAACTTTGGCTCGTTGTATCTTTTTTTCTGTCTTAATAAAATAACACGTAGCTCTCCTAGGTAGTTCAAGAAAAGAAATTATTCAGGTACAGAAAGCAGGCTGACAGCACCTTAAATTCAATCCAAATCTCCATAAGAATGAATGATACTGATTCATGCCATGTCTGCTGCTGTGACCACACACACACACACAGATATATGTATATATATATATATATGTATATATATATATATATATATATATGTATATGTATATATATATATGTATATATATATATGTATATGTATATGTATATATATATATGTATATATATATGTATATATATATATATATATATACGCTTCAACTTGAAGCCAATGGTGCCGGTGCCGGTGCCGGTGCCGGTGCCGGTGCTTCTACGCGGCCAAACTAAAGATGAATATTAAGGGCCAATAATGTAATAGCATAGCACCCATGATAGCAAGGGCTGAAACTACCAATGCCCGGATTAGCCCCTTCCTCGTACGCAAGGGTGGTAGTAGAAGAAGACGTACAGCAATGAACTCCACTTGATTATATAGCAGTATGGCAAAAGTGAGGAGACATGTGATAAGTGCAGTGCCAAGAGTCACCGGAGCTAGCACCACATACGCAGCAAGTGCAAAGGCCGCTACCAAGCATGTAACCGAAACGGATACGCAGTAGGAGGCCAAGAGTAAGTTCGTTCTTCGGCTCCAAAGGTTCAATAAAGGGTTTCCAGACTGCATGAGAGCAGTGGTAGCAACCGTGGACAAAACGAAGGCCCATGTGTTGGACAAGATGAATGCATCGAAAGCATACCTTCGAGCAAGTACTGGTGTACCTCCATTATTACTGTGATCATCAGCTATGTAACCTCCAGGCACAGCAAAAGTTGCTCCAAATGTCACGGTTGCTATTAGAACTGAGCCAATACACAGAGCTCCAGTCGACTCTTTCAGCACCTCTGTTTCTTTGCTTTCATCAAATGCTGCGTTTACTACTCCCAGAGTTATGTTATCTTCCAGCAAGTGATCCTGGCGATGGATACCCTTCACAGCACCGACATGTGTGAGTGTGAGGTGTATTTGTGCTTCAATACTCTGCAGAAGCAAAACAAAAAGAAGCTGAGCGGTACAAATCTTATCTCAGTTGTTCGATCGCCCATGCATGCTTCAGAATAATAAAATTAAAATGAGCTGATGGGATGACGGATTACTTGAATATTGTAGAATACTGTTTTGGGAAGATTATATTGAGCAATATCCAATGGAGTCTCCCCTCTGTTGTTCGGTAAATTCAAGTTTACTTGTGGGTTCCCCAATAGAGGACAAAACATGTGAATGCTCTTAGCCTTGACAGCAAGGTGAAGTGCAGTATTCCCATCATTGTCTACCATATTCATAATCCATGATAGTGATAGGTTTCTGCAGGCACCCCTGATTATGCTCACACTCTTTTTCTCAACAGCAACATGAAGAAATGTCCTTCCCTTAGCATCACGCAGACCGGCGCTACCAGGGCATTTTTTAATAAACATGTCAACGTTCCTGAAAGCACCTACAGAGGCAGCAACGTGAATGGGGAAAAATCCGGCATGGTCTGGTTGATACAGGGCATCTGGATTAGCTTCCAATAATTGCCGACAAATTCTTGATGGCCCAAATTGAATCATAAGCTTTATAGCTGCGGCAAAGTGAAGTGGCGTACTCCCATTTTCATCCCTTTGTGTGGCAAGGTCCTTATTTTGCGGGCAGAGGTGTGTTTCATTCCATTTTAACAACTCCGCAAGATCTGCAAAGACCATTATTTTATTATCAAACTAATCAAGGTGACAAAAAACAACTATACGAATAAAGGATTTATCTATTATATTAACACAACGGTATTAAAAAAGAGCCACCACTTTCGTCTAGAGAGCCTAAAAAATATGAGATTAATCAGAAAAAAGAATATGCATCGGATTTTATGATGATCTAACTGCCGAGAATAAATGGAATATCGAAAAAAGAAAAGAATATGCATCATTTGATTTTATGATCTAATGGCCAAGAATAAATTTTACAGTATCCATAAAATCCAAAGAAAATAAAAAAATATGCACCGAATGGATTATACAAAAAGAGTTTTCATGTCAAATACAGGGCCCCAAAATTAAAGAATATAGAGTATACATGTCAAATACAAGACCTAAAAATTACGAGATTCATCGGGCAATACTATCATTATATTTTATGATGATCTAGCAGCCAAAAATAAATAGAGTATCCATGTCAAATAGAATTAATAAATAACTTAGTTCAATTCATATCAATATGTCAAGAAAATATTATAATCTAGTCTAGATATAAATGAAGAAAATATACATAAAGGCAAATCAAAGGTTCTGTAGATGGCAACTCGACTACAAATAATTAGATGATAACAAGGAACAAATTTCAACAATAATGTCTTTTGTGGAAATTAGAATGAAAAATGGTACTAAGAATAGTGAAGAAACTCTTTAGCCTATATGCGCTCCTTGATAATATCGTTGAGGGTACCAAACAGCAAGTGGCGGCACTTAAGATCAACGAGCATCAATCATAAAGAACATGATTTCAAACGCATCTTCAGACAATATCGGGTGAACAACAAAAAGTAGGCAGGCAAATATATGCTTTGGACAATGAGGACTGATCTTATAAGCTTCTCTAGGTTCAATACTATTCGATGATGTCATCAAGTATCAAACACTTGTAATGGCCAAACGTTCAATGACAAAAATTAGTCGAGGTCGCGAACAATGAGAACAAGATTCTAACCAGCACTCCTTTTTATAAAGTAGGTCCTTAGCTCTGACTTAATCGTGCTCAAGCCCTTGTATTAAAACTTAGCGAGGTTCCATAGCTTGATGTTTGCAGAACCAACACACAGAAAAGGCATAAAGGCCCTTCCTTCTGTAAAGATTTCTCTCTAGGAATAATTTCTTCACAATTTTGTAAATTGTATGAACATTTCTAGTAGCACAACAACTTTTTGTACAAATATGCACAGATAGAGAATGGCAACGTGTCAAAATTAATAAAGGAGAAGCCAACGAACCAGGTTTGCAAGTTGGAAAAAAGGAAATATATGCATCTGTCATGTACCTCGGGTTCGGTATCGGAGAACGGCAGCATGCAATGCGTTCTGTCCATTTGGTCCGGAGAAGGAAAGCATTATTCCATGACTACTCTTATCATATAGTGTTTTCACAATTTCATCCCGTTTGAGCACAATGGCTAGGTACATAGGTGATGCGCTGCCATCTTCAGGAAAGCTGGCCAATTCTGAGTCCTTCATCATCAGCAGGACGACTATGTCCTTGTTCCCAACACGAACAGCCTCGTTCAAGGCTGTCTCCTTGTGCTTGTTTTCTTTCCGCAGAAATTCCTTCAGCCTATCCTCGCCTTCAGCGAGCTGAATGAGGCGAGCGACCATTTTGGATTTCCCGGCCCGTGCAGCACAGTGGAGAGGGGTGTCGCCCTTGTTGTTTTGCACAAAGAGGAGGTGCTTCTCTTTCTCGTAGATGATGCAAGCACTCTGCAAGAAATTATCACCGTCGCCATAGGTGGTCAATGCATGGCGTTTAGAGCGGGTTAGGAACCAACACCACCGGCGGGTAAAGAAGTCATCGACCTGACCACATGCGGCCACCACATGGAGTGCAGTGTCACCTTCTGCAGTGACCCCCTCCAAGATCGACTTATTTGCTTCTGTGTCATTATCAGAAGCTCGCCGAATTGGCAAGCTCCCGTGGTTGCCGCTGCAGCCAGAGGCTTGACCGTGTTCCCCGTTGAGAAGGGTTTGCAGTTCCTCAGGAGAGCCGGAGGATGCCAATGCTAGCAGGCGAGGATCCATATTCCCCTTGTGAGGATGAGGATAACCCGCCATCGCCACCACCATCATCGTCGAATCTTCTTCCTGCTTGTTGACCAGATCCTTCAGCTGCTGGACATCGCCACTGGCTGTGGCCACCGTCAGCTTGGCGTCCATGGTTGTCGTCGCTACCGGAGCATTTGCTTGCTGTCCAGCTGGCGAGGTAAGAGTTTCCTCTGCTCCACTGCTCGACGACATCTCCAGATCCAACTTGGAAGCAGGGATTTCTTTACCCATGGCCAAAAAGAAAAAAAACACAGAAATCAACGATAGATAAATAGAATTACCGGTTTTATTAAAAAAAGAGTTGTTGGTACAAAATTAGGACAAGAAGTGACTCGATTTCTCTGGAAAATTTACAGAAACTGTTCCCAAATAATCGTTTAACATAAAAAGGCTGGCACAAAACGATATCGATATTAGGCAATATATATGACACTTTCCTGGGTGGACAAGTAAAATTGGAATTTTTGGTGGTGAGAAGATTCTACCTGACCTCGCCGACAGAGGAGAATTATCAGGTTTTTATCGGGTTTGTATCGCCCGATAAATTCTTTCCCTAGCTATAGGAAGTAAGTAGTTTGTGGCTGCAAGTCTAGTGGGAGGGCTGGTTGCGAGCAAATTCCTATCAGGACATCCTCTCCTTTTATAGGAATAATATGCTGCATTGCCTCGATCGGCCTATCATCCAGAAATGGTGTGCCCACCATCCTATCAAGAGACAGACTACTGAATCGGTGAATCCTACTTGTATTACAAAAGTAGTAGTAAGACTTGAACAAATCGCACGTCCATGTGGGAGACAGCTCATCTAGTATTCGACAAAATATGTATTTTTTATGTAAGATTATTTGTAACATGTTGTAAAGATTGGAGCCTGTAACACTAATTTTAAATACTTTATTAATTACGTTTTTTGTAAATTTAAGCAGAATATTAACATTATTTTCAGTGTCCCTTAACTTTATAGGATCGATTATTATGTAGCATCGTTTGGCATGATATGAGATCAATTTTGAAGGGACAAGGGCTGAAGGATGGCTCCAACACCAATATGAATGGGATGGTATTTCCTTATCTCCATCTTTCTCAAGACCTATTTTTTGTCCTTATGTGTGAGCAATGTACCGACATGGCAAGCTTCGGTGATTCCATCACCCAGTAATTGGAGCTTGTCTCATCTTCATGGATTGGATGGGGTGAACGGGAAATCTGAGGCATCACAGATATGTTGCAGCTAATGAGCTAAAGTTCTGGCTATAGGTAAGGTGCATACTTTATATTAGTCTAAGGGGTGTTTGGTTCCACCTCCTAAACTGTCACATCGGATGTTTGGACACATGCATGGAGTATTAAATATAGACTATTTATGAAACTAAATGCACAGATTGAGACTATTTTGCGAGACAAATTTTTTAAGCCAAATTAGTTCATGATTTGACATTGTGGTGCTACAGAAACTTGTGCTAATGACGGATTAATTAGACTTAATAAATTTATCTCGCGGATTATTGATGGATTCTGTAATTTGTTTTTTATTAGTATCCGAACATCCTATGCGACATCCCTATGTGACACCTCCTAAAATTTAGTCACCGGATCCAAACACCCCCTAATTACGTTTTAGCATCGCACTAGGAAGAATAAGGATGGCTCCAACACCAAGATGAATGGGATGGTATTTCCTTATCTCCATCTTTCTCAAAACCTATTTTTTGTCCTTATGTGCGAGCAATGTACCGACATGGCAAGCTTTGGTAATTCCATCACCTAGTAATTGGAGCTTGTCTCATCTTCGGATGGATTGGATGGGGTGAACGGGAAATCCGAGGCATCAAAGATATGTTGCAGCTAATGAGCTAAAGTTCTGTCTAAAGGTAAGGTGCATACTTTAAATTAGTCTCATTACTTTTTAGCATCGCACAAGTAGGTAGAATAAGATATTTGTATCTTTGTTTGTTATGTATGATGCCTAGCTATCATCTCCATCTCCATTATCCAGGAGGGATTATAACTAATTATCCTTCATTACCCAAGCAACAAGAGAACTATCAAACACTTGGCACTCTTAACAAGGTAGTTATCCTGCAGCTTTGGAGCCACGATACCACCATCAATCTCCATGGCCACCACCCCAGAGGAATTCTTTATGGAAGGTCTCACGAACTTGTCACCACCCTCCCCATCTGTGTTGCTTGACCTTCCCCCAATGCCCAATGATGCTGGTCAGGATTCGCTCTGCCCTGATGAAATAGTCCTCTCCTATGTTTCATGCGTGCTCATGGAGGATCACACTGAAGACAAACTCTTGTGCCAAGACGCTGATCATCCTGCGCTTCTCCAGGTGCAGAAGGCATTTGCCCAAATTCTCTCCTCCCCTTCCTTCAGCACAAACAGTGACAACACTGTCAACAGGGACAATGTTGAGGGAGCCAGGAATTTGTTCCAGCATTGCAGTGGTGATCAATGCACACTTAGATCATCCTTGCCCATTGGTGCGCTTACAGCAGGGTCAGTCTTGAAGGGCATGGAAGAGTCGACCAGGTTCTTGCCAGAAGATAATGGCTTCAGAAAGGATCAGCAAGTGAACCAAATGACCAGGGAAAGTGGCAATTGTAGGGTATTCAAGAAGAGGTATAGCAGGGATGAGGATGGGGAGGTAGGCAGGGCCTATAAAGTTTTTATGATGATGGAAGAGCTTGAAGAGATGTTTGACAAAATGATGCTTCGTGGGTACGAGACATGCATAGAAGACATGAAGAAGCTGCGCATCACCAAGGCTGATGAGGCAAAGAACAACAAGAAGGGTTATAGCAAGAGGAGGAGTAATGTTGTGGATCTATACACATTGTTCATAAATTGTGCGCAGGCGGTGTCTGCTAGCAATTTCAGGACCGCGCATGAGCTGCTGAAGTAGATCAAGCAGCACACATTAGCAACAGGGGATGCAACACAATGGCTAGCTCAATGTTTTGCCAAGGGCTGGAGGCGCGGCTAATGGGAACAGGGAGCCAGCTTTGGCAGTTGCTGACATTGGAGCAACCACTGGCCGTAGAGTACCTAAAGGCCCACAACCTTTACATGGCAACTTGCTCCTTCAACAGGGTGCCACTCTTTTTCAACATTATGACCATTGAGCATGCCATGGTGGGGAAGAGCAAGCTTCACATTCTAGACTACAGTCCACATCACGGGTTCTAGTGGGCCGGCTTGCTCCGCTGGATGGCGAATAGGGAAGGTGGCCCACCAGAGGTGCGGATAACTGCCATAAGCCACCTTTAGTCTAGGTCCTGTCCATCTAAACTCTACCAGAGACGGCTTCTTTGCCGAGTGTCCCAGACTTTGCTGAGTGATTTTTATCGGGCGCTCGGCAAAGAGGGTATTTGCTGAGTGCCAGAGAGAAAGCACTCGGCAAACAACTGGCACTGGGCAAAGAGGTGGTTTGCCAAGTGCCGAGCACTCGGCAAACAATAACACTCGACAAAGACCAGGTTTGCCGAGTGTCGGACACCCGGCAAACCAGAACACTCGGCAAAGGGCAGTCGCCGTTAACCCTTTGCTGAGTGTCTTCTCCTGACACTCGGCAAAGTGGTGATTTGCCGAGTGTCATTTTTTTGACACTCGGCAAACCATATTTTTTTTCACTTTTGACCTCCAAACTTTTTCTGCAGTCCTCATACAATATCTGGTACTTCAAGTTCCAATGTGGCACATTTCTCGGACTTTTTCTATATTTCTTTAATTTATTTAATTTAATTGAATTTTCTTGGATAATTCAAATTATAACTGCTAGTCATTCGAATAATGAAAAAATGAATGGAAAAATGATATTCATGTTATTTCGTATAATGTGAGGTCGTATCCAGGAACAGACCACCAATTTCGAACATCTTGTTCACGAAACATGACCACGAACTTGCGGTCGAGTTGTTTTTAAATTCTATAAAAAGCAAACGAAGTCCAAAAATCATGAAACTTGTCAAGATGTCATGATATCATATGTGGAGGCTGTGATAAAAATTTGAGAAGGTTTTGTGCAAGTTGTCATGTACGATGCTTGCAAACTGAAGAATCTCCGAAGTTTTTTTGCTTGCAATTTGAGAAAGAGAGGAGGAGGAGGAGAGGAGGAGAGGAGGAAGGAGGAAGAAGGAGGAAGAGAAGGAGGAGGAGGAAGGAGGAAGGAGGAAGAAGGAGGAGGAGGAGGAGGAGGCGCCCCGACCGCCGTTGCCATGTCCCCGCCGCTTTCCCAGCCGTCGCCTTGTCCACCGGTGCCCTGGCCCCTTCACCACCGCCGCCCTACGACGCCCACTAGGTATGCCCTACCATCGTCGTCGTAGTATTACTAGTAGTTGCGGTAGTAGTAGTGGTAGAGTAGCATTGGTGGTAGTCGTAGGAGTCGTAGGAGTGGTTGTGACATTGTTATATATATGTGGTTGGATATAATCTTGTGCATGTCGGCCATCGTGCTGTTCATATATATGTGCATGTCGGCCATCGTGTCGTTGGTTTTCTTGCAGGTTTTGGAAACCTCACCGTGCAAGGGAGGTGCTGCCGAAATTTTGTATCGACAGTTTTATGTTTCTTTTTTTGCAGAGAAGAGCCTGTCGGAGCGGAGCCAGAGTACCTCGGCGACTCCGATCGCCTTCCTCGCTGTTGTGGGTCCGCCTGCACCGCGTTGCCTCGCCACTGCACCGACCCGCCACGGCCCCACTAGCCTGACTCCACCGCCACCCTAGGTATAACCCCTCTTTCCATATCATGGTCGTAGATCACGTACCCCAGTTAGGCGTCTCCCGTTCGAAAGAGATATGGTTGGAAATATGCAAATATTTCCATATCTAAAACCGTATCTGTTTCGAATTGTCCATGTTTTTTGGACAGCCCGTGGATGCGTAGGTGGGGTTAGTTTCCATGGTCTGCTCCGATCTGAGATAGAGTTTCGACATCATCTCCCTGTTGTTCTCTGGATACACACTCTCCCTGGCAGGACGTGTATTTGGAGAACAGCAGGGAGGTGCTGCCGAAATTCTATCTTGGATAGGAGTAGAGCATGGAAACTAACCTCATCTATGGATCCTCGCGTGGGATTAGGACCTATCCTCACCTATTAGATAGTTGGAATGTCGTGTAGATGTAATTGATTTTTATATTACTCGTCGTTATATATGTTAGAGGATGGAGGACCGTGAGTGGATGTACACGGGCCACGCAAGTTAGGGTCAGGTCACCAATGAATGGATCGACAAGACTGATGCTTCCTTGGAACGGGCATTTGGCATGGCTGCTAAAGGAGCGAGTAAAATTTGCTGTCAATGCAGCAAATGTGCAAACAGGAAAAGACAAACGAAGAAGGTCATGGGGCAACATCTTTGGAAGAATGGATTTACGGTAGACTATACCCGGTGGGTCTACCATGGTGAAGCCGATCGTATAAGAGAGGAGGTGGTGAGACCATGCGTCGAGGATTATGATGCTGATGCCGGGGTAACAGACATGTTAAATGACTATCACGAGGCACAGTTTGCTGAAGGACGTACGGAGGAGCAGCCAGAGGCAACTGCAAAAGCGTTCTATGACATGTTTGCCACGGCACAGAAACCCCTTCATGGCTAGACAAAGGTTTCTCAACTGGATGCCATTGGACGCATAATGGCATTAAAGTCCCAGTATAGCTTGAGTCGAGACGCCTTCGATGGTATGTTGACAGTTATTGGCAGCCTGCTTCCGGAGGGTCACCTTCTGCCAAAGAGCATGTACGAGTCACAGAAACTCCTTCGTGCACTTAAGATGCCGTATGAGCAGATACATGCTTGCCCGAAGGGGTGCGTCCTATTTAGGAAAGAATACGTGGAAGCAAAGTACTGTCCAAAGTGTAAATCCTCTAGGTTCCTGGAGGTAGATTCTGGTGATGGCCAGAAGGGGCAGCTTGACATTCCCGTGACAATCCTATGGCACCTTCCGTTCATACCGAGGATCCAACGGCTATACATGACCGAGGAATCCATGAAATAGATGACATGGCACAAAAATGGCAAACGATACAATCCTGACAGGATGGTACATGCATCCGATGGTGAAGCATGGACCCACTTTGATGGCATTCATCATGAGAAAGCTAAAGAGGCTCGTAATGTACGTGTTGCACTAGCAACTGATGGGTTCAATCCTTATAGAATGATGGCTGCCCCATACACATGTTGGCCCATGTTCGTTATCCCCCTCAATCTCCCCCCGGCGTATGCTTTCAACGACAACGTATTCTTGTCGTTGATAATTCCTGGACACCCGGGGAATAATATGGGTGTGTTCATGGAGCCTGTGATTGATGAATTGGTCCATGCTTGGGAGGAAGGGGTATGGACATACGACCGAGCTACAAAGAAAAACTTCAAAATGCATGTTTGGTACCACTACTCCCTGCATGACTTCCTGGCGTATGGGATATTCTGCGCCTGGTGTGTTCACAGGAAGTTCCCATGCCTAGTATGCAAGGATGGTCTGAGGTTCATTTGGTTGCAGAAGAGTGGCAAGTATTCATCATTCAACAAACATCGGCAATTCCTCCCTCTTGACCATGCATTCAGACGAGACATCAAGAACTTTACGAAAGGTGTCATAGTGACAGACCCTACACCACCGACAATGACTGGTGCCACGGTTCGCGAATAGATAGATGGTCTCATGGTCAATCCAAAAGGTGGTTTTGTGGGATATGGAGAGCAACATATGTGGACTCATAAGTCGGGCTTGACTCGGCTCCCCTATTTTGATGACCTTCTCCTTCCACAGAACATTGATGTAATGCACACTGAAAAGAATGTCATTGAGGCACTTTGGGCAATAATTATGGACATTCCTGACAAGTCAAAGGACAACGTTAAGGCTAGAGTGGATCTAGCAACGTTATGCGATAGACCAAACCAACATATGAAGCCTCCTAGTCATGGCAAGACATGGAGAAGGCCTAAGGCCGATTTTGTCTTGAGCAAGCCCCAAAGGATGGAAGTACTAGAATGGATCCAAACGTTAATGTTCCCTGATGGGTATGTAGCTAATCTGAGGAGGGGAGTGAACTTATCTACTATGCGAGTCTTAGGGATGAAGAGTCATGACTACCACATATGGATTGAGCAGCTTCTTCCGGCGATGGTTCGAGGCTATGTCCCTGAGCATGTCTGGCTAGTGCTGGCAGAGTTGAGCTATTTCTTTCGCCAGCTTTGTGCCACGGAGTTATCTCGGACCATGATTGCTGACTTGAAAAGAATGGCACCTGTGTTGCTCTGTAAGTTGGAGAAGATCTTTCCACCTGGCTTCTTCAATCCGATGCAGCATTTGATTTTGCATCTCCTATATGAGGCATGAATGGGGGGGCCCATGCAGGGCCGTTGGTGCTATCCAATCGAGAGATGTCTAAAGGTTCTTCGAAAGAAATGTAGAAATAAATGCAAAATCGAGGCTTCCATTGCAGAGGCATACATTCTAGAGGAGGTGGTGAACTTCACAACAACATACTATGGTGACAACCTCCCTAGCGTGCATAATCCACCCCCTCGTTACAATGCTGGCGAAAATGAATCGAACCTCAACCTTTTCCGAGGGCAACTCGAAAGCACAAGTGCATCGACCCCCAAGACCTTGAATCATGAAGAGTGGCGCCATATCATGCTATATGTGTTGACCAACCTTGACGAAGTGGCGCCGTACATGTAGTAAGTTCTCAACGAACTTGTTAAATACGCCGTCACTATTCTGCATCCAACCCCCTTGTTTCTCGTTGGTACAGGGAATTTCTTCATGAATTCAGGCGTCAATCAAGGGATCCTACCCCGCAGTAGCTAGATACCCTTCTTAGATAGGGTGCGGGAAATGAAATGTCTGATTTCATTTCTTGGTTCAAATGGAAGGTACCGTCCAATTTAGCTCGTACTTAGTTTGACATTCCAAGTTACTCGTACGTGCGAATAATATAACGATGTATCCTGCTTGAGCTTGCAGGGCCAGAAGGATGCGTCTATGCGTGTCGAGTTGAGACAGGTTGCCGATGGCTTTGCCTATAGGGTCAAGTCATTTTCCGGTTATGATGTGAATGGATATCGCTTTCGCATAACAAGCTACGAGCAGGGTCGGCCCAATCGAAGAACCGCAAGTTCTGGAGTTTTTACGCCCGATGTTGATGAGGTCGAGTATTATGGAAGAATTGAAGAAATATACGAACTCAAGTTTCATGGTTCCAAACCTTTTAATCCCGTCATATTCAAATGCCATTGGTTTGATCTTGAAGTAACGAGACGGACATATTCTAATCTTGGGCTAGTCGAAATTCAACAGGATTCCGTCTTACCAGGAGACGATGTCTATATTGTGGCCCAATAGGCCACGCAAGTTTATTATCTCCCATATGTGTGTCAAACCAAAAGGCATCTTAAGGGTTGGGATATTGTGCACAGGGTATCGCCACACGGTAAAGTGCCTGTCCCAAACGATGAAGATTACAACTTAGACCCAATCACATATGATGGAGAGTTCTTTCAAGAAGAGGGACTAGAAGGGAGGTTTGAGATAGACTTAACCGAAGCGATCGGAATGGAAGTAGACAATGAAAAGGTTATTGAAGAGGACACTGGAGATGAGGTGCAAAATGTGAAGGACTTACAAATGCTTGAGCGATTACATTTAGACAATGACAATGGCAACATTGCTCATTCGGATAGTGTTGATTATTTTGACATGATTGATAGTGATGATGAGACTTATGATCTAGCTAATCCCGATCATGAAGATTATTTCTAATACATGTAATACTATGTTATTTTGTAATTATGTTTTGTTTATTTTGCATCTCTTTCTAAGTACTTCTTGTTTATCTGTGCATATTGGTTTACTCTTTTTAATTGCAGGTGATTGAACAAAGATGGTGGGCGGTAGGATGAGGAAGCAGCGTCCTTGTACCGAAGGACAATGACCGCTGCACCGGGGGAGAGTAGGAGGAGGAGCAGCCGCAGGAGGGAGCCATCGCCTGCCGCCCCGTCGTGTGAGGAGGAGGAGGAGGAGCAGGTGCCCCAGGAGGACGTCGAGGAGGCGTAGGAGGACGCGCAGGAGGACGACGACGAGGAGGCGACAACAGGGGGTTCTGCTTCCTCTAGTTTGTCGAGCGTCTACTTGCGAGGTCCCACGAGCCTCCGTCAGCGACCGATACCTCGTGAGAGACGCCCGCTGATTCGACCCGAGGGGGAAAAGTAAGTAACTTTAGATGTTATCACTACTTTATATGATATGTTGAAAATCAAAATAGAAACTAATAATTTTTCTTAATCACTTGGGCAGGAACTGGATGATTGTGGCGAGTGGAGGTGCTCACACATGCCAAGTCAATGGCATCCTCAGTCTTCTGTGCAAGGAGCACTTCCCTGGCCTGGTTGAGCACGCCGGAGTGACGGGACCGGCCTACTCGTTTGACCACTACGCCGCCGCCCCCGATGCTGCAGATCGGGCCTGCAGGGTATTCAACAACAAGGCAGAGCGGGTGAAGCAAGAGCTGTGGGTAAGTCTTCCTCGCACTACATTGCTCAATACATCGCATTCATTGGACATTCTTGAAATAATGAATGGATACATCGTCTTTGTATGCAGGATTTATTTAGATGTCAGGACGGACATGAGGCCAGGGCAGATGCGGTGGCTACCAAATGCTGCAAAAAACTCATCGTGGACATGCATTACGAGGCGCGCATCCAGGCCATCGTAACTTACCATGGGAACGTCCTTAGAATGAAGGTCACCAAAAGGGACGAAGAACCATGACGCTTACCCGGGACCAGTACCTGCAGGTAAATACAGAACATTAATACTGATTTCTTTTGAGATTAAGTAGGCTTAATTTTATCTTCTGATATGTCATGTACTTGATGTCCTGTAGATGATTCCTTATTGGTGCGCCGCGCATCCCCAATGCTAGGAACAGATGGTGGACAAGTGGTGCTCAATCGAGTGGGAGGAGACGCACAACTTGTGCCGGGAGCGGCGTTTGATGATGCCAGGTGTAGCACACCATCAAGGCAGCCGCAGCGTCAGCGGATATGCAGAAACATGGGTACGCGAATTCATTTATTTTTTCTAACGCTCAATTCTGCATGATTTCTAATCATCTTGCTGTTTTTCTCACAGTCGGCATCACATGGTGGCCAGCCTTGCTCCATCTTCAAGGCATTTGCTATGGCCCACAAGGGCAAGGCGACATCCGACGTCGACTACACCCCGGAGGACAGGCCCGAGGCGTACAGCAATGCGACCGTCCACAACCGCCTCAGTTAGTACACATCGATGGCAAGGGAGGTCCATGGGCCAGAGTACGATCCGAGCACTGAGGACCTTGATGGAGAAGTCATCATGAGGGTGGGAGGAGGTAAGAAGCATGGGCGGTACTGGATTGGCGACGACGCAATCGATTCGGCCGCTACTCCTAGTCTCTCCCAGATTCGAGCAAGCAGCACGAGCAGGAGCCCGGCCATACGACCTCGGTAGGATACTTCACACCACCGGGTGGAGGCACTCGAGGTTATTCCTGGTTTATTCATCGTTCATTGGTTTTTTCATACCTTTCCTTTGCATTATTGTAACATTGGGGTGAATATATTGTAGGCCTAGCTAGAACAAGAGAGGAGGATACAGGAGCAGATGCAGGCGAAGATGGAGAGGGTGGAGGCCGAGCGGGAGGCCGAGCAGCGGAGGATGGCGGAGATTCTTTAGTACATGCAAAGTCTTAGCGCCGCTACGGGTGTAGTTCCGCCACCTTCGCTATTCGCTCCACCTCCACCTCCACCTCCTCACTATTCTACTTCTGTGAGTATAAATGTTTTAGTTTGTATGTTCATGCTTACGGTCAAACCTAGTGGAGTATGAAAGTTTTATTCATGTATGGTATATATTTATCTTGTCTCACCATGCAATCTCTTCTCCTTTGTGCAGAATCAATCGGCGGCATCGAACGATCCTCATGCTTCAGCGAATCCTTCACCAAATTAGTCTCATTGGCCATCTTGGTGATGATACTTGTGGTTGTTAATGGTACTTGTATTTGCAATTGTGGTTGTAGATGATGGAGCACTTGGATTACTTGTGAACTTATTTGTGATATATTGTGAGACATGTGACGTTTGTGATATATATGTGACGTTTGTGATATATATGTGGTGTTGGTGATATATATATGCTGTTGATGATATATATGTGATGTTGGTGATGTTTGTTATATATATCTTCTGTTTGTTTGGATGGTATGTAAAAAACAAATAAAAAAGGCTGTTTTCAGTCACTTTGCCGAGTGCAATGGCCATGACACTCGGCAAAGTGACTACCTGGGAACATGCTTTGCCGAGTTCAAAGGCCATTGGACTCGGCAAACATCACCAATTGGCCAAGTGCCACGGGCCAGGCACTCGGCAAACATCACCGATTTGCCGAGTGCCACGGGCCAGGCACTCGGGAAAGCGGTGACCTTTGCCGAGTGTCTTGCCGGTGGCACACGGCACAGTGGCCACCTTTGCCGAGCGTCTGAGTCAATGGCGCTCGGCAAAGCGGCGACCTTTGCCGAGTGCTTGACCTTGACACTCGGTAAAGCCGTCGTCACGGTGACTTTTCTTTGCCGAGTGCCCAATAAAGTGCACTCGGCAAAGAGGTCTTTGCCGATAAACTGTTTACCTAGCGCCTTTTGCCGAGTGTAACATTCGGCAAAGGCTTTGCCGAGTGTATATTGGCCTTTGCCGAGTGCCTGAGGCACTCAGCAAAGAAGCTGAATCCGGTAGTGAAAGGGACTGATGATATAGGGCGCTCGTTGGACAAGTGTGCCCGTGAGTTTGGCGTGCCATTCAAGTTCCATGCCATCACTGCAAAATGGGAGACAATTTGCATCGATGACTTGAAAACAGAGGCTGATGAGGTGCTTGTTGTGATTGACCTCTTTAGTTTTGGTATCTTGAGGGAGGAGAATGTCTACTTTGATGGTCTGAGCCCCAGGGATGCCGTCCTCAATAACATCAGGAAGATGCGGCCAGATGTCTTCATCCAGGGTATTGTGAATTGTTCATATGGCACCTCCTTCTTGGCGCGGTTTCGTGAGGCTTTCTTCTATTACAGTGTACTGTTTGATATGCTTGATGCAACTATCCCGAGGGCGAGTAAACTACGGCCAGTGCTGGAACAGAACATGCTGGGTCACTCTGTGCTGAATCTTGTCGCCTGCGAGGGTGAAGATGTGGTGAACCGCCCTGAGAAGTATAGACGGTGGCAGGTGAGAAACCAGCGGGCAGGCCTCAGGCAGCTACCACTGAAACCAAACATAGTTAAGATACTCAAGGATAAAGTGATCAAGGACCATCACAAGGACTTTTTCATCAGTGAGGATGGCCAATGGTTGCTGCAAGGTTGGATGGGGCGCATCTTCTATGCCCACTCTACATGGGTTGCGGAAGACACCATTTCTGAATGAAGCTTTAGTTTTCTGCTACTGAATGGTACCTTTGTCGGCCGCCTTTGTGGCTCTGCCCATGTGTACTATTTGTTTGACTGTATAATCATTCAGGGACACTACATGTGGCTGCTGAAAATGTCATAGAGGAGCACAATGCGTCTTCCTCCCTTAGGCAGTACATCTTGTTCTGTAAACTACATGCTAGAGTGTTCAGTTTTTGCCTTGAACTCTGAAGAAATAAATTATCAGCTCTTGGATGCCACTACTGCTCTTCTGTGGCTGTCCGAGAAGTTGTTGTGCTCATAAAATTTATTCTTCACAGAAGTCAATTAAATTTAGTGGGTGGGTGCTTGTTGAGTTCCATGAGGTAAAGAAGTTTTTTCAAGGTCAACCAGCTTTTCACAGCATCAGATTTGCGTTTAAGCTAATATGGTAGCAACTCTGTGCACTGATTTGTTTCTTGAAGATGTTCATGTTTTATGTACTTGCATATTTCTCTGTCTCTTCAACCAGCACATAGAAGATCCTTGCTTTTAAAATCTGCAGTTTCTGAAATTGTATAGTATGCACTCAAAAGAAGAATTTAAACTTTGTGGGTCCAAGAAAATTGTACTGTTGGGGGTCCATAGCTATGGATCTACTTCTTTTTTTTATTTTTTTTATTCACGATTGTCCTGGATTTGCAACTCCTTGTCCATTGTGTTGTGTGTTGTGTTGATATGTTCACTGCAGGTTTACGTTGCTAGTTTGCTAGTGAATCGGCCCTACAGGTGGGTGCAGGAAAGAAAGAGAGGACTCTGAACATGTTTGCTTCGATAAGCATTGACAATTCTCAGAAGTGAACAATTCAAAGTATAACTATTTCCAAGGTCCCCTGTAAGAAAGGAAGAGACAGGATCCTCGGATCTGTCGTCGAATAGTTTTATTTTTCTACTTGATCATTGTCATTGACGCCTTTGATGGAGCAGGATCTTAACTGAAACAGAGGCAGGGTACCGTCATCATCTTTCTCAAAGACCATTTCTTTGTCATGTGTGCAGCAGCCAGCAGGCAATCTCGAGGATTCCGTCAGCTAGCAAGGAGTGAGCTTGTCACCCCTTGGCATAGATCCGATGGTGGAGGAGAACGAGTCCAAGGCGATTCAAGAAGAGACAGGATCCTCGGATCTGTCGTGGAATAATTTTATTTTTCTACTTGATCATTGTTATTGATGCCTTTGATGGAGGAGGGTCTTAACTGAAACAGAAGCAGGGGACTGTCATCATCTTTCTCAAAGACCATTTCTTTGTCATGTGTGCAGCAGGCAATCTCGAGGATTCCGTCAGCCAGCAAGGAGTGAGCTTGTCACCTCTTGCTCTTGGCATAGATCCGATGGTGGCGGAGAACGAGTCCAAGGTGATTCCAAGATGATACCTTCACTTGGCAGTTGTCAGCGGGCAGGCAGGGGCCGTGATCCCCCAGTACATTTCAATAAATATCTATATAAATAATTGAATTTATAGTAAAAAAATATCAATTTTCTCTTATTTTGTATTAAAATATTATGATTTTGGTTATAAACAGTGTAAAAGTTTTTAAAAAGTTGTTGAAACTACGATTATGTATATTTTATCACACTAAAACATAGGATTATATTTATCTGACCCCTTAATCAAAATCGCTGGTCCGTCTTTGACCACTACCATCTCCTCGTCAACTACGGCGGCATCCTTGGAGGAGCTGGTGGGCCTCATCGAGCCCTCGCCTCAGTCCCCGTCGGTCTTCCTCCACCTTCCCCCAACGCCCCACCATGACAACGGCGTCCCCTCCTCAGAGCAGCAGCAGCAGCAGGAAGACGTGGCCCTGGAACACATCTCGCGTCTGCTCATGGAGGAGGAAGAAGACATGCATGGCATGTTCTTGCGCAACGACGACCCCGCACTCCTCCACGCTCAGCAGTCCTTGGCTCAAATCATTGCCTCTTCTTCATCTTCCACCAGCAATGGCGCATCCGACCTCTACAAGGACGGCAACAATGCCGCGGTCTCCGACATGTGCGCCACCGCCACAGGAGCAGAGCCCTGCAGCGTCATGGACTTGCTGAACATGGCGTTCGTCAAGGGCAGGGAGGAAGGCTGCAAATTCTTGCCCAAAGACAACAACAGACTGGTGATGAAGGATACTACTAGGAACGGCCGCCTGGAGGCGGACGCGGAGACGACGGGCAGAGCATGCAAGCTGATGGCGACGGCCCGGCCGCCGGAAGAGGAGGCCCAGGTGCAGGAGCTGATCGGCAGGATGATGCTGGACGATTGCGAGGTTCCCACGGAAGAGATGGAGCGCCTGCGCGCGACCATGGCGGACGAGGCGGCCATGAGCAACAGCAGGGAGGCGCGGCGGCGGCAGCAGCAGCAGGTGGACATGCGCACGCTGCTGCTGAGCTGCGCGCAGGCGGTGGACGAGCGGCACGGAGCGCGCGAGCTGCAGGAGAAGGCGAAGCAGCATGCGTCGCCGACGGGGGAAATCACGCAGCGCCTGGCGCACTGCTTCGTGGAGGCCCTGAGAGGCGCGCCTCGCCGGCACCGGGAGCGTGCTGCACAGGTTGCTCGCGGCGCTGGATACGATGACCTTGCTGCAGGGCCCCGAGTTCCTGAGGTTGTACCGGCTGTTCACCGCCACGTGCTGCTTCCAGAGGGTGGGCTTCGCGTTCGCCAACATGACCATCTGCCGTGCCGCGGCGGGGAGCAGCCGGCTGCACGTCGTGGACTACGGCCTCCACCTGGGTCTCCAGTGGCCAGGGCTGCTGCGGCGGCTGGCGGCCAGGGACGGCGGCCCGCCGGAGGTGACGATCACCTGCATCGACCTCCCGCTGCCGGGGTTCCGGCCGGCCAGACACAGCGAGGAGACGGGGCACATGCTGACAGGGAAAAATTTATCGGCTGAAATCTCCCGATATTTCTGATATATCCTTTTTATCCGTAGGTGCCGATAAGAAAATATCTATCTTTTTCATATAAATTTTGTTCAAATTTATTTAAATTTACTTAAATTCAAATTAAATTTTATTTGAATTTGATCTAATATTTTCGATATATCCTGTTTATCCTCTTTATCTGTGATCTCCGATAAATTTTAATTTTCGAAAATGAAAACCTTGATGCTGAGCGACTGCGCCCGCGAGCTGGGCGTGCCATTCAAATTCCACGCGGTCGCGGCGGCGAGGTGGGACGCCGTCCGCGTGGAGGTAGACCCCGTCCCCGACGCGGTGGTGGTGGTGAACAGCCGGTTCAAGCTGGAGACGCTGGCCGACGACAGCTTGGTGGTGGACAGCGCGAGCCCCCGGGACTGCGTCCTGGTGGGCATCCGGAGGATGAGGCCCGCCGTGTTCACGCACGGCGTCGTCAACCGGCTGTGCGGCAACTCGTTCCTGAGTCCTGACGCGGTTCCGGGAGAAGCTCTTCTACTTCTCGGCGGTGTTCGACATGCTGGACGCCACGCTGCCCCGGAACAGCGAGCAGCGGATGGTGCTGGAGCGAGACTTTCTGCGCGCCTGCGTCGTCAACATGGTCGCCTGCGAGGGCCGCGACCGGACGGACCGATACGACTCGTACAAGCAGTGGCAGCAGAGGAGCCGGCGCGCCGGGCTGAGGCAGCTGCCGCTGGACCCGGCGGTGGTCGGCGAGGTGAGGGAGATGGTGAAGCAGCAGTGCTACCACAGGGAGTTCGTGATCGACGAGAACGACGGGTGGCTGCTGCAGGGGTGGAAGGGCCGCATCCTCTACGCTCACTCCACCTGGGTTGCAGACGAACCTCCGACGCGTGGCGCGTGCTGAGCAGTAGAGAGAGAAAAATGAGGGAAAGAGAAAGTTTGCTGTTGCTTTGTCGCTGCTCGTCTGCTTTGTGCCTGCACGCCCCGCTCGCTTGGGTTCCGTAAACGACTCGCGCGGTCGCGCCCCACCCAGGCCATTCACGCCAAGGGGGGCCCACGCTGCCCGCTGCTCCCCGCACCCAGCACCTGCGCTATGCCGCATGCCCCGCTTGCTCGGGTTCCGTGCCACTAGAACAACTCGCGTCCCACCCACGCCGCCCGCCCTCACCTGGGCCTACGTCACCCGAACATCATCAACATTGAGAAAGAGGAGACATCGAGGTGAGGCAGCAGAAGACGAGGAGAGAGATGCAACATTCGATCTACTTTTGAAACATTTAAATGAAATATTTGCAACATACGTTCGAAACATACGTCTGAAATACTTGTAAAAACACCTGCAAACGCTTGAAAGAAATTGCAAAATATATGCAACATCTAGATAAAATACATACAACTTAAAATAAACACACTTGCAACATATGTCTGAAAAAAAACAGATGAAACATTTAGAATAGATGTTTGCAACATAAGTGTACCACCATTGCAACATATGCAACAACCCGATCTACTTTTACAACATCGACATGAAACACTTGCAACGTACCTCTGAAACAGCTGAAACACTTAAAACATACGCTTGCAACATATCAGGCGTGACATCCTAGTGGGCGGTGACCACCATGTCAGGCGAGCCTCGAGGCAGCCGAGAAGGAGGCAAGGGGCGAATGAGGGTTGGGGTGCGGTCATGGAGGAGAGCAGCGGTACAGTAGTAGTGTCTAGATGAAGTCCTTTACCTGCCCTGCCCGTCGAAGCAGCGCATCCCGAATCCTGGACCTGGCAAGGGCATCGGCGCGATGGCGTCCCACACGGGAAGCGCTGGCGGGGCACCCAGCAGCACGCGTGGGTCAAGGGCTAGGGCCAGGCTTCTTGAGGAGGCGTTACGTGCGTAGGTCCACCTCAGGGGCGCCCATTGGGAGCGCCGCGGAGATCAACGCTAGGCTGCAGCGACAGTTGAAGGCCTCCTACATGGTGCGTGGGACCAAAAGGCGGTCGATGCCGTGGATGACGCCGTCCGCGCGCACCACCGCATCAGGGCTCGTGATGGCATGAGAAATCCGACCAGCTCTAGCGGCTTGCCGGCAAGCGTGGGGTGCGGGCGAGTCGCCGGGGGTTGAGATGCCAACGGCGAGCGAAGCTTCGACTACTGGACTTGGAGAGAGTGGGATTCGACTGGATCTCGCAGAAGAGCCGACTTGCGGAGTGGGATATTTTTTTACCTAAGTACCTAATGGGAGTATATAATACATGGACACCATGAGGCCATGTCGCATCTTAAGACTAATAGTTTTTCCTAATACATAAGGTACTTATTGGTCTTATGGATGTAAGGATAGACTTGAGGTAGGCTACGGTGAAGATTGAGACACCAACACCTCAAATAGGTCCCAACCTAATATTAAAGACATGCAAGAAAATAAAAAAACATCATAAGGACGTAAAGAAACAAGACTCAGAGAACACTGGATATGTGCATCGGAGATTTCACCGGTGGACCCAAGTCCGAGGCAAAATGGAAGTGTGCACTTGCATACTTTCGGTGCTAGCACCGGAGTGATACATTAAAGATTAAGTAGAAAGAATTTGCACAAGCATGGTGGAGAACTAAAAAGCATAAGAGATTAGGTGTGCAATAGTGAGGTCCCAATATATTGTACACAACGCACCAGAGGAGCTCTCTAGTGATGCACCGGAGAGAGGTGCAACAATAAGGCCCTAGTCTATCATCTCCAGTGATTCACCAGAGAATAAGGGTGCAACAATAAGGTCCTAGTCTATCGTACATAATAAACTAGATTTGTTATGTGGTGCACTTGAGAAATCAACAGAGATTAAAACTTTCAATTGCCTCCGCACCCTGACTACTCTTGTTGCCTTCTTCTTTGTTATATACACTTTTGGCATCTTTACCCATGATTTTGATTCACGTACCTCATGAGGAAGAAACCATGGTTTTTTTTCTAACAAGTCCTCTCTCTTGTACAGCGCTAGGTTAGGTATTCCAATAATTAGTCGCATACATATACATATATACCAAAAAGATCAGGTCCTACCCTGAACTCCTAAGGAGAATAGTGTTTTGTTTTAAAAAAAAAAGTGAAATCAAGAGTTCTTGTGAACAGTTTTTTCTCGGAGCCATGCATCTTTCACATCCTTCATTTTTCTTTCACATTTCCAAAGAAAATTACATATATAATCCACACCTCAAGCTGACATACACTACCGGAGGCCGCGGCTTTGCCGAGTGTTTTTACACTCGGCAAAGAGCCCTTTGCACTCGGCAAAGGCTTTGCCGAGTGTAGCACTCGTCAAAATTTTTCTTAGCCAGGGTCTTTGCCGAGTGCTTTTTATCGGGGCACTCGACAAAATAAAAAACAATTTTGCCGAGTGCTTGGGGCTTTCGGCCGTTGCACGCCGGCCGCTAACGGTTATTTTGCCGAGTGCCCGACCCAGCACTCGGCAAAAAAAATTTTAAAAAAAAATTACTTTGATGAGTGCCCCAGCCCAGGCACTCGGCAAAGTTTTTTTTTATTTTTTTTTAAAAAGTACTTTGCCGAGTGCCCCTGCCCAGGCACTCGGCAAAGTTTTTTTTATTTTTTTAAAAAATTACTTTGCCAAGTGCCCCTGCCCAGGCACTCGGCAAAGTTTTTTTTTATTTTTTTAAATAATTTCTTTGTCGAGTGTCTCTGTTTAGGCACTCGGCAAAGAATTTCTGGATTTTTTTTAAAAAAATACTTTGCCGAGTGCCGCGGCGAGGCACTCGGCAAAGAATTTTTTTTTTTGAAAAATCTTTGCCGAGTGCCTTGCCCATGGCACTCGGCAAAGACCCTGAGAATTGCATTTTTTTACATTCCATTGTAACAGACAATATATATATATATATATGTATATATATATATATATACATCAATCATCACATCTATATCACCAACATGCATTATATATCACAAGCACATGCATATTTAATAAATCCATCACAAATGCACCAAAGTTCAACATCATAAGTTTATTATTACAAGTTCAACATCACAAAGTTCAACATCCCTACTGCGGCGACGAAGACTGCAGGTGTGGCCCCCTGGACAGCGGTGAAGGACCGAACTGCGGTGAAGGGTTGACGCGATCAGCCGCCGGTGACACGCTAGCGGGATTGTCTGAACCCGCTGACGGAGGCTGCACAAAAGAGAAGATATTGCATGTGAGACTCAAAATTAAAAATTTCGGCAGCACCTCCCCTGCACGGGGAGGTTTCCAACCTGCAAGAAATAACGGCACGAAGGCTGACAATCCCAACGGCACGAAGGCCGACAATCCCAACGGCACGAAGGCCAAAAATCACAACGGCACGAAGGCCGACAATCCCAACGGCACGAACGCATTAAACTTTCATACTCACAGGAGTGAAGTGTCGAACCGGAGCTGGAGCTGACAACTACATTTGGACACCCAATGCTTGCCCGATGGTTTGCATGATCTGATACATGTCCGCCATCTGCTTCTTCGTGGCCTCTAGCTCTACGGTCAGGTGCGCTTGCGTCTCCCTTGTCTCTGCCAGCTCGGGCTGCAGTGTTTCAATCACATGTTTCAGTATTGCAAATCTGATCAATGTGTGTAACGTTCAATGTACGACGAGTGAAACCAGAATTACCTGAAGTTCGTCGACCCGCGACAGTGTTGGAGTAGGCCGTGCACGTATGGGAAGGCTTCTGGCCGTGCTCCGTGCCCTCATGTCGGAGAGAGAGGGTGCAGAGCTCGAGGAGTCGGCGCCGTGTGTGCCACCTCCTGCGAGAAAGACGGCAAGATGATTAGAAATCAGGCAAAATTGAGTGTTAGAATAGATAAATGACATCTCGTACAAGTGCCCGCTTGAAAGAGGGTGCAGAGCTCGAGGAGTCGGCGCCGTGTGTGCCACCTCCTGCGAGAAAGACGGCAAGATGATTAGAAATCAGGCAAAATTGAGTGTTAGAATAGATAAATGACATCTCGTACAAGTGCCCGCTTGAATGCGGGGAGGTTGCGGCAGCCTTGGTGGTGAGTTGGAGCGGTCCTCAGTGCCCGCTTCCGCTAGCCTTGCTCGTGCTTTGCGATGTACACCGGGTCAAGGTACCTGTCCACGATCCTCGACCATGCCTATCTATGCAACATGCACCACGAGGCCAGCACCTACACATCATCAAGTGTTTGACATATAAGAAGATCAATTCTGGACCTACTAAATCTCAAAACGAATCAATATTATTCACCTACCTGAAGGTACTGCTCCTTGGTCAGCGCCACCTTTCTTGCGCTGGTTTTGTTGAGGGGCTCTTTCTTGATGGACCTGTAGTAGTCGACGTGGGCCTGGAGTCGCGCCTCGTGAATCATGTCGCCAACGTACTTCTTACAGGCTCTGTGTGTCGTCTGATCCGCCAGGGTCTCTCTACCTTCTTCGGCCTTGAAGTACCTCTACATACAAACACGATGTATCCATTCATTATTTCAATAAAAGACTTAAGCAATGGAGGAGATGTATTGAGCTATGTTGTGAGACACTTACCCAAAAGTCCGCCAAAACCCGCTCCTGCTTGTTGTCCTGCTCGTCATCCGAGCCGAGCTTGTACTGTCCCCACGACTAGGCCGGCTCCCACCTCCCTCTTTCAAGTCCATAAGGCCGGGAAGTGTTTCTGCTGAGACATCCCCAGACGGTAGCGAGAGGTGCGTGGGGGTCAAGAGCACCCGGCGTAACTAGCCAACCCCTCGCATAAGTGATTACAAAAATTATCAGTTTCTCTTTTGATTTTCAACGTATCATATGAAGTACTCGATAACATCTATATTTACCTACCTTCTTCCCACAGGACGAACCAGTGGGCGTCAGTCAGGAAGCGAAACTGGAGGAAGGCTTGTGGGACCTCGCAGGTAGGGAGCCGACTGAGCAGAACTGTCCTCCGTCTGCTGAGTCCCCTCGTCCCCCGATGGAGTGTCTGTGGTTGTGCCCATGGCCGCCACGTGGTCCTCCGGGGTAGGAGACGGGTCCTCCGACTGGTCAAGAGCTGGGGGAGGAGGCGGGTCCCTCTTAGGGCGACCCCGGCCCCTCCCCCTCCCCGTGCTGGGGCGACCCAGACCTGCTCTCGCCGCTGGGGGCGAAGACGTCCCCTCGCCTCCATCAGGAGGGCGTAGCCTTTGGTACACCGAGAGCACCTGCCTCGGTGAACGGTTGCCCACCATCTTTGTTCTGTCACCTGCAATGTACAAAGAATGAACAACAAGCGTTAGTACATACATGTCAAATAGTTCAAAATGAATAAACATAACAAAATTTAATAAAAAACATAGTATTACATGGTTTAGGAATAATCTTCATGATTGGGGTCATAGGTCTCATCATCACTGTCAAAATTGTCCAAATGGGCAACACTATTCAAAGGTTCTGTGTCTTCTTCATTGTCTTTGCCTAAATGGAATCTCTCAAACATTTGAATGTCCTTCGGATTTAGCACTACATCTCCAGGGTCCTCATCATCAACCGTTTCATTGTCTACTTCCATGGCGGTCGTCACACCGGGTAAGACTATCTCAAAGCTCCCTTGTAGCCCATCTGCTTGATAGAACTCTCCATCATATGTGTTTGTGTCGAAGGTGTAATCTTCATTGTTTGGAACAGGTAGTTTATCGTGCGAAGATACCTGGTGCACAATAGACCAACCCTTAAGATGGTCTTTGTCTTGGCACGCGTATGGCGTATGATACACCTGCACGGCCTGTTGAGCCACAATATAGACATCTTTTCCTTTATAGACGGAATCATGCCTAATCTCGACTAGCCCAAGATGAGGGGTCCGTCTCGTTCGTGCAGGATCAAACCAATGGCACTTGAATATGACAGGAGTAAGAGGTACCCGGCCCTCATATTCAAGTTCATAGATCTCCTCAATTATTCTGTAGTATTCGACGCCATTAGTGCCCGGCGGAAAAACTTGGCTATTGGTGGTTTTCCGACCGGGCCGAGTCTGCTCGTGTCTTGACATGTGGAAGCGATATCCATTCACGTCATAACCGGTATAAGACTTCACCCTTAACTTGAAGCCGTTTGCAACCTGTCTCAACTCATCACTCATGGATGCATTGGTTTGCGCCTGCAAGCTCAAGCATGATACATCGTTATACTATTGGAACATACGAGCTACTAAGGAATATCGACGAACGTACAACCTTTTGTTTGAACCAAGAAATGAAATTAGGCCTCCCAGCTCCCGCACCCTCTAAAAGAAGGGTATCATGTTCGTGCGGGGTAGGATCCCTTGATTGATGCCACTCTTGACGAGCAAATTCCCTGTACCAAAGAGAATCAATGGGGTTCGATATAGAATAGTGACGTCGTATTGAAACAAGTTCGTTGAGAACTTACTTAATGAATGGCGCAACCTCGACAATTTTGGTGAACACATATAGCGTGATTCTGCGCCACTCTTCTGGATCCAATCTCTTAGGGGTCGATCCACTTGCGCTGCCTAGTTGGCATTTGAAAAGGCTGAGGGTCGATTCAACTTCGCCAGCATTGTAATGAGGGGGTGGATTATGCTTGCTAGGAAGGTTCGGCTTGTAGTAGGATGTCATGAAGTTTGCAACCTCCTCCCGAATGCTTGCCTCTGCAATGAAAGCCTCAATTCTGGCTTTATTTGTACATTTCTTGCGAAGAGTCTTTAGACATCGCTCGATTGGATAGCACCAACGGGCCTGCACAGGCCCCCCAACCGTGCCTTGGTCGGGAGGTGCACAATCAAATGCTGCATCGGCAAGAAGAAGCCGGGTGGAAAGATCTTCTCAAGCTCACAGACCAACTCAGGTGCCATAGTTTCCAATTCTGTAATGACGGTCAAAGATAGCTCCTTGGCACAAAGCTGGCGAAAGAAGTAGCTCAACTTTGCCAGCACTAGCCAGACATGCTCAGGGACATAGCCTCGAACCATCGATGAAAGTATGCGCTCAATCCATATATGGTAGTCATGACTCTTCATCCCATTGACTCACAGAGTCTCTAAGTTCACTCCCCTACTCAGATTCGCTGCATACCCATCAGGGTACATTAAATTCTTGATCCATCGAAGTACTTCCCTCCTTTGATCGATTTTTAAGACATAGGGGGCCCTAGGCCTTCTCCACTGCTTTCCTGTTGCAGGAGGCCACATCTCTAGGTTTGGCCTATCGCACAACGTCGCCAGGTCCACTCTAGCCTTAGGGTTGTCCTTAGACTTGTTAGTGTCCATGAGCGTTGCCCAAAGTGCCTCGGTGATATTCTTTTCAGTATGCATGACATCAATGTTATGGGGCAGTAGGAGGTCATCGAAATAGGGGAGCCTCGTCAAGCCGGACTTATGAGTCCAGATATGTTGCTCACCATATCCCACGAAACCACCATCTTCGTTGGGCACGAGAGCATCTATTTGAGCACGAACCTCCGCCCCAGTCCTCAAGTGCGGTCTAGGGTCCGTCACTTTGACACCTTTCGTAAAGCTCTTGACGTCTTCTCTGAATGGATGGTCAAGAGGGAGGAATTGACGATGTTTGTCAAACAACAAATACTTGCCACCCTTCTTCAACCATATGAACCTCACAGCTTCCTTGCATATTGGGCATGGGAACTTCCCCTGAACACACCAGGCGCACATTAACCCGTACCGTAGGAAGTCGTGCAGGGAGTAGTGGTACCAGACGTGCATTTTGAAGCTAGTCTTCATAGCTCGGTCGTATGTCCACACCCCTTTGACCCAAGCATCGATCAACTCATCTATCATAGGCTCCATGAAGACACCCATATTACTCCCTGGGTGTGTAGGGATTATCAACGACAGGAACACGGTACGCCGTTGAAAGGAGACGTCGGGGGGGAGATTTAGGGGGATGACGAACACGGGCCAACATGTGTATGGTGCAGCCATCATGCCATATGGATTGAACCCATCTGTTGCCAGTGCGACACGTACATTATGAGCCTCCTCTTCTTTGAGAGGATGCTGCAAATTGAAGTACTTCCATGCATCAGCATCGGATGTATGTACCATCTTCTCAGGATTGTATTGTCTGCCGTTTTTGTGCCATGTCATCTATTTCACGGATTCCTCGTTCATGAATAGCCGTTGGAGCCTCGGCAGGAACGGAAGGTGTCGTAGGACTCTCATGGGGATCTTAAGCTGCCTCTTCTGGCCATCGCCTGAGTCTACCTCCACGTACCTAGAGGATTTACACTTCGGGCAGTACTTTGCATCCGTGTGTTCTTTCCTAAATAGGACGCACCCCTTCGGACACACATGTATCTTGTCATACGACATCTTAAGTGCAAGGAGCTTCTTTGACTCATACAAGTTCTTTGGCATAATGTGTGTCTTCGGTAGCATATCGCTCCACACGGCCACCATCTTGTCGAAGCCTTCTCGACTTAGGTTTAACTTGGCCTTCAACCCCATTACGCGACCAATGGCATCCAGCAGAGAAACATTAGTATGATCGTGAAGGGGTCTCTGTGCCGAGTCCAACCTCAGGTAGAAGGCATCTACGGCAACCTCCATCTCCTCCTTGTCACGTCCTTCAGCGAACTGAGCTTGGTGCGTGTCATCCAGCATGTCTGCTACCCCGGAATCATCATCGAATGCCTCGAGCCGTGGTCTCACCACCTCCTCCCGGATACGATCGGCTTCACCATGGTGGATCCACCGGTGGTAGCCCGGAGTAAATCCAAACTTCACAATATGTTTACCCATGGTTAACCCATCTTTCCTTCTTCTGTTGTCACAACCGCTACACGAACAAACCACTAGATAATGGCCTCCAACACTCTCACCAAATGCATGCTGTAAGAATTCTTCGACCTTGACTATAAACAACAAGTCTAATCGTGCTCGTCTCTCCGAAGCGTGTACATCCACTCACGGTCCTCCATCCTTTAACAGACGTATCAGCACATATGAGTCACCATCAATTGCATCTACGCGGTGTCCCTACTCTCTAATAGGTGAGGATAGGTCCTAATCCCACCCGCGGATCCATAGATGAGGTTAGTTTCCATGCTCTGCTCCTATCCGAGATGGAATTTCGGCAGCACCTCCCTGCTGTTCTCCCGATACACGTCCTGCAAGGGAGAGTGTGTATCCGGAGAACAACAGGGGGGTGATGCCAAAACACCGTATCGGACCAGAGCGGACCATAGAAACTAACCCATCTACGCATCCACGGGCAGTCCAAAAAACGTGGACAATCCAAAATAGAAACACTCGTAGATATGCAAAGATATGCATACCTCCAAAGATATCTCTTTCGGACGGGAGACGCCTAACTAGGCTACACCGATCTACGACGACAGATAAGCGGAAAAAGAGGTGATTTATACCTAGGATGTCGGTGAAGTTAGGCTAGCGAGGTAGTGGCGAGTCGACGCAGTGGCGAGGCGACACAGTGCAGGCAGACCGGCGACGCCGACGAAGACGATCGGGGACCTTCGGGTCACCTCCGATAGGTCCTGCTCTGCAAAAGAAGAAACACGACACTATAAGTTCAAAATTTCGGCAGCACCTCCCCTGCACGGGGAGGTTTCCAAAACCTGCAAAAAACAACGGCACGAAGGCCGACAATCACAAACGGCATGAAGGCCGATAAGCACAGCGACACGAAGGCCGACATCACAACGGCACGAAGGCCGACAAGCGGAGAAAGGGTGGATATACCTTGCCCACGCTCGTAGGCGTTTCGGTGACGGTAGGGGCGTCGATGGGACGGGCACGCGGAGAAGATGGCCGAGGCACCTCCTCCTCCCCTCCACCTCGGCTTCCTCCCCCTATCCCCTTCTCCTCCTCCTTCCTCTCCTCCTCCTCCTTCCTTTTTCTTCTCTTTATTCCTTCTCCTTCTTCTTCCTTTTCCTTCTCTTTCTTTCTCCTCTTTTTTCTTCCTTCTTCTTCCTTCTTCTCCTCCCTTCTTCTTCTTACTGCTGCTTCCTCCTCCTTCCAAGCCGGCGGCAAGACCAGGGGAGCACGGGGGCACGCGGGGCCGGTGGCAGCACAAGCGCCGGCGGTGGCAGCACGCACGGACGGCGGAGGGCAACGCTGACGGCGGCGGCGCGCGCCTGGGAGCCGCGCGGCTAGGCGGCGCGGCCGGGCTGGGGGGTGCTCGGGGGTGGGCGATGTAGGGGCGCGCGGTGGCGGGGGCTCATCGGCGTGGGCACGCCGGCGCGGCGGAGCGCGGGTGGCGGCGCTGGCCGACCGGGGATGCCCGGCGGGCGTCGGGACCGAGCAGAGCGAGCGGGCGGATAGGGTTCTGGGGTGGGGGGGGATTTTGGGCCGGCGGCCCATTTTCTATTGGGCCTTTGCCGAGTGCTCCAGAAAGGGGCACTCGACAATTTTTTTTAAAAAAAACATATTTTGCCGAGTGTAAGCTTTGGGCACTTAGCAAATTTTTTTTAATTTTTAAAACTTATTTTGCCGAGTGCCAGCGCCAGGCACTCTGCAATTTTTTTTATTTTTGAAAATCAACTTTGCGGAGTGCCCCTTGGGCCAGCACTCGGCAACCCCCATGGCACTCGGCAAATTTTTTTTTTTTGATTTTGGGCCCAAATTTTTTTCTGTGGCCTTGTGACAGTATTTCAAACTCTATTTTAAAATTTGGAGCAATTTTGACTTTTTTTGATATATTTCATTAGTTTATTTCGTTTCATTGATTTTTTGGGATATTTCAAATTTGAACTGCAGGTACATGGAATAATGGACTTTGGTCATCCAAAAATTGATACTCATGATATTTAGGGTATGTTTAGGTCGTATCCAGTAACTCACAAGAAATCTCGAGCATCTCGTTGACGTAACATGTCGAGGTACTTGCCGGAAATGTGATTTTAAATTATATAAAATGCAAACGAAGTCCAAAAATCACGAAACTTGTCGAGGCATCGTGTTATCGCATGTGGAGGCTGTGGTAAAAAATTGTGAAGGTTTCGAGCAAGTTGTGACGTCAGGTGCAAACCAACCAACCTGTGCAAACTTAGAAACTACCAATCAGGACCACTAGATGCTGATCCAATGGATGGTGTGAGGGGCTTAAGCGCAAAAAAAGGCCAGTGGGTGGGGGGGCTTAAGTGCAAAAGAATCACATCTCTCACCCCATCCATTGGATTAGCATCTAGTGGTCCTGATTGGTAGTTTCTAAGTTTGTCTAGGTTGGTTAGTTTGCACCTAATAGGTTGCCTTAAAACAATAGAACGAATAGGAAATGTTGAGTTCTTTTTATGCAAATATATAAGGTAGGACAAGTAGTCCATTTTTCAACTCGTCTGTGTAGGCCTCGCCTTTTCTAAAAAGAGGATGGAGGCGTTAGGTAGAGTTGCACCGCCTCGCCTACCGCCTCGTTTCCCACCTGTGTTGACACGTGCATAGGATGCAACATGCTCGTTACGTCCCCTGGCGCCGCTCCCCGTACCAGCGCACATGCCAGGCATGGTCGTCGGCACCCGCGGAGCAAGGGGCCCGGTAAGGAATTTTTTTTTCTTCAAGAGAAATGTGCCGCATTCTTACGACTTTATATTAGGCCCGGCAACCATCGCGGTTGCATTGGAGGCGGCCTGCAAGAAACCCATGGGAATTATTACTCGTGTCGTTGCAATGGAAGGAAACCCATTGGAAGCAGAAGCAGCCTCCTGCCTGCCGCATCCATGTTCAGCTTTTTGAGTCCACTAGGTAAATGCCCATGCGTTACAACGGGAAAACATAATATTACGCTAACGAATGTATGAGTGCGTGTTATACTACTACCTCCGTTTTCATTTACTTGTCACCGAACTTTTACCGTAGCAATTTTGACCATATGTTTTTTCTGTAAAAGATTTTTAGATACATCAAGTTTTCACATATATGATTCTTTATTGAACATACTTCATTAGTGTTATCTACATTGAAGTATCTAAGATTTTTTAGAAGAAAAAATAGATGGTCAAATTTGCTACAATAAAAGGTTGGTGACAAGTAAATAAAAATGGAGGGAAGTATTACCTTAAAAAGATACAGCAATAGTGATATTGAAACATCTTTATTCCATAACTCTGCATGAACGATAGACAATTAAAATATAACTCTAAGTTTTGATGCGAAACCATAGTTCTTTCAACCAGCATATAAAAAAATAAAAATCCATGTGTAAACATGACAGACTACTCACTATTTCTTATCTTATATAATAAAATGTATACATAAATTCATAAAATATATTATACAATTAAGAATCTAGTCTCTCAGTAGTTTGACCAGAAGAACGTGCTTTGCATGAACACCAAGCTGTAGCTGGTCACTAATCAAAGATGATCAAGAAGATTTTCATGTCCAAGATGAGGCGTCTGACTTCTTGCAGCGGAAGCATACAGAGCTGTAGTTTGAAGTATCCTGCATATAAGTAGTTGCTTATTTATTAAAGCTAAAGTACTATTGACTATTTTGAAAAAATATGTATGGACCCATGAGACATTATCTCTTTTATGGAGTTAGAACCTCTTTATATACGATATTCTAGAGATTCAGTTGTGCCTTCACATGTAGAGCAGATTCATTCGGAGAGCTAAATAAGATTTTATGAACTATTTGGCAAAATGGCTTCTCTGTGCCGTTGAAGAGAGAAAAGTGTATGAAATACCCCTCTTATTTCTGTTTCTTTTTTTCTTTCCTCATTTCTCATTTATTCTCTCCTCTCCCCAATTCTTCCCTTCTCTCTCCGTCATCCCATTCCCCACCGGTGGTAAATAAAATGTCTATAATATACACTTCTTTTATTTTTGTCTTTTCTTTCTTTAATTTTCCCCTTATTTGTATCTACTTTTTTATTTTGTACTCCCCAATCCTTTTATTTATCTCCACAACACAGCACCTTATCCACAATCCTTCGCCATGCTCTCGCCTTGGACTCGACTCCTCGACCATCCGTTCACACCACGATATTGCCGCCGAAACTGATGGTTGGTCGAACGACGGGAGGAGCCCGAGCAATAGCAAATCGGAGGAGCTCGAGTACGTGCAGCTGGCCGGAGCAGCCACAGCAGCTTGTCGGAGGAGCTTGACCACGCACCCATGCCGGAGGAGCTCGACCATGGCGGCTAGCCGGAGCAGCCCTTCCCTACGGCTGCGGGGACCAGCGCCGCTGACTCAATCCTCCCCACGCCAACCTCTTCTCTCTACCCTTCCAGCGCCGGTGTTGCCTGCGCCGTCTAAACTACTCGCCTGCTCGATGGAGGAGCCTATGGCCCCACACAGCGACGCCCTCCCCATGGTGCTTGCACCGCCGCCCCCTAGCACCGGTGGTCAACCAACGCTTTCTCAGCTGCAAAATCCGTCACCGCGGGCCATGATGCGCGGACAGGGTCTTTGGGTAGAAGGCCTGGTGGGCAGGAGGCCGCCAGCGTGGAACCAGGCGGAGCAAGCTGCCACCGGAAAGAAGGCCAATCCACCCCGACCTCATCCCCTCCCATAGCTGCTTAACTCGGCAGAGGCGGGGCCCCATGGTGCTGCAACCGCCATGGCGCCAGATCTCCACGGCACCACACTCGGCACCCTCACTTCGAGGTATGGCTTCTCCTTTCTCCCAAGTCGGAATGCACTGCCATTACGTAGTTTAATTTGTTCACTGCTAGTTTTTGTGTTGGTTAATGATGCCAGTCTGAACTCCGGAACTTTTATTTAACTCATTTGTGATAGTCAGTACTCCTACCTGCTATTTCTAGTTATTATGATAGTTAGTACCCTACAATCCCGATCCTGCTTGTTCCCAATTCTTTGTTTTATCTATTTCTCGTGCTACCAGTGCTTGTTTTATCTATTTCTCTGTTGCCAGAGCTTGTTGGTAATTCATTTATAATGGCCTCTTGGTACTGCTAGTCCTATATTTAGAGTGTCCAACCTTCTAATTTTACTTCCTGCACTTCTAATTTTGGAAAAAAATAAAGGATCTTCCTTACGGCACTTCTAGGATTTAGCTGTCACCCTAGTGAGCTATATGATGAGCTTGTGGGTGTTTTTTCATATGTTGTTTGAGCTATATACTATCAATCTATTTCATATGCTCACATTGTTCCAGAATTTCATTCATCAACACAAGTCTTTGGTTGTTGAATGCAATTTTTTTTATTCCCAGTTAATAGGTAGAATTTCTTAGATGTTTCATAAAGGAATTTAGAGTGCCTGAGGGAATATTTATATGTACAGGAATAGAGTTTATGCAACTAATTTCAATAGGACCCATATATGGAGAAAGATTATAAATGAGTCTTTGAGTGTCGCCAATGTAGATCTCAGTGGAACCGTGACCTTCAAAATGGTTAAACTAACAATTTTAGACCTCTCATGTTCATCTATGGTTAAGCTTCCATTTTCGTGCATCCATTTGTTACTGTGAACTGAACCTGAAAGATACTATGAAATGAGCATTATATGTACCATATGCTAATCCTGGCAATGATTTTCCGTTTTTCCATAGGCTTGCATCTATACATGAAACTGCTACCTTCGGTTTCACCCTACTAATTTCCTATATGTGGATTTCCTTATGGCATTCCTGGAGACTTGATCTGCTGCAGGCAACCACTCCCCACTGGAAGTACCAGGTACATCCTCCATGTTGTTCTGGGTCCTGTTGGAATTGGCGTAGTGCTGCATCTTGTTCCTCGATTAGTGGGCTTTTAAAGATTTTTGTTCCAGCAGCAAAGCCTAGTTGTTAATTTATGACTTCTGTTTACTTTGATCATTTTCTCTGTTTGTGCTCCTTTGTCAGATGTTTTGTTCTGATTGTTTCTTTGTTGCACCACCAACATGTGCTTTTGCAACAGCTTTAATTGTTGTTTTGGTCACCATGCCGACACTTCAACAGGAGTACGTGTAACACCCTCGGTGTTACCCTGTACAATCTTTTGCTAAAACACTGCATAGCATCATATTTATGTGTAAATGCATGTGATATAGGGTGTGAATCAATGTACGTAACGTAAAACGACCAACAGAAATGCTTAACGATAGGTCGTTCGTGAGCGATACAATTTTCAAGTATGGGTGTTCACGAATTTTTATTGAACAAAAAATGCTATAGAACGTATCTATGGAATTTTAGTAAAGTTAGCAGTACACACCATGTAGGTGATGATGAAATATCTACGATCGAGAAATGAATTCACTAACTAGCGTATCTAGTAGCTTGGAAATCGAGTGTGACGCGAATACGATCGAGACTTAGTCAAAATTCTAAAACTAAAAAATGGTTTATCAAAGCCAAGTTTGGCAATTTTTGTAAGGAATTTGGGTTAAGCAGTGATATGATGTTTTAGCTTGGTTTAGTAGCCCCATGTGTCCTCTTGATCATCGTGAAGTGGGTTTAGGTCGAGAGACAACCTTGTGGTAGGATTAGAGGCTTGAAAATTCGCGCTCAGCATGTTCTCGATAGGTCCATAGGCAGTGCGCGGTCACCAGGCGCGGCCTCGGCGTCGTCGTGCCGGCCTTGCCCGCATTGGCCGGCTGAGGCCGCCCTGGCTGGGCTGGCCACTTTGCCTGCCTCTGGCTACTGCCCCGTCCTCGGCCACCACCGCGCTGCTGTCTCCTTCTCCCTCTTACGTCGTGGCCCCACCCAGTCGCTGCCGTCGTCCTGGTGGGGTGCTGCTCGCCCAAGGCCGAGTCACCTCCCCATGTGCACCTGTCTGCCATCGGCCACGCTTCCCGAGGCAGCATGACGCCCCTCATCTGGGTCTCTGTCGCTTGCGTCGCATCGTCGCTGCCGCTGTTGCGCGCGCCCAATGCACCGTCATGTGGCCTGGCCACCGTCGTCTTGTGAGTCAAGGCGCTGCGTATGCACGAGTCATGCCGGCCTTGTACATGCATGTGGAGCCATCATCCATCTTACCGTTGTCCTCTTCTACTTAGTGGCAGCGCCATGCCGTGCTCTTCAATCACAGTCGCCTTGAATGGCGTCGCGCCGGCCGACCGAGCCGCGCCAAGGCCAGCTCACAGAGCCTGGCCCAATCCATGTAATTGCGCACGCCAGAAGCTTGAATTGGAGCCTAGCTACGTGCCAAGCCTGCCCACTGCTACAACCGTACGGTGTCGGGCTTCAATTTGAGGTTTCCCTCGCCGTCGACCACCTTAAGACCGAACGACGATGTCCACCTAATTGGAATCGCACCGTCCACCTCCGTCCAATTAACCATGAACCCAACTCGCTTTGGTGGTTTGCTCGTGATTGGAGTCGACCCAACAAGCTTTCATCCTCCAGTGAGGTACTGCGCAACATTTTCCTCGTGGTGGTCCGCCATGGGCGTTGGGGTGGGTGCTCGGCAAGGGCATCGTTCCTTGCCCCTTTATCTCAATTGAGCGGTGCTTTTGCGTCTCCTTGACTTGGTTGCCCCTCCTGTGAAACAGTATCACCAAGGGTGCAGCGAGTCACCAAAAATGTCGTCGCCGCGCTTGCCGTGGACCAGAGCAACCCTGCGGACGTGGCCAATCACCTTGCCGAGCCTCACGACTTCGTCCAGGCCATCCTACACGTCTCTGGTGAGGCCCTCCTGCTCCTAGGGTAGATGGGTGAATCGGTTAAGGCCTAGGCTCGCCGGAGCACGTGGCCACCACCTGCGAACGTGGTGTATATGCTGTGTCCATGGCCGGCTCGTTTGGGAGTAGAACTGGTATATCTATGACCTCTAGAATGTTATCAGTACTCTAGGCATGGAGGCTAGGTAGTGATGGCAGTGCCGGGCAAGACATTTTCACTGGCGTCAGTGTCACTACGGCCAAACCCTGCCGTGGTGCATGGCCATGCCTCTGTGTGGCACCAATTGTGGTGTTTTATACCTCTATCGACTGCGCTTGTGATGAAGAGTGTCACGGTGGTGACGGTTGCTGCGGAGGAGGTTCATGCTCATCGGCATTTGGCCAGAGATACCATGACCTCTAATAGGATCCGGCCAGGGACTTTGAAATGGGAATTCAAAGTAAGTCGGGGGGTTAAGTGAGAGCGTCGGAGAGAGAGTGTGAAATAGTAGAAAGGACTACGGGTACATTTAGTTAAAATCCGAGGGCTCTTTTGTCCAAGCGACGGCGCGCGCGGGTCTCCCCTCTGTGGGCCACTGTCGCTTGTGGGCCGAGCCGTGTGGGCCACGCCGGTGGGCTGTGCGTGCGCGCGCTGCGCGGACATGTTCCGCACCACGAGTTAGTGGGCCGTTTGTTGAATTTATTTTTCTTTTTCTAGGGAATTAGTAGATGCTTTTCTAAATTGAATTATGAGCTGATCTTTGGAAAATGATAGTAAATGTTGTAGGTGTCCAAAAATAGTGAAACAAAATTTGGTAGGTTCACAAAAATGTTATCTATCTGTTGGTGTAGTTAGTTTACAGTTAGCTGTAATAATGATAGATTCATTAATTCATTTAAGAAAGATTAGGATTAGTTAGCTTAATAATTGTAGGAATTTTTGTGGCAAATTGGAGATAGCTTTAGCAATGAAATTTTAGAGTAGGTTCATTAGATTATTATGTGCTCACTGTAATTTTTGTATCCCTAGCATAGGTTGATAAATAGAGTAGCAACTACTCCTTGATTTATCATATATAGAGTTAATCGATATTAAGAATAGTGATGCCTTTAGTTGCTAAGTTAATACATGAAGTGTTTCATACTTGTTTAGTGGAAATGATAGGCAACTTAGCATCTTAGTCGGTAAAGCTAGCTTAGTAGCTTGATAGATGTATTTTATTTTAAGAGTTGTTGCTGCCGTATTACTAAGTGTTGCATCATCATTTCATGCATGTAGATAACGAGTTGGTAGAGTTCATGCCTATGGGCGAACAGGAGTTCGAGGAGATCATTGAAGAGTATGAGGAGGAGATTCTCGTTCGGAAGGGAGCCCTGGAGGCATCAGTTGCTGACTTTGTTGACACCCCACCTGCCCAAGGCAAGCCCCAGTGCATAACCCTTATTTTGAATGATTACTGAATATATCTGATGTGAATTTACGTTATAAGCATTTTATGGAAACTATATGCATAGATATATCTACCTATGAGTCCTACTAGTATAGATCGAGTAGCTGCTATGCTCAAGATTTCGGTAGCGTGAGTAACCTATCGTTACTCACAATAGGTGATTACTAAGATCACTCATGACAAAATGGTGGCAAGGAAAATAGAGACCGGGCAGGGATATGGTTTGGGTATTGGTTGGTGTAAGAGGTTGTGTCCTACGGCCAATGGGGCATAGCTTGGTTACACTTTTTCCCTGTCTGTGTCGGTTAAGGACCGGCCGTTCTATTGGACCCGAGGCAAGTCACAGATTTATTATCCTGAGCACATACTTGGGTATGGGCGTATGGAAGACTTGTTGCTCAATGGTCGTGGATTCTATCTCTTTCCGAACCGACTGATTGGAGGTGGGGATGGTGGAGGTCTAAGCACCGCACTAAGTCTGGGACTGAGGAGCGGAGGATTGGAGTCTAAGTTTGGACAGGGACCTGGATCCATTGACAGGAGAGTGGTGGGTTGGTCCTGCTTGTGCCTGGGGTACAAGCGGGGCGTGTGTTTTAGGGTACCCAGCTGGGCACATTGATTCATGAATCGCCGCTATGTCGATACGACTTGTCTATACTCTAGCACCGTAGTAAGAACTGAAAGAGGAAAGGTGGTGAAATGGAACTGTTTGCTCAACCCGCGCTTGAAAGCAGATCATGTGCTTACATAGAATGGCTAGGTAATGAATTAATCATGACTGCTAATAAGAACATAAATAAGGATTCACTATTAGTATTGCTTTCTGCAAAAAGGAAACCAGCAAACCATAAAGCTTATCATAACCCCTTGGAGTCGGGAAATTATTCCCACTAGTCGGATAAGTCTTGTGAGTACATTGTGTACTCAGGGTTTATTTACCCCTGTTGTAGGTACTACTTGAGGAGTAGCCATTGTGTGAAGGATTCTTCTGGTGGGCACAGATGGATCCTTGCTTATTATCGATAGATGTTTATTTGATGTTTATTTTCATTCTGCTATTTAATATTCCGCACTCTGAATTTGGTAATGTAATAATACAATTTTTAAGAACTCTGAATGTATGAAATGGACTAATTTTGTAACTCGTTCTCATTATTGGATCATTGGGGAAAAATGTGGATCATTTGGGCTCTCCCTCGGGGTGTGCTCGACGGAATCTGCCCGATGTAGCTCGCTCTCGGGGCGCTTAGTGTCAGTGGAAGACAAGCGCCTCTGTAAGTGCGTTATTTCGGGTGGTTTTGCCACAGTTGGTACTAGAGCCAATAATGAGTCTACGAGTTTCATCACTCTTTTACAAAACCTAAAATTTGACCAACAAAAGTTTGTGAAAAGTAGGATGCGATAAAATTATGTATATAAGTATAAGCCCTAGCAATATGGTCTATCTAGGATAGCAGCACTGGTTTTATCTAATTAGTCTTCTGTAGGTACACTAACTTACGCTGCGTAAGGATCGTCTAGCATACGGAAAGTGAGTGTGCAATGTGCCAAAAAATTCTTGCGAATGCCGCTATATTCCGGCTTGAGTGAACGTATAGGCCGATGCATGCATCATGATAAGAGAATCTTGCTAAAACTGAATTCCCCATACACGTATAAATTGAATTAGTGAATTGATAGGATAAACTAAAAGAGTGATTCAATAAATGTCTTATCATTTCTCTAATCTGTTATTCCTGATCTGGAGGGTTGTCCTAAATAGTTGGTTCCAATCTATTTTTAGATGAACTTGAGGTCCGGTCATGGGAGCACCAGTGCTGAAGCGTGCCACGGTCTTGGCGAAGGCGAAGGTGAAAGTGGCCGGGGCAATGAAAACGGCAATGGGGAGAGCCATTAGGCTCGACGTCAGGCTCCTCATCCTCTGCCACCGCCACATCTGATGACTCATGCGGAAATGATGGCGGAGATGTTGGCTGCTCGTCGTGAGTCAACCCGTGCCATGGAGCTGCTAGCACAGGCTATCGATGGCTTCGCCCGTGGAGGCCACGAAGGCAATGGTGGGAACAGGGGTGGTGCCCGCGGTCCTAAGGGACCCTGCTCTTATTAGGATTTCTTAAAGACGCACCCACCCACGTTCACGCCCATGGCTGAGCCTCTAGATGCGGAGCATTGGCTTCACATTCTGGAGCAAAAGTTTCTGCTGCTCACCGTAACTGATGAGCAGAAAGTGCGCTTTGCGGCGCAATACCTGTTAGGATCTGCTAGTGCATGGTGGGACACATTTAATGCCATGCAGCCGGTGGATCACCGTGTGACCTAGCAGGAGTTCACTACGGCCTTCAGAGAGTATTATATTCCTGCTGGTGTTCTAAACAGGAAGTTGATAGAGTTTCTGGACCTTCGGCAAGGAAGCATGTCCATGATGGACTATGTCAACAAGTTCAACCACTTGTCGTAGTATGCTAGGACTCATGTTGATACAGATGAGAAGATGAGAGACCGTTTTTATCGCGGCCTCTCTTGCATCTTGCAGAAGGAGTTATATACAGGAAACTATCAGACCTTTGGGGCGATGATGAACGCTGCTACTATCATGGAGGGTTGCAGTGAGACTCTTAGGTAGAATGGAAGCACAAGTGGGTGGCTACTGGGTCTTCTAGTCATCCCCAGGCGCAGAAGGTATAGATTGTTAGGCGGGTGCCCTACCAGTCCTCGGGTGGGCATTCGTTTCGACAGCCTCAGCAGACCTTTCAGGCTACTTCCACTCAGTATCGTGCACCTACCTAGCAGGTGCAACACCAGCAGCCCCAGGGATAGCAGGTCCCACCTCATCTGGGATAGGGGAACAAGCCTGGTGCTTGTTTCAAATGTGGCAAGGAAGGCCACTATTTCTGAGAGTGTTCGCAAAACCAGCCTGCCTAGTTTGTTCAGCCCTCAGCTAACTCTAGGCTAATCAAGCGAACAGTTATCAAGAAGAAAGTGCTGGTCAGTCGCTCCGGATAGCTTAATATCACGGAGGCTGAGGAAATATTGTAAAATGAATAGGTGATGGCTGGTATGTTCACCATTGATTCCCATCCAGCTTATGTGTTGTTTGATTCCGGTGCATCACATTCATTCATGAGCATGGGATTTACACACCGGCACAATATACCTCTTATGGCTATACCTTTTGCCTATAGAATCAGTACTTCGAGTGTGTAGTTGTGCCTTAATACTTGGATGGACATAGTGGGCTTAGTGTTAGCCACTCATACTTACCGTCTCCAGTTCATGGTGATGCCTGGGCAAGGCATTGATGCAATTTTAGAAATAAACTGGTTGCGTGTATATGGAGTAGTCTTGGATCTAAAGCAAAGAGTTGTTGAGTTACGACTTCCTTCTTCTAAGGATAGGATGTCTCTTCTTATGCCCTCAGATCCAGTCGTACCTATTGCTGCTCATGCTGAAGCCTCTCCTGATCTTGCCTCTATTCCTGTGGCCTGTGAGTTCCTAAATTTCTTTCCTGAAGATCTACCTGGGTTGCCATCGGAGAGAGATGTGGAGTTCTCCATTGAGTTAGAGCCTGGTACTGGTCCTATCTCTCGACGCCCGTACCGCATGGCCCCGAAGGAATTGGCTGAAATGAAGAAACAGTTAGAAGAGTTGTTGGAAAAGGGATTCATCCATCCTAGCTCTTCACCATGGGGTTGTCCAGCCATTTTTGTAAAGAAGAAGGATGGCACTCTTTAGATGTGTGTGGATTACCGCCCTCTCAATGCGGTAACCATTAAGAAAAAGTATCATTTACCTCGTATTGATACTTTGTTCGATCAACTAGCTGGTGCCAAGGTGTTCTCCAAGATTGATCTCCATTTAGGCTATCATCAAATCAAGATTAGACCACAAGATATACCAAAGACAGTTTTTTCTACTAGGTATGGGTTGTATGAATACCTAGTCATGTCTCTTGGTCTCACCAATGCTCCTGCATTTTTCATGTATCTCATGAACTCAGTCTTTATGTTGGAATTGGACAAATTTGTGGTGGTATTCATTGATGATATCTTGATATATTCCAAGAACAAGAAAGAGCATGCCCAACACCTTCGGATAGTACCGACTCGATTAAGGGCACACAAGTTGTATGCCAAATTCAGTAAGTATGAATTTTGGTTAGATCGAGTGTAGTTTTTGGGGCATGTTCTGACACCGGAGGGTATTTCTATAGATCCAAGCAAGGTGCAAGATGTGCTAAATTGGAATTCTCCTAAGTCAGTGCATTAGATTCGTCAGTTCCTTGGTCTTGCTGGATATTATCGGTGCTTCATCCTAGATTTCTCCAAGATAGCTCAGTCGATGACCAAGCTGCTCTAGAAAGATGCCAAGTTTGTTTGGAGCCTGGCTTGTGAAGAAGCCTTCCAAGCTTTGAAGAACCTTCTTACCACTGCTCCTGTCCTAGCCCAACCAGATATCGATAGACCTTTTGATGTATATTGTGATGCCTCGAGGATGGGGTTGGGATGTGTGCTTATGCAGGATGGGCGTGTGATAGCTTATGCTTCACGCCAACTAAGAAAGCACGAAGTGAATTACCCCACCCATGATTTAGAGCTGGCTGTTGTGGTCCACGCTCTAAAAGTTTGGAGGCATTATTTGTTGGGCAACAAAGTACATATTTTTACAGATCACAAGAGCCTCAAATATATCTTCACTCAGTCCGAGTTAAACATGAGGCAAAGGAGATGGTTGGAATTAATCAAGGATTATAACTTGGAGGTTCATTATCATCCCGACAAAGCTAATATGGTAGCTGATGCTTTGAGCCGGAAGTTATATCAGGTTAAAGAAACACCCTTGTCTCTCAACCATGCTAAGGTGCTAGCTCACATTGCCTTAGTCTCATAATTACTTGAGCAGATTATTATAGAGCAAAGGCAAGACACTTTGGAAATTCCTCACATCAAGAAATTAATTTCCGAAGGGCATGGTCCTCAGTTTAGTATTGATGAGCAAGGGGTAGTAAGGTACAAGAACAGATTGGTGGTTCCATCAAATGAGGAGATTAGAAGGAAGATTTTGAAGGAAGCTCACTATTCCAAGTTGTCTATCCATCCTGGCAGCAACAAGATGTACCATGATTTACGCCACTTGTATTGGTAGTCCAACATGAAGCAGGACATCACCAAGTACGTCGTAGAGTGCGACACTTGTGGGAGAGTTAAGGCTGACCACATGTGTACTCCAGGATATTTGCAGCCCTTGCCCATTCCTGTGTGGAAATGGGAAGATATTTCCATGGATCTCATTGTGCGTTTACCCCGCACATCCAAGGGCTATAACTCTATTTGGGTCATTGTGGATCGCCTTACCAAGTCAGCTTATTTTCTCCTAGTGGATTCCAGATATTCTGCTAGAAGGTATGCCGAGCTGTATTTAGATCAGATTGTGACCCTACATGGAGCCTCCCTTACTATTGTCTCTGATAGAGGGTTAGTTTTTATCTCTCGCTTCTCGGAGCAGCTCTAGGAGGGTCTTGGTACTAGTCTCCTCCGTAGTTCAGCTTATCACCCACAGACTGATGGTCAAACAGAAAGGGTAAACCAGGTACTTGAAGATATGCTGAGAGCTTGTGCCATCTCTTTTCCTGAGAAGTGGGATGGATGCTTGAAATTAGCTGAGTTTTCTTACAACAATAGCTACCAAGAAAGCATTTGTATGGCACCCTTTGAAGCTCTATATGGAAAGAAATGTAGGACACCACTTAACTAGGTTGAAGTGGGAGACCATAGATACTTTGGGCCTGACTTCATCAAAGAAGCTCGAGAGCAAGTCAGCATTATTCGAAGTCTTTTGAAGGCAACTCAGAGCCGACAAAAAGCTTATGCAGACAAGCGAAGAAGGCCTTTGCAGTTTGCAGTTGGGGATTATGTGTACCTCAAGGTGTCTCCTATGAGAGGGGCGCATTGGTTTGGTGTCCATGGCAAGCTAGCTCCTCGATATGTGGGTCCTTACAAGATTTTGAAGCAGTGTAGCCCAGTTGCTTATCGTCTTCAACTACCAGATATTTTATCAGCGGTACATGATGTGTTCCATGTATCTCAGTTGAAGAAATGTTTGTGGGTACCTGATGAAGCTATGGAAATGGAAGGGCTTCCCCTCTAGCCTGACTTGACGTATATTGAGCATCCTGTCAAGATCCTAGATGAGAAAAAAAGAGTGACTCGGAACCATGTGATAAAGTTCTACAAGGTTCAGTGGCAAAACCACTCGGAGGATGAAGCAACACGAGAGCAAGAAAGTTACATCCTAGAGCATTATCCCTACCTTATTTCTGGTCACTGAGGTAGTTGCTTGCATTGAAATGTATCCCTATCTCCTTTCCCACACTAGGCACATGAAATCTCAGGACGAGATTTTGTTTTAGGAGGGGGTAGATTTGTAACACCCTCGGTGTTACCCTGTACAATCTTTTGCTAAAACACTGCATAGCATCATATTTATGTGTAAATGCATGTGATATAGGGTGTGAATCAATGTACGTAATGCAAAACGACCAACGGAAATGCTTAACGACAGGTCGTTCGTGACCGATACAATTTTCAAGTACGGATGTTAGCGAATTTTTATTGAACAAAAATGCTATAGAACGTATCTATGAAATTTTAGTAAAGTTAGTAGTACACACCATGTAGGTGATGATGAAATACCTACAGTCAAGAAATGAATTCACTAACTAGCTTATCTAGTAGCTTGGAAATCGAGTGTGACGCGAATACGATCGAGACTTAGTCGAAATTCTAAAACTGAAAAATGGTTTATCAAAGCCAAGTTTGGCAATTTTTGTAAGGAATTTGGGTTAAGCAGTGATATGATGTTTTAGCTTGGTTTAGTAGCCCCATGTGTCCTCTTGATCATCGTGAAGTGGGTTTAGGTCGAGAGACAACCTTGTGGTAGGATTAGAGGCTTGAAAATTCACGCTCAGCATTTTCTCGGTAGGTTCATAGGCAGTGCGCGGTCACTAAGCGTGGCCCTGGCGTCGCCGTTCCAGCCTTGCCCGCATTGGCCAGCCGAGGCCGTCCTAGCTAGGCTGCGTCCTAGCTAGGCTGGCCGCTGTGCCTGCCTTTGGCTGCTGCCCCCTCCTCGGCCGCCGCCGCACTGCTGTCTCCTTCTCCCTCTTACGCCGTGGCCCCACCCAGTCGCTGCCGTCGTCCTGGTGGGGTGCTGCTCGCCTAAGGCTGAGTCACGTCCCCATTTGCGCCTGTCCACCATCGACCGCATCCCGCCGAGGTGGCACGGTGACCCTCGCCGGGTCTCCGCCGCTTGCGTCGTGTCGTCTCTGCCGCTACTGCACGCGCCCGCTGCACCGTCATGTGGCCTAGCCGCTGTCGTCTTGCGAGTCAAGGCGCTACGGATGCACGAGTCATGCTAGCCTCATACGTGCACGTGGAGCTATCATCCGTCGTACTATTGTCCTCTTGTACTTAGTGGCAGCGCCACGCCATGCTCCTCAATCATAGTCGCCTTGAATGGCCTCGCGTCGGCCGGCCGAGCCGCACCAAGGCCAGCTCGCAGAGCTTGGCCCAATCCATGTAATTGCGCACGCCAAAAGCTTGAATTGGAGGCCAGCTACGCGCCAAGCCTACCCACTGCTGCAGCTGTATGGTGTCAGGCTTCAATTTGAGGTTTCCCCCTCCGTCGACCACCTTAAGACCAAACGGCGACGTCCACCTAATTGGCCTCGCACCGTCCACCTCTGTCCAATTAACCGTGAACCCAACTTGCTCTGGTGGTTTGCTTGCGATTGGAGTCGATCCGACGAGCTTTCATCCTCTAGTGCAGTACTGCGGAGCATTTTCTTCACGGCGGTCCACCATGGCTGTCGGGGTGGGTGCTCGGCCAGGGCGTCGTTCCTTGCCCCTTTGTCTCAATTGAGCGGTGCTTTCACGTCTCCTTGACTTGGTTGCCCCTCCTATGAAACAGTATCACCAAGGGTGCATCGAGTCACTGAGAACACCATCACCGTGCTTGCCATGAACTAGAGCAACCCCGAGCATGTGGCCAATCACCATGTTGAGCCTCACGACTTCGTCCAGGCCATCCTACACGTCTCTGGTGAGGCCCTCCTGCTCCTAGGGTAGATGGGTGAATTGGTTAAGGCCTAGGCTTGCCAGAGTGCGTGCCCGCCACCAGCAAACACGGTGTAGATGCTGTGTCTGTGGCTAGCTCATTTGGGAGTAGAACTGGTATATCTATGACCTCTAGAATGTTATCAGTACTCTAGACATGGAGGCTAGGTAGTGATGGCAGTGCTGGACTAGACGTTTTCACTGGCGTCAGTGTCACTACGGCCAAACCCTGCCGTGGTGCATGGCCATGCCTCTGTGCGGCACCAATCGTGGTGTTTTATACCTCTATCGACTGCGCTTGTGATGAAGAGTGTCACGGTGGTGATGGTTGTTGCCGAGGAGGTCCGTGCTCGTCGGTGTTTGGGCAGAGATGCCGCGGCCTCTAATAGGATCCGGCCAGGGACTTTGAAACGGGAATTCGAAGTAAGTCGGGGGGTTAGGTGAGAGCGTCAGAGAGAGAGTGAAATAGTAGAAAGGACTACGGGTACATTTAGTTAAAATTCGAGGGCTCTTTTGCATAAGCGTCGGGGCGTGCGCGGGTCTCTGCGTGGACATGGGCCACACCGCGAGTTAGTGGGCCGCGGGTTGAATTTAGTTTTCTTTTTCCAGGGAATTAGTATATGCTTTTCTAAATTCAATTATGAGCTGATCTTTGGAAAATGATAGTAAATGTTGTAGGTATCCAAAAAGAGTGAAACAAAATTTGTTAGGTTCACAAAAAAGTTATTTATCTATTGGTGTAGTTTGTTTATAGTTAGCTGTGATAAGGATAGATTCATTAATTCATTTAGGAAAGATTAGTATTAGTTAGCTTTAGCCATGAAATTTTTACAGTAGGTTCATTAGATTATTATGTGCTCACTGTAATTTTTGTAGCCCTAGCGTAGGTTGATAAATAGAGTAGCTACTACTCCTTGATTTATCATATATAGAGTACATCGATACTAAGAATAGTGATGCCTTTAGTTGCTAAGTTAATACATGAAGTGTTTCATACTTGTTTAGTGGAAATGATAGGCAACTTAGCATCTTAGTCTGTAAAGCTAGCTTTGTAGGTTGATAGATGTATTTTATTTTAAGAGTTGTTGTTGCCGTATTACTAAGTGTTGCATCATCATTGCATGCATGTAGATAACGAGTTGGTAGAGTTCATGCCTATGACTGAACAGGAGTTCGAGGAGTTCATTGAAGAGTACGAGGAGGAGATTCTCGTTCAGGAGAGAGCCCCGGAGGCATCAGTTGCTGACTTTGTTGACACCCTGCCTGCCCAAGGCAAGCCCCGGTGCATAACCCTTATTTTGAATGATCACTGAATATATATATGATGTGCATTTATGTTACAGGCATTTTGTGGAAACTACATGCATAGATATATCTACCTATGAGTCCTGCTAGTATAGGTCGAGTAGCTGCTATACTCAGAATTTTGTTAGCGTGAGTAACCTACCGTTACTCACAATAGGTGATTACTAAGACCACTCATGACAAAATGGTGGCAAGGAAAATAGAGACCCAGCAGGGATATGGTTTGGATATTGGTGGGTGTAAGAGGTTGTGTCATGTGGCGAATGGGGCATAGCTTAGTTACACTTTTTCTCTGTCTGTGTCGGTTAAGGACCGGCCGTTGCAATGGACTCTAGGCAAGTCACAGATTTATTATCCCGTGCACATACTTGGGTATGGGCGCAAAGAAGACTTGTTGCTCTCTTGTCATGGGTTCCGGCTCTTTTCGGACCGACTGATTGGAGATGGGGATGGTGGAGGTCTAAGCACTGCACTGAGTCCAGGACTCAGGAGCGAGGGCTTGTAGTCCACGTTTGGATGGGGACCTAGACCCCTTGACAGGAGGGTGGTGGGTTGGTCCTGCTTGTGCCTGGGGTACAAGGCGGGCGTGTGTTTTGGGGTACCTAGCTGGGCACATTGATTCATGGATCGCCGCCATGTCGGTACGACTTGTCTACACTCTAGCACCATAGTAAGAACTGAAAGAGGAAAGGTGGTGAAATGGAACTGTTTGCTCAACCCGTGCTTGAAAGCAGATCAGGTGCTTACATAGAATGGCTAGGTAATGAATTAATCATGACTGCTAATAAGAACATAAATAAGGATTCACTATTAGTATTGCTTTCTGCAAAAAGGAAACCAGCAAACCATAAAGCTTATCATAACCCCTTGGAGTCGGGAAATTATTCCCACTAGTCGGATAAGTCTTGTGAGTACATTGTGTACTCAGGGTTTATTTACCTCTGTTGCAGGTACTGCTTGAGGAGTAGCCATTGTGTGAAGGATTCTTCTGGTGGGCACAGACGGATCCTTGCTTATTATCGATAGATGTTTATTTGATGTTTATTTTCATTCCGCTGTTTAATATTCCACACTCTGAATTTGGTAATGTAATAATGCAATTTTTAAGAACTCTAGATGTATGAAATGGACTAAGTTTGTAACTCGTTCTCATTATTGGATCCTCGGGGAAAATGTGGATCATTCGGGCTCTCCCTCAGGGTGTGCTCGACGGAACCCGCCCAATGTAGCTCGCTCTCGGGACACTTAGTGTCAGTGGAAGACAAGCGCCTCCGTAAGTGCGTTATTTTGGGCGGTTCTGCCATAGTACGGTACTTAGGCTTTGGAATATATGTCATTAAGGTTTAAGGGTATTACGGAACAGATATGATTTTTTTCTGAAACAAATCCCAGCAACATCATACTTTTAGGGAAAAATTGCAGTTCATATAAAGGTAAAACCAGTTCATATTTAGGGCAAAATCGTGCATTAGAACTCAATCACTACAGACTATATTGACAGGATTATGGCAAGTTGTTGAGCATCACTTACCCGTGACTTGTCTTCCCTTTTGTACAGTCCAACCGAGAAGTAGATCGCGAGGGAGATGGCGAGGGCAAGAGAAGTAGATTGTCGTCGATGTCAACTAGCCACGGTGACGGCACCAGACTTGGCGTCGGCAGCTTGGAGTAGCAGATCGCTGCTGACGTCAAATGGGTCTTCAACAGGAGTATGGTACTTAGTTTTTTTTTCTGAAATAAAAGCCATATTCTTTCCAAAGTAAATCATGATTAACACAGTTTTCTGTTCTTGGAGCCAAATGCATGGTTCTATTATTAGTTCATATAAAGGTTAAATCGTGCATTAGAACTGCAATCACAACAGACTATAATAGACAGGATTAGGGCAATTTTTTGAGCATCACTTACCTGTGACTTGTCATGCCCTGTGTACAGTCTGACCAAGGAACAGATCGTGAGGGAGACGGCGAGTGCAGGAGAAGCAGATTGCCGTCGATGTCGGGTGGCCACGGCGGTGGCAACAGACAGGCGTCGTGTGACCAGGAAACAGATCGAGAGGGAGGCGGAGGGAAGGAGAAGCATATTACCATCTATGTTAGGTGGCCACGGCGATGGCACCAAACAGGTGTCGTGTGACTGGGAAGCAGATCGCGAGGGAGGCGGCGAGGTAAGGAGAAGCAGATTACCGTCGATGTCAGGTGCCCATGGCAACGGACAGGCGTCGGCGGCTTGGAGTAGCAGATCGCTGCAGACGTCAAGTGGCCACGGGGCAATCTGTTGATGTCAAGTTGCCACGGGGCGTCAGAGGATTGGGGTAGCAGATCGCAGCTGACGTTGTGGTGCCACGGTGACGGCACCAGACTTTGCGGCGGCGGCGGCTTGGAGGAGATCGATATCGACGTCTAAGTCGAGTGGTTTTTGGCTAGATGTGGTTTTCTTAGAAACGTTCTAGGTGCCGGTTTGTTTTGGAAAGAATGGATTGCGCGGTGTTTTGCCAGGCGATTTGCAGTTCGCAGGCATGCGGTTGTTTCCCTGGTGGGTCATGGATCGCAGGCACGCGGTGAAAGTAGCCGGGTGCACGAAAACCTTTGCTGCTTTTTAGTTGTAGAGACATGCAAGCGCAAAAGCATCCTACACAGCTTTTTCATTCAGCAGCATAGCAAGAGAAACCACCAATCCAAACTCCTCACCAAAGCATGCATATTTGCGGCGACTACATCAGAGTCACATCACAGAGATGCATGTGCTTAGCTTATCATGAGCTGTGTATATATAATAAAACCAATAATAAAGGCACCAATGAAACTGATTATAAATAAACGGCGCTTCATAAATAAATCTCCTCCTGCTTCATGAACTCTGATTATAATAGTAACAGTAATTCCTTGACTCACAAAGAATAGCCAACGAATCTAATAATTCTATGATATCATGGATGTAGCCTCCAGCAGAGCAGACCGTTGCTCTGGGTCGCTTCATTCTCCTATGCTATGATGTACTCATGGTGTCCAGTTCTTGCTTTTAACCTTGCATTGCAGTTGCAGATGAGGGAAGTTTCAGCTTGGCCTTGTACGTCCTTCTTTCTGCTGGATTCATCGCTGGTGACGGTGACGAGTGGCTGCTGTTGCTCCTCCTCCTCCTCCTCCATTGGATGTCAGTCAGTGGCCTCAGAGCGAGGAGCAGAGACGCCCAAGCAGCCGTGGAAAGCGACCTGTTAATTAATTATATATATAAAGAAATCATCAAAGCTCGCCCAATAAAACTTCAAAATAGGAGTATATATATGCTAATAATCCGGTCAGACTCTGCTTTTCAGTTGTCAACAGCATGTATACATTTGATCCAATTCTAAACACACAATTCAACTTATGGTGTGGGAAGTGGGAACAGAAAGTCCATGCGTATATGAAAACTCTAGGAAAAAATGCTCAAAGGATAAAGCGAGCAGCATAGAGGTAGAGATGCCCAGGCAGCCATGGAGAACACAAGAGCGATGTATAGATGTCAAAGAATCGTCGAAATCCAATAAGATTTCAAAAATACATATATCTGCTGCTTCGGTCAAAATTAACACGTAGACATAGTAAGCGCTGAGATTTGAAATGACAGGGCAAACATGTATATATGGCGGCTTGTCCACCAAACAAAAAATGGACAGGGCTGGCATGCAAACACAAGATTTATGAATGCACCATATGGGAAAGATTGGTGCGTACCTTCAAGACGGGAATTTTCTACAGACGTACCTTCAATGGCGTCCTCTACTTCATGCCTTACGACTCTTATCCAAGAACTCCCCGGTTGGAACCGCATAGCCGCTTTTGACCTCGAGAGCGAAGTGTGGATGGAGACAATCAATGGCCCATCGATGGGGTGGTTTGAGGTGGAGCAAAAGGAATGGCGCATTGCTCTAATGGAGCTCAAGGGGACCTTGTGTATGGTTCATAACATACAAGGTCCCAATTATCTCAGCCCCTATGCCAACATATGGCGCTTCATCGATTATAACAAGAGTGTATGGGTCAAGGCGTATATGATACGGTTGCCTGAAGAGTGTTTATATATTAAGCCATTGGATGTCTTGGATGATGGAAGAATATTATTGTTGAACATGGGTTGCTCTCGATTTATCCTTCAGTTCTTCAACCCTAGCACGAAGGCCTTTACGGATATCATGGAGATGGCAGAGGGATTCACAGGTAGAATGAACTTTTATACAGGGAGCCTCCTATCTTTTTGACAAATAACTGCGGAAATATATCTAAAGCCAATCGCTCTGCTGTGCAGACTCTTACTAGCCCATCTCTGATAGATCATACATCTTCATATGTAAATTTATATTGCTTTATTCTGCTTTATATGTTTATATGTCATATAATAAGCCTACTGTCTTGTAGTAATATTGAGGCACTGGTTACATTGTTTCTATACTTGTTTCCCACCGTAGAACAATATAACTATGGTTTGCTGTGTCACTCTTGGAAGTTTGCAATGGAATCATTATTGATTATGTGTACCAAATCCAATGATGAGGCATAGTGCTAACGAGTGATAAAAGGAGCAGCTACCACGAAGTTCAGTTACAATGCTAGCTACATTGTAGCAAGCGTTTCAGTTCAGTAAGAGGTTCTTTGGAAACGTAACACTACCGAATTGCCTAACATGTGATATGATTATAGCTGAAGGCCTTTTTGTTTGATGCTAAAATGCCACTTCAGTGTATTATAAGGACTGTGGAAACAATTCGTGCCCATGCATGTTTTGTTTAATTTCACCTTGGAAAAATATGGAAACGTTTAAATGGTGCTGGTCACTTCTAAGACATGTTTTAAAAGGTTGTGCTATATATACGTGAATGGAGAAATAGATAAACTTGTGTGTCGTTTGGCAAGATTAAGCAGTGCATGCACCTCTGCCTAAACCAGTGCCCGAACCAGTTCTACTCCTCCGCAGGCTCGGGGGCTACCGTCGGGGACCAATACTAGGGTACCCAAAGAGGAGCTAATAACCATCAACATTGATTCGTCCAAGCAGTCAAAAGCACAACTACAGCCCCAACCGACCCCTAGGTGTGCAAACTCTGCCTCGCCCGACCCCTGAGGGTTGGCTCCGCCTCGCCCAACACCGAGGCCGCGGGCTCCACCTCATCCGACCCCAAAAGGTTCACTCTGCCTTGCCCGACACAGAGGCCACGGGCTCCGCCTCGCCCGACCCCTAAGGGTTGGCTTCACCTCGCCCGACACGGATGCCACGGGCTCCGCCTCACCCAACTCCTGAGGATTGGCTCCGCCTCGCTCGACATCGAGGTCGTGGGCTCTGCCTTGCCCGACCTCTGAGGGCGGACTCCACCTCGCTCAACCTCTGGGGGCAGGCTCCACCTCGCCCGACACCGAGGCCGTGGGCTCCGCCTCACCTAACTTCTGAGGGCTGGCTCCGCCTCGCCAGACCTCTGAGGGCTAGCCCTGCCTCGCCTGACCCCTGAGGGTTGGCAATGCTTCACCCAACACCAAGGCCGCAAGCTCTGCCTCGCCCGACACCGAGGCCACGGGCTCTGCCTCACCTAACACCGAGGTCGTGGGCTCTGCCTCGCCCGATCTCTGAGGGCCGGCGTCGCCTCACCAGACTTTTAAAGGCTGGCTCCGCCTCTCCCGACACCGAGGCCGTGGGCTACACCTCACCAGGCCCCTGAGGGTTGGCAATGCCTTGCCCGACACTGAGGCCACAGACTCCACCTCGCCCGACCCCTGAGGGTTCGCTCTCTGCCTCGCCCAACCTCTGGGGAGGAACTCTGCCTTGCCCGACCCCGAGGCCGGGGGCTCCGTCTCGCCCGATAGAGACCCATACCACTGCCAACCACTGCAGGTCCAAGCGTATGGCCTGAGTCAAAGCTCTGACGCTAGGGAAGAGACTGGCATGCCTCAATGTAGCCCCTGACCCACAACGGGACATACCTGGGGGTTCACCTCGGGAATAGCAGCGGACGTACCGGTGCTATTCTGCTTAACCCCTGTACGAACACTGACGGGCGCGTCAGTTCGCCACGACGTCCGCCAGGACGGAGTGGAGCGCCATGACCGACAGACGACGCCTGCACATGGCGCCAGTGATGGACAGGGCCGCGATGAGAAGCTATCCCTGTTGATGTCTATAGGTTCGACGAGACTCGCATATAGGAGAAGAAGGACCCGACGATCCTGAAGGACTTCTTCCTCTCGTTCTCTTCTTTTCCTCCACTATAACCCATGCTTTCACTTGGCCTATAAAAGGGAAAGCAGGGCGTCCCATTAGGGGGCATCAAACAAGTGATCGCAACACATCGCATTGAACCATCGGACTCGAATCCGATCGATCCACCAAACCCCGAACAAGCAGCCAAGCAGTGATCGAGCTCTCGGCATCCATTCATTCCTTCCATCAGAGACTTCGGACCTATCCCTCTTTCGACCATTTGTAACACCTACTACAAACTTTCAGTGCTAGTAACACGAGCAGCAGCAACGAACTGGACGTAGGGACGTTCTGCCCGAACCAGTATAAACCTCGTGTCCTCTTAGCACACCATCTGAGCCAAATGTGCAATATTAGACATTTACTTGTTAGTGGCAACTCGAAACACCGACAAGGACCTTTTCTAACTTGTTAGAGGTTACCTTTATGGCGCAAGAGGGGCTTGCCGAGATGGGTATAGTGCGTCCTCTGTCCATTAATGTATAGGCTCCGTGTCATTGTGCCTCTCGGAAGGGGAGCTCTACATCTGCTTGCCGAGAGAACCTAGCGGCCCTAACTTGTTAGACAAACCTTTGAAAGACTTTATAGTGAACCTTGCCGACCTTCCTTAGAAGTGGGTTAAGAGGGTAGCTACCTCGGGCGAAAGGGCAAATCATGACTCACGGGTAAAGAAGTACAACCTCTGCAGAGTGTAAAACTGTTATAATAGCCGTGCTTGCGGTTATGAGCTGCCAGGAAAACTGACGGAATATGTATTCACCCTATGACGATAATATGATGTTAATATTGCTCTCATTAATTGATTATGTGGTTTATATGGGGCTTAAGCATAACCTGAGGCTATTAAATGATAAAACCATGAATCACAAAAAATGTTAATCGCAGTAAACCAGTGTCAGCCTTTTGAGCTTCATAACCCCATGTTATCTTGTTGAGTACGACATGTACTTACGCTTGCTTTATTTTCATTACTTGGATAAAATTCCTAGAGGGTACAAGATTGTTAGAGTCTGGAGGAGTTAGGCTTGTGATCAACCGGTCCGTTGTCCCTGTGGAGTGGAGTTTTCGCCCGAAGAACGGAGTTGTCTATCCGCTGCTTGTATCTAAGGTTATATCTTTATACTAAGTACGTTATGTATTAAGTATTGTCTCTTGGTATTACCTTTATTTGTAGCTATATATGAGATTTGACTTCCTGGGCTCATATATAGTGTGTATTTGGTTTTATTCTTAAAACCGAGTGCTACAGCAATATACTAGTTTAATTAAATAGAGTATTTTACTAGAAGAAACAATAAATAAATAAATAAATAAATTAATTAATTAAAACAAACAAAATGGGAGGGGATAATAAAGAAAGAAAGAATTAGTCAACTGCCCTACAACTGCAAAGACAAGATTCGGTGTGGACGGTGGTGTGGGTGGCCTGCCAGCTGCCAACTGTAGCTTAGGGGAGGCTATATATCAACCCGGGTGGCGCTCAACCTTGCGCCGACCCCCGCCCCAAAAAAAATTAGGTCACCATGTGGAATTGGGCCGTTTGCAGCCCATGCTCGTGCGCAGCGACAGGCTCGCTCCACAGTCCGCGCGCTCCCTCCGGTGCGCCTTTTTTTATCACAAAAGCTATCCTTTGCCCATGTAATTTGCTGGTCTTCGTCATAGGATATTTTTGGCCGTTGGATTTGCGCCTGCTTCGATCTGTCCCATTTGTCTCCTGCCTCCTCTTCAGTCCGTCTCCTGCCGCCTCGTGTCTCTCCAACGGTGGAGCTACATTGGGCCAACGTGGGCTTTGCCCCCCCCCCCCTGTTGTGCCATATTTTTCAAAGGATCCTGCTGTTCTATAGGCTTCTAGCACACATCTGATGGCATCCATGCAGCACTACTAAGCGCACCTGCAATTCTCCATGGCCATATGCATTCTCTCACTCACATCTCATTACCTTCTCTGCACTACCAATGGTAGGCTTTCTCGATCGAAGAGAAGTGCATGCACATTGCGCACAACACATAGCAGTAGTAGCTAGCTAGAGCTCATGCAGCTAAGTTTCTTGCCCCTTACACTACAGTTCAACTATACTTACAGTTCTTAATCAGGTGTAATTGATAGGTATTATTGATGTATGTAATTCTAAGTGGAAAAGTTTATTAGGCACATGTATGTCTGATAGTCTCATTGGAGTATATTTACTTTGAGTTATTTGTTTGATTCAATGCCCTCATATTTTTTTATTTTTGCAATCCATAGAATATTTATGTTTTTTGTATTTTGTTTATTTTCGTTGATTTGTTTGTTTCATGCAATGTCCTAAGATTTTTTTTTTGGTTTTCGCAACCCATAGAAAATTCTCTTTTTTTGTACTTTTGTTTATTTTATTTGATTTGTTTGGTTCATGCAATGCCTTCAGTTTTGTTTTTGTTTTTGTAGTTCATAGAATTTTTTTGTTTTTTTGTACTTTGTTTATTTTTGGCGATTACAGATATACATATTTTTGTTGAAATTTCAGGTAATGTACTCATACTTTGTATCTGAATTTGTGTATTGTTGGTATTACTCCTTTTCAGTCTTTACTTTTATGGTGTCTATCTGTCTGTCTGTCTATTTTTCAGTTCTATTGTGTGACTCTGGTATTAGTCTTTATGTCTTATTTTGTTTTTTGCATATATATTTTCTACGTCTAGTACGTGTTTGAAGCATTAGTCATTTCTTATGTCCAACTACTTCTCTCCAACTAGTTGACAACGACTAAAGGTGGTCTAAGTTTATATTGTGTTGTACTTATTGAATTGTCATTCAGGTTTATTCGATTTCCAGTTTTCATTTTTGGATTATCTGTTTGGTGTTTCTGATCTTGCTTTCTTCTTTTTAAGTGTAGTAGAAAAATATGTATCTAGTAAGAAAGAATGACCCTTACTATGGATTAATTTTGTGCTTACACTAAAATTCAACTATACTTACAGTGGTTAATCAGGTGTAATTCATAGGTATTATTGATGTAACTAGTACTAAGTGAAATTTTTTATTAGCCACATGTTTGGCTAATAGTTTGAATGGACTATGTTTGGTTTGGTGTATTTTGATTGAGGCAATGCCCTCAAAACCTCTTTGGTTGTGCATTCCATATAAAAATATTGATTTTTGTATTTTCTTTGAATTTATTTTTTATTTACACTAGAGTTCAACTATACTTCAGTTCTTAATTAGGTGTATTTGCTAGGTATTAGTGATGTATCTAAGACTAATTGAAAAAAATTATTTGGTTCAATGTTGGCTCATAGTTTTAATGGATTTTGTTCATTTTGATTTGTTTGTGTGAGGCAATGCCCTTAGAATCTCTTGGCTTTGCAAACCATAGTAAATTTCTGGTTTTTGATTTTTGCTTATTTGTTTTTATATCAATTTCTCATGGTTTTGATCTCAATTTTTGTTCTTTTGTTTTGATCTTCTTTAGATTATCAGCTTGTGTATAAACCATTTCTTTCTCTAAAATATGTGTGATTTGATTTCTTTTTTACTGAAGTGAAAATTTTGATAGAATTACTTGATGTCATTTGCTTTTGTTCTTGTAGTTTGTGTTGCAAGAAGGTGGACGGAGGTGTTACATAATTTGAGTGATTTTAAGTCCTGTTTCACTCGAATTCTGTTTCTAGTTATTTTTTAGTGATTTGCCCTTTTTGATCACTTGTGTGACCATAGGGCTTGAATCACTCAGATTTTGTTTTTTTTTCATTTGTGTGATTTGTTTCCTCAAATTGCTTGAGTGATGAGAGGGGACAGATCACTCGAGTTTCAAATAGACAGATCTTTTTTTTCGTATTTAGTGTCCCCCTCCCGTGCAAAGTGTTTGGAAGTTAAAAAAGTTGTATTTCCTAAATCGAGTTTCAAAATTAAATTTCGATTGCACCACTATGTTTCTTACAACAAATCCTTAAAATCAAGATCCCACTTGGGTATATTTAGAAAAAAAATTTACATATATAATACGGAATATCATAAATACATTCATAGGGCATCACATTAACACTACACGAACATCACAAAATATAGCATAAAACATCATATGTATACTACGTGAACATCACATACACCATGAAATGTAAAAAAAATTAGTGAAGTTATTAATTATAGTTAAATAAAAAGAAGAAAAAATGCTACTGAACATCACAAAATATATCTAGAACATCAATGTATACTACCAGACATCACAAATAAATCGAAGAACATCACATTAACATTACAGAAACATCACAAAAAAATAACATAGAACATCATATGTATACTATGAGAACATCACATGTATCATGAATTATAAAATAAAATAATAAAATTAGTGAAGTAATTAATTGGAGTCAAATAAAAATAAGAAATAATGTTGCCGAACATCACAAAATATATCCTAGAACATTCAATGTATTATTACTAAACATCACAAAATACATCATAAAACATCACATTTCTACTCACGGACATCAAAAAATACATCATAGAACATCACATGTATACTAAGTAGAACATAGGGGAAAATATACGACTAAGTAGAACATAGGGGAAAATAATTAGAGTAAAATAAAAAGAAGAAAAAATTTAAAGCAAAATAAAAATAAGAAAATCACCAAAAACATAAAACAATAAGCAAAAGAAAAAAGAAATAGAAGAAAAGAAAAGAAAAATAAAAAGGAATAAAAGATGAAAAGAAAGAAAAATAAAAAAGAATAAAAGATGAAAAGAAAGAAAAATAAAAAAGAATAAAAGATGATAAGAATAATAGAACACAACAAAAAATAAAAGAGAAAACAAAAAGGAAAAAATTGAAGAAAGGAAAGAAAAGAAATAGGAAAAAAGAAATAGAAAAAAAAGAAAAACCGAAGGAATGTACGTACCTGGGAGGGAGCGACTCGCTCCAAGGGCCAACTAGGCCGAAACAAACCAAAATACGAAGCGGACGGGGGAGCGGGAGGGAGGGGGTCAGCGCGCTGCTAGCGGCTACCTAGTCGGCAACGAAGATTTCTGGTGCTACTGTGCATGAAGTTGACAGTAGTGTCTATGGATGACCAAATCGATGTCCCGGCCCATCAGTAGTCGGGCTGATACAGGTCTATTATTATTAGTCGTGCAGTATCATCGTGCCTCTCTTTTTCCATAGGCTCTACCTTTGGCACAAGCAGGGGAACACTCCTGCCTTAGCCATACCGAGTCGGCCCATGGGCCACAGCTACACCACTACGCTGCCTTAGAGACCTGCAAGGGAAGAAATAAGTTAGGTTGTACATGAAAAACAATGAAATTCCAACAACTTATATATGTAGTAAGTAGGTTAGCGGGCTTGATTGGCCAGCTTGTAAGGGCGTCCCTACAGCTTGTCAAATAGCTAGCGAGATGTATTTTTATACTATCTTTAGGAGAGAGATCGCAAGAAATGAAGTCGCTAGCGCCGAGCAAATCGCTATACCCACACGGTTCCCTATAAAATCTGTGTCTGCCTATCTCCTCTTCGTATGTTTTGCATGTCTGTGCTTCTCTTTTTTATTTCTATCTTGTGTGCATGTCGCTGGCGATTTGGTGCAGTCCATTGGAGACACACTAATCGTGCTGGGTTGAGCTAGGCGGACACACCGTGTCAAGTGACTGGCCTAGGCACCTTCTGTGCAACGGGCTAGGCTAGCACGAGCATATGACAGGCGCCAGCTCTTGCTATACCTGGGCCACTCCAAAACAGCGGGCTATGGTCTAGAACCGTTTGACCATCTATAGTGTTATCTACGGGAAATGCCTCGCGTTTGCATTAGCTATGCATGTCGGATTGGGTTGAACTAGCTTCTTGCACTTCAAGCCTACCCGGAAGAGGATCCCTATTATGAACCTAGTAGATAGAGATGCAGGAACTCAGAAAAATCAACAAGTCAGAGCAACTACTGATTGATAACCAATAACAGATCATTAGGGATACAAGCAGGTTTGTCTGTGAACCTGCAAATTTTTACGAGTTCTACGAGTAATCCATATAATTAAGTCTATTTATAGGTCCACAAATGAACCCCCTTACATCCCAACATATCGAGGTGGATTCAAGCTCTCTATGGCAGGTTCATCTACTACAACAACTATAGCTACTGTAGGACATTTAGAAGGTAGTTACATATTAGTGCTGGGCCTCTCACGTCTACCACATCCAATTCGGTTATACTAGGCCCATTTAGAATTAACTGACTTGGGCTATTCATTCTGCCTGCACTACAAGCCATCGTTTCGTAGGCCCCGTCTAGGTATTCGCCTCCACCCAACTAACATCTCACCCTAAAAGAACCCAGTTAACATCTTTAACTACACTTGTTTGCTTATTCATTTTATTTATTTATTTATCTATTTCTTTTCTTTCAAGGATTTCATTGGTTTATTCGAATCTCTGTTTTGGCACTAAAGGATTCTTTGGGGTTTTGCCTACCAGATGTTCCTTCAATTGGTGCTATATCTTATTGCTAGAAACAAGCACTACCGAAGTCCTCAAATTTGCCAAGTGTTTTTATCTTTGCCGAGTGTATTCCCTCGGGCACTCGGCGAACAAGTTCTTTGCCGAGTGCCGCGCTAAAAACACTCTGAAAAAAAAAACACTCGGGAAACAAGGCGTTTTGCCGAGTGTCAAAACAAAAACACTCGGCAAAGAGGTTTTTTGCCGAGTGTTAAAAAAATACACTCGGCAAAGAAATAAAATATTTTTTCTAGAAAAGAAGAAAAAAAAACTTTGCCGAGTGCTCAGATCTAAAACACTCAGCAAAAAAAAGTAGGAGAAGAAAAAAATTAAAAAAAAACTTTGCCAAGTGCCCCATTTGGGACACTCGGCAAACAAAAAAAATATCTACATAACCTAACCGTGTCCCTAGCACCCCACCCGCGCCCTCCCGTCCCCACCCCTTCTCTCTCCTCCCGGCCCCCAGCGCCCCCTCTCCTCACGACGGCGCCGCCTCCCTCCCCTCCTCTCCCGGCTGCTCCCTTCTTCCCTGCCCCTCCCTTCTTCCCCGGCGCGGCCTCCCCACCGGCGAGATCCGGCGGCCAGTGCCGCCCCCTCCCTCCCCCAACGGCGAGATCCAGGGAGGGGCCCGGCGACGCACCCCAGACGGTGGTGGAGGGGTGGCCCGGCGTTGCAGGCGCGGCACGGATCCATGGCGTGGTGTCTCTCTCCCTTCGGCGGCGCCCTCTCTCCTCCCTCCAGTGGCGGCGTGGCGCAGGGAGGCCGGACCCGGTGGTAGCGCAGCGTGGGGAGTCCGGATCCGACGGCGGCGTGGCACGGGGAGGGCATATCCTGTGGTGCCCTTTCTCCCTCCTACGTCGCCCTCTCTTCTCTCTCCCTCCGATGGTGGCGAGACACGGGGAGGGCGGATCCGGTGGCGGAGCGGCGCGGGGAGGCCGGATCCGGCGGCGCCCTTTCTTCCTCCGGCGGCACCCTCTCTTCTCTCTCCCTCCGGTGGTGGCGCGGCGCGGGGAGGCTGGATCCGGTGGTGGCGGTGGCGGGCCAGCGCCGGTGCGAGCGGGGTGGCCGGATCCGGCGGCGCCCTTTCTTCCTCCGGCGGCACCCTCTCTTCTCTCTCCCTCCGGTGGTGGCGCGGCGCGGGGAGGCTGGATCCGTTGGCGGCGGTGGCGGGCCAGCGCCGGTGCGAGCGGAGTGGCCGGATCCGGCGGCGCCCTTTCTTCCTCCGGTGGCTGATGCTTTTTTTATTTTTTTCAAAAAATGTTTGCCGAGTGTTTCTGGGGCACTCGGCAAAGTCTTCGCCGAGTGCTCGACGAAAAGCACTCGGCAAAACAGCGTTTGCCGATAAACCATTTGCCGGGCAAACGGTTTGCCGAGTGTTTTGGGGGCTTTGCCGAGTGCCCCTGGCATGGCACTCGGCAAAGCTCCAGTATCCGGTAGTGAAGTAGCTTTTATGGTCTTCAATACTTTATACGGCAAGAGTGTTTGTAGTTGTTCATTTTCTTTGTTGCCTTTTCAAATAAAAAAGACGGCTAGTTTGATCTGTGCTGTATCCAGTTATCATTCTCTTATCCTAACTACAACCTTCCTTGATAAATATCATATCAGATATGAGACACTATATGATCCTAGAATATTAATCTTTTTTTTAGATATCTTCACAACCATGTGCGTCTTTAGATATCAGCGTCAATCTAGGATTATGGGCTGGAGCATTCGGACGTTAAAAAATGATGACGACCCCTTTTCCGAGGATTGTACTAGGATGATCTGTCAGAAAGAATTCGATTTGGTTATCCATCGACGAAAGAGCCAATACTTATTGCTTATATTAGTCAATGGATAGAGACTCAATTGTAATTTATTTGGTCTTCTTTGCTTCCTGGTTTCGCTTTGTAACTCAACTCTTGTTTTCATATATAACTAGTAGTATAGTGTCCGTGTTAACGCCACGGTTTCATTTTCATGATACACATGAAAACAACCAAACAACGATATTTTTTCATAGTTTAAATCTCACGCAATTGTATATGACTACGTATATAATCCGAAAAACAATCAAACAAGGCACTTGCTTGCACGAAGCCCTGCCTCCTTGAGCTCCGGCTTGACAGTAAGGCAATGCTCCCCGACGGCAATGTAGGGCATCTTTGGAATGTAACAATGTAACAGATTTCACAGGAAATCCCATGGGGTCACTATGAACCCATGCTTCAAATGGTCTAATGTCCAAAGAGCAGAAAGAAAAAACTTGGTTGGACTAACACTCTAAGAGAGCTCAATATTTGCATGAGGTAGCCTAGCAAAGCAACATTACCAGACAACTCCAGAAAAATGTTGAATGAAGTTGTCGTGTGCCAGTTAACACAAATAAATGTTTTCGGCATACCTTGTCTATTTTTGAAGATGAAGACTGAAGTTCCCATGTAGCATATTCGTAATCCAGATCCTTCCATTTCAGTAGCCATTTGACACTACAGTATATAAATTTAGCACCTAGTGAATTAAAAAAGAACTTCGGCTTCTTTTGGAGGCGTAAGTAATCTTCTCTTCAACAGACGGTGTGGTTCAGTCCATTCCTGTGTCCACCTTATATTGTATAAGAAATCAAATTCAGAAAGGAATCCATCAGCAAGCATGACGATACGTGCATATATCAAACTGAAATTTTATTGAACGTAACATCGAACTGAAATTTTGAGTAGTAATTTACAAAATTTCAGTAGTAATTACAAAAAAAAAAAACAGCATTGCGCAAAAAACTAATATTACAAATTCACTCCTCCAGCAGTGATTGAAACAATAGGATGAAAGTAAATTCATCCAACAACCAAAATCTCAATCAACAACAAACCAGTGACGCCAATTTCCTCGGGGCGAGGCCGAACATGGATCCAGGAGATGACTTGATTCAGAACTAAAAACAACAGTTGTAGTAGTTATTGTTGTAGTATTAGTAGTAGCATTAGTAGGAGTAGCAGCAGAAATCGTAGTAGTAGCAGCAGCTGTAGTAAGAGTAATCATTTTAATTCGGGCACTAATACTTTTTCTCGAACACAATTCGGGCACTAATACTTGTTTGAATCAGTTACTACTAATTGTTTGAAATAGGGTGTGATTACACTACTACTTCCGTTTACAATCTACAATAGTGTTCATGAGAGTGCAACATGATTCGAACCAACCTACAATAACAATGAAAAACCTTGGGTACAAATTTCAGTAAAATACATAGGTATGCAGCTAAACAGGCATCATCATGTATCCTCAAGTATCGAATTTACAACCATAAGATTTAGTAGTGATAATGCCCACCATTTCCTGGTAGTAAGTATAAGCAGATTTGAACTGAAATATGTACTACATATGAGATTTGCTAGATGCATCAATATTCACGGTAGCACATTTGAACTAAAACATGTAGAAGTCAATCGACTCCAAAAAGCAACAACGTAGCATGACTATTAGCATTGGTAGAAGTAATAGTGGTATTGGTAGAACTAAAAAATGGATTTTATTAATAATAGATGCAGGCAACTGTTTTGGTAGTACTAAGAACTAATCAACAATACTCAAAACAACAGATCTATTCTCCCGTATAAAATACTGTATTTCAGTTCTTGCAAAGTAAATGGAATGGATAAAAGACTGTATTTCCGTTCATGCAAAGTAAACAAATCGTAAGCACTGCTACTGCAGAAACAACTGGGTAAGCATGTACAAGAAAATAGATTTGAGAAAATATTATTCATATGCCCCGAGGAACTGAAATCCCCAGCTGGATCACCCCACAGCGCTCCTGCACGGATCTTCCTCATCCCCTCCTGGATCCATCGCTGGGAGACGCCATCGGCAGCGTGAGGGCCGCCGACGCCATTGATGGGGTGGGGGATGAAGGCCGGAGCTCGAAGGGGATCAACCCACGGCGCCCCTGCACGGATCCTCCTCATCCCAACCTAGATGCATCACCACCACTGCCTTCAATGGGAGCAGGTTTTCGCCACCGCCGGCGTGGTAGTGGTGTGCGCTGCCACCGGTGCAGTGGAGGGTGCCGCCGCCGGTCGCCAGATCCACCACCGTGTGGTGTTTGCGACGAAGCTGGATGCACCGCTGGTGGGGAGGGAGAGGGGCACCACCGGTGGGGAGGGAGGAGGGCGCGCCGCCGGTGAGGGAGGGAGAAGGGGGCGCCGCCGGATGCGGGGCCTCGATCCCGTCGACGCCGTCACTGATGAAGGGAGGGACAGGGAGGGTTGCCGCCGCCAGATGCAGGGGGGCCTCATCGGCGCCAGTACCGGAGGGAGGGGAGGGCGCCGCCACCTGCCTCCCGTGCGTGAGAGGTCGAGGGAGGGAACGGGTGCCGCCGATGCCTTTCCTTCTGTTGCTGTGCGAGGTCCGCGGGAGGGCGATGGAGTTTAGACACACTAAATATGAGCCGTTGGATTTAGATGAGTAACGAGAGAAAATAGCTAAGAGATAATCTGGTACATTTATTTTAATGGTATTATATTTTCTGGGTGTATTCATGGGTGTGGATGTAGCATAGATCATGACTATAGAGCAGGCATTTATTGTGTGGCTATAAATTTATTCTAACTGGTATATTATAAGGGGTGGTAGATAGATATATAACCAATAGGAGACAACCCTTTCTGATTCCTTAAGAAACAGCGTCGATCCGTGCATGTCAATGAAAAATTCAGTTCAGTAATGTGGCTGCCGCAGTTCCTCGTAATAAACAAAAAATCATTGATCATCTACCTGACCAGCACGGCAGCACATCTAAGGATGAAGAAGAATATATAATTATCTACCCTGTTTTGGTTGTTTAAAAGGTACTTGATGGGCGCGACTAAGGAGGCCTACCTGTTTCGCTCACCACATACTTCAGAATAAGGTAGGATGCGAGGACAGTTTGAGAAATAAAAATGCGGAACAAAAACGAACAGTTTAGGAAGTAAAAAAAGGAAGATTGGAAGAACCACCTCACTCTTTGTTACTCTATTAGGTAGAGATATAAGAGTAGTGTGTGTTGCCTCCATCATGTGATTTCCTTTTAGTTTATTCCAATCTGCTATAACGAGGACACGTACTACATATTACGCCGTGTTTAGTTGGTGCCCAACTTCCAAAAAGTTGCTACAGTACCTGTCACATCGAATGTTTGCGGCTCGTGCATGGAGTATTAAATGTAGACGAAAAGAAAAACTAATTACACAGTTTGGTGGGAAATTGCGAGACGAATGTTTTAAGCCTAATTAGTCAATGTTTGGACACTATTTGCCAAATAAAAACGAAGGTGCTACAGTAGCCCCAAAATCCAAATTTTGCGAACTAAACAAGGGCTTAATATAAGTTTAGCCTGGTTAAACATGTGTCAAAGATTCCGAAGTACTATACGTAATAACTAGGTAGGCATAGGTGCTTCCTAGGCAGTTGTCCCGTGTTGTCAATTGTCAGTAATACCAATATATATCTGGTACTGCTAAAGGCCATGGTCATCGATATAACAAGAAGCACCTACACCACTCGAAAACTGGACTTTGCCGAGTGCACGAGACTTTGTCGAGTACTTTTTATCGAGACACTCGGCAAAGCAATATTTTGCCGAGTGCCGTACTCGGCAAAATAAAGCACTCGGCAAAGGTGACTTTGTCGAGTGCCAGGCACTCGGTAAAGCCTGGCTCTCGGCAAAACTAGGCTTTGCCGAGTGCCGCGGCACTCAGCAAAGATCCCACTCGGCAAAAGGTGGCCAGCCCATGATGGCGGCCACCTGCCGTCAGATTTTGCCGAGTGCCTAACGGCTGGCACTCGTTAAATTTTTGCCGAGTGCCAGCCCATGACACTCGGCAATTTTTTTTTATTTTTAAAAAAATATTTTGCCGAGTGCTAGAGATAGGCACTCGGCAAATTTTTTTTATTTTTTAAAACTTATTTTGCCAAGAGCCTGACTCAGCCACTCGGCAAATTTTTTTTTTATTTTTTAAAAACATATTTTGCCGAGTGTAAGCCTTGGGCACTCGACAAATTTTTTTTTTTAAACTTATTTTGCCGAGTGCCAGCGCCAGACACTCGGCAAAAAAAATTATTTTTGAAAATCAGCTTTGCCGAGTGCCAGGGGGCACTCGGCAAAGCCCCCCATGGCCCTCGGCAAAAAAAAAATTATTTTGGGCCCAAATTTTTTTCTAGGGCCTTGTGACAGTATTTCAAACTCTATTTTAAAATTTGGGGCAATTTTGACTTTTTTGAAATATTTCGTTAGTTTATTTTGTTTCGTCGAATTTTTTTAGATATTTCAAATTTGAACTGCAGGTACATGGAATAATGGACTTTGGTCATCCAAAAATTGATACTCATGATATTTAGGGTATGTTTAGGCCGTATCCAGGAACTCACATGAAATCTCGAGCATCTCGTTGACGTAACATGTCGAGGTACTTGCCAGAAATGTGATTTTAAATTATATAAAATGCAAACGAAGTTCGAAAATCACGAAACTTGTCGAGGCATCGTGTTATCGCATGTGGAGGCTGTGGTAAAAAATTGAGAAGGTTTCGAGTAAGTTGTGACGTTGGATGCCAAAAATCCAGACATCTCCACATGTGATCAACCTTCTCAATTTTTTACCACAGCCTCCACATGCGATAACACGACTCCTCGACAAGTTTCGTGATTTTCAGACTTCGTTTGCATTTTATATAATTTAAAATCATATTTCAACAAAACCTCGACAAATTACGTCAACGAGATGCTCGAGATGCCATGGAGGATACGGCCTCCCTAAAAGTGAGGCTTTGATGACCAAAGTCCATTATTCCATGTACTTTCGACAAAGTTGATTTTCAAAAAAATTGATGAAACAAAAGCCCTATTGAAATATATCAAAAAAGTCAAAATTGCCCTAAATTGCCCAAGCCTAAGTTTGCCCCTAGCCAAGGCCCTAGAAAAAATTTGGAACTAAAATAAAAATAGCTTGAAAGTGCCACGGGGACACCATTGCAAAGTGGGCTTTTGCTGAGCCCGCCCAGGGGTACCGACAAAGTTGATTTTCAAAAAATTGCCTTAAAAGCGCGCCAGCTGCCACTTGCTGCCCAACCCTAACCACGCCCTAGCCACGCCCTCCCCGGCCCCCCCTCAGCCGCCACGCCCACGCCACCGCTTCTGCCCGCCCGCGCCTCGCCAGGCGCACCTGCCGGCCTACGCCCTCAAGGCTCACTGCTGGCCATTGCCCCACCCGCCCTGGCCTGCTCTACCCTCCCTTGCCTCGGCCGCCCCAGGCTCAGCTGCCCCTTGCTCTCGGCCGCCTAGAGGTGGCCATGGTGCCGACCATGCCATTGACAATGGCCGTGTCGTGTCCGGCCGTCCTTCCTGGTGTGCCGCCCATAGGAGCAGGGGAGGTAGGAGGAGCAGGGGAGGAGGGAGAGAAGGGAAGGGGAGACGAGGAGGAAGAAGGGAGAAGGGAGGAGGAAGAAGGAAGAAGGAAGAAGGGAGGGAGGAGAGGAGAAGGGAGGTGGAAGAAGGAGAAGGGAGGTGGAAGAAGGAGAAGGGAGGTGGAGAGGAGAAGGGAGGAGGTGCCCCGGCCGCTGTCCACGCCTCATTAGCAGCGGTGCCGTGCCCTCGGCGTCCCGCTCCCGACTCCGCCCACCGTCGACGAGCACACTAGGTTCGCCCTTCCCTTTCTATTCAAATCGTGCAATGGATGTCGGCCATCGAGCCCTTGTTAGTAGTAATAGTTGTTGTATGTGGTTTTCGGCCATCGAGTTTGTTGTTTGTGGATGTTGGCCTTCGTCGCCGATCTTTTTGCGGGTTTTGAAACCTCCCCGTCTTTGGGGAGGTTCGCGAAATTTTCAATTGTCACTAATGTATTTCCTTTTTATGCAGGAGGAGGCCCCGGCGGAGGGACCTCGGTGACCCCGATTGTCTTCGTCAGCGTTGCGGGTCTGCCTGCACCGCGTCGCGGTGCCACTGCACCGACTCGCCATAGCCCTGCTAACCTGACCTCACCGGCACCCTAGGTATAACCCCTCTATCCGTATCATGGTCTTAGGTTGTTGATCCCAGTTAGGCATCTCTCGTCCGAACGAGATACAGTCAGAGTTATGCAGGTCTTTGCATATCTACGAGTGTTTCTGTTTCGGATTGTCCACGTTTTTTGGACAGCCCGCGGATGCGTAGATGGGTTAGTTTCCATGGTCCACTCTGGTCCGAGACGGTGTTTCGGCATCACCCCCCTGTTGTTCTCCGGATACACACTCTCCCTTGCAGGACGTGTATCGGGAGAACAGCGGGGAGGTGCTGCCGAAATTCCATCTCGGATAGGAGCGGAGCATGAAAACTAACCTCATCTATGGATCTGCGGGTGGGATTAGGACCTATCCTCACCTATTAGAGAGTAGGGACATTGCGTAGATGCAATTGATGGTGACTCATATGTGTTGATACGTTTGTTAAAGGATGGAGGACCGTGAGTGGATGTACACGCTCTGGAGAGACGAGCACGATTACGACTTGCTGTTTATAGTCAAGGTCGAAGAATTCTTATAGCATGCATTTGGCGAGAGTATTGGAGGCCATTCTCTAGTGGTTTGTCTGTGCAGCGGTTGTGACAACAAAAGAAGGAAAGATAGGTTAACCATGGGTAAACATATTGTGAAGTTTGGATTTACTCCGGGCTACCACCGGTGGATCCACCACGGTGAAGCCGATCGTATCAGGGAGGAGGTGGTGAGACCACGGCTCGAGGCTTTCGATGATGATGCCGGGGTAGCAGACATGCTGGATGACACGCACCAAGCTCAGTTTGCTAAAGGACGTGATAAGGAGGAGATGGAGCCTGCCGTAGATGCTTTCTACCTGATGTTGGACTCGGCATAGAGACCCCTTCCCGATCATACTAATGTTTCTCAGCTAGATACCATTGGTCGCGTAATGGGGTTGAAGGCCGAGTTAAACCTAAGTCGAGAAGGCTTCGACAAGATGGTGGCCGTGTGGAGCGATATGCTACCGAAGACACACATTATGTCGAAGAACTTGTACGAGTCAGAGAAGCTCCTTCTTGCACTTAAGATGCCGTATGACAAGATACATGTGTGTCCGAAGGGGTGCGTTCTATTTAGGAAAGAACACACGGATGCAAAGTACTACCCGAAGTGTAAATCCTCCAGGTACGTGGAGGTAGACTCAGGCGATGGCCAGAAGAGGTAGCTTAAGATCCCCATGAGAGTCCTACAACACCTTCCATTCCTACCGAGGCTCCAACGGCTATTCATGACCGAGGAATCCGCGAAACAGATGACATGGCACAAAAATGGCACACGGTACCCCCGCTACCATCCTAGGATGTCTGTGCAGGAAACACTTCCCCAGCCTAGTGGACTTGAAAGAGGGGAGGTGGGAGCCGGCCTGGTCGTGGGACAGGTACAAGCTTGGCTCGGATGATGAGCAGGACAACAAGCAGGAGCGGGTTTTGGCAAACTTTTGGGTAAGTGTCTCACAACATAGCTCAATACATCTCCATTGCTTAAGTATTTTATTGAAATAATGAACGGATACATCATGTTTGTATGCAGAGGTACTTCAAGGCCGAAGAAGGTCGAGAGACCCTAGCGGATCAAACGGCACACAGAGCCTGTAAGAAGTACGTCGGCGACATGATTCACGAGGCGCGACTGCAGGCCCGTGTCGACTACTACAGGTCCATCAAGAAAGAGCCCCTCAACAAAACCGGCGTAAGAAAGGTGGCGCTGACCAAGGAGTAGGACCTTCAGGAAGGTGAATAATATTGATTCATTTTGAGATATAGTAGGTCCAGAATTGATCTTCTTATATGTCAAACACTTGATGATGTGTAGGTACCGGCCTCGTGGTGCATGTCGCATAGATCGGCATGGTCAAGGATCGTGGACAGGTACCTTGACCCGGCGTACATCGCAAAGCACGAGCAAGGCAAGCGGAAGTGGGCACTGAGGACTGGTCCAACTCAACACCAAGGCAGCCGCAACCTCTCCTCATTCAAGCGGACACTTGTACGAGATGTTATTTATCTATTCTAACGCTCAATTTTGCCTGATTTCTAATCATCTTACCGTCTTTCTCACATGAGGTGGCACACCCGGACGTGCCAGTGTCGGAGTTTGGGGCATGGGCTGTGTCCCACATGGGCCCGGTGAAATCCAGTGTCGTCTTCAACCCGGATGCCACTGCCCAGGCTTACTCTGACCCGAGCGTCCACGCTAAGGTCAAAGACTACACGGAGGCGGTTAGGGCGCTCCGTAGCTCAGAACACAATCTGAGCACTGAGCCCCTTGAGACAGAGGTGATCGTGAGACTGGGGCAAGGCAGGAAGCACGGACAGTTGTGGATTGCAGATGGCGCTGACTCCTCGAGCTCTTCACCCTCTCTCTCCGACGTGAGGGCACGGAGCACAGCCAGAATCCTTCCCATACGTGCACGGCCTACTCCAACACTATCGCGGGTCGATGAACTTCAGGTAATTCTAGTATCACTCGTCGTACATTGAGCGTTTACACATTGATCAGATTTGCAATCTTTGAAACATGTGATTGAAAACACTGCGAGCCGAAAGCTGGCGAGAGACAAGGAGCATAGCGCACCTGACCATGAGTGGAGGCCATGAAGAAGCAAATGGCAGACATGTATCAGATCATGCAAACCATCGGGCAAGCATCGGGTGTCCAAGTGCAGTTGCTAGCTCCAGCTCTGGTTTGACACTTCACTCCTGTGAGTATGAAAGTTTAATGCGTTCGTGCCATTGGGATTGTCGGCCTTCGTGCCGTTGTGATTGTCGGCCTTCGTGCCGTTGTGATTGTCGGCCTTCGTGCCGTTGTTTCTTGCAGGTTGGAAACCTCCCCGTGCAGGCGAGGTGCTGCCGAAATTTTCAATTTTGAGTCTAACACATGCAATCTCTTCTCTTTTGTGCAGCCTCCGTCGGTGGGTTCAAACAATCCCGCTACCGTGTCACCGGCGGCTGATCGCGTCAACCGTTCGCCGTAGTCCGATCCTTCACCGCAGTTCGGGGGGGCACACCTGCAGTCTCCGTCGCCGTAGTAGGGATGTTGAACTTTGTGATGTTGAACTTGTAATAATAAACTTGTGATGTTGAACTTTGATGCATTTGTGATGGATTTTCGATGGATTTATTAAATATGCGTGTGCTTGTGATATATAATGCATGTTGGTGATATAGATGTGATGATTGATGTATATATATATATATTGTCTGTTATAATGGAATCTAAATTTTTTTTTGCAATTCTCGGGGTCTTTGCCGAGTGCCATGGGCAAGGCACTCGGCAAAGATTTTTCAAAAAAAAAATATATAATTTCTTTGCCGAGTGCCTCGCCGCGGCACTCGGCAAAGTATTTTTAAAAAAAAATTCAGAAATTCTTTGCCGAGTGCCTAAACAGGGGCACTCGGCAAAGTAATTTTTTTAAAAAAAAAAAAATTTTGCCGAGTGCCTGGGCAGGGGCACTCGACAAAGTAGTTTTTTTAAAAAAAATTATTTATTTTGCCGAGTGTCCCGATTAAAAGCACTCGGCAAAGACCCTTTGCCGAGAAAAATTTTGCCGAGCGGACTTTGCCGAGTGCTACACTCGACAAAGCCTTTGCCGAGTGCAAAGGGCTTTTTGCCGAGTGTAAAAACACTCGGCAAAGCCGCGGCCTCCAGTAGTGGAGGCCTACCAGTTTATATTAGTAATAACCGAAAATCTTTAATTTGATCGTACTCTTCACGTTTCGTTTTATCTGTCGTTATGGTATATATGCTAATGAAATTTTTAAAATTTGACTAGATTTGTAGAAAATATTAGCATTTATATCTCTAAATAAGTTTATTAGGAAAAATAAATTTAACAATTCATATAATGATATTTATTATGTATCATAAATATTAATATTTTTTTATATATATTTGGTCAAAGTTGAATATGTTTAACTTCTTAAGTAAGCAAGAACGTTGTATATAGAAAGGGTTAATACCAGTATAATATGAGTGATAAGGACTGGAACGGTGCGTGCATGTACGAAGGTCTCATCACCTTGTTGTCTAAGCTTCTTCTACCTTTTTTTTTTGTATGGTCAAGACCGACTGCTTGACATTTGGACCCAGAAAGTTCCTGTGCCACCTGGGGAGTCCCCGTCTATCTATCAAATTTTGGAGTTCAACCTGAACCCGCGTCTGGAGAATGTTCCGTAGTGGACTCTGAACCAAACACCATGGTAAGATGGGATATCCCACCTGGGATGACCCTGTCCTCAAAACTAAACACTACCTTAGTGTGATACTTTACAATAGTACCTATGACCCTTAAACCAGAATATATAGGCCTTTAGAGAAACAAATAGACCGAATATAATGTTGCAGGAGATAGTTGTTATGTGCACTAGATTGAGGGGAGTTTGATTCTCATTCTCATTCTTTCTCATTTTTTAGCCGATTATTGTAACTCATAGTAGAGCAAACACACCCTGAAATGCATGGGCAAGTACTCATAGTCATAGTATAGTATAGTGTGGATTATTAGTTAGGCGCAAGCCCATACTATATATATATATTATTGGGTTGGACATTTGGATCTGTGTAATCTGTCCAACAAAAAAGCACTACTATCTTTTCTCCATCTCACAATAAGTGGACATCTCATTGTCTAAGGAAGCAAACATTCTTAAGTTTGACTAGCTACATATAATATTTTTTTTAACCTCCAAATAAGTTTATGGGTAAATTTTACTGGCGGTCTTTGAAATTTTCCCTAGTTGTCATGCAAGCCCCGGTATTTTCAAATTACACATTGAACTCCCTAAAATTGTCCCGAGTTCTGATCCTGATCCGGATAGTTACAAATTGCACACATGACTCCCTAAACTTGCACATTAATGAACTCCCTAAATGTACTTGCTGCAAAGTTCTCATCCTGGAACATGAAATTTGAAAGTACCTGGACCTAGACAGTAAGGGTCCATAGCAAATTTAAGGACCGTCAGTGAAATTTACTCTAAGTTTTTCCACGATCAATCTAATAGTATTCTATTACATATCATAAATAGTTACTATATTTTTGAAATATTTAGGCAAACTCAAAAAAATTTGACTTCTTACGACGCGAGATGTGTATTTATTTTTTGTGACAACAGAGGTTGCGTGAAATAGCCCGTGTCTCCATGGGATATGAGTCAACGCTCGTGCGTCTCCATGGCCAAAAGTCTTGGCTGCGGATCGATCGATGTCCATGTGTCGATCACTCTCTCTATGGGTCTGTGCGGGAGTGTGTCCACCTCCGATCCATCGCTTGCATGTGTCCATCGATCCATCACTGTTATTGCGTGTCGTGTCATTTCTAAATTATTAGCCCGGCCGGCCCTTTTTGTTGTCTTACCTTGCGTCGTTGCAGGTTGCATTGCATGTAGTAGTTTTGTGACATTTGTGCAAGCTGGGTGAACCTACCGACCGGCCGGCGGCTTCAATTCGGACTGCAACCATAGAGTAATGGCATGCAATCAGGCCAGGCCACGATCGAGTTTGTTGTACCAGCCTATAGCACTAGCACAGGCCATATCAGATCCACAGAGGTGGAGTGGAGAGTCCTGTTGACTGTTGGAACAGCAACAGCACACATACTAGACTACTATGGAGTAGTCAGCAGGTGGATGCCAAGATGGGTCCCACCCAATCCCATCTCCCGGGGAAGCAGGGTGGGAACCCTTTCCTTTCCACCTCCCCTCCCCAGCAGGCAAGGCAAGCAGGCAGAGGCGGCGCCGCTACTCGCCGCTCGCAGTCAGTTGCGCCAGTTGCGTTGCGTTGCGCTTGCGCTTCGCCATCACCTTCGCCTTCGCCTTCGCCTCTCCCCAACCCACCCTGGTCCTGTCCTGTACTAATCGGTCTTCTCCGGTCGCCGCCTCCCCTCCCGCCCGCGGTGCCCTTCCTTCCCCAAACCGCAGCGGGCGCCGTACCTGGTGGCCCCGGAGCCCTTCTCGCCCTCCGTCTTCCTCGACCTGCCGCTGACACTAGGGCGCCCTGCCGACTCCGACGACCCGGACAACTCCGACGACCTTGTCCTCCCCTTCATCTCCCGGATGCTCATGGAGGAGGACATCGACGTCAAGTTCTTCTACCAGTTCCCTGACCACCCCGCGCTCCTCACCGCCCAGCAGCCCTACACGCAGATCCTCTCCGACTCCACCGCCACCGCCTCCTCTCCGTCCAACGACTCCTCCTACGCCGCCACCAAAACCAACACCACCACAACCAGCAGCAGCGGCTCGGGGACCGCCGCCAACTCCACCCTCTCGCCCGCCTCCTGGCCGCACTACGAGGACGCAGTCGACCTCTCCCACATCCTCGGCTCCCCGACATACCCTGCTGCCGACATGGGGGTCGGCCCCGACGACTTCGCCGAACTCTTATCGCCGGCACGAGGACAGGATTCCACTTCCACCAGAGTCCGCTGTTCACGGATGGCAGCGGTGGCAGCGGAGGAGGAGCCCAGCGGCAGCAATCTTCCCTCGCCGCCCAGAGCGCCGTCGCCGCTGGCGGAGCCCAACAACGTCAGCGCAGCATCCAGAGCTCCACGTTCTCGGATGGCGCGGAAGAGGACGACAACACCAAGGCAGAGGCCACCACAACCTTTCCTGCTGGTGACGCCGACCACGCCGCCGCCCAGAATGGGGGAAACATGGACATGCTCAACATGGCGTTCCGTAAAGGCATGGAGGAGGCCAAGAAGTTCTTGCCTACTAACAACAGCCTTCTCATCGACCTTAACGATACCTCCGGCAAATCCTTGCCTAAAGACACAGACAGCAAGCCCTCCACTGCCTTTGTTGCTACCCAAGTGAAAAAGGAGGAGGAGGAGCAGGTGGTGAATGCAATATCTATGTTTGCGGGAAGCAGAAGCGTCAATGGCAGGGGCCGCAAGAACCGCCACGCCGAGGATGATTTGGAGGCGGAGACGGGCAGGCACAGCAAGCTGATGATGCTGGAACAGGAGGAAACCGGCGCCAATGAGTTGTACGACGAGATTATGACCCGCGACTATGCGGCGTTCATGAAGTGCATGGAGGACATGCACATCGCCATGGACAGCAAGTCTGAGAAGAGCACAAGGAAGGTCAGCAGGAAGGGGGTGCGGGGGAAGCAGAATCTTGTGAACGAGGTCGTCGACCTGCACACCATGCTCATCCATTGCGCATAGTCGGTGGCCACCGGTGATCGCCGGAGTGCGACCGAGGTGCTAAAGCAGATCAAGCAGCACTCCTCGCCCAGAGGGGACGCCACACAAGGTTTTTATTTTCGGAAATTAAAATTTATCGAGGGTCACAGATAAAGAGGATAAACATGATATATCGAAAATATCGAACCAAATTCAAATAAAATTTAATTTGAATTTAAGTAAATTTAAATGAATTTAAATAAAATTTGTACGAAAAGGATAAATATTTTCTTATCGGCACTTACAGATAAAAAGGATATATCGAAAATATCAGGAGATTTCGACGAAAAAGGAAACCACGACGCCACATAGAGGCTGGCTCATTGTTTCGCCATGGGACTGGAGGCACGGCTTGCAGGCACGGGGAGCCAGGCGTACCAGTCGCTCATGGCACAGCACACCTCGGTCGTGGAATTTCTCAAGGCATACAGGCTGTACACGGCAGCCTGCTTCATGAAGGTGAGATTCATCTTCTCCCACATGACAGTTCGCGATGCCATGGCAGGGAGGAGCAAGTTGCACATTGTGGAGTATGGTGTGCAGCATGGATTCCAGTATCCAGGTCTGTTGCATCTACTGGCAAGGAGGGAAGGTGGACCACCCGAGGTGAGGGTCACCGCAATTGCCGTCCCACAACCAGGGTTTTGCCCAGCCCACCAGATTGAAGAAACAGGCCGCCGTCTCAGCAACATTCAAGTTCCGCGGTATTGCAGCAAAGTGGGAGGCCGTACGTGCTAAGGACCTCAATATTGATCCGGATGAGGTGCTTGTTGTCAACAGTGAGGGCTATATCGGCAACTTGATGGACGAGATTGTTCTGGTGGACAGCCCGAACCCTAGGGATACGGTCCTCAACAACATCCGGGAGATGCGGCCCAATGTGCTCATCTTTTTTTAAAAGGCGGCAAGAGATGTCTTGGATTTTTATTAGACGAGCAAAAAGGAAAAAAAAAAGAATTACAACAAACAACGGAAGACCAAGCTCACCGCCACCACGGCACGCCGGTCGACAACCCAACTAGATACCTACCTGGACGATCACTTAAAGTCTAGAAAAACACCCTGAAGCCGAAAAAACACAAAACTAGACCAACCGAACAGTGACCAACAAATGCTAGAACTACTCCTGTTGTGGTCCATCATGAAATCTTGTTGCCAACCGGTATTGCTCTATATCTTCCTTGCAAAGTAGTGCCACCTGACTAGGCTGCAGCGACTTGTTCTGCAATGTTCTTCGATTCCTTTCCTTCCATAAATTCCATCAAAAATAGATCATAATGCCATCAAACGTCTTTATCTGATTTTTGTCTGTCTTAATTCTGCACTTTCGCCAGTAGTTGTGCAGGGATCCTGTCATTCCGATAGTATCAATCACCGATAGGCTAAACCATCGCTTGATGAAGGACCAAACTTGCCTTGAGAAAGTGCAGTCCTTGCAAAGATGTATCGGTGTTTCCGGATCAATACCACAAAGCTTGCATGCTGGATCATTTGGCCAATTTCTTTTAATCAAATTGTTTGTCGTTAGGATTTTTTTATGCAGCAAAGTCCAAGCAAAAAATCTACATTTGGGTTCCGCCTTTGCTTTCCAAATCGGTTGAAGTTTCAGGAAGGAAGGAAAGTTTTGCACGCAACAGAACTGAACAGGGGCATGCAATGCAAATTGAGTGCTTCTTGGGTGGGGGCCCATACGTACATTGTACTACAAGTATATCCCATCATGATGAATCTGTAGGATTTGCTGGTTCTTGCTTGTGCTAGTAAATCCAAAGGTTTGCAGTTGCCAAAACTCCCTTTGGAAATTAATCCGTACTTAACAGGGCCGGGCATTGTAGTTGTAGCCGGCCGGCACCGAGGAAAAGTTTTCATTATTTATTGACAGATATGTCATCTCTGGCATTGCTAGAATGACTAATTATGTTTAGCATTAGCTAACAAATAGCCTATGAAGAAGCTGATACGAGTATGATATGATGGTGCAAGCAAAGCAACCAAATGGCTCTGTTCGGCTGGTATTAAATTGGCTTCTGCTAGTTTGTATGGCTGATTTTTGAGAGAGAGAAATACTATTTCACATCTAATTTGTACGGATTAAAGCCGGCTGAATAGCACAGGTGAACAGGGAAAAAAAAAGAACGAACGAAAGAATGCGCGTGGCGGACTGTACGTACGTGGCGGAGGAGGGTCCGAGGAGCGGGTTCTCGCGGAGCGGCTGGAAGGCCAAGCGGCCGAGGAATCCGGCGGTGCAGTTGGAGTTGTGCCTGGGGCAGTCGTTGACGTACATGGTGACGAGGAAGATGGCGACGCAGGCCACGGTGGCGCCGGAGACGAGCCACGGCGACCAGCGCCGGTAGTAGGGCCGTGCCCTGATCACCTGCTGCTGGTGGTCATCGGAGTGGGAGAAGGAGTAGGGCCGCTCCACCAGCACCTGCACGTCCTCCTCGTCGCCAGCGCCCGCGGGCTTCATGGCCGGGTGATGGATGCGTCGGTGCGGCGATCCTGGCAGGCAGGCCGGCCGGCGATGGTGGATGGATGTGTTTGTTGTGAGTTGTGCGGATATGATTGATGGATGGATGTGTGTTGTCGTTGGCGTGTGGGATTGATGGTTCATTGTTGGAGAAGACAAGAACAAGATGATGGATGGATGGGATGGGAATTGGCCGGCCGGCCGGCGTTGCAAAAGGGAAAAGGGGGCCGGGATGGAGAGCGTGAGGAGGAAGGACACGAATCACTCCGATCGATTTGTACTAGTAGCAAGGAAGAAAGGAAGGAAGTCGTGTAGCAGAGGCAGAGCAGAGGAAGCAGGGCAGCTGGGCAGCTGAGGTAGACACACTCCAACTGCCCTGAGACTTTTTGCAAGGAGAAGGATTGGGTGTGGACGGTGGTGGTGTAGGTGGCCTGCCAGCTGCCAACTCCAGCTTCCGACGATATTATGTGCATGACATCCGCAGTTCTATTATTATTTGGCCAACTTGTAATCATGCAAGGGGACTGGCCCAGGCACCTTCTGCACAACGGGCTTGGCTGCCACGAGCATATGACATGATCCAATGAGTATGAATTTGTACTACAGTTCAAGCATACAATAATTAGCCCATCATAAAAATTTTACCATAGAAACTCAGAAAAAACATAGATCTAAATCTACAGCAAAAATTTTACACTAAATCATACCATATTATATATTCACTGTGTAGATCTACTCATGTGGAGTCCAACAAAATTGGATTTTAAATTTTATGATTTTTTCATGATTTACTATGATTTTTCAAAGATTAAGCCGAAATAAATAAAAAAGAAAAAGACAAAACCGTCTGGGAGGTAAAATGAACGGTTTTAAAAGTTCAGGGAGGTGGTTTATCTGGTTTTAGAGTTCAGAGAGGAAAAACAGACTTTCGCAAAAGTTGAGAAAGGTAATGTGGACTTTTTCTTCTGCCTACGCTACAAGCCATCATCTCCTAGGCCCAGTCCACGTATTCGCCTCAACCCAACTAACATCTCACCCTAAAAGAACCCGGTTAACATCTTTAACTACACATGTTTTCTTATTCACTTTATTTATTTGTTTATCAATTTCTTTTCTTTTAAGGATTTCACTAGTTTATTCGAATCTCTGTTTTGTCACTAAAGGATTCTTTGGGGTTTTGCCTACCAGATGTTGCTTCAATTGGACCTATATCTTATTGCTAGAAACAAGTACCTTTTACGGTCTTCAAAATCTTATATGGCAAGAGTGTTTGTAGTTGTTCATTTTCTTTGTCGCCTTTTAAAATAAAAAAGACGGCTAGTTTGATCTGTGATGTATCATCATTCTTTTATTGTAACTACTACTTCCTTGATAAATATCATATAAGATATCAGACACTATATAATCCTAGAATATTAATCTGTTTTAGATATCTTCACAAACGTGTGTGTCATTAGATATCAAAGTCAATCCAGGCTTATGGGTTGGAGCATTTGGATGTTCAGAAATGACGACCTCTTTTCCGAGGATTGTAATAGGATGATCTTTCAAAAAGAAATCGCTTTGGTTATCCCTCGACCAAGAGCCAATACTTATTGCATATTAGTCAATGGATAGAGACTCAATTGTAATTTACTTGGTCTTCTTTGCTTCCTGGTTTCGCTGTAACTCAACTCTTGTTTTCATATATATGTCCTCCGTCCCAGTATATAAGGCATAACCACCTTTGGTTCAAAGACCAAGGAACGTATCTACCCTACTAATTCACCATCTTTTCCATTGCTAAACCCACACCAAAAAACGACCCCCACTGACAAGTCACTACCGGAGACTGTGTAGTTACCGAGTGCCCCGACAATTACCGAGTGTCAGAAGTCGGGGCACTCGGAAAACAATATTTACCGAGTGTCAACACTCGGAAAACAAAAACACCCACACTCGGTAACTTAAGACAATCGGTAAAACTACAAGTTTACCGAAGGGGCGCACTCGGTAAAACTAGACACTCGGTATTGAGGTGCCACGTCACCTAGGATAGCAACCGTGCGCCGAACGGCGTCACGGCATGACATGTTTACCGAGTGTTATGAGCGTACACTCGGCAAAAATCACGGTAACAGCTCCGCCCGTAAAGTGCCCATAGCAAATAAAAAAGACCGAAAATGTTTACCGAGTGTCATTGCACAACACTCGGTAAACACTATCTTTTACCGAGTGTATTGGCGCAACACTCGGTAAAATTCAACCAAATTTCTTGTTTTTCCCTTCATTCTTTTTCCTCTATCCACATATGATATTTAGTACTCCATTCCAAAATATGGTGTTTATTTCGATTTATTTACTATATTTCACAAAATTTTCATTCTTTATGAAAATTAGGTACATATCGTGTAAATTTAATTGTAATAATTAAAATCGAACTCGATAAATCACGAGATTGGAAGAATTAACATTGAAGCATACATCTATGTTATAGAAAAATTTTCATAACGTTTTGGAAGTATTTTTACATTCGTCGCTGCCGAACCGGTACATCTCCCAAAGAGACGCTAAACATTCACAATGACGAGTAGGATTTCTATTAAGAGTGAAATTCAACAATATGATTTGAACTTGGAATTTTTTAGATAGTAAATAGATGACATGAAATAGTTCATGTGAAAGTTTGGTGAATTTTAGGATTAAATTGGCATTTTTTCTTTTTTGTTTTGCATGAAATAATGGATACTTTTACCGAGTGTGACCTGAAACACTCGGTAAAGGTTAGCCACGGCCCACCTGTCTGCCACAGTGGGTTGCCATGCTTCTATTTACCGAGTGCCGTAGATCTGGGCACTCGGTAAACATGAGTTTACCGAGTGCCGTACATCCAGGCACTCGGTAAACAGAAGCATTCAACACAGCCGTTTCTCCCTCAAATCGTGCACAGACGCACACACACACCGCACACGCCTCCCCACCGCCGCGGCCGCCTCCTCCCCTCCACCACCGCCGCCACCGGGCGGTCCCCCACAGCCGCCGCCACCGGAGAGACGGAGAGAGAGAGAGACGGAGAGAGAGACAGTGGCACCCGCGCGACCGGACGACGATCCCCTCCGCCCGCGCCGCCCGTGCTCCTCCTTCGCTCCCGTTCCCATGAGGTGGGGTGGGGTGGGCCCAGCAACAACGGGCGGCGGGCGAGCACTCTCTCCCTCCACCACCGCCGCCACCAGGCGGTCCCCACAGCCGCCGCCGCCACCGGGAGGGCGGTCACCCGCCGCCACCAAGGGATGCGCCGCCGCCGCCGCCTCCTCCCCTCAAGCTCCGGACCTGCTCATCTCGCTTGATCAAGCATTGCTCTCAAACGCTCGGTAATTTCCTTGCAATCGTACAATAGATCCTTGCTTTTGATAAAACTTGGCCCATTGCTTTGATTCCATCCAAGCACTGCAAATTAGAGAAGAGATAAATCAGAGAGAAAGAGAAAATATTCAGTGGTTGATGGATGCTGTTATCTTGTTCAGTGCTGTTGCCCAATTGAATAGTCGCTTCACAAAACAAACTTCATGTTCAGATCCTCTCAACTGTAGGATTTCTATTTCTTGAAGGTTAATCAATGAAAGTTTCTCGATTTTCCAGTTTGATTGTTGAGCACAAACACAACCCGGTGGGCATGAAGTTTTACCCTGACAAGCAACATATTAGCATCATAAGTTTAACATATAACACCGTATGGAATAAAAGGAGAGGAACCTTAAAATTACCAGAATCCCTAAATACTTAGGCCCCATTTGAACCATTTGGATTCTGAGAATCCACATAGAAAAATTCCCAAAATCCTAGTATCTCATCAAACAGTCTTGATTTTAGAGGGATTTTCACTCATAGATATTTAAAATACTCAAATCCAATAAAACTGTTGTGATTCTTTTTATCTGGATTCTCAGAATCCGATGGGATTCAAACAACACCTTAGAGATGTGTCATCAAGACATCAACATCTGTGAAAAAATTCTTCTACTGAACACTCATCTTTTCTTGACATACATGGAGTGTGATCATGTTGTCAATAAGTTAACCGAAAAGCCTTGCGACCAAATCTTGCTAGGCATTTTGCTCCCATTTCTGAATTGAGGATCTCCAGCATGGAGTAGAGTTGTTGGAGCATGTGCTACAGCTGTGCTGTGCAATGTGCATCTGCATCCGAGCCGAGACTGCTTTGCGCCTTTGACTCCAAAGTCCAATGTCCAATGTCCAAAGGGGGCCAACTGGCCATAGTAGTATTAGTATTTAGGAGTACTCCATTTATAGTATATATAGTAATATAAATCCGGCATGCATCAGCAAAAGGAATTGGAGCAGCAAAGAGCCTGCGTTTTTTTTTTTGACATCCATCACTATACACAGTAAGTACATGCATACGTACTCCTCCGACTGGCAGTAACCAAAAGGTTGACCACTGTTAGTCTGTTACAGTAACCATCCGTGTTTACCTTGTCCAACCGAAATCATGAGACAGATAGGCACTCACGGATTGAGAAATGAGATAGGCAAGCAGCAGCAGCTTCCGGGCGGTACTGTCGGAGATCCCCTCCCCTACCCGGATGTTGACGTGACGGGTCCAGGGTCCCGGGTCCGTCCGGTCAAATGCGTGTTGGTCCGTGAACATGGCTCCAAATGCAAGTGCAATTCAGATTTCAGGGACGTCCATAGTCAGCGAGGCTAAAGTTTACCTCAGGGCATAAGGTTATCAAATGAAAGTGAGGAAAGCTTTGACAGAAGACATACCAAAATCTTACCTTTTCCTAACTTTTATTGTGATATCATGATTGAGCCTGCCCTGCTAAAATTCAATGAACTTGCAATACAATATACCATATATTTCAAACAGACCGACTAACTAAAAACGACGCTTATTTCCAGCACAGGTACTAGAAAAGAAGTGCTTTGATAATGAGATACATATACCATATGTTTACCACGGTTAAACTTTGAAACTAACAGTATGAAACCAGCACCTAGAGCAAATAACAACTCATCAGTCTATGGCATGGCAGGAAACGCAAGAGCATATTTCTTTACATTATTTATTTCCATGGCAGCTTCGTACTACCTGTAGTACCAAAAAAGTAGCATATCTTTACAGCTAAAAAGACGCAAAGGGGATTGTCAACCTGCTGATGCTCTACCTCAATCTTCGATAAATCTTGCTAGTGATGTTTGTGGCTACAAAAAAATTGGTTCCATGTATTCCTCCATCTACAAGTGACATAGCGGCCTTTCAACCTTAGGTAAAATCTCATCATCCAATCTAGCAAACATCTTCTATGTGAATCGACCAAGAACATGAATGTCTCTTTATCATCTCATATGGTTTTTCTCTAGCACTACTACTCTATTGCTCTAAACTGTAATATCGTCTATATGTTAGGATGGATGACCGCGGTGGATGTACACGGGCTATCGAAGAGGGGTCAATACACAAATGAATGGATTGAGAAGGCCAATGATTTCATGACGAAGGCATTTGCAAGCGGACGGCGACATGCCCGGTGTCCCCAGAGGGAAGTGTAAGAACAAGGCAATGAAAACATATGAGGAGATGACTAAAGATCTTGTCAACAATGGATTTGTAGAGAACTATACCCGTGGACCATGCATGGTGAACGCCATCGTGCGAGAGAAGAGGTCGTGAGACAACGGATCGAGGAGTTTGATTCTGAAGCCGGGGTGGCAGAAATGTTAAATGACCATGACATGGCTTTCGATGAAGGAAGTGCAGAGCAGGAGCCGAAAGCAATCGCAAAGGCGTTTTACGCCATGTTGGATGCGGCACAACAACCCCTTCACGGCGCGCACCAATGTTTCTAAACTGGATGCCATTGCACGTCTAATGGTTTGTGAAGTCCCGATTTATTGGAGTAGAGAATCCTTCGATTAGCTGTTGATGATGAGTTGGCACCCTACTTCCGGATGATCACGTTACGCCAAAGAACACGTATGAGTCAAATAAAATCCGCCGTGCACTCAAGATGTAAATGAAAGCGAGATACATGCTTGTCCGAACGGATGCATCTTATTGAGGGGAGAACATCTTGGCGACGAAATACTTGTTGAAGTGTAAGACATCTAGGTACATTGAGTTAGAATCTGGTGATGGTCGGAAGAGCGCAAACAAAAAGTCGGCGCAAAGATCCCGAGGTACCTTCCTTTCATACCAAGGATCCAACGGCTTTTCATGAGCGAGGAATCCATAAAAGCAGATGACGTGGCACAAAAGCGGACACCGATACAACGACAAGATGATACATCCGTCCGATGGTGAATCATGGAAAAGCTTCGATCGGAAGCATACCGACAAAGTGATGAGGCTCGTAATGTACGCATTTACCGCGGCAACTGATGGGTTCAATCCTTATGGAATGGGTTCTTCACCATACACATGTTGGCCCGTATTCGTCATCCTCTCAACCTCCCACTGGCGTCGCCTTTCAACGGCAAAATATTTTCTTGTCACTTATAATTCCGGGACACCCGGGGCTAATATGAGTGTGTACATGGAGCCTTTGATAGACGATTTGGTCCATGCATGGGACGAAGGGGTAGTGACATACGACCGATTCACAAAGACAAACTTCAGAATGCATATTTGGTACCATTATTCCATGCATGACTTCACGGCTTATGGGTTATTTTTGTGGTGGTGTGTTCACACGAAGATGCCATGCCCGATATGCAAGTCAAGTGTGGAGTTCTTTTCGGTTGGAGAAGGGGGCAAGTTTTCTTCGTTTGACAAACATCGACAATTCCTCCCTCTTGACCACCCATTCAGGAGAGACAAGAAGAACTTTCGAAAAGGTGTCACAGTGGAAGACTCTGACCGGAAATGATGACAGGTGCCCAGGTTCTTGAGATGTTAGATGGTCTTGTGGTCGACAATGAAAAGGGGGGCTTCGTGGGATATGGAAAAGAGCATGCCTGGACACACAAGTCGTGCTTGTGGAAGCTTCCTTACTTTAAGGACCTCCTTCTTCCACATAACATTGATGTAATGCACACTAAAAAGAATTTCGCCGAGGCGGTCCTTCACACAATCATGGGTTGGGAAAAGTCAAAGGACAATGTCAAGGCTAGATTGGATCAAGCAATGTGTGCGATAGACCAAAGCTAAACATGTTGCCTCCCTTACGCGGGAAGTCATGGAAGAAGCCTAAGGCCGACTTCGTCCTAACGAGGGCCCAAAAGAAAGAAGTTCTTCAATGGTTCCAATCGTTGATGTTCCCTGACGGGTATGCAGCGAATTGGAGGAGGGGTGTGAACTTAAGTACCATGCGAATCACTGGGCTGAAGAGTCATGATTACCACATATGGATTGAGCGCCTTCTTCCGGTGATGGTTCGTGGCTATTTCCCTGATCACATCTGGCGAGTGATGGCAGAGTTGAGCATGTTCTTCCGCAAGCTATGTGCTAAGGAGATATCTCGGACCGAGATTGAAGAAATGGAAAGAATGGCCCCGGTGTTGCTCTGCAAGTTGGAGAAGATCTTTCCCCCCGGCTTCTTCAATCCGATGCAACATTTGCTCTTGCACCTACCATATGAGGCAAAAATGGGGGGCCCTGTGCATGCCCGTTGGTGCTATCCAATTGAGCGATGCCTAAAGGTTCTTAGAACAAAATGCAAAAATAAATGCAAAATTGAAGCTTCCTGTGCAGAGGCATCCATTGTGGAGGAGGTGTCATACTTCACAACAAGATACTATGCCGACAACCTTCCTAACGTGCATAATCCACCCCCTCGTTACAATGCTGCCGACAATCAGTCGACCCTCAGCCTTTTCCGAGGGCAACTCGGAAGTGCAAGTGAACCTACCTTGAAGATGTTGAGCCTAGAAGAGTGGCGCTCTATCCAGCTGTATGTGTTGCGGAACCTTGAAGAGGTTGGCCCATACATCATGTAAGTTTTACACAAACTTGTTTCTTTTCTTGTCAGGATTTCGCATGCACCCATCCAACCCTCTAGTTAACGTCCGTTACATCAAATTTGTTCTCCTCTACCATCGTCCATCACGGAGGGAACCCACCGAAGCGGAAGTTGAAACCCTTCTAAGACATGGCGCGGGAGAACGAAATCCCACTTTTATTTGTTGGTTCAAGGAGGAGGTCTTTGTTCAATTTCATTTGTTGTTTGTACTTAACTCTCAACTTGACAAATATATAACGAATCATCCTACTTGAACTAGCAGGCCAAACCGACATGTCTATGAGTGCCGAGTTGAGGCAAGTTGCCAATGGATTTGAATTTAGGGTCAAGTCATTCTCTGTGCGATGTCAATGGATATCGCTTTCACACAACTCGGCATGAGCAGAGTCGGTCAATGAAAGAAGAACCACAAATACCGGTGTTTTCACGCCAGGCACAGATGGGTTGGACTACTATGGAATAATTGAAGAAATATACAAACTCAAGTTTCCTGGTTGTGTACCTCTTCATCCTGTCATATTCAAATGCCATTGGTTTGATCCCAAAGAAGTGATAAAGACCCACGAGCTTGGGTTAGTCGAAGTTCTAAAGTCATCCGTCTTGTTAGGAGGCGATGTGTACATTATTGGCCCAACAGGCCACGCAAGTTTATTATCTCTCATACCCGTGCCAAACCAAAGACCGTCTTAAGGCGTATGATGTTGTGTACAAGGTATCGCCGCATGGTAAAGTACCCGTCCCAAACGATGATGATTATAACATCGATGCAAACACATATGACGGAGAGTTCTTTCAAGAAGAAGGATTAGAAGGAGTTTTGAGATTGTCTTAGATGTAGATCTCGCAATGGAAGTAGACAATGATCGATCATTGTTGTGGGGATGATGGAGAGGAGGTTCACAACGCGAAGGACTTGTTATTACTTGAGCAACACCATTGAGGCGTGCAAAGGTCGCTAGTGATGAGACTTTGAGAGACGATCATAATTACGTCGACAATAGCGATGATGAGATTTTGGCCCACCTATCGATGATCTTGATGATTATTTCTAGTACATGTAAGATCTGTAGTACTTATGGCAATTTTATACATGTATGATACATTTACTTATTTTGCATCTCTTTTATACATGTATGATATATTTACTTATTTTGCATCTCTTTTATACATGTATGATACATTTACTTATTTTGCATCTCTTTTATACATGTATGATACATTTACTTTTGTATATGCGTACTGATAGTTTATTCCTTTTGTTGCAGGTGATTGATGGTGGGCGGTGGAATCAGGAAGCTTAGGTCGGTTATGACCTTCTTGGCCGGTGGCGAGGGGTCCAGCCTGAGGTGGAGGAGGAGGCGTGGCATGACCGAGGTGGAGGGCGTGCCTGAGGGAGGAGGAGGGGACGATGACGAGGGCGTGCCTGAGGAGGTGGAGCCCAGGATGGAGGAGGAGCCCGTGGTGGAGGAGGAGGGCGGCACGACGAGGCGTGCCGAGAGCCGACACCTCCTCCACAGGATGACGACCACGAGTTCGTAGCGGCCACGGAGGAGGATGAGGAGGAGGAGGAGACCAGGGAGGAGATAGCGGAGGCGGTGGAGGAGGCACGGAGGGAGGATGCTTCCGAGCGGGTTGAGCGCGAGGAGGATGCCGACTTGGTGGCAGAGGAAAATGGGGTGCCTACGGTTTGGCTGCGAGGGTCGTCGCGCCTCCCAGACTTACCCATACAGAGACGGCCAGTGATTCGACCATCCGGAACTAAGTAAGTAATTTTTGCATGTTAACACTAATTCTGAGTTTTTAAGTTATAATGAAACTAATATTCAATCTCAATAACTTTGTGCGGGGATTGGGAAATGGTGATCCTGTGGAGTCACTCTCGCCGAGTAAGCGGGATCCAGGTCTTACATGCGAGGCAAACTACCCGGGATGGTGAGGATCGATGGTGTTGTGCAGCCCGCCATGAAGTGGTCCCAGCAGCGCGCCGCCCGTGATCGGACCGATCGAGTGGCGGTGTTATAACAGCAAGGCCGACCGGGTGATGAAAGAGCTATGGGTGCGTGTTCATCGCACTATGCCGATAATAACATCACATTAATTGTATATTCTTGATCGTATTTGCTTGTAGGATTACTACACCTTGGCGGAGGGAGTACGAGGGAGGACGCGGATGGCGTGGTGAAGCAGTGCATGTTCACCGAGAAAGTGCGAGGATCTCTTCTACGAGACAAAGCTCTGTGCGGAAGAATTTACCATGCCCGCAGAGGAAATAGAGTCACCAAAGCGCAGGCAAGCGTGCACCGCGCCCTAACTAAGGAGCAATACTTGACGGTAAACATGAGATTACATCATCGTGATTAATTGCACTGAAATTGATTTATGATTTGTCATGTGCTCGTATGCGTCGTGCAGTGCCTCCCGCTTGGTGTGCGGGGATGGACAAGCTGGCGGGAGGCCATTGTGGACGCGTGGTTGAGTGAGGAGTACGAGCAATATCACGCCGTACGCTCACGTTGTCGTCGCGATGATGATGCAGGTTCCTCGCACAAACAAGGGCCCACTACCCTCAAGGAATATGCAGCCCGGATATGTACGCGGATTTCATTTCGTTGTTGCTACGCTAACCTCGAATGCATAATATCTTATTGTTGTGCTTCTTCCTGCAGACGCGGTTCCACCTCGCCAGAGTGCGCCTCGTTCAAGGCATATGCCTTGGCACACAAGGGCAAGGCAAAGGACCCCGACCTCGTCTACAACCCGGAGGGACCGCTTGAGGCATACTGATAACTGGCGTGCCTGATCGCCTCGGCGCCGAGTACACGGCGATGGCGAGAGAGATCCATGGGCGAGAATTTGATCCGAGCACCGGCCGACCTCGAGGGTGACATCGTCATGAGGTTGGGACCAGGTAAGCCACGGGAGGTACTATATGGGCAACAGCACCATAGACACGGCCAACACTCGAGACACTCGCCCAGATTAGAGCCGGAGCACGAGTTCGAGCCCCGCCATACGCCCACGCTCACTGCCCTGTGGTGGTAGCACTCGAGTTAGTTCTGTTGCATTCGTTGTCCATTCATTTTCTACCCGTTCTTTATTTGCATTCTAACTATGTGATAAATAATTGTAGGCCCAGATTGAAGCCTGCAGAGTCAGCAAAGAGCCTCACAGAGCTGAGTTTCAGGCCCTCCAAATATCGCACCAGCCGAGTTGGCTGTGAGGAGAGGCGCGAGTGCAGGCCCGGCTTGAGGCCTTCAGTGATCATGAAGGCCTGTACGAGTACATGGCCAGCTTTTCTCGAGAGCATGGGCCAGCCTCCACCGCCTCCGCCGCCACGCCGATGATACCGTTGGTGCCTCCACCGCCTCCACCGCCTCATGTGAGTCACTCTTCATCTTGAAAGGCTTTTTCAGTTCAGATTGTGCTGATCAACACTATCATGTTAGAACCTAGAAGAGAGTAGGATACATACATGTATAAGTTAGATTATTAGTAATATTGTTCAGACCTTGAAAGGCATCATGTTAGGTTCTACATGAGTACATAGGTGTTTGCCCAATTCATGTTGGTCTACTCGACCATGTGTGACGATATCTTGCACATAGAGGAGAACTAAACAAACAACTAACTTGATATGTGTTATCTATTATATGCCTATATATTGATGTCCTTTGTTAACTGGTCTTTCGAAGGAATATTTGAATTTGGCATACTACCTTATGATTAATTGACAAATATGTTTATTTTCTTTTGCTCCCTCATTCCGGGGACCTTCTACAAATTTGGATCGAACAACGATCAAGACTTGGACTTGTCTCCGCTTTCAGTAGGGCTCCGACCATGTGACAGGACCATGTTTCACTTGTTTGTATGTTGAACTTAGAAGTGGGTTGAACTTTGTGGACTTTGGACATGTTGATGGTGTTTGTGGACTTTGCATTGTGCTTGTGACATTTGTTGTAGCTATATGTTGGTTATAATGAGTGGATGTGACATTTGTGGACATATATGTGATATATATTGTCTATCTGTTGGTAACTGTGATATTCTGTTATAATTGTTGTTAATTGTGGCTGGATATGCACTGAAACAAACAAAAAAAATACTGTGGACAAGTTTTACCGAGTGTTACACTCGGTAATGGTGATGTTTACCGAGTGTTACACTCGGTAAAACAGAGAACAGAACCAAATTGGTTCTGATTCTGTTAATTTTGCCGAGTGTGCCATTTTTTACCGAGTGCCACGACCCCACTCGGATATATGTGCCATTTTTTACCGAGTGGAACACTCGGTAAATGAGTTACATGTTTACCGAGTGTTACCGGTACACTCGGTAAACTATATTAGGAAAAAAATATTTGCGGAATTGTTTTAATCATGAAAATGGTTATCTGTTTACCGAGTGCTATGTCTAACACTCGGTAAACGACGCCGTTAACGGCAAGCTTGGGGACTGACGACCGTCACGTCGTAGTTGTTTACCGAGTGCCGGCGTAGCACTCGGTAAAATTTATTCTCCGAGTGCCCCGTTAGTTGACACTCGGTAAACTAACTTTACCGAGTCGTTGTTTACCGAGTCATGTTTACCGAGTGTGGCACTCGGTAAAAAATTTACTGAGTGTTTATCCATATTTGCCGAGTGTTTATCACACTCGGTAATTAATCAGTATCCCGTAGTGAGTCCCTCATCCATCCACCTAGAAAATTGTACCAAAAAAAACAACACATTTAAAACGAACCGTTTAGATTTACTTGTAAGCTTCCTCCCTCCTTACTCAAATCTATCGGTTAAGATCGCGTGTGTCAACCTCCTCATCGTTCCCATCTCCCAGGCCTGTGGGCTTCAACGCATGCCCCCGCACGGCCTGCACACCGCCTACACGGCGACGCACCTCACGAGACCCAGGATTGAATCCCAAACTCACCCAAAAAAACAAAAAAGTTTCCTTCCAAAAACTTTTCTTCTTCGCGCAATACCAGAGCGACACGACGAAACCGTCTCTAGCCACACGAACGTCACGCCGACGCGCCTACCGCCTCTGGGGCGCCGCGCTGCAAGAGGGGAGCGGTGGAGTGCACGGATCCCGAGGAGACCTGAATCCTTTGCCGCCGCCGTCGCCTCAGCAGGCTACAGGTTTGTTCTCTTGTTCTAGCTGCAGGCAGCAGATGACCAGTAGGGTTTGCTGCGTCCGTCTCACGATGGGGAAAATGTTCACAGTTGAGGACGTTGCGGCTGGTATCGCGATGCCATCTCCGTCTTCCCTGCGGCCGGCATCTCTGTCTTCCCCATGGCCAGCAACCGAGCAGACAAGCGCGGCCCTCATGTCGGCGGCGCTCTCTCCTCCCTGCTTTGGCCCCCGGCGGCGGTTCGGGTGGTGATTACTCCCATGGAGAGCTCTGTGTCAACTTCGAAGAGGCCGTATGCTCTCTGCTCCCTTTGCTTCCCTTTTCTTTTCCCCATTTCTTTGAGTACGGGATTTTTTAGTTCTCCAGAGTGGCATGCGGCGCACCTGGCCAGCCTTAACAAGACGCACACCGTCATCTGGGAGGAGTTCAAGAAGAAGCAGGAGGTACACCCGCACTTTATGTGTAGTAGCTTTAGTAATCTGTCTCTTACTCATGTTTACAGCTTGCTTTCGTTCTTGTACTCCAATATTCAGTGTATCAACAGGCTCTCGTACTAAGGCTCTGTTCGGCAGGACTTATTTGTGGCAGCGGCTGCGGCTGATTTGTTGTGAGAGAAAAAAATTGTTACATAACTGAAAAGTAGGGTTTATTCTGGTTGATAAGCTCAAGCGATCAGAGCGTGAGTCACTTGCCTTGTGTTCGTGTACTAACTTGCTCATTGAAAGTCATGACCAAAATTTTCTCATGTTAGTTTATATTCTGATAATGGTTATTGCCTTTCTAGGTGGTATAGTAAGTTACTTTAGAGGAAAAGGCCACTGGCATAATTGGATATTTTTTGGCATCCTGAAGTTTTGCCCTGGCTGTCCAGTACATGCTCATTTCATGTGCCGTCCACTTCGGGTGCTGAAATTTCTTAACAAATCCATCATCGTATTTCAGGTGTTACATACTTCTATGGGTGACTCACTTGAGACTATATCCAGAAGACTGTCCAAAAACTGTGGAAAACTTCACTACCCATTGCCGGAACGGTTATATGACAATCTTATATTTCACCGTGTGATTAAAGGATTCATGATTCAGACTGGAGATCCTTTGGGGGATGGCACTGGTGGGCAATCAATCGGGGCACGGAATTTGAAGAAGAATTTCACAAGAGGTTTGTTTATTTTTTCCCATATACGGTACAAATAGGAGTATTTTTTCTGCATACTGTGTGGTCAACTAGGGGTTCTATAAGTTCTTTAATGATATAATTTTTTTTGTCTCCCGCCTTTGATCCAGAACACACGTATCCATTTTGCTTTGACTGTCTCCAATATACGACTTTGACCACACGTTTAATCTCGCATTTTGTAGTTATGTCATGGCTAGAAGGTGCCATGAGTAATCTTACCATTCTAATCTTTCTGAAATACTCCCTCCGGTTCTCTAAAGCAAGTTGTTTTGGACATCGACACGGTCTTTAAGAAACGACTTTGACTGTAACTTTTTGCTATAAAATATTTATAAAATATAGTCAATATTTACTTTTATGAAACTACATTTCGAGATGAATCTACTTACATCACTTTCATATTTTCAAACTCAACCCAAAAGAAGTTATTTGTAGTCAAAGTTTAAAATGTTTGACTTAAGACAACATCAAAACGACTTGCTTTAGAGAACCAGAGGGAGTACGCCTGTGTTATGGCTTCTGCTAAATTGGATATAGCAAAGTACCCCCTCTGTCCCAAAATAGAGGACGCTATGAGATGCGTGCAGGTCAAACTTTCTCAACTTTGACTAAGTTTGTAAAAAATGCATACAACATTTATATCTTCAAATAAGTTTATTATAAAAATATATTCAATGATACTAATTATGTATTATAAATATCAATATTCTTTTATATATAATTGGTCAAAATTAATAAAAATTGATTTATCGGGAAGCGAGAACGACTTCTATTTTGGGACGGAGGGAGTAGCATGTATCTTATTGATACCTATGATAAACTGATGCAGATTTATTATTTGCATTTTAGTCTCATACTCATAATTGAATTTGTTCTCACTGCAGATAGTTGTTAAGAGTCAAATCCTTACTGCCTGGAATTGCAAGTTATAGATAGAACCTCATGCGGCAAGCTGGCAAGCAGCACGCATGGTGGTGTTCAGTTGTTCACATGGGGTGGTTCTTCTTGCTGGTACCTCCTGATCTTGAAGCAAAGTAAAATGGGACTATTTGCACTGTTCAGTCTTCAAGGACACGTGTAACCAAAAGAAAATCTGTCGTAGTAGTAAAATGTGACAATAGTAAAGCGAAAGCTCTGACCTTATACACACATATAAAAGGTTAGTCGGAGTCCCATAATTGGTGTTTCAATCTCATGAATGTTTAACTGAATGTGTAGCTGCACTGGATTAAGTTACATCTATATGCCAAATGCATAGGAGAACTGAACCTATTGGTGGAAAGGAAATATCTATCAATGATCTTGTTATATATACCACAACGTCAATGTCATTTGTTTGTGAATATGCGTTTCTTTCATTGGTTGATTTATTTTTTAGTTTTATGATTTATTTTTTCTAGACGCCACCGTAATGTTAGCACGGGCAATTGTAACACCCTAAAATTTGCCTCTTTTTGAAATAGAGTTAAAATAATTTAATTATGTATTTTTGTGCTCATGAAACATAGGAAAACTAAATTTTTCATTAAATTAAAATCTATCTTAAGGTAGCAACATTATTGTGCATACATACTGGTGCATTTGTATTTTTTTCCTCTGAGTGTTTTTAACTCAAAACTCAAAAGGATTTAAATTCATGTTTGAAAAGGATTTGAAAATGGCTTTGAAAAAAAGAAAAGAAAAGAAAACCCACCCTCTCCCTATCTAGCCCGAAGGCCCACTCCTTCCCCTAGGCCTGCTCCCACTCTCTCCCTCTTCCGCAGCCCACCTCGACTTGACAAAGGCCGAAGCCCAATAGCGAGCCGAGGCCCGCGTGTGCGCCTTCTCTCTGTGTGTGTAAGACAAACTGGCCCCACGCCCTCTCTCTGACTCATGGACCCCATAGGTCACTGAAAGCATCTAGGCCCCTAATTGGGTTTCGGTGATTAATGACAACAAGAGATTACTATGACTAACGTGTGTTTTGCAGAGGCAATTTAAGTTAGATTATGGTAATGGCAATTGATTGGGCAATCATGGTGGTCATGCCCCTGACGATGGAAATCGTTTCAGTTTTCAAAGGATGGACGACAAGGTTAAGGACGAACTAGTTCTAAGTGACGTTTGGTGTTGGAGAGACACTTAGAGTAGTTTAGGACTTTGTTTTTCCTTTGGCCGTACTATTAAGGGGGGTATGGACTAGTAGCTTGACCTAGGTGAGTCTAGTGGGTTAGGTGTGGTGCACACTTGTCAAAACTAGCACTAGGTAGCTCAGGAATAGCCCTAAGATCAATTGGAGCAAACTTCATTCACATAGGATTTCGAGTTGGAAGTGAATGGAGGGTCAAATGTTGACCGGACGCTGGTCTGGTTGTGACCGGACGCTGGAGGGTGAGTTCGGTCAGTTCATTTGATCAAACTGAAGTCATCTGGTTGCGACCTGACACTGAGTGAAAAGTGACCGGACGCTGGGTGCCTGTGTTCGGTCAACTCCAGAGAGGTTCCAGAGACTGAATTTCCTGACCGAACGTGTCCGGTCAGTGTTGATCGGACGCTGGTCAGGATCCAGTAACTGACCGGACGCTGAATAGCGAAGTGAGCAGACTCTGTGTTCCAGCGTCCGGTCAACATAAGTAAGGTTCCAGAGAGCATTTTTCGTGACCGGACGCGTCCGGTCAGTGCTGATCGGACGTAGGTCAGAGTCCGATCAGAACTTAACGGCTCTTTCTGACATAGTGGCGGGGATAACTGATCAGTGCATCCAGTCACCCTAACTAGAGCATCCGGTCACCCTGACCAGAGCGTCTGGTCATCCCGCAGAGTGCTGACTCAGCCTCCCAACGGTTTGTTTTGAATGAGGGGGTATAAATACTTACTCCGCTCGTCCATGGGAGGTCTCTTGCCCATTTGTTCAGCTGAGAAACACCTTGAGAGTGCCAAGAAGAGCAAGAGCCTAGTGAGGTGATTGAGATTTGAGAATCCAAGAATAAGGTCCTCATTAGTGCAAGGAGAGTAGCAAGTATGCATCCACCCTTCTCATTAGGCTTGTTTTGGTCAAGTGAGAGTTTGTGCTTGTTACTCTTGGTGATCGCCATCACCTAGACGGCTCGGTGGTGATTGGAAGTTTGGTGATCATCTGGTGGAGCTTGTGGATGACCCAACTCAAGTTGTGAGCGGTTGTGGGCGATTTACCGCGACGGAGTGTCGAAGAATCAGCCCATAAAGAGCACTTGATCCTTGCGCGGATCAAGGGGGAGCTACACCCTTGCGCGGGTGCTCCAACGAGGACTAGTGGAGAGTGGCGACTCTCCGATACCTCGGCAAAACATCGCCGCGTTCCTTTCCCTCTCTTTACTTTGAGCATTTACTTTTGTGCAATTATTTTCAAGTCTTTACATTTCTAGAATTGCCATGCTAGAGGAGGATTGGAACTTAGGGAGGAAAGCTTTTGTGCAGTAGAACAATAGAATCACATTCTAGGCACAAGGGGTGAAGTGGACTAAGTGTAGGGCTTAATTATTGCAAAAAAATTTAGAATTAGCCCAATTCACCCCCCTCTTGGGCATCTTGATCCTTTCAATTGGTATCGGAGCATCGTGCTCGCTAAATTAGGCTTAACTGCCTAGAGAAAGATATCCCACGGGGATGGACCTCCACCTATCTTTGAGGGAGATTATTTTCCTTATTGGAAAATCCGCATGGAGGCTTATTTAGAAGCTTTAGATGTTGGAATTCTTAGAGCCGGCTCACAAGGCTTCCCAAAATCTAAGGATCCCACAAACCTTCAAGGCGATGAAGTAAATTATGAAAAATGGAATGCAAAGGCTAGAAACACCATCTTTAGAGGCCTTTGCAAAGATGTTTTTAATCGTGTGCAGAACCACAAGGACGCCCATGCACTATGGTCGAACATTTGTGCGCTCCATGAGGGAACAAAGAGTGAGTGAGGAACGCTATCATCTTGTTATGAAAAAGCTTAATTCAGTTGAGATGCTTCATAAAGAAAGTGCTAATGAGGTGTACTCACGCTTAAATGTTCTTGTAGAGGAAGTCAATGGGCTTGGGCTCACACAAATGCAACCATCTGATGTTGTAAGAAAGATCTTTAGTGTCCTCCCCATTGACAAGTATGGGCATATTGTGACCGTGCTTCATCAAGGTGATCTTTCCACCGCTACACCAACTCAAATATTGGGAAAGATCAATGCACATGAGATGTATATGCACATCACACCACAAGATGGCTCTTCTTCCACCAAGAAGAAAGACTGCTAAGAGTTGATCATGAGAGCTCAAGTGATGATGAAATTGATGATGCAAGTCTTGCTCTCATGGTGAAAAAAACTGCTAAGATGCTTAAAAAGCTCAACAAGAACGGTGTCAAGTTTGATGGCAAGAAGAAGAAAGTCTTCACTAGCAATAGAAGGAAGCCCATCTCGGAGATGGATTGCTATAATTGTGGAGAACTTGGTCATCTAGCACATCAATGCCCCAAGCAAAAGAAAGAAAAATGCAAGAAGTACAAGGGCAAGAAAGATGACTCAAGTGATGAAGATGATGATGAGAAGAAGAAAAACAAGCCATACAAGAAGAAGGATTTCCACAAGAAGAAGAAAAATAGCAAGGCATACATCATTGGTGATTGGCTCACGCATATTGATTCATCAAGTTGCTTATCCGATGATAAAAATGAGAACGAGAAGGTGGCCGCTATTGTAATTGACTCTTCACTATCTTCACCGACACCAGTGCCGTCATCCTCTACACACCTATGCCTTATGGCCAAGGTGAATGAAAGGTACAAAATGATGATGATAGTAGTGGTGATGATCATGCTAGCAATGATGATAGTGATAGTGATGATGAATTTGAATCACCTTCCTATGATGATCTTGTAAAGTTGCTTAACCAATATCCTAAAATCATTAGAAAGACAAGAGCTAAAAATGAAAAGCTAGAACTTGAGAATGACTCACTCTTAGCTAAATATGACATAGCGGAAAAAGCTAGTGTTGAGCTTAGAGAAGAAAATAAAACTATGTCATCCAAACTCAAAGAGCTCAAATCCTCTAAAAAGGAATTTAAAGAAAAACATGATAAACTTGAGGGGATACATAATGAGCTCACCACTAGCTACAATATGCTAAAAGAAGAGTGCACAAATCTCAAAGTTAATCATGATAATCTTGTTGTCTCTCATGAATTATTATCCAATGAGCCACATGATGCTACTAACCATGTTGTCAAGATTGATATAGCTACATCATGTGATGACTTAATTGTTGAGAGCATTAAGCAAGGATCTAGTGGCAAAGGCAAGAAAGTGGTTGAGACCGACAACTATGATGAGTATGTCAAGCTCAAGCATGAGAATGAAAAGCTCAAGAAAGATCTTGAAAAGCTATCAACCACTAACACTATTGTGATAGAGAACCTTGATCATGATTGTGATATAGCTCTTGAGAATGAGAAGCTCAAAGAAGAGAACAAGAGACTCAAGATGGAGAAAAATCATGATGAACTTAAAGAAGAGAACAAGAAGCTCAAATTAGAGAAAGAACATCTCAAGACCGGCTTGAGCAAGTTCACAAGAGGTCAATATCTTCAAAGTGAGATACTCATGAACACCGTAATGAAGATGGATAGAAGTGGCATTAGGTATTTGGCACATCAAGAGAATAAATCTCAAGCTCAACACCACCACCAACAAAAGTCAAAGCCTAAGCCAAAGAGATGTTTTGAGTGTGGACAAGAAGGTCACTTTGCCCATGAGTGTCAAGCTCCACCACCACAACCCTTGCCCAAGCATGCTAGACCCTTTGCTTTCAATGCTCATTATATGCTTAGAAAGGATTCTAGTGGAAAAATGAAAGTCATGTTCTTAGGTCCTCCCAACAAGAATAGGCCTAAAAAAATTTAGATAGCAAACTCACTAGTTGAGAAAGTCAAGGGCCCTCATCAAGTTTGGGTCCCTAAACATCAAGCTTGATCTCTTATGTGTAGGTGAACTACAAGACCGATGGAAGTCATTGGGTTATTGATAGTGGTTGCACTCAACATATGATCGGTGATCCTCGTATGTTCACCTCACTAGATGAAGAAGTTATTGGTCAAGAAAGAATTACATTTGGTGACAATTCAATGGGAAAAGTTCAAGGATTGGGCAAAGTGGCAATATCAAATGATCATTCAATCTCAAATATGTTATATGTTGCTTCATTGAGCTTCAACTTGCTATCCATTGGTCAATTGTGTGATCTTGGCTTTCAATGCTTGTTTACCGAGAAGGAAGTGGTTGTATCAAACAAAGATGATGATCAAGTCATATTCAAGGGCTTTAGATACAACAACCTATATCTAGTGGATTTCACCTCCGAAGACATGCCTATTCACCAAAACATCACTTGGATGGCTATGGCATAGTAGACTTGCTCATGTTGGGATGAGCTCACTCAAGAAGCTAATGAAGAATGAATTGGTGAGAGGGTTGAAGGATGTGAAATTTGAGAAGGATAAGCTTTGTAGTGCATGTCAAGCCAGCAAGCAAGTTGCAAACACTCATCCCACAAAAGCTTACATGTCAACAACAAGAGTGCTAGAGCTCCTTCACATGGACCCATTTGGACCAACTACTTACAAGAGTTTGGGAGGAAATCTCTATTGTCTTATGATTGTTGATGACTACTCTAGATATACTTGGGTGTTCTTCCTTCATGACAAGACCAAAGTGGCATCATGTTTCAAGAAGTTTGCCAAGAGAGCATAAAATGAATTTGAAGTGAAGCTCAAGAAGATAAAAAGTGACAACACAAAAGAATTTGACAACACAAACATTGAAGCATATTATGATGAAGTTGAAATCAAGCATGAGGTCTCCGCAATATATACTCCTCAACAAAATGGTGTTGTAGAAAGAAAGAACCGGACACTCATCACACTCGCAAGAATAATGCTTGATGAGTACAATACACCCGAAGCTCTATGGGCGGAAGCTATCAACACCGCATGTTATGCATCCAACCGCCTATTTCTTCAAAAGTTTCTTGGCAAGACACCTTATGAGTTGCTCAACGGGAAGAAGCCTATCATTCTTCCGGGTGTTTGGTTGCAAATGCTACATCTACAAGAAGCGGCAACACTTAGGGAAGTTTCAAAGACGTTGTGCTATTGGCTTTCTTGTTGGTTACTCATCAAAGTCCAAAGCATATCGAGTATTTAATCATGCCATCGGCTTGGTTGAAGAAACATATGATGTGGAATTTGATGAATCTAACGGCTCCCAAGGAGCACATGAGAATCTTGATGATGTAGGTGACGAACCATTGAGGGAGGCCATGAAGAACATTTTGGTTGGAGACATCAAGCCCAAAGATGAGAAGATGATGTACAAGTGATTGATCCACCTTCTTCATCAAATGTGCCACAATATGGTGATAAAGATGGGAGAGTAGAAAATAAAGATACTTATGTCTCTCATGATCAAATGGTGGCACAAGCACAAGATGTTGCTGCTCCACAACCTCCCCCTCAAGTGGTTGAAAGAAGAAATTCACCTCTACTACAAGCACATCCACAAGATCTCATCATAGGGAGTCCTTCAAAGGGTGTAATGACTCGCTCTCAAAAACTTGCTTTATTTATTGAACATCACTCTTTTGTCTCTTGCTTTGAGCCTAAAAAGGTAGAAGAAGCTCTTCAAGATCCGGATTGGATAAATGTCATGCATGAAGAGTTGAACAACTTCACCCGCAATGAAGTTTGGACTCTTGAAGAGCGACCATAAGGTGCAAGAGTCATTGGAACAAAGTGGGTGTTTCAAAACAAGCAACATGATTAAGGCATTGTAGTGAGGAACAAGGCAAGACTAGTTCCAAAGGGGTCTCTCAAGTTGAAGGATTGGATTTTGGAGAGACCTTTGCACTGGTTGCAAGACTTAAAGCTATTCGTATCCTCCTTGCATATGCATCTCATCATGAAATGAAATTATATCAAATGGATGTTAAAAGTGTATTTTTAAATGGCTTCATAAATGAACTAGTCTATGTTGATCAACCTCTCGGGTTTGAAGACCCTAGATATCCTAATCATGTTTATAAGTTGTCCAAGGCGCTATATGGGCTTAAGCAAGCCCCAAGAGCTTGGTAAGAGTGCCTTTAGGATTTCCTCATTGAGAAGGGCTTCACCATTGGGAAGGTCGATACCACACTATTCACCAAGAAGCTTGATGGAGAAATCTTCATTTGTCAAGTATATGTTGATGATATCATATTTGGATAATCAAATGAAGACTATTGCAAAGAGTTTGGTGAATTGATGTTGAAGGAGTTTGAGATGTCTATGATTGGACAGCCTACATTCTTTCTTGATTTTCAAGTCAAGCAAATGAGAGAAGAGATTTTCATCTCTCAAGAGAAGTATACCAAGAATCTTCTCAAGAGGTTCAATATGGATGAATGTAAACCAATCAAGACACCAATGCCATCTAATGGACATCTCGACCTATATGAGGGAGGTAAAACGGTTAATCAAACTCTCTACCGCTCTATGATTGGTAGCTTGTTATATTTTACAGCATCTAGGCCCGACATCATGTTTAGTGTGTGTATATGTGCTAGATTTCAAGCTAGTCCTAAGAAGGCTCACATGGTTGCCATTAAAAGAATCCTTAGGTACCTTAAGCACACACCAAGCATTGGTCTTTGGTATCCCAAAGGAGATAGATTCCAACTAGTTGGCTATTCCAATTCAGATTATGCCGGTTGCAAGATTGATAGGAAAAGCACATCCGAAGGGTGCCATTAGCTTGGTAGATCACTAGTGTCTTGGACCTCCAAGAAGCAAAATAGTGTGGCTTTGTCCACCGTCGAAGCGGAATACATTGCCGCGGGTGCTTGTTGTGCACAAATTCTTTTCATGAAGCAAACTTTGCTAGACTATGGTGTAGTTCTAGAAAAAGTACCTCTTTTGTGTGACAATGAGAGTGCGGTAAAGCTTGCTAATAATCCAGTTCAACAGTCTCGCACCAAGCACATAGATATCCGCCATCACTTTCTTAGAGATCATGTTGCTAAAAATGATATATCACTAGAAGGCGTAAGGACCGAGGATCAATTGGCGGATATCTTCACTAAACCGCTAGATGAGGCTACATTTTGTCGGTTGAGGAATGAGCTCAATGTGCTTGATTTTAGTAACTTCACTAAAAATGAGCTTGTGTTGTCCCTTGCATTGCATTGTAATATGCATCATGTTTAATTTTTGGTAATACACTTGGGGCTTGTCTAACATGGTTAAGATAACCGCCGAAAAACATGTGAAGAAGCTTAACCTTGGATCAAACTTGACAAGCAACTAGAATTACTTTCAAGTATTGCATTACATATGCATGTGTGTTGCTTTGTCGTTTCTTTTTGGTTATCTTTTGAGCATCCGCTGTGTTTGTTCACAAATAGGGAGAGCATTTGAAGCTTCTATTGATCATAAAACCCTATTGTGTAACCACATGTTGCTCCCCGCCCCTTTTATTGCATATTTTCTTAAGAAGAATTATAGCCTAAGGCAAAATATTTGAAAAATTGGAGGGTTTGAGAGAGGTCACTCACATCAGTCCTAATTGGTGTTTATTTGGGTCTTATTGAAGTTGGAACTTCATTAGGAACAGACAGCGTGAAGGAACATTGAAGATTTCTGAAAAAGGGTGACCGGACGCTGCACCGGACTTTGCTTCTAGTGTCTGGTCAGTTCATACGAACTGAACCGATGCACCACAGAAGTGACCGGACGCTGAACAATTTTCATCCTGCCTCCGGTGTGAAGTTGGTCGTGCGTCTGGTCAAACAAAAAAGAAGACCGACCGGACTCTATGAGTGTCCAATCATGTGGGACCAGACACGTCCGGTCATGACTTGAGGGGTTTTGGACCTCTTTGTTGTCGACCGGACTCCGAGTGGCAGCGTCCGGTCGTTGCCACTGGAGCGTCCGATCAGTGGAAATCGAGTAGATCTAGATTTCTTTCCTTGTCTGTCATGTGGGGGCCACCTTAAATAGTTTCTCCACCCGTGCCACGCTGCCAGTCCTAGCCTCGCCTACGCCCATGCCCTAGCCGCACCTCCTCCGTCGCACCCGCTCCGTGCTCCCGTGCCCTAGCCGCGCCTCTACCGCCGCGCTCGCTCCGTGCTCCCGTGCCATCATGGCCTCACATCGCCATGCCACCGTGCCTCGCCCCGTAGTCATGCCACCATGCCCGCACCGCAGCAGCGCCGCCGCACCCACGCTGACCTCGCACGCAATAGAGCTGACCTGTGCCTCCTTCATTGTGCCTGCGCCGCGCCCATGAGCTGACCTCACCCATGCCGATTTGACCTAGCCACGCTTGCACCCGTGACTGCATTGCATTGCCACACCCTCTCGACCGCCGTACCACTTCGCACCACAACCCTAACCCTAGCCCTTGCCGATCCTGGTGGTGCCCCGTGGTTCTTTCCTCTGCTGATTGGTCTCCGAATTATCGGATTTCATCAGGTAGCAAGCCATTGCTTTCAATTTTGTATCTACTGCTTGCTTCTTAGGGTTTCGCATCTCTAGATGAATATAGTGCTTATTTATATATCCTATCTATTCTATCGTTCAGCGAGTCGGTGCTGTTGCGGTTGTCTTTGTAGTTGTTAGTACACTCGGTGCTAAGCCCGTGAGTATGGATCGATGCCAAGCCTCGCAAGTGTCAGTTGTCAGTTGGCACTATCAGTGGCAGTAATTCTCTTTAGTTACAACAATGGCATGTTGCAAGAATGCTGGAGGTGGTCCCATCGATGAGGATCCAAGGCCTCCGCCTTACCTGACTGCTCAAGAAAAGGGGAAGGCGAAAAAGACAACAACAAAGAAGCAGAAGTTCGCTGATGTGGAGACTGGGAGAGCAGCAGCAGTGGCAGCCGTCGTAGAGCGAGCAGAGAGAGGTGGAGCTAGGAGTGGTGTTTGTATTGTCGATCAGCTATCACTAGCTCAGAGGGTCGCTGTCGAGAGGGTTGAGAGTCATCATGGTAGTCCACCTAGGACTGTCATGCTTGGAGGATGACATGTCGCTTTAGAGGAGAGTCAGCCTCAGGGGGAGACTATAGAACAGGCAACACAACCACAGCTTCGACACTTTGGTCGTACACGTACCTAGGTGTCATCGAGGCCTAAGACACAGAGGAGGGGCTCTCATCCACCTCCCATACCATAGGGTCCTCCTCTGGTAGTTCACTTTGACCTGAGGACAGCCAAAGCTAGACAGGTGCAGCAGCTCCGCTTTGTCCAATTTGAGGATTAGTTTCCACTGAGGAGGGATGAGCATGCTTCAGAGCACTTATATACAATGTTGCAAGAGGATTTCTATCATGCTTATCTAAACAGTGGAGTTGCCTTCAGATCCTAGAGAGTCTGCTCCATAGAGTCACTTGTTGTAGCTGTAGGCGAGCAGATTCATCCTCACCTCTCATATCTGCTAGGGTAGATAGATCTTCTTGGACAGACTGGACGCTATGTTCCATCGTGGGTTCATGAGTTCTACTCCTCTCTCTGGATTGACCCGAGGCACAGATTCATTCACTTTGCATTCAGAGGCCGTGACTACATGCTCTAGAGTTCGAGGGTCAGATAGATTCTAAGGATTCTAGAGTCCCTTATTCGCATTCATGAGGTATGCTATGGACAGACTGAGCCTCCGAGATGCCCTCACGGTGGACTTGTGTCACCCATAGATATAGTGAGACCTTGCTTCACAGAGCCATTCGGTGAGGGGTTGAGTAGGACTCCACAGGATCTTACACCTACAGCTTGACTCCTTGATGCTATTATGAGGAGGCCTCTGCTCCCGAGGATGGGTTACCATGAGGGTCTGACTCACATTCAGCTTTGGCTACTATATCACCTAGTGTCTGAGACTGCTTTTGATATTTGGGATGCGATACTATCAGAGATGGAGGGAACACTTGTAGTGGGCTTTAGGGGTCACCGTCAGCTGCCTTATGCTCATTTGATCACCATCTTGATTTGAATGGTGGTTACACAGAAGTCCCGTAAGACGATGGCAAAGTATACTGGTGCTACTACTGAGTTTCCACCATATAACATGACCTAGATGCTCCGTCATAGTAGACCGAGATCACCTCGTCAGCTAAGCGATCGCCAGAGGTGCCAGAGATAGCAGCTAAGCAGGATGAGATCATCAGGGGCATTGCAGCGATAGAGGAGGAGGAGCTTGATGCACAGTAGGCGGATGTGATTGAGAGCGACCCTAGTGATAGCTCTGATGATGACTATCAACCTATTTCACAGATGGCTCCTCGACCACACGACAGAGAGGCTAGTGGCTCTAGCTCTGCTCCACCATAGCCACCTCAGATAGACCCAGCTCTTCTTGCAGTACTTGAGCGGATGAGGCTGGACCAGGCATGCCAGGCATAGGAGACAGCAGCTGCACTTGCATAGGTTCAGGCTCGATAGGATGAGTTCTAGAGGCAGCAGTAGGCCATGTAGCAGTAGCATCTTATGATCCAGCAGCAGTTACATCGCTTTATGTAGCATGTTTTCACTGCTATTGGGGTTGCTCCTCAATAGTCCACACCTGAGCTAGGCCAGCCTGTTACCACCACTGCAGTGACTCCAGCTATACAGCCCAGTGGGCTTCAGAGTCAGGGACAACCATATACTTAGTTTGCTTCACCTACAGAGCAGGTGTCCTAGTGGTTTGCTTCTCCAGTGATAGCTCAGGGTCCTCACTACACTCCTATTGTTACGGGCTTCACTCCACCTCAGAGTTCTTCAGTGCTAGTGACAGACACCCCAGTATCCAGGAGTCTCAGTGCTACTTTCAGTGAGCTTACAGGGCAGCCTACACCTCTAGAGTTATGAGTCCCTATCCCTACCACAGTTGCTCCAGTTACCATGACTACTGAGATGCTCCTGTTGTCTATTGCATCATCCAAGCCAGTTGAGATTTCAGTGACAGCGATAGCGGTAGATGTGGCTCCACTTCCTATAGTGATACTTTCAGAGTCACAGGCCACGCTAGTTACTGAGTAGACCCAGACCGCTTCACTTTCACTTCTAGCGATAGAGAGTCAGACCGCTCAGAGTTTAGGGTCAGAGGATGGTGCTACTCAGTTCTAGATCTCTCACCGCACCTCAGCGCCCAACTCGTCTGCTCCTGCCCCGCCGTCCGACCCTTAGGTTTTGGTGCTTAACACCAAAGGGGGAGAGGGACCGAGTATGTTAGATCTAGGGGAGCATTAGATCTAGGGGGATCATGTGATTCATTTCATTTGGTTCTTTATGTGTGATACTTTATGCATTCATGTTTACCTTCATGCATTGCACTATATACATGTGATGGTGTGACTTATGTGACATGTGTGCTCTCTACATTGATATACCTTTATATGTCATGTCACTTGATTATGCTCATTTGCTTTGCTTCCGCGTTTTACTCCGATTCAAATGAGCTTTACTTCGTGCACTCATGCTTAATTCATATCTATTTAGTACACCATGTTGGCTTGGGTCATATAAGCATGTCCAACCCCTTTGCTATTATTGTCACAAGCATATATGAACCAAGCATGTTGAAAACCTCACTCATCTCTTTTACATACTCGAGGTTGTGTTGTCATCAACCAACAAAAGGGGGGAGATTGAAAGCATCTAGGCCCCTAATTGTGTTTTGGTGATTAATGACAACATGAGATTACTATGACTAGCATGTGTTTTGCAGAGGCAATTTAAGTTAGGTCATGGTAGTGGCAATTGATTGGGCAATCATGGTGGTCATGCCCCTGATGATTGAAATCGTTTCGGTTTTCAAAGGATGGACGACAAGGTTAAGGACGAACTGGTTCTAAGTGGTGTTTGGTGTTGGAGAGACACTTAGAGTAGTTTAGGACTTTATTTTTCCTTTGGTCGTACTATTAAGGGGGTATGGACTAGTAGCTTGACCTAGGTGAGTCTAGTGGGTTAGGTATGGTGCACACTTGTCAAAACTTGCACTAGGTAGCTCAGGAATAGCCCTAAGATCAATTGGAGCAAACTTCATTCACATAGGATTTCGAGTTGGAAGTGAATGGAGGGTCAAATGTTGATCGGACGCTGGTCTGGTTGTGACAGGACGCTGGAGGGTGAGTCCGGTCAGTTCATTTGATCAAATTAAAGTAGTCTGGTTGCGACCAGACACTGCGTGAAAAGTGACCGAATGCTGGGTGCTTGTGTCCGCTCAACTCTAGAGAGGTTCTAGAGAGGGAATTTCCTGATCGGACGGGTCCGATCAGTGCTGACTGGATGCTGCTCAGGATCCGATAACTGACCGGACGCTGAATAGCGAAGTGACCGGACTCTGGGTTCCAGCATCTGGTCAACATCAGTAAGGTTCCAGAGAGTGTTTTTCGTGACCGGACGCGTCCGGTCAGTGCTGACTGGACGCAGGTCAGAGTCCGGTCAGAACTTAACGGCTCTTTCTAACATAGTGGCGGGGATAACTGAACAGAGCTTCTTGTCACCCTAACCAGAGCGTCTGGTCACCCCGCAGAGTGCTGACTCAGCGTCCCAATGGTTTGTTTTGAATGAGGAGGTATAAATACTTACTCCACTCGTCCATGGGAGGTCTATCAATAGAATATCATCGGTAGTCCTCTGAGGGGTATCCCACGAAGGTAGATTGATCGGCAAAGATGCGTGTAATCGAGAACAAGAAGGCAACAGAGACACATGAGTTAGACAGGTTCAGGCCATCAGTATGACGTAATACCCTACTCCTCTAGACTGTTGGAATGTATTGGCTATCGTATGATATTGCGTGTGTTTGGAGGGGTTCTCTACCCGCCTTATATAGTCCGAGGGGTAGGGTTACAAGTCGGTTAGATCTAGGAGATAACTAGAAAGTAATAACATATTAAAGGAATCATGGGATCATATGTATCCTAATAGATCTCGTAGTATCTTCAGGATATCTTCCCGGTGTCTTGCGGGAGATGCCGAGCAGCGTCATGCCCTGCAAGGCTTCATCTTGTGGGCTGGGTTGCCCCTAGGGGCGCAACCCATGTGGTCTGCCGTGGGTATCCGGGGTCGTACCCCCCACAGCTAGTCCTCGAGCGCCTTGTATCCGTTGTGCAACGCTGTCTTGAGCTTGTCCGAGCAGGTGCGAACAAAGCTGAGCAGTCAAACTCATGGTCCAACCACTGTGATGATTTGCCGAGCAGTTGTGAACCATCGCCGAGCAGTGTGAACCGTCGCCGAGTAGTGTGAACCATCGCCGAGCAGCGTGGACCGATACCGAGTAGCGGGCACCAACGCCGAGCAGCGTGAACCGTCACCGAGCAGCGTATCCCAAGTTAGGCTTGCCATAAGGATGTAAGGAGCTCAAGTTCGTAATCGAAAATTTCCTCGCAGTGGACCAAGTGTGCCCACTTAGAGTCCGACCATGAGAAAGGGAGATAGTCTTCTTCAGCTTTTGGGAGGCGCGGAGTCTTCCAGATTAAAGCAAACACACTCACCGCTAGGTGAAGTGTGCCCACTTAGTCCCCGAGCCTGATAGTAGGTGACATAGTCACGTGGTGCTAGGGTCCAAAATGAAGAAAAGCACAACACCAGCCGAGCAGGCAGCCAGTCCCCGGGTGTAACCTTGAAATTAGAAAAGCACATTCACCGCAAAGTAAAGTGTGCCCACTTAGTCCCCGAGCCTAACAGTAGGTGACATGGTCATGTGATGCCAGGATCAGAAACAGCAGTCAACAGAAGAAAGTCCCAGTGTGGTGAGGAGCCAAGTCATGTTGATGATGCAGTCCCCAAGCCACAAGTGGAAATCTTGGAGAAAACAAATCGTGGAGAAAAAACTAGAGTAACGGCTGTACAGTAGTAATTATTGAGTCCTAACAGATGGCGGAGAAGTCAGCGAATATTCGGTGAGCAGTAACAAATTTGCGAGATAAATGGGCGATATGGGCTGTAGTTGTGCGAAAGCCTAGGTAAAGGCCCACCACGCCATTTTAGAGAATTCGAAGAGGCGCAAATCGCGGAGCAGTTTCCCAAAAACCCTCGAATGCGAAAGGTGGGGGGAGTGCTTTATAACTACGCCGCTGCACCCCACGCTCCCACCTTTGCCACTTTGCCATTTCATCTTCCTCCTCACGCACTTCCGCCGCCAAACCCAAACAAGATTTGAGAGATGGCGTCGAAGAAGGGAGCTAGAAACCTGAAGAAGGTGACCACCTGAGCCAGCCGCAACAACGAGTGGGTGCCGTCGAACATGGGTGAGGCGGAGGATCAATAGGATGGTCGAGGCAGGCGTCCTTTCTGACTGTGTTACCGCCGGATGGCGGCCAGCCAGCGGTGAGCCCTTCCTGATGCCGCATACTGACGAAGTAGTTGTTTTTGAGGATTATTTCTGGCATGGGTTAGGATTCCCCATTCATCCTTTCTTGAGGGAACTATTGGAGTTCTGGAGAGTGAGTCTGTGCAATCTCCACCCAAACAGTATCTTGCACATCTCGATTTTTATCCACTTCTGTGAGGCGTATCTCGGAGTTCTTCCCCACTTCAACCTCTTCCGTCATCTATTCTGGCTAAAGAAGAAGGGTGCCGACGGTTCAAAGGTGGCCGGTGGCGTTTATCTTCAACTCCGATGGAATGGTGGGCGAGTACATCACTGTACTGCTGAACACCTCGCTGAAGGGGTGGAACGCCAGGTGGTTCTACATGAAACAAATCCATCCCGCCATCCGCTGCGACGTCGACCACGTGCCGGAGAACCAGAGGAGCTGGTCGGAGAGGCCGAGCTATGCTGACATGGAGTAGGTGAGGGAGCTACTCAGCCTAATTAAGGGCGTGAAGATGAAAGGCTAGTTGGTGGTGGCGAGCTTCATAGTGCGCCGCGTCCAGCCCTGCAAGGAGAGGGCCCACACAGGCTTTGACTTCAAGGGGGACACCGACGGTACCCGAGAGAGGTAGGAGAGGCTGACAAAGGATGACGTGCTAGAGCGGGCCACAGGGCTTTTTGCTCCTAATGCCTCATTCAGCGTGTCAGGGCAGACGAGTGCCTTCAACTGCACGAACCCACCTCCTTAGGTAAACATCTCAATTGTTTGTTCCTGATCCTTTTTTATCCTGTAGCATTGCCGAGCAGTGAACTGATTCACTTATGGAAACATCCATTCATAGGAATGAGCGGTGTACTTCTCGGGTGTGCTGAGGGGCGATTGGCCATAGGCGGTTGACGCCCGGCCAGCAGCTTAGCCTGAAGAAGGTGCCGTTAGCGCCTTGTTGGATTTCGAAGGCATGGACACTGATCGGACAAAGAGTCCTCCCTCGGTGTCCGAGAAAGTCCAGGGGAAGAGGGCAGCTGCAGATGAGTCAGCCCAAAAGAAGAGGAAGACGATGGGTGCCACTCCCCACAAGCCGAGCGGCATCTCACTTGGCGGTGACTGGACCACTCGGACATAGAGTGCGGCCATGTCCGAGTGGTCGGATGACGATGGGGCTCCAGTAGCCCCTCCTCCGAGCACTAAAGCACCTTCGCACGACACGTTCGTGGAGGAGCAATCGAAGGAAGGGGAGGGAGTCCTCGAGCAACAGGCCAAAGGAGTCCTCGAGCAACATGCGAGGGGAATCCCGAAGCGGCTAGCGGAGGAGAGGCCGACGGCGAAGACCACGAGACCTCCACCATAGGGCACTAGAGTTGACCCCAGGGCCATGCCTGGGGGCTCGAGTAGGCAGCGTTGGTTCAGAAAAGTGTACCAGTAAGCCGACACATAAGTATCCTTGCCTTGGAGTTATTTTGTTGTTGGATCCTTATCGCGTTGGCGATTGCGAGTTGATCTGATGCAGAGTGAAGCGTACGGAGGAGTTAAATCTATCTGTCTAGACCGGTGAGCAACCAGGGGCTAGTACCGACATGAAGGCAATGCCGGCAGATCCTGTCCCAGAGTCCCTAGGTGCTCGGCGGCCAGCGGAGGAGTCAACCGCCACTGCTGATGAACTAGGCGGCAGAGAACGGTTGGCATCGATGGTGAACGAGCCAGCAGCGGTGACAGAGGAGCTAATGGCACTCCCTAAGGCACCAGAGGGCGTGGTCAGACACGCTATGTGGCCACTGAGCCCCCTGGTGGTGCCGCCAGCTGTGGAGGAGGAGGACGAGGTGGAAGAGATCGAACATGAGGAATCATGACCCCAAGCTATCCGAATCCTCCGCAAGCGAGGCGACAAAGTGGTGGTCATTGAGGAGGAGGACACCACCAGGGAGCTCAGAAGGCTAGAGTCCACCCTGTCAATGGCGATGAAACAGATCAAGGTTAGCATTGCGTCATCAATGTTCATCTTTTCCGTTGGAGATTGGAGGTCTTCATAGTCTAGGTGCTTTTGCAGGGGATAGCTTGGACTGCCAAACAACGGTGCCAACTGATCAAGAGGATGGAGCCCCTCACTGAAGAAAATGCAAAGCTAAAGGAGGCGATGAAGCTTATGGAGAAAAACATCCAGTGGGCCCAGCACGAGCGGGATCTTGCCGAGTCTCAAGCGTGGGATCTGGAATACCAGAAGGGGGCTCTATCCGAGCAGCTAGCGACTATGTCCGAGCAGTTGTGGGGCAGGTCCGAGCAGCTAGCCACCGTCTCCGAGCAGCTGACGAGTGTTTTCGAGCAGCTTGAGCGGAAATCCAAGCAGCTCAGAAACATCTCCGAGCAGAGAAAAGGTATGGCATCTCGGCGACTTTGCTTTGCATTGCTGAATAGTCATATTGTTGCCGATGACTGTTGTGTTTGTAGAGCAAGATGCGGAGCTCGGCCAGCTGCGCCAAACCATCAGGCAACTCTAGGAGGAGGAGAAGAAAGCGACTGGGCGAGCGGAGAAGCAAGCAGAGGAGCTAAAAGGTGAGTACTTCGTGGTCGGAGTTACTGCTGGAGTAATTTCTTTGCTTGATAGATCCTTGTGATGCCTGTAGAGTACCGTCAGAGAACCAAGGCATAGTTTGATGTGCTGGAGCAGGAGGCCAGGACCTAGAGGAGCAAACTCGACACCATAGTTGCCGGAGTCAAGCCAATGCTCGACTGCATCGACTTGGAGGTGGCTCCTCAGCCCGATGGCAGACCACCGCATCCAGACACCATCATCGACAGGTGCAAGGTGGTGTGGGAGAACTTCAAAAGCTTCAACCGCGATGCCACTATAACCACTGTTACACATGCCCTAGCGGTGGTTCAGTCCCACTACCTTGCTATAGACCTTCAAGCGATAGGTGCCGGATTCGCCAGAGGGACGGGCACGACGGAGCATCAGCAGCTGGAAGATGAGGTGGAAGACGCGGCGAAGAAACTGGCTAGTGACGTCGACCTATTCGGCGAGATGGACGGTGATGACAGAGCCCAATGATCTGCTCGGAGAACATTCTGTAATAACTGGAGAGGGTAGTTAACATGCGCAAGGGCGCAGACAGACATTTATGTATATGTATAAATGTTGTAAAGTGACATGTGCATGTTTATGCAGTTTGCTATTATTGCGGTGAAAAGATCATTGTAGTGTTAACACTAACACAATTATACATAGTATAAGTAGCGTCTGAGCAGTTAGTTCATTATTGAACTCTTGGCCTTGGCTAGCCCATAGTCCATAACATCGAGCGCAGAGCCCGTGCACGTGTAGGAGGAATAGGCGTGACCAAGAAATCGCATCCGACCACCCATAACGCAGAGCGTGGAGCCTGTAGCACGTGTAGGGAGAGATTGGAGACTGGGTCTTCTCCAAAGAACACATAGCGGAACATGCTGCTCGGTGATTGGCAAAAAATCTTGGAGATATACGTAGCATAAGTAGCGCCCGAGCAGTTGGTTCTTTACTGGACTCTTGGCCTTGGCTAGCCCATAGTCCATAACATCGAGCGCGGAGCCCGTGCACGTGTAGGAGGAACGGGCGTGACCAAGGAACCACAGCCGACCACCCATAACGTAGAGCGCGGAGCCCATAGCACATGTAGGGAGAGATCGAAGACTGGGTCTTCTCCATAGAGCACAAAACAGAATATGTGCTGCTCGGCGGTGGGCGAAATATCTTGGAGATATGGAGAAACGTGGTGGAGCATTTATGGAGATCATGTATTGGAGTTCGTTAAGTAGTAGCTTAGAGCTGGCGACCGCAAATGGAGATTAAACCATAATGGAGATATAATGGTGACAAATTATGGTGACCAAAACTTCATTCATTATGGAGTGGAGAATACATATCTAGAGCATTTTAAGGATAGAAACGTATAAGGTGCTTGATGTGCCATTAATTGGGGACATCGAGTCCGTCCAAGTCACATAGCCGGTAAGACCCTAGTCGGGTAACCTCTTTGACCATGTAGGGCCCTTCCCAAGGGGAGGAGAGCTTGTGCATCCCTTTGGTTTTCTGCTTTCTACGGAGAACGAGGTTGCCGACAGTAAATGAACGACCTTTGATGTTGCGGTTGTAGTATCTTCGCAAGCCTTCTAGGTATTTGGCTGTGTAGATACAAGTGATTAGGCGTTCTTCCTCGGCCCTGTCGACGTCCTCTATCCGAACAACTACGGCTTGCTCTTCATCATAATGTTCCACCCTAGGTGCTCAGAAGGCAATGTCCGCTGGTAGTATGGCTTCTAAGGCGTAGACCAAGAAATATGGAGACACATCAGTGCTGCGACTAGCTTGAGTGCGTAGTCCCCAGACCACAACTGGTAACTCTTTGAGCCATCTACCTAGATGCTTTTCTTCTTTCTAATATAACCTCTTTTTGAGGGCATCAAAGATCATGTCGTTCGCCCATTCAACCTGGCCGTTGGCTCTCGGATGGCCAACGAAGACATATTTGATAGAGATGCATCGGTCTTCGCAGAAGTCCCAAAAATGATGACCAGTAAATGTAGTTTCGAGGTCGGTAATAATGCTGCTCGGGAGACCGAATCTGTGGATGATATCTTCGAATAGCTTGACTGCCTTCTTTGCAGTAGCTAAAACAAGCGGTTTGTATTCCATCCACTTGGAGAACTTGTCGATGGCGATGTACACGTACCGGAAACCACCTGGTGCTAGATTGAAAGGCCCGATCATGTCCGGTCCCCAGCATGCAAAAGGCCAGGAAGATAGGATGGTCTGTAGTTCTTGTGCCGGCACGTGGATTTGCTTGGCAAAAAATTGACATCCTTCACAACATCGGACGAGGTCTTCTGCATCGAAGATGGCCGTGGGCCAGTAAAAACCAGTTCAGAAAGCTTTCTCGGCCAGGCTTCTCAAGGCTGTGTGGTTGCCGCAGGAATCAGAGTGAATTTTGAGAATTAGTTTCACTCCCTCTTCTTAGGTGATGCATTTCTACAGTATCCCTTCCTTGGCACTTTTCCTCATCAAGTCCCCGTCCACCAGCACGTAATGCTTGCTTTGATGGATTAGGCGTTGGGTTTCAGTCTTGTCGGCGGGTACTTTGGTGCTGGTGAGGTACTTGACAAAATGTCCCCTCCAATCGGCGGTCGGCGAAGGTATTGTAAGTACCAGCTGCTCGGTGGGGGGAATTTCTTGAACTTCCTTCTCTTCCTTAATGGATGGCGTAAAGAGATCTTGAACGAGGACCCTAGGCAGAATCGCGGCGCGAGAAGATCCTGTCTTAGATAGGTGATCGGCGAGCTAATTCTGATCTCGTACCACGTGGTGGTACTCGATACCTGTTTACACCAGAATTTGGAAGAAGGATTTTAGAGGATCGAGAGCTCCCAAAATCATGTCAGCAAGGAATCAATTGCGTGTGGATCGAAACCTACCGATTCGGATGCCGCACTAGAATCGGCTTTCTTCAGATAGCGCCAGCAGATAACGACAGAAGCTATGATCGGCGCTGGGACGAGACATGCTGGACTCTACAAAAAGGGAAGATTAGAGCCCAAGTTATCTTAAATTAGGAATGTTTTTATTTTATGCCAAAGATTGTAACAGATCGTGCTCGAGTAGGATTCATGTCTAGACTCCGGGTATAAGTATCAAACCCCCGGCTATTGTAAAACACACAATCAATCAAATATAAGTCAATTTACTTTTTCGGCTCCGGCCACCCCTTAGGAGTAGGAGTAGAATAGATCTCGGCGAGTTCTTCAGCGAGTACGGCTGCATCGATCTGGTCGACCTCCACTGCTTGTCTGTAAGTACCGTCATGGTTTATACCTCTGTTCGTATGGCTGCATCGATCCGGTCGACCCCCACTGTGACTCTGGTATAGGCTAGTTATCGACTCTTGTCTAATTCAAGTGTGGCCTGTGTGATTCTGCCTCACACCCCACTGCTTGAATTAGATCAAGGTCAAGTTATCGGCTCTACCTTTGAATGGCAGTCTTTGGTAGATTCATTAAGTTACCGATATTGCTTATTGCTTCCATTGTTTATCTAATTACAGCAATATCCCTCTGCCTGATTGAGATTGATCTAGATTGGTCTTATATCTTATTTAACCCATCGTTTGCTAATCTAAAATTGATCTAATCTACATCTTAAATGATGAGTTATGTTTTAATAGACTGTTTCATATCAATCTTAATCGTGCATAGCGTGCGGTTAAGGCATGTTCGATCTTGAGTAGATCTATTGGTTAGCGAGAACTGTTTCATGGCCCGTTATCACGGCCTGTGGGATTCTGCCTCTCACCCAACTGTTAACACCAAGGAGTGGGGATCGCTAGTTAGTAGATCCATTCCTGAGAAGGCATGACCTTAACTGTGTGCTATGCCTGAATCGGCTGTTTAGCCGACATCGAGCGCTTTCACGAACAGTTCACATTACGAGACCATTGAAGTAGAGATAAGTTGAAAGATATGTTAGCCCCATGATCTTATTATTGTATTACGGCCTACATGATTTTGCCTCATGCCCCACTGATATTAGTAATGAGTTAGGGTCGTCGAGTCTATTGTTGTTTCTACGGCCTGCATGGTCATGGCGATAGATAAGATCTAACACGTTCATTAGATTTATCTTTATTAAATGGTTAGGTGGTGTTGAATTGTTTCTTTATATAAAAAGGGGTTTGGTTACTTGTAATCATTGGCTCAGTACAAACCGATCATCATTGATATCTTATTGCCATTGATTAATGTTTGCTTAAATGATATTTATCCTGGATGATAACCGATTCTTCTTATATAACCCCATGAGCTTTAACCGATTTATTCTTATGAATATTCTAGAATCGACTATTTCGTCGATCTCCTCTCATATCGGCTTTCAGAGCCGCACATTCGGGACTGTCTGGCAACACCAGCACGTTCCGCCCTTAATTACTGATAAGCTTTCTCTCCTTATCAATTGCAGGGTCAAATTGACTGGCACGTCTCGGAAGGTTTGCGCAGGATCGACCACCCTTGCGCTGAAGCTAGACGGATCTGCTCCATCGAGCGGACCCTTCTGTCTTGCTGCGTGTGTCCTCGGCACAAGACGAAAATTCTATGTCGACCATACTGTAGAACTTCCCTTTGAGTTTCCTAGTTTCAGCACAATATGCATCCATCTTCTCACTGGAGTAGGACCAGTCTTTGTTGAGCTGGTTGATGACCAGCGTGGAGTCTTCGTATACCATAAGGCATTTGACACCGAGCTCAATGGCAATACGGAGTCCGTGGAGACATGCCTCATATTCGGCGGTGTTATTGGAGGTCGGAAAATGTATTCGTAGAACGTATGGGAGCTTATCCTTGGTCGGCCTAATGAACAGAATGCCAGCACCAGCACCATTGATGTTGAGGGCACCATCGAAGTACATCACCCAGTGCTCGGGGCAAGTAGCGGGGATGGGCTCTTGGATCTCGGTTCACTCAGCAACGAAGTCTACGAGCGCCTGTGACTTGATAGTAGGTCTGCTTCTGAATTCAATGAAGTGCCGAGCTCAATAGCCCACTTGATAATGCGGCCATTGGCCTCTTTATTGCGAAGAATGCCCCCCAGAGGGAACTCGTTGACCACGACGATCTTGTAATACTCGAAGTAATGGCGGAGCTTGCGTGACGTGATCAGAATAGTGTATAGCAGTTTCTGAACTTGAGGATGACAAGTTTTGGGCTCATTAAGGACCTCGCAGATGAAGTAGACCGAACATTGCACCTTATAGGCATGCCCGACCTCCTCGCGTTTGACGATGATAGTTGTGCTAACGACGCAAGAAGTGGCGGCGATGTAGATCAGTAGAGTTTCATCTAGTCGAGGTGCCGTCATGGTCAGAGGCTTTGTTAAAAACAACTTGAGTAGCTTGAAAGCTGTATCTGCCTCGTCCGACCAGGAGAAGCGCTCAGAGGCCTTGAGGAGTTTGAAGAACGGTAGTCCCTTTTCGCCAGGCGTGATATAAAGCGGCTGAGAGTAGCCATGCAACCTGTAAGCTTCTGTATATCTTTTATGAACGTTGGCCATTTCATGTTGGTGATGGCAGAGACCATGTCAGGGTTGGGCTCGATGCCACGGGCGCTGATGATGTAGCTGAGGAGTATGTCGGATGGAATTCCAATGATGCACTTTGAAGGGTTCAACTTCCATCTGTACCTTTTTAGGTTAACAAACGTTTCTTCGAGGTCGACGATGAGATTATCGGCGGTCATGGACTTGACGACCACATTGTCGATGTAAGCTTCGACATTGCGGCCTATCTATTGATCTAGGCACATCTGGATGGCCCTTTGGTAGGTTGCCCTGGCTTTCTTGAGTCCAAAGGACATGGTGGTATAGCAGTACGCATCGAATGGCGTGATGAACGACGTCTTGATCTGGTCATCTTCCTTCTGGGATATTTGATGATAGCTGAAAGGGTGGAGTATACAACCTCGTCTATCCGAGACAGACCAAAGGGGTCTTTAGGGTAGTGTTTGTTAAGATCAGTGTAATCAACGCACATTCTCCATTCTTTATTTTTTTTTGAACGAGAACAGGGTTTGCTAACCACTCAGGATGATACACTTCTTTTATAAATCCGATAGCTAGGAGCCATTTTACTTCTACCCTAATAGCCTCCTTCTTGTCTAGCGTGAATCATCAGAGTTTCTGCTTGATCGGTTTGGCGGTCGGTGAGACATTCAAGGAGTGCTCGATCTTCTCCCATGGTACCCCTGCCATGTTTGTAGGTTTCCAAGCAAACACGTCAGCATTGGCATGTAGGAAGGAGACGAGCGCACTTTCCTATTTGGGGTCGAGGTGAGCCCCAATCTTCATGGTCTTGGAGGGGTCGTTGAGGCCGAGGCCAACCTCCTTGGTTTCCTTGGACTTGGCGGAGGCGTGAGGAGGCTCTAGCGATGGGATCTCCAGGTCATCGGTGGGCACCGTCTTGGCATCGGTGACCACACTGGCCATCTAGATGGAGAGGTCGGTGGCTTTGGCCAGGGCGAGACTCTTTGTCTCGCACGCGTAGGCGATGGAGAGGTTGGCCCATAGGGCCAGGTCTCCTGCAAGCGAATGCATCTTCAGCACCAGATAGGCATAGTGCGGTACGTCCATGAACTTGGCCAGAGCTGGCCGACCAAGTATGGCGTGGTAGGTAGTGTTGATGTCGGCAACGTAGAAGTTGATGTGTTCGATGCGGTAGTTGCTAGCCATGTCAAACTATACTGGTAGGGTGATCTCTCCAAGCGGTTTGGATGCCCTACCAGGTACCACACCCTAGAAGGAGGAGTCGGAGGGTGTGAGATCTCCTATCCTGAGGCCCAGCTCCTTTAGGGCTCCGGCGAAAAGGAGGTTCAGAGCGCTCCCACCGTCGACGAGCCCTTTTCTGAAAAGCACTTTCTGAATGGTTGCATCAAGGACAAGGGGGAAATGCCCTGTGTAAGGGATGTCCGCCCACTGGTTGGCCCTATTGAAGGTGATGGGGACCTCGGACCAGGGGCAATAGCTGGGGTTGGCGACGGCGTCCTCTGCGTTGACAGCGAGTACCCGGTGAGTGGTGAGCTTCTGATCTCTTCTACTCTTGGCAGAGGCGAGGCCCCCGAAGATGGTGGCGACCACCTTGTCATGATCCAGGAAGGCATTGTTGTTGCCCCCAGGTGGTCGGTGGCCTCTGGCTCCGTCATTGTTGTTGTTGTCCAGCTTTTTAGCCTAGAACTCTTTAGCCAAGCCGAGGCAGTCCTTCATCTTATGCTTGGCGTTTTTGTGGAGAGGGCACAGGCCTTCGAGGATCTTCTTGTACTGCTCATCGTAGTTGCGCTTAGCATGAGGTTCATCAATGGCAGCGACGACGTGGTCTGGTCGGTGGTGGCGATATTGTCTGGATTTGGATCCTTCTGGCCGATCATGGCCGCTGTCCCAATGGTGACTGCGGTCATTGTAGCGGCAGTCGCTGTGGCGTCGGTCATCGCGTCGCTCGTCTCTGTGGTGAGTTGGGCAATGAGTGCCTGCGTCCTCATTGAAGCGTAGTTCAGCTTCTTCGGCATCGGCATACTGGTTGGCAGTCGTAATCATCTTGCCAATCCCCGTGGGTGGCTTGTGGTTGAACATGGAGCGAAGGTCGCGGTGATGGAGTCCTCGGACGAAGGCGGTGATGACCTCAGCTTCCATGATGTTGAGAATAGAATTCCTCATCTCGGAAAAGCGTCTGATGTAGCTACGGAGGAACTCGGACGGCTTCTGGTAGATGCGGTTCAGATCATGCTTGGTGCCTGACCGAGTACACGTAGCCATGTAGTTGTCAGTGAAGACCTTCTTTAGCTCTTCCCAAGATCCGATGGAGTCTGGGGCAAGGCTTGTGAACCAGTTCATCGTGGTTGGCGTAAGCATGACAGGAAGATAGTTCGCCATGACACTGGTATCTCCCCCAGCGGCACACACAATAGTGGCATAAGCTTGTAGCAACTATGTGGGGTTCATCCATCCTTCATAGGGCTCAACCCTAGTGATTTTGAAACCACGGGGCAATTGAAGTGTTCAGAGTGCCCTCGTGAATGCTGGGGGCCCTTCAGGATTGTCGCCGTCATGATCTGCGGCGTTGCCTACATCGAGTGGCTGAAGGGCTGAGTCCGGATCACCAAACTCTTGCTCATATTCTTAACGGCGGTGTACTTCTTCTTCATGGCGACTGAAATGGCGTTCATCGATACGTCGTCGCACATCTTAGAGATTGTTGAGGTGCGCTCGGATGTCCTGGTCGACCTCCTAGTCGTGTTGGCGAGGGTGTTCGATGCGGTTGCCCCTAGCTCTTCCTTGGAGGGGTTGTCCATCATCGTGGTGCTGGTCGGTGAAACAACTTTGGCTAGGGCGGCGATTGGATCTTGGGGCAGTTGATCGACGAATCAAGCTCGTGAAGTATGAAGGTCTTTGATCCTGGCGGATGTCGTTGACCTGGCAGTGTGCCGCTTTAAGCATGGCGGTGACCCTGGTGACCTTCGGTGTCTGTGGGAGCCGGGCGATCTCATTGGCGGCCACAGCCAAGTTGGCGCTTGGGGTCTTGTAGACATCATGGCCATCAACACCGACAAATTCATCGTCGAGGTTGCGTTGGAGTTGGCATGGCCTTCCTTGCGAATCGAGCTGAGCCTCAGCTAGCACAAGGCCAACCTCGTTTGCAAGGCGCTGAGCATGGTTGATGTTCCTATTGATGCAGGCGGCGCGATCCTCCTCGGTTTCCCCTTCCCGCGGGGGGCTGTTGATGCTGACGTTAAAGATTGCACCTCCATGGAAGGGAAGCAAGGGCAATTGCTCGGTGGTGGTTTCGGCGATAGTCTCCATAGAGCCCTAGGACTTAGAGTCCAAATTCTCCTCCAGGATGGTTTGGAGGGATGCTCTGAGGCGTCGGCCGACCTGTAGCATGTTGACAGCTGGCGGGAGCTGGTCGGCAATCTAGTCGACGAGAGGATGGACATCTCCAACCTGGTCGGTGAATTTGCCCCTTAGGGCATCTTGGTAGGTGGCGGCGATGCTGGTGAGCCCAAAGGGTAGGGCTATAACCCCTGGAGTTTCCCAAGAAGCCTCCGATAGATCTGGATTGGAGGGTGGTCGGTGCTGAACCAGAGTGGTCAGAGCCAATTCTATGATGGAGAGGCAATCGGCGAAATTCTGGCCAACCTGGTTGATGGATGCGATCAGATCGTCGTTGTTGATTTGCCTCCTCTAGTAGTGGGGGAGCGGGCGGTGAATTATCAGCAAAAATGACCTCGGAGGCGGTTCTAAGATCGGATCTGCTATCGCAGGTGTTGGGGTGATCGACGCAGTGTTGATCTGCACCAGCTCGATGAGCTCTCCGACTTTGTCAGCGTTGATGATCCACGAGATCAATCCGACCATAAAGATCTAGACGGGCTATGGGAGGGATGAAGCGCCTACAAATCGTACCATCTTGTTCAACATGGAAACAGCATGCACACCCCTACCTAGCACGCCAACCGTCAACAGAATATCATCGGTAGTCCTCCGAGGGGTATCCCACAAAGGTAGATTGATCAGCAGAGATGCGTGGAATCGAGAATAAGAAGGCAACAGAGACACATGAGTTAGATAGGTTCAGGCCATCAGTATGACGTAATACCCTACTCCTATGGTCTGTTGGATTGTATTGGCTATCGTATGATATTGCGTGTGTTTGGATAGGGTCCTTGCCCGCCTTATATAGTCCAGGGGGCAGGGTTACAAGTCGGTTAGATCTAGGAGATAACCGGAAAGTAATAACAGATTACAGGAATCATGGGATCATACGTATCCTAACAGATCTCATAGTATCTTCAGGATATCTTCCCGGTGTCTTGCGGGAGATGCCGTGCAGCGTCGTGACCTGCAAGGCTTCATTTTGTGGGCTGGGCTGCCCCTAGGGGCACAGCCCATGTGGTCTGCCGTGAGTATCCGGGGTCATACCCCCACAAGGTCTCTTGCCCATTTGTTCAGCTGAGAAACACCTTGAGAGTGCCAAGGAGAGCAAGAGCCTAGTGAGGTGATTGAGATTTGAGAATCCAAGAATATGGTCCTCTTTGGTGCAAGGAGAGTAGCAAGTGTGCATCCACCCTTCTCATTAGGCTTGTTGTGGTCAAGTGAGAGTTTGTGCTTGTTACTCTTGGTGATCGCCATCACCTAGACGGCTCGGTGATGATTGGGAGTTTGGTGATCATCCAGCGGAGCTTGTGGATGACCCAACTCAAGTTGTGAGCGGTTGTGGGCGATTAACCACGATGGAGTGTCGAAGAATCATCCTATAGAGAGCACTTGATCCTTGCACAGATCAAGGGGCAGCTACACCCTTGCGCGGGTGCTCCAACGAGGACTAGAGGGGAATGGCGACTCTCCGATACCTCGGCAAAACATCGTTGTGTTCCTTTCCCTCTCTTTACTTTGAGCATTTACTTTTGAGCAATTCATTTTAAGTCTTTACATTCCTAGAATTGTCATGCTAGAGTAGGATTGGAACTTAGGGAGCAAAACTTTTGTGCGGTTGAACAATAGAATCACATTCTAGGCATAAGGGGTGAAGTGGGCTAAGTGTAGGGCTTAATTATTCCAAAGAATTTAGAATTAGCCCAATTCACCCCCCTCTTGGGCATCTTGATCCTTTCAGTCAGCCTCTCCCCTCCTTTCTCCTACCACCCGTCACCCAGTCGGACTCCTGCTCGAGTGAAACACCGGCACCGAATCCTAGAATCCACAGGATTGTCTGCGTGGAGCGCACGCCTAGTCACCCCTATAAGAGCCGAAGCCCTAACCATGTCCGTATTTTGCATCTACACTGCCAGGAGCCACCCTAGCCTCGCCTTTTGCATGACTTTGGATCTCACCGAGAAAGCAAGGACACCGCCTAAGCCGCAGTAGCCATCGGCCGCCTCTCTATCATCCTCAACTTGTTGACGAGCTCAGTATTGACGTGGGGAGACCGAAGCCATCGTGGCTATCTGTTGCTTCTCCATCGACCCGAGCACGCTACCGAGCTTTGTTCTGCGGAAGCCATCGTCCGCCTCTTCGAGCCTCACGACGCCGCCAAGCCATCTCCATCCGTGATAAACACCTAGGTGAGCTCGTCGTCTTCTCCTCTACCTCCCCATGTCCTCCGTTGGAGCAATTGATCCTGGTGTCACCGTTCTAGCGGGGTGCCGAGACCCCGGCCATGGCGTTCACCGCCAGGAGCACTGTGCAGGTGACCCTTTTCCCCTCTCTTCTGTTTCCGGCCATCGATCTCGAGATGAACGGCTCAGATCAGGAGATGACCGAGGTCAATTGGTCAATTCCGGTCAGCAGCTCCTCTTTTGCAAAAGGCCCCCTAATATTTTCTGTTTTAGAATGCGCCGTCCCTGGTTCGATTTAAAATATGATTTCGTTTTATTTTAAATCGAAAATAAGTTCTGAATATTTACAAAACTTCCACCAACACTGTTTTCAACATATCTTCTCCGTTCTAACTCCGATTCAATCCATTCGAGTTGCGTTAGATTCGTAGCGAAGTAATCTACATGTTAATACACTTGTTAATCATGTTTATCACCTTTGATAATCTTGATCTATTATTTGGCATTAAAATCTTAAGTTTTCTACATAAAATCTTATTTAATTTGTAACTTCTCCGTTTTAGATCCGATTAGCGTGCTTTTCGCATCTGTATGGTCGTAGTGATGCGTAGAATCGTGTTTCCAACTCTTCAACTTCTGTTTCATTGATAGGTGTACTGTTCTAACATAGTTTTGTTTGTATATGCATGTCTGTTTGGATGCTTGTGTGGTGCTATATGATTATGTCCAGTTGGTGAGCGATACGTGGTGATCAAGAAGCAGTTTTTTGGAGGCTATGAATTAATAGAAGAAGGATCTGAGTTTAAGGCAAGTATAGCATGGGATCTTCCTTGTTGTCCTATTCACCTTGTAATCATTATAATTCATGCTGCATGTGTCTAAAATTGTCACCCTAAGGATTTACCTAGCACTTTGTTATATTGATACCTTGTCACCACAGGAACAATTGCATATGGGTAGTTTGCTAGTGCTCAAATTAACTAAACATGATGTGAATGATGACTAATGGCTTATGCAACAATGGTTAAAATTTGCTTTTTAGCAACTTGGATATAGGGCGAAGGAGCTCCTGGCTTTTATACTTGATGCTCTTGGCCCTCCCTAAGGACTTATCTGTTGGTAAAAGCTGGGACTTATAGTACAACCGTGAAGGCTACATGGCTCTGGCTTTAGTTTAGTAGGAGGACCTTTTCTAACTTGTTAGAGGTTACCTTTATGGCGCAAGAGGGGATTGCCGAGATGGGTATAGTGCGGCCTCTGTCCGTTAGTGTATAGGATGCACGTCATTGTTCCTCTCAGAAGGGGAGCTCTACATTTGCTTGCCGAGAAAACCTAGCGGCCATAACTTGTTAGACGAACCTTTGAAAGACTTTATAGTGAACCCTACCGACCTTCCTTGGAAGTGGGTTAAGAGGCTAGCTACCTCGGGTGAAAGGGCAAATCACGACTCACGGGTAAAGATGTACAACCTCTGCAGAGTGTAAAACTGTTATAACAGCCGTGCTCACGGTTATGAGCGTCCTAGAAAACTGACAGAATATGTATTCACCCTATGACGATAATATGATGTTAATATTGCTCTCATTAATTGATTATGTGGTTTATATGGGGCTTAAGCATAACCTGAGGCTATTAAATGATAAAACCATGACTCACTAAAAATGCTAATCGCAGTAAACCAGTGTCAGCCTTTTGAGCTTCATGACCCCATGTTATCTTGTTGAGTACGACATGTACTTATGCTTGCTTTATTTTCATTACTTGGATAAAATTCCTAGATGCGTACTAGATTGTTAGAGTCTGGAGGAGTTAGGCTTGTGATCAACCAGTCCGTTGTCCCTGTGGAGTATCCGCTGCTTGTATCTAAGGTTATATCTTTATACTAAGTACGTTATGTATTAAGTATTGTCTCTTGATATTACCTTCATTTGTAGCTATATGTGAGATTTGACTTTCTGGGCTCACATATGGTGTGTATTTAGTTTTGTTCTTAAAACCGGTGCTACAAAATGGTATCAGAGCAGTGTTGACTGTAGGACGCAAGTCTAGTTAGCACTGGTCATTTCTGAAAACCTATTTTGCTATAAAACTATTTTTCCACCTCCTTGACGCATTAAATTGAATATTTCCAATCCTTGTCCTATGATCTCCTCTCCTTGATAGCTCCCTTCATGCTATACTTTCTTATCTCCTTGAGTGGTTGTTCTTGTTCTTTTGCAAAACTTTCTAGTCTCACCTCTATTCAAATTACCAAAGCCCTGTTAAGAAGTTTTCCCCTAAGAATGCCTACCAAGTAGCTAGAAGGAACGATTAGTAACGAGCTTGTATTTCATGTTTGGATGGTTTGTCCTTATGTTCTGGTTGAGTTAGATCTTTGTAATAAACACAATGATTGTGGGGGGTATATCCACAATTTTATTTAGTTTTAGGCCTAAAGTATAAGGATCAATGGAATAAATAGTTTGGGTTCTCGCTCTTGTTCCCTGCTTTCTGTCCCCTGGAGCAGTCTGCTTCCAATGGCTTATGTTCACATCCTATGAACAACCAAAAATTCTAAGAAAATTCTGAGTGAAAGTAGACTTCAAGATCTTTCTTTTACGGCAAGAATCACCTTAATAGCTATTTTGGTTTGGGAGATATGAAAATCACAATGCGATACAACTGTGCTGTCCAAAACCTGGAACAGTTTTGCTTGTGCACTGTTTTGGACCAAATTAACTGCAGAATCTGGAAAAGTGTTCTACATGAAAGTTGTATAGAATTTCATCAGCTTTCCAACGGTATAAGCTACAACTTCATTGGGATAACAGAACTCGAGTTACAACTGTTTTACTGCACTGCTGTTTTTCTGCTCGCGAGGAATTTCAGATTTCTTGTTCATACCTTTGCACATGAGTTTCATTGGGATGTTAGAATGCCTTTATGTTAGTTAACTCACTCAGAAGAAGATGCAAGCTATTCGTTGGTGTCCCCTATTTGATATTTTCTTAAGGGGGTAGCCAAGTTAAGGAAGTGCAAGATGAAGGTTTCACGCGTTCTAGTTCTTCACTCGGAACCATCAGCTATCTCTATGGTTGAGAGATCACCATCAAGCGCAGATTGATAATTTGTTGGATTATCTACAAGGAACTCAAGTGCTCGTCGAGATTGGTCTTCGATTCGAACTATCATCTATTGGGAGTTCAACCTTCAACATACCCAAGACAAGTTGACATGGATGACAAAGGAAGGAGATATTGGACATCTACAATCAGAGACTCAGAAATGTTTACCAAGTTAGAAAGTGAGCTTTGGTTGAAGGAAGTTATTTGCTTGGTTCAGATATCTCTAGTGTTAGAATTATGGAGAAGAAACTCAGAAAGTTAGTGAGGGTTGAATTACAACCTACCCAAGGATGCAGGTGTGACTCGGAGCTACCTTGGGATAATGAGATTCTATCAGAGGATCACTGGAGGCATTATAATCTTGACATAAATAGTGACATCAACATGGATTGTAGGAATCTAAAGGACATCAATACTAACTTGGGGATGAGCTAGTAACATCATCATTGGATTGGAATTGATTATGACTTGGAAAAGTGATATCACTTGGAGAAACAAAGGTTGTTGCCGATGTCCTTAGCAAAGGAAAGTTATGCTAAGAAGATTCGGACGACACCATGGGCTAAGAATTGTGTCTAAGATTTGAGCAACTTAACCTGAGCATATATAGTCATTGATGTTTTGAATTCGGTGATAGAACCTACTTTGGGCCAAAAAAGTAAGGAGGCTCCGTTGGAAGGCGAACATATGAAGAAAGAGACTTGATAGTATGGACTAAAAAGGAAAGGTGTCCTAGTGATTGGAGTTACCTGAGAGTTGTTTGGAGTACCTGTCAAAATCTTGGAATTAGATAAGCAAGTTACTTTGAGTAAGGTTATCAGAGTGGCGCAGCGGAAGCATGGTTCTAGGATTTGCCTCTTTTTGAACTGTATAATCAGAGTGGGCCCATAACCTACAGGTTCTAGGATCGGATTACTCAAAAAAGTGAATAAGTTTTCAAAGGCTGAGTATCCTTGTCTCGTTGGTCACCATCTTCCGAATCTCGAGGACGAGATTCATCTTAAGGGGGGTGTTACAATTTGCCTCTTTTTGAAATAGAGTTAAAATAATTTAATTATATATTTTTGTGCTCATGAAAACATAGGAAAACTAAATTTTTCATTAAATTAAAATTTATCTTAAGGTAGCAACATTATTGTGCATACATGCTGGTGCATTTGTATTTTTGCTCTGAGTGTTTTTAACTCAAAACTCAAAAAAATTTAAATTCCTGTTTGAAAAGGATTTGAAAATGGCTTTGAAAAGAAAAGAAAAGAAAAGAAAACCCTCCCTCTCCCTATCTGGCCCGAAGGCCCACTCCTTCCCCAAGCCGAAGCCCACGTGAGCGCCTCCTCTCTCTCTCTGTGTATGACAAACCGGCCCCGCACCCTCTCTCTCTGACTCATGGACCCCGTAGGTCAACCAGTCCGTTGTCCCTGTGGAGTGGAGTTTTCGCCCGAATAACGGAGTTGTCTATCCGCTGCTTGTATCTAAGGTTATATCTTTATATTAAGTACGTTATGTATTAAGTATTGTCTCTTGATATTACCTTCATTTGTAGATATATGTGAGATTTGACTTTCTAGGCTCACATATGGTGTGTATTTGGTTTTGTTCTTAAAACCGGGTGCTACAGCAATATACTAGTTTAATTAAATAGAGTATTTTACAAGAAGAAACAATAAACAAGGAAATTAATTAATTAATTAAAACAAACAAACAAAATGGAAGGGGATAATAAAGAAAGAATTAGTCAACTGCCCTACAACTGCAATGACAAAGATTGGGTGTGGACGGTGGTGTGGGTGGCCTGCCAGATGCCAACTCCAGCTTCCGACAGGGGAGGCTATATATCGAACCGGGTAGCGCTCAACCTCCCACCGACCCCCCGCCCCCAAAAAAATTAGGACACCATGTGGAATTGGGCTGTTTGCAGCCCATGCTCGTGTGCAGCGACAGGCTCGCTCCATAGTCCGCGCGCTCCCTCTGGTGCATCTTTTTTTTATCACAAAAGCTATCCTTTGCCCGTGTAATTTGCTGGTCTTCGTCACACGATATTTTTGGCTGTCGGATTTGCGCCTGCTTCGATCTATCCTGTTTGTCTCGTAGCTCCTCTTTCGGTCCATCCCCTGCCGCCTCGTGTCTCTCCACTGGCGGAGCTACATTAGGCCAACGTGGGCTTTGTCCCCCCCCACCCCAGTTGTGCCATATTTTTCAAAGGATCCTGCTGTTCTATAGGCTTCTAGCACACTTCTGATGGCATCCATGCAGCACTACTAAGCGCACCTGCAATTCTCCATGGCCATATGCATTCTCTCACTCACATCTCATTACCTTTCTGCACTACCAATGGCAAGCTTTCTCGATCGAAGAGAAGTGCATGCACATTGCGCACAACACATAGCAGTAGTAGCTAGCTAGAGCTCATGCAGCTACGTTTCTTGCCCCTTACACTATAGTTCAACTATACTTATAGTGCTTAATCAGGTATTATTGATGTATGTAATTCTAAGTGGAAAAGTTTATTAGGCACATGTATGTCTGATAGTCTGATTGGAGTATATTTACTGTTGTTTGTTTGATTCAATGCCCTCATATTTTTTTATTTTTGCAATCCATAGAATATTTCTGTTTTTTGTATTTTGTTTATTTTCATTGATTTGTTTGTTTCATGCAATGTCCTAAGATTTTTTTTTGGTTTTTGCAACCCATAGAAAATTCTCTTTTTGTACTTTGTTTATTTTATTTGATTTGTTTGGTTCATGCAATGCCTTCAGTTTTTTTTTGTTTTTGCAGTTCATAGAAATTTTTTCTTTTTTTGTACTTTGTTTATTTTTGGCGATTATAGATATACATATTTTTGTTGAAATTTCAGGTAATGTACTAGTACTTTGTATCTGAATTTGTGTATTGTTTGGTATTACTCCTTTTCAGTCTTTACTTTTATGGTGTCTATATGTCTATCTGTCTATTTTTCAGTTCTATTGCTTGACGCTGATATTAGTCTTTATGTCTTATCTTGTTTTTTGCACATATAATTTCTACATCTAGTACGTGTTAGAAGCATTAGTCATTTCTTATGTCCAACTACTTCTCTCCAACTGGTTGACAACAACTAAAGGTGGTCTAAAACTTATATTGTGTTGTACTTATTAAATTGTCATTCAGGTTTATACGATTTCAAGTTTTCATTTTTGGATTATCTGTTTGGTGTTTCTGATCTTGCTTTCTTCTTTTTAAATGTAGTAGAAAAATTTGTATCTAGTAAGAAAGAATGGCCCCACCTGATAATGCACTTAATTAATTTACTATCATGTTACTATGGATTAATTTTGTGCTTACACTAAAATTCAACTATACTTACAGTGGTTAATCAGGTGTAATTCTTAGGTATTATTGATGTAACTAGTACTAAGTGAAAAAGTTTATTAGGCACATGTTTGGCTAATAGTTTGAATGGACTACGTTTGGTTTGGTGTATTTTGATCGAGGCAATGCCCTCAAAACCTCTTTGGTTGTGCATTCCATATAAAAATATTGGTTTTTGTATTTTCTTTGAATTTATTTTTTATTTACACTAGAGTTCAACTATACTTCAGTTGTTAATTAGGTGTATTTGCTAGGTATTAGTGATGTATCTAATACTAATTGAATAAAATTATTAGGTTCATTGTTGGCTCATTGTTTTAATGGATTTTGTTCATTTTGATTTGTTTGTGTGAGGCAATGCCCTCAGAATCTCTTGGCTTTGCAAACCATAGTAAATTTCTGGTTTTTGATTTTTGCTTATTTGTTTTTATCTCAATTTCTCATGGTTTTGATCTCAATTTTTGTTCTTTTGTTTTGATCTTCTTTAGATTATCAGCTTGTGTATAAACCTTTTTTTTGCATCTGGTTTTATTTCTTTCTCTGAAATCTATGTGATTTGATTTCTTTTGTTACTCAAGTGAGAATTTTGATAGAATTACTTGATGTCTTCTGCTTTTGTTCTTGTAGTTTGTGTTGCATGAAGGTGGACGTTGGTGTTACATAATTTGAGTGATTTTAAGTCATGTTTTACTCGAATTCTGTTTCTAGTTATTTTTTAGTGATTTGCCCTTTTTAATCACTTGTGTGACTCAGATTTTGTTTTTTTTCATTTGTGTGATTTGTTTCCTCAAATTGCTTGAGTGATGAGAGGGGACAGATCACTCGAGTTTCAAATAGACGGATCTTTTTTTCGTATTTCGTGTCTCCCTCCCGTGCATAGTGTTTGGAAGTTAAAAAAGTTGTATTTCCTAAACCAAGTTTCAAAATTAAATTTTGATTGCACCATTGTGTTTCTTACAACAAATCCTTCAAATCATGATCCCACTTGGGTATATTTAGAATTTTTTTACATATATTATACGAAATATCATAAATACATCGTAGGACATCACATTAACACTACACAAACATCACAAAATATAGCATAGAACATCATATGTATACTACGTGAACATCACATATATCATGAAATATAAAAAATAAAAAAAATAAAAAAATAGTGAAGTTATTAATTATAGTTAAATAAAAAGAAAAAAAATGCTACCGAACATCATAAAATATATCCTAGAACATCAATGTATACTACCGAACATCACAAATAAATCGAAGAACATCACATTAACATTACACAAACATCACAAAAAATAACATAGAACATCATATGTATACTACGAGAACATCACATGTATCATGAAATATAAAATAAAATAATAAAATTAGTGAAATAATTAATTAGAGTCAAATAAAAATAAGAAATAATGTTGCCGAACATCACAAAATATATCCTAGAACATTCAATGTATTCTTACTGAACATCACAAAATACATCGTAGAACATCACATTTCTACTCACGGATATCAAAAAATATATCATAGAACATCACATCTATATTATAGGAATATCATAAAATACATCATGGAACATCACATATATACTACGTGAACATCTCAAAGTACATCATAAAACATCATATTTATACTACGTGAACATCTCAAAGTACATCATAAAACATCACGTATATACTATATGGACATCATATGTATATCATGGAATAATAAAAATAAAAAAAGGAAACACATGAAAACAAAGTAAATTACTAATTAAAATAATTAGTCAAAGTAAAATAAAGAAGAAGAAACAAGTGAAAGAAAAAATAATAACAAATGCTATGAAATATATAAATAAATTAATAAACAACTAAGTAGAACATAGGAGAAAATAGTTAGAGTAAACTAAAAAGAAGAAAAAATTTAAAGCAAAATAAAAATAAGAAAATCACCAAAAACATAAAACAATAAGCAAAAGAAAAAAGAAATAGAAGAAAAGAAAAGAAAAATAAAAAGGAATAAAAGATTAAAAGAAAGAAAAATAAAAAAGAATAAAAGATGATAAGAATAATAGAACACAACAAAAAAATAAAAGAGAAAACAAAAAGAAAAAAATAGTAGAAAGGAAAGAAAAGAAATAGGAAAAAAGAAATAGAAAAACAAGAAAAACTGAAGGAATGTACGTACATGGGAGGGAGCGACTCGCTCCATGGGCCGACTAGGCCGAAAAAAACTAAAATACAAAGCGGACTGTAACACCCTAAAATTTGCACTTTTGAAAAATATGATTAAAATGATTTATTTATGAATTTTGTGCTTATAAAAACCTAGGAAAATAAAATTTTTCATTAAATTAAAATTCATCATAAGGTTTAGTAACTGGTTGTGCATACATGTTGGTTCATAAAGTTTATTGTGATGAGTGGTGTTCATTCATAACTCCAAAGTAATTTGGAATGTTTTTGAAAAGTAACTTTGAAATTGGCTTTAAAATAAAAGAAAAAAATCAGAAAAATAAGAGCATTTAAAAAATTGTAAAATTTATTTTTGGAAAACTTACTAAAATTCCTCATTTTTACTTGAGTTGAAAAAGTATATTTGAAACCCCATTTGAATTAGATTTGGTCATGTTTGAATTTGGTTTTGAAAACAAAATGGGAAAAAAATTGAAAGTGGTAAAATGGAAACTCACCATCTCCCTCTATTCGGCCTGCTGGCCCAAGGCCATAGCCCGCTTGCCTCCAACTCTCTCACTCGCGTGGGCCTCTTGTCATCGGCCCAGCGCGATCTTCCCTTTCTTCCCATCTCCACCGCAGGCCTAATCCGCATGTTTCTTTTTTTCGTGCGGCCTTGATTTTCCCGCGTTGGCCTAGCTGCGTGCATCGGCCCAGCGTCGCCGCCGCTCCTCTCGCACGGCCTAGTTCACCCAGCCTAGGTCGCGCCGCACGCACGCCTTCCCTTCATCCCGCTGACAGCGCTGGCCCGCCCGTCAGGGTGCCTTCTTCCTCTCCGCGCCGTGTCCGCTCCGAACACGACCGCGCCGACACCGCCGTGTCCGGCTCCACTACGCCACGCATGCCATGCGCCCTACGCTTCCCGGCCCCATATAAGCCGAGCCGCACCTTGCATCGCCTCCCTATCCCGCACGAACGCTGTAGCCGCATCGCCCGAGCGCCCGTAGCCACACCACCACCTAGCGCTGCCGTCCGCCATACCTCGTCGAGCGCCGCACTGCCCTCCGTTGGTTCCCGCTCGCTTCTCTTGGGTCCGGTGAGTTTACCACACTCCTCTCTCTCTCGGACTTTTTCGTTCGAAAAACCATGCTCCATAGGTCAAGAACTAACGTCGCCGATGAGCACTCCTTGCTCCGCCGATGGCGCCGCCGTCACCCACCTTGCCGCCAGCCACTTACACCGCCGATCCAATCTCGGCTACCCGCATCTGATCCGACGATCGAGATTTCATCATACCCCTTCGTTGTTAGATTTACAAAAAGGCCCTTATAAATACTTGAGACTTAACCCGCAGTCCAAAACGGCTTTCCTGATTCTATTTTTTTCTTTTGAAAGCGTACTTTGTTTCGGTTAGATTGAAAATACGTTTTCACTTATTTACATATTTGCCACTGATTTTGTTTTAGCCATAACTTCTCTGTTTTAACTCCGATTTGATCCGTTCAACTTGCGTTAGGTTCGTAATTTCATAATATACATGTTCATAGTACTGTTAGATATGTTTTCAGCTTTTAAAATTCAAGATTAGATTTAATCTATTATTTTATTAAAGAAAATCTTGTTTAAATCATATCTTCTACGTTTTAACTCTGTTTTAGCTCATTCAAGTTGCGTTAGATTCATAGCGACGAGATCTACGCGTTATTAACAATGGTTACCATGTCACTATTTCTGGATTTTCATGGTTTAAACTCTAATTTAAATAATAATTATGTAACTGGGTTTTATAAATAAAATATGATTTTTTACTTTAGTATTATAATTCAAACTTAAATTTGACTTCATTTATATTATCTATAAAATATCTTATATATGTTTTTATATAATTAAAACATATGAAGCTAATAGTTTTATATTTTCTTTTAAGAGTAGATCTCTCGATAGTTGTATCTTTTTAACCGTAGCTCCGATTAGCGTGCCTCTGGCGTCTGTGTGTTTGTAGCGATGCGTAGAATCATATTTCAAACTTTTTTACTTATTTTTCTATGATTAGTGTAATGTTCTAATTTAGATCTATTGTTTGCTTCGTGTATGATTGCCTAGATGATTGTGTGGTGCTTTATGATCATGTCCAGTCGGTGAGTTATACGTGGTGAATCAAGAAGCAAATCTTTGAAGTTTTGGACTTAAAGAAGGATCTAAGTTTAAGACAAGTATAGCATGGGACCATCCTTGTTGCCTATTCACTTTTAATCATTTAATTCATACTGCATGTGTCTACCTTGACTGCCACTAAAGATTTCCTAGTACTTTATTACCTTGTACCTTTACCTTTGGGTTATTGCATTGGGTAGTACGATGCTAGTGCTCAACTACAACCATGATCTTGTAACTTGACTAATGTAATATGCAATAAATATTAAAAGATGCTTTTTAGCAACATGGAACAAGGGGGCTACAGTATTGGGCTATTTTTAAGGTGTTTTAGATTCCTCTCCCTAAGGACTTATCTGTAAATGATCATCCGGAACTTATAGTACAGCTGTGAGGGCTACATGGCTTTGGCTTTAGCTCAGTATGAGGACTTTTTCTAGCTTGTTAGTGGTTACCTTTATTGACGTAAGAATGGCTTGCCGAATCAGGTATAGTGCGGCCTCTGTCCCCTTGTGTATAGGCTACGCGTCATTGTTCCATCGGGAAGGGGGCTCTACATCTGTTTGCCAAGTGAATCTAATGGCCCTAACTTGTTAGACGAATCTTTGAAAGGCTTCATAGTGAACCCTATCAACCTTCCTTGGTAGTGGATCAAGAGGCTGATCACCTCGGGCGAAAGGGTAAATTATGACTCACAGTGAAAGTGTACAACCTCTGCAGAGTGTAAAACTGGTATAACAGCCGTGCTCACGGTCACGAGCGGCCTTGGAACCCTTACGGAATAGATGATGAACACTGATGATACTAATAATAAAGATGCTCATTAATGATTACTGTTTATGCAATTCATTATTCATGTTTACCTGATCATGTGTTTATGGGCTTGTGATGAACTTGTTGCCACCCAATTGCTAAAAGATGACTCATTAAAAGCTAAACACAGTTAAACCAATGTCAGCCTTTTGAGCCTCATAAACCCCATGTTATATTTATTAAGTACGACATGTACTTACGCTTGCTTTACTTTTTAAATTTTTGAAAAAATCTCGGATGGGTATCAGATTGCTAGAGTTTGGAGGAATTAGGCTTGTTATCAACCAGTCAGTTGTCCTTGTGGAATTAAAGTCTTCGCCCGAAGATCGGAGTTGTCTTTCCGTTGTTTGCTATCTAAGGTTATAATCTTTATACTAATACGCTATGTATTTAAGCATTGTCTTTTGATATTACCCTTATTTGTAGCTATATGTGAGATTTAACTTTCTGAACTCACATATGGTATGTATCTGGTTTTGTCCTTGAAACCGGGTACGACACGGACAGGGGAGCAGGAGGGAGGGGGTCGGCGCGCTGCTAGTGGCTACCTGGTTGGCAGCGAAGATTTCCGGTGCTACTGTGCATGAAATTGACAGTAGTGTCTATGGATGACCAAATCGGTGTCCCGGCCCATCAGTAGTCGGGCCGATACAGGTCTATTATTATTAGTCGTGCAGTATCATCGTACCTCTCTTTTTCCATAGGCTCTAAATTTGGCACAAGCAGGGGAACACTCCTGCCTTAGCCATACCGAGTCGGCCCATGGGCCACAGCTACACCACTACGCTGCCTTAGAGACCTGCAAGGGAAGAAATAAGTTAGGTTGTACATGAAAAACAATGAAATTCCAACAACTTATATATGTAGTAAGTAGGTTAGCGGGCTTGATTGGCCAGCTTGTAAGGGCGTCCCTACAGCTTGTCAAATAGCTAGCGAGATGTATTTTTATACTATCTTTAGGAGAGAGATCGCAAGAAATGAAGTCGCTAGCGCCGAGCAAATCGCTATACCCACACGGTTCCCTATAAAATCTGTGTCTGCCTATCTCCTCTTCGTATGTTTTGCATGTCTGTGCTTCTCTTTTTTATTTCTATCTTGTGTGCATGTCGCTGGCGATTTGGTGCAGTCCATTCGAGACACTAATCGTGCTGGGTTGAGCTAGGCGGACACACTGTGTCAAGTGACTGGCCTAGGCACCTTCTGTGCAACGGGCTAGGCTAGCACGAGCATATGACAGGCGCCAGCTCTTGCTATACCTGGGCCACTCCAAAACAGCGGGCTATGGTCTAGAACCGTTTGACCATCTATAGTGTTATCTACGGGAAATGCCTCGCGTTTGCATTAGCTATGCATGTCGGATTGGGTTGAACTAGCTTCTTGCACTTCAAGCCTACCCGGAAGAGGATCCCTATTATGAACCTAGTAGATAGAGATGCAGGAACTCAGAAAAAATCAACAAGTCAGAGCAACTACTGATTGATAACCAATGACGGATCATTAGGGATACAAGCAGGTTTGTCTATGAACCTGCAAATTTTTACGAGTTTTGCGAGTAATCCATATAATTAAGTCTATTTATAGGTCCGCGAATAAACCCCCTTGCATCCCAACATATCGAGGTGGATTCAAGCTCTCTATGGCAGGTTCATCTACTACAACAACTATAGCTACTGTAGGACATTTAGAAGGTAGTTACATATCAGTGCTGGGCCTCTCACGTCTACCACATCCTATTCGATTATACTAGGCGCATTTAGAATTAATTGACTTGGGCTATTCATTCTGCCTGCGCTACAAGCCATCGTTTCGTAGGCCCCGTCCAGGTATTCGCCTCCACCCAACTAACATCTCACCCTAAAAGAACCCAGTTAACATCTTTAACTACACTTGTTTCCTTATTCATTTTATTTATTTATTTATCAATTTATTTTCTTTCAAGGATTTTATTGGTTTATTCGAATCTCTGTTTTGGCACTAAAGGATTCTTTGGGGTTTTGCCTACCAGATGTTCCTTCAATTGGTGCTATATCTTATTGCTAGAAACAAGTACCTTTTACGGTCTTCAATACCTTATATACGGCAAGAGTGTTTGTAGTTGTTCATTTTCTTTGTCGCCTTTTCAAATAAAAGAGACGGCTAGTTTGATCTGTGCTGTATCAAGTTATCATTCCCTTATCCTAACTACTAGCTTCCTTGATAAATATCATATCAGATATGACACACTATATGATCCTAGAATATTAATCTTTTTTTTAGATATCTTCACAACCATGTGCGTCTTTAGATATCAGCGTCAATCTAGGCTTATGGGCTGGAGCATTCGGACGTTAAAAAATGATGACGACCCCTTTTCCGAGGATTGTACTAGGATGATCTGTCAGAAAGAATTCGATTTGGTTATCCATCGACGAAAGAGCCAATACTTATTGCTTATATTAGTCAATGGATAGAGACTCAATTGTAATTTATTTGGTCTTCTTTGCTTCCTGGTTTCGCTTTGTAACTCAACTCTTGTTTTCAAATATAATATATAACCATTAGGACACAACCCTTTCTGATTACTTAAGAAACAGCGTCGATCCGCGCATGTCAATGAAAAATTCAGTTCAGTAATGTGCCTGCCGCAGTTCCTCGTAATAAAAAGAAATCATTGATCATCTACCTTACCAGCACGAAGGGTCCGAGAGTATACGACAACATTCGAAGCAATGAGTAAATATTTTCCTATCCCTGTCCTGTTCTTATCCAAATCCTTTCAAGCGCACATGGGTTTAGATTCATCGCAGAGCTCATAAGTAGAATTTAAGTGTTTTTTTTTCTGAATCAAACGGGGGGAGAGCTTCCCCACCAAACTTTCATTTCAGAGTTCCAATTAACTGAATCGTACAGGAGAGTTACAAGACAGGAGGTAGTGGCGCCAGCTATTTAAGCTGTTTACATCATGATGACGATTTAGGCGCTTGCGCCAAACAACAAGGTCATCACAGAATTTTGAAATAATGCTACGGCTAGAGGAGGGTTCAAGTCTGAAGATTTCTCCATTTCTGGCATCCCACAGGCGCCACAGAATTGTCAGCAGCACAAAAGGCCAGAGCTTCGCGTCCAGTTGGGAAGGGGTTCTGATGCTCCAAATTTCTTCATCATTTAGGTTGGCGACATTGAAGTCCCAGCTTCTCCCATAGTTCAGCGCTGGCTTTGCAGGAGAAGAAAACATTGCCACAGAATTTAAGTGTGTTTTGGTTGTTTAAAAGGTTCTTGCTGGGCGCGACTAAGGAGGCCTACCTGTTTCGCTCACCACATACTTCAGAATAAAGTGGGATGCGAGGACAGTTTGAGAAATAAAAATGCGGCACAAAAACGAAGAACAGTTTAGGAAGTAAAAAAAGGAAGATTGGAAGAACCACCTCACTCTTTGTTACTCTATTAGGTAGAGATATAAGAGTAGTGTGTGTGTTGCCTCCATCATGTGATTTCCTTTTAGTTTATTCCAATCTGCTATAACGAGGACACGTACTACATATTAATATAAGTTTAGCCTGGTTAAACATGTGTCAAAGATTCCCAAGTACTATACGTAGCTAGGCATAGGGGCTTCCTAGGCAGTTGTCCCGTGTTGTCAATTGTCAGTAATACCAATATATATCTGGTGCTGCTAAAGGCCATGGTCATCGATATAATAAGAAGCACCTAGGCCTACTACACAGTTTATATTAGTAATAACCGGAAATATTTAATTTGATCGTACTCTTCACGTTTCGTTTTATCTGTCGTTATGGTATATATGCTAATGAAATTTTTAAAATGTGACTGGATTTGTAGAAAATATTAGCATTTATATCTCTAAATAAGTTTATTAGAAAAAATAAATTTAACGATCCATATAATAATATTTATTATGTATCATAAATATTAATATATTTTATATATATTTGGTCAAAGTTGAACATGTTTAACTTCTTAGTAAGCAAGAACATTGTATATAGAAAGGGTTAATACCAGTATAATATGAGTGATAAGGACTGGAACGGTGCGTGCATGTACGCAGGTCTCATCACCTTGTTGTCTAAGCTTCTTCTAAGTTTTTTTTTTGTATGGTCAAGACTGACTGCTTGACTTTTGGACCCAGAAAGTTCCTGTGCCACCTGGGGAGTCCCCGTCCATCTATCAAATTTTGGAGTTCAACCTGAACCCGCATCTGGAGAGAATGTTCCGTAGTGGGATCATTCCATCTCTCATTGACTTTGAACAAAACACCATGGTAAGATGGGATATCCCACCTGGGACGACCCTGTCCTCAAAACCAAACACTACCTTAGTGTGATACTTTACAATAGTACCCATCACCCTTAAACCAGAATATATAGGCCTTTAGAGAAACAAATAGACCGAATATAATGTTGCAGGAGATAGTTGTTATGTGCACTAGATTGTGGGGAGTTTGATTCTCATTCTCATTTTTTAGCCGATTATTGTAACTTATAGTAGAGCAAACACACCCTGAAATGCATGGGCAAGTACTCATAGTCATAGTATAGTATAGTGTGGATTATTAGTTAGGCGCAAGCCCATACTATATTCCCACATGTGGAGTACTTATCACTAAGCATATTTTCTCCATCTCGAAATAAGTGGACATCTCATTGTCTTGAAGGAAGTTATCATCCTGGAAGGCCAATCACGCCGCCTCACGCCAGCCGCGCTGCTCCCAGCTGCCGTGGACAAGGAAGAGAGAGGGGGAGGAAGAAGATAAGTCCCATTGACATGCGGGCCCAGCCTATTAGGAGAATAAAGGTTAAGCACGGTTCCCTATACTCCAAAAGTCTGTTTTGTCAATCCCCTTTAGCTATATAGGGGATTGGATATCCTTAATCTAGTGGAGATGATCTTAGTCCTCTATTTTTAGGAGCATTTTTTTCGCAACTGTGCCATTGCACGTATTTCATCAAGAGGAGGTAGAAAAAACAGGTACAAAGTAGGCAGCCCTCTGGTAATGATGATTACTGAGAAGTCAGTGCGGGAAAGGATTCACAAACACAACCGGAGACCGGCTCTTTGCCGAGTGCCAAGTGGATTGCCGAGTGTTTTTTTTTCGGGCACTCGGCAAAGAGCTTCTTTGCCGAGTGCGGAAAAAAAAACACTCGGCAAAAAAAAACCACTCGGCAAAGGCAAAGAAAATTTCAAAGCACATTTTGAAGTAGTAAATTAATTCAAATGAAAAAGTTTTCAACTACAAAGTTGTATAACTCATCAAAATGTACAATGTTTGTTTTGGTCTTTTCTTCATATGACAAAGTGAAAGTAAATTTGTTCACAAATCTAACATATCTCTCTTTTAGTTTATGAAACTACAAGAGAGATATATAAGATTTGTGAACAATGTTAGAACGACCATGTCGGATGAACAGATGACCAAACAACCAAAATAAACTTTGTAGATCTCGAAAAGTTATGAAACTTTGTAATTGGCAATTTTTTTATTTGAAATCATCTTGTCATGCAAAACTGTGTTTGAATTTCAAAAATTTGAAATTCGAACTTTTCAAACGACCTCGGATGGAAAAACAACCAAAATAAACTTTGTAGATATCGAAAAGTTATGAAACATTGTAGTTGGCAACTTTTTTATTTGAAATCATCTTGTCATGCAAAACTGCGTTTGAATTTCAAAATTTTGAAATTCAAATTTTGTAAACCACCTCGGATGGAAAAACTTCCTAAACTAAAAGTGTAGATCTCGAAAAGTTATGAAACTTTATAGTTTACAACTTTTTTATTTGAATTCGTTTAGAGCCTCAAACAAGCAATTTACACTCGGTTTAGTATAATACGTGGGGAACCAAAACGGAATTTAGACATAGGTGGCAGTGTGGTGCAGTGGTTAGAGGAGGGGACGCGCGAGGGAGAGGTCGCCGGTTCGAATCCCGCCGGCCATGTAGCCGCGAATTTTACGCGAAAAATGCCGGAGATGGGCGGGCGCTGGCCGGTAGGGGCCTCCACTGATTAAAAAAATTCCCATTTTTTTCCTATTTTTTGGGGTTTTTTTTTATTCCAACTTTGCCTTGCCGAGTGCCCAACAAAAAACACTCGTCAAAGACGCCTTTACCGGCCCATTTTTTTGCCGAGTGCAAATTGAGCTTCACTAAGTCCGGTAGTGAAACCTGCTATTACACAAGCCGCAGCACGACAAACAGTAAAGCTACAAAGCAATACTCGTAGGAGAAGAAGCGACTGCAAATGCCTGTAACCTGTGACTGCCCACTCTCTGGCTTCTTCGTTGATGAGTTGTAACAGAACACTAGGAGCCGACGCTGTCCCCTGGAACTCACAGAGAACGCAAGTAACAGTTGCCTGCAGCCCGTGGCGCCTTCCCCTTTCATTAATCAAGCGATTACAAACGACGGAGAGCTTAGTCTCCTGCAAGCAGATGAGGGACAAACATTCGTCTACAACCAACTGACGCACGACGTTACGACGCGCCCGGCCATTGAGCCCGCGCACGTTCCAGCATAACATTTTTTGTGTCGACGTAAGCAACAAGCATGCGACAGTAGAAGCAACCACCATTGGTCTACCGAGCCTCAACCTCGACGTCCTGAACTTCCGAGACAAAGTCATCGAAGGAAGTCATCATCCTGGAAGGCCTGGAAGGCCTCGTGTTTGCTTGCCGACAGCAAAGACACTCGAATTTCTTGAAAGCTTCAGAGTCAACAGAACGAACGGAGGTTGTGAGGCCCATCTTTACCATGAGAACTTTCTGCGCCTGCGCCGTGGCGTTGGCTGCCCTGGCTTTGCGGCCAGCCGACCACTCCTTCTCAGCGACACATCGCCTCACTCGATCTTTGCCACTCTACGCTACGGCCTCCCTGGGATTAACGGAGTCTGCAGTGGAACGCACAGGTGTTGCTGAAGCTCCAGCATGGAGGTCAGCGGAGCCGCAACTCCCACAGCAGCCACGCAACCCAGGTCTCCCAGCACAGCGGAGCCCCCGACCGGAACGCCATCGCCCATCGACCCCAGGAGACCCCGAAGCGGCTCTTGCACGGCGTGCATGGCCCAGGAGTTGGGACCAAACAGCTCCACGCCACAACGACTATAGATGCCCAAACGGTGGCCCAGCCCGGCCCGGACCCGGTGGAGCCATCGTGCCGTGCCGTGCCATCCCATTGGCTGTACCTTCGACCCAAGCACGGCCCAATGAGGGTCGAGCTGTGCCGGGGCGGCCCAAGGGCCCACTGAGCCTGTCGTGCTTCTGTCGGCCCCATAGCGCACAGAAAATCAAAGGAAAAAAATCATTCTTCAAACACACAGGAAAATCAAATCGACGTCGCTGCAGCACCCGTCTCCGCCATCGCTTCCACGCATGGACGGGGAGTCGCATCGCCGCGCCCACTCGCTGGCCGAGAGGGCCACTCCACTGTGGGCATGCGCTGGCTGCGGGGGCGTGCCGCTGTGTGCGTGCTGGCCGTGGGACGCGCTGCTTGTCGCGTGAGCTCCTCGCATCAGCGACGTGGAGTCGGGGTAGGTGAGAAGAGCGGCGAAGGGAAGGGGTGGGTGTAGCACCGAGAATGAGAGTCGAGGGATGCGGCGCGATGCGGTATCGAGGAAACAGGAGGCTGCTGGGAGAAAAAAAGGTTAGGATTCAGAGTATGTTATATATGGGAACCCAGTGGGCCACGTCAGGCCTGCCTTAATCGTGACGGGTTGTGCTGGCACGTCATGCTAAGGGGAAGCCCAGGCACGGCCTGTGCATCAGGCAGTGCCGTGCTTGGGCTGGGCCAAAACGTCGTGCCGTGGGCCATGCTCATAGGCCTCGGGCCATATGGCCATCTATACCAACGACCCTCATCAGGAACTTGGTTGTTGGGCAGGAAAAGAAATGTCGGCCCAGCATCGACCCCAAAAACACCTCGGTTGCGCAGCCCATTCATCCAGCAAGAAGGCACTACTAAAAAAGTACACTTCGAAGACGATTCATTTTTGTCATAATAAAGGCTACTAACGTCATGGAAACATATCTGTGACGAAGTTATGACGAAATTTTGTTCGTCACCTTTGTAACGTCATAGCTGTTGCACAGTGATAATTTGGTGTATTTCGTCACAGATATAGTTACAAACATGACGATTTTGCCCCCGTCACTGAACTGATTCAGCCGACGTTCCAGCGGACACGTGTTTGATGGAGGTTGACACGTGTACGATGGGGAGGTTGACACGTGTTTGATTTCATGGTTGACACGTGGCGTTCTTGTGTGCACTTACGTGGCAGCACGCGAGCGATGACATGGCAAGTGTTATGCAATGACGTTTGTTTTTCATCATAGTAATGTCACGAATTTCAAAATGCACCGGCAATAGCATTTGGGCCCACAGACTGAGCTCCACAAACTTCCATACATCATCAGATTAAATTACATTTATCACAAACAGTTTTATAGAAGTGACCGAGTCACTGTTTTACAAATTACTATTTGGCTCAAGCAGACCGTTTTTCAGATGGTCTACTGGATAGCCTGATTATTGGAAGCATTTTTTTCTCTCTCTTATTCTGCGAAACAAAAGAAGTAGATTTCTTAAAGGGAGAATATAAAATAAAAAAGAAAAGTTTTTTTCTGTACAAGGCTTACACATGGGCCAAAAGCCCAAACCTAAGGCAGCACGCCTGGTCTGCTTGAGCCTATGAATGTCCATGTTTCGGCCCCGAATGGGCCCAGCTCCTTCTCCTTTTACCTTAGCGCTTAAGCCTTCTGCAGTAGTGAGGGCGGGGATTGGATAACGTGCAGAAAATGGCCATCGACTCCGGCGGCGGCGGCGGCGATTGCAGCGGCGACGGAGCAAAGCGGCAGAGGGTGGATAAGCAAGGGGATCGATGCGAAGTGGTGGGCTCGGATGTGGTCCTGATGGACCGCATCTCTGCGCTGCCGGACGAGCTGCGGCAACGCATCCTGACGCACCTCCCCCTCAAGGACGCCATCTACACGGGGGCGCTCGCACGCGGGTGGCACAACCTGTGGAAGGGCCGGTGGGCGAACCGCGCCTCCCTCGAGGTGCACCCCTGCTCCCGCGACGCCCAGCAGAGGGAGCTGGACGCGTTGGAGCACGAACCGCGCCTGCGCCGCCGCCTCGACCGCTTCTCCCTCATCGTCCACATCTGGAAACTCCGACATTCTTTTATCACAAGCAGTCGCGGTCGGTGAAGGGGAAGCAGAGGCACGGCTACGGCACCCGACTTGACAAGGACGGCGACTGTGAGGACGGCGACAACTCCTGGCTCCTCAGGTACAGCTGCAGCTCGTGTGGATAACCTCCTTGCGCCGGCGCCGAGCTCGTGGAAGATGGCGAGGACGCGGACCACCACGGCTCTGGCTTCGCCTGCAGGGGCGGTCGGCGAAGATGACGAAAGCGTAGACCAACGCGGCACCGGCTCCTCTGGCAGTGATAGCGAGGTGGTTGTCTGACAGGTCTTTGCCCGGAGTGGTGGGGGAGGCGTGAATAGAGGCGCTCGGCTGGGCGTGGGACTGGGGCTGCACTGCACAGAGAGAAATGAGAGAGGCAGAGGAAGAGTCCACGTGAAAGAAACGCAAGAGAGAGAATAAGGGCCTGTTTGGTTACTACACCTTCTTCTAAAATTCCTGTCACATTAAATGTTTAGACACATGCATAGAGTATTAAATAGAGACTAATTACGAAACTAATTACACAACTTGTGACTAATTTACGAGACGAATCTTTTAAGCCTAATTAGTCCATGATTTGACAACGTGGTGCTACAGTAAACATGTGCTAATGGCGGACTAATTAGGCTTAAAAAATTCGTCTCGGAAATTAGCCTCCATCTATGTAATTGTTTTTTAATTAATATATATTTAATGCTCCTTATTAACATCTAAACATTCGATGTGATATAAATTTTAGGAGCGACTATAGAACCAAACACCCCCTAAATATCTGGATACCAGGGGCGCGGCCGCGGTTTCCACGAAACCGCAGGTGGCAGAGCGTCGCTAGACACGAGCTAGGCACGGATTTTGAATCTTAGCCCGTGTTCAGTTGCAAAAAAAAATTCCAAAAAAGTGCTACAGTATCCATCACATCGAATCTTACGATACATGCATGGAGCATTAAATGTAGATGAAAAAAAAACTAATTACATAGTTTGATAAGAAATTACGAGACGAACGTTTTGAGCCTAATTAGTCCATGATTAAACACTAATTATCAAATAAAAATGAAAGTGCTACCGTAACCAAATTCCAACTTTCCACTCAACTAAACAAGGTGCGGCTTTCGCGTCCATGCGCGCGCAGTCAAGTAGTAGTGGATGCGGGGACCAGTTGGTGGTTGACCACCCAACACCGGAATGCCACATGGCCTTGAGGTTTACTAGTCAGTGTTTGAGGGTGAAGAAGGAGAGTGTGGTCGTGGACTTTCAAGCCGGAGCATCGGATTTGGCTTTCTGGAAACCGCACACTAGGGGCTGGGCTAGGTGACGTGGCGCAGCCAATGGCTGCATGCCACGCGGTTCGGTGGGGGGCAACAAAGGGTTGTTGAGCATGTCGGCTGTGGTGTTCGGCGTCCATTTTTTTCCAAGGAAATTCAGCATCCATTTTGGCCAGCAGCAGCACACACAAGCATGCACGTTACACACGTATGTACTATATACACATATGTGTATATTTGTGTATATTTTAATTGATACATATTTGGTCAATATTAACTCAAATTTTGGATATGTATATTTGTTTATTTAAATTTTGGATATGTATAAACGGCTGAGGCAGGGGAGGTGGTAACCGGGCCTGCGCGATGTATTGGACCGATCTCGCAATTTGAATTTCAATACATGAGAAATTTAAAAAGAATTTTGGGATAGTAGATGATTTCAAACAAATGTTTTACCCTAATTATTTTACGGTAATTTAGGAATAGAAGGATGAATTATCCCTAGCAAACAAATGTTTTACCCTAACAACTCTAGGATATGGTAGAGAGTGAAATGTATGAGTATAAATATGTTTTGTATAATTTTTTTGAGTCTTATTGGAAATACACATAGTTCAATTAAGAATTACTTTCAGTAAGCATGCATAAATTCATTTAAATGATAGAAAATATCGAATAAGTTCTAAAATTTTTGAAACTCCTTTACAGCAACGTATATGTAGGCTATTGCTTGTTAAAAAAGTCTCGAAGTATGAAAGGCATTTTTCCTAAAGTAGCTTCACAACGATCATTCTCTATTTGTTTGAGAAATAAAAAGACCAATAAGCAGCAATAAAAAAGCAGTAAGAACGCCATGAATTGATACAACATAATTTTAGAAAACTTTTACAAAAAAGAATCACCACATTTGAAGCCAATATGAGAGAGAAAAACTAATTACAAGTTTTAGTCAGAGATTGAAAAGAGAAACCACATTTATTCAATAATTTAAAATTTTAAATTTCTATACATGATCAGTTACAAGTTTTAATTCTAGATATACGTTCTTGAAATTGTAGAAAATGATTTTTTACGAACACTAGCAAAAAAAATCATCCGATTTAGAGTTCATATGAGTTATATAAATTAATTTCAATTTTTATTCACGCATTAAAAAGTGAAAACTACTATTCTTATGATTCTTACGATGAGCTTCACGATCAAATTATCTAGAGGTGCATTACCTAATAGCTTTTATACATATAGAGTAAAGTGCAAGTGATTTTACAAAAGATGGCGTAGCTCAGTGGTAGAGCTACAGTTAACCACCCTTTTGGTCACGCGTTCGAACCCCGTTGAAGCAACTTTTATGCCCTTTTTTATATAGTTTTTTCCAAACTGGAGCATGTAAAGTATTATATTATGAAACAAAAACTTCCAACCATAAGCATGTAAAGTCTTTCATCCCAATGGTAAGCCAACTTGGTTCTAAACAAACAGGTTACGGGTTCGAAGTCCCAATGCTGCATTTTTATTGAAGCATTATCCAATAAGCAATGGCTATGACAGACATGTGGGGTCTGAATCGTGAAACTGCAGTTTCACTTCTATGACGAAGCTCAGTTAATTTATATGACTAATGTTTTTTACTTTGTCACAGTTGTAGAAAGGGGCTTGTCGGAGACCAAAATTAGCATATCCGAAGGGAAGGGGCTAATTGTCGTTAACATTAATTTATTTGAGCAGTTAAGAGCGTGATTTGGGGAGGGCTTCGCCTCGCTCGACCTCTGGGGTGGGCTCCGCCTCGCCCAACCCCAAGGTCGCGGGCTCCGCCTTGCCGTGACCCCAAGGTGGCGGGTTCCACCTCGTCCGACACCGAGGTCGCGGGCTCCGCCTCGCTCGACCTTTGGGGGCGAAATCCGCCTCACCCGACCTCTGGGAGAGGGCTTCGCCTCGCCCGACCCTATGTCCGCGGGCTCCACCTCGCCCGACCCCAAGGCCACAGGCTTCGCCTCCCCCGACCCCTCGGGTGCGGGCTTCGCCTCGCCTGAGCTCTGGCGGTAGGCTCCGCCTCGCCCGACCCCTCGGGTGCGGGTTCCGTCTCGCCCGACCCCTCGGGTGCGGGCTCCGTCTTGCCCGATGGGGTTCCATACTGCCGCTCACCACTCCAGGTCCAAGCGTATGGGCCTGGGTCAAAACTTTGACGCCAAGGAAGAGACCGGCACGCCCTGATGTTACCCGTGGCCATGACAGGACATACCTAGGGATTCACATCAGGAACAGCATCGGGCGTACCGGCGCTGTTTCGCCTAACCCCCGTACGAACGCTGACAGACGCGTCAGTTCACCACAACGTCCGCTGCGACGGAATGGAACGCCATGACTGGCAGGCGACGCCTGCGCATGGCACCTGTGACGGACAGGACCGTGACGTGGAGCTATCCCTGTTGACATCTACAAGGTCGGCGAGACCCGCATGAAGGAGAAGAAGGACCCGGCGATCTTGAAGGACTTCTTCTTCTCTCTCTCGTTCTTCTCTCTTCCTCCGCTATAACCCACGCTTTCCCTTGACCTATAAAAGGAAAACCAGGGCGTCCCATGAGAGGCATCTGACCAACGAACCGATCGAACCCCGAACTTATCAGAACACGACACAAGCACACGGCTGAGCAGCATCCGAGCTCTCAACACCCGTTCACTCTCTCCACCAGAGACTTAGGATCATTTCCCTCTCTCGCCCGTTTGTAACCCTTACTATAAACTTTTGGTGCTAGTAACAAGAGCAACAACGGTGAACTGGACGTAGGGATATTCTGCCCGAATCATTATAAACCTCATGTCCTCTAAGCACACCATCCGAGTCAGACACGCAATATTAGAAATTTACTCGTCAGTGGTAACTCGAAACACCGATAGTTGGCATGCTAGGTATGGGCCTTTTGCGCGTCTCAACATCCACACCAGGCCTCGGATGGCCAGTCACAATGTCAGCTGGGTCTCGGGCGCGCATGTGCGCTTTGGGAACCTAGACTTCATCATCACGACGGAGGAAGGGTTGGTGCTGGCTCCTGCCACCGTCCAACCTCTCTACTTCAATAGCCTCGACGCGATCACCAAGATGCTTGAGGAGCTGTAGCTGCACGCACTGGGGGCCCGCGCCCCTAGGGGCGACCGGCTCCTAAGCTTCAACTATGGGAGGTTAGAGCACCAGCTCGGCGCCTTCCTGGGACCCCAACCGTCCCAGGAGGACCTACGCCACCTTATCTTCTCTTTCACCAACGTCATGGCGCAGCTTGCCGAAGGAGAGCCCATCTCCCTAGAATACCTCATCTAGAGCGCTCCAACAGCGCTCCCGTCTGGTCTCCGCAACGCTGCAGAGACCGTTGGCCACCTTGTGGCACAACGCATGCCTCCATCCCCCGCGAACGACGAGTTCGTGGGGATGACCGAATATGTCATGGAGTCTTTCCATGACCTCCTCACAGGAGAAACAGAGTCGCCCTCTACCTCTGACTCCAGCAGGGAGAGCCATCACCCCTCTCTTGAATGTTTCATGGCAGGTACCCCCGAAGGACACGTCGAAAGCATCCACGAGGAAGAGGCTACCCCAACAAACAACCTCGACGATGAGGTCAAGGGAGATGCAAGGGCCCCACCTCGCCTGTGTGTGGAGCAGCTGAAGGCCCAGCACCAAGAGCGCATGGAAGCATAACTCCAGCTCGAGCAAGAACGCGTGGAGCTCGAGCGAGAGATCAAGCGCTATGGAGACGGTGGGCGCGCGCGCGCCATGGCCTGTGATGTGAACCAGAGGATCTTCGAGGACAATGATGCCCTCCCACACTTCACCCGGGCAAGCCAGAACATCGCTACTATGGCGGCCTTGCTCCAGAGGCTTCCGGGGCCCACGATGCCCAAAGACCTTCGGGCCCATCGTGAGATTCGCATGCTACTCGAGCATGCGGCGGCGTAGCAGGCCGAGAGCTCGCTGTCTCGATGACATGAGCTCGATGCCAGCCAGCGCATGCCCTCAGAGCGACCCAACAAGGATGCATCAGTCCACTAGGCGCCCCAAGGCGGCAGACCACGCACCACAGTCCCGGTGCATGAGCGCCTCGGCCGCTACCATGATGCGCGTGACATCCTCGACGCCCGCAGGCGTACCTATGGTGATGCATGGGAGGGTCCAGCCGTGGATACCACCCACATCGTGGCAGACGCTACGACAGTGACGAGGACTGAAGCCCGAGCCCTGACTTGCCGGGACCTCATGCCTTCGGCCGGCACATCCTCAACACCATCTTTCCACCGTGGTACCTACCGCTGACCAACATCCCAAAATACTCTAAGGAAACGAACCGAAACTATGGCTCGAGGATTATCGGCTTGCTTGCCAAGTCGGTGGAGTAGATAATGACGATTTCATTATCCGCAACCTTCCACTATTCCTAGCCAATTTGGCACGAACGTGGTTGGAACACTTTCCGCCCAACAGAATCCAAAGTTGGGCGGACCTGAAAGAGATCTTCGTGGGAAACTTTCAAGGCCATATGCACATCCTAGGAACCCATGGGATCTCAAAAACTACCATTAGAAGGCCGAAGAAACCCTTTGTGGGTACATCCGGCACTTCTCCCGATAGTGCAACGAGCTGCCCAAGGTTGCCGACGCTGACATCATATGAGCTTTCCTGTCTAGGACCATCTGCGAGTCCTTGGTCCATAAGCTGGGACATAAGGGCCCGTGAACCACCAAGGAACTCCTCGATATCTCCACTAGCCATGCCTTGGGCAAGGAGACGGTCGGAGCGATCTTCGACCGCCTCAAGGGCAAGGCAAAGCGAGATGAGGACGCCGACAAAGGCATCTCCAACAATCCTGGCAAGAAGAAGAATAAGCAGCGGCATGAGGGCTTGCTCGTGGCCACTGCCGACCGCAAGGGGGGTCGGAAGCCTACCGAGGGTACCCCGAACCACTTTGAGAAGCTACTCGAAAGGCCATGCCCGAACCATGCCTTCCCCATCAAGCATCTCTATAAGGACTGTGGCCTCTTGAAGCGGTTCTTGTCCGGTGGCTCCAATAAGGGGGAGCATAGGGGGGACCCCACACAGACAGCAGACGACGCCGAGGAGAAGGATGGTGGCTTTCCAACGCTAGATGGCTGCCTTATGATCTTCGGAGGGTCGGCAGCCTACGACTCCAAGCGCCGCCAGAAGCTTACGTGCCGCGAGGTCTATACGGTTGAGCCGGCTGCGCCCACCTTCCTCTGATGGTCAGAGTCCACCATAACCTTTGATCAGACCTACCACCCAGAATGCATCTCACAGCCGAGATGATATCCGCTTGTGGTTGACCCGATCATCGGCATGAAGCGGCTCAACAAGGTACTAATGGATGGAGGCAGCGGCCTCAACATCATGTACGCCGAAATGGTCGACGCCATGGTCATCGATCGATCACGCATCCGACCGACCAGACCGCCTTTCCATGGCATCGTGCCTAGAAAGCAGTCCATGCCACTTGGGCAGATCGATCTGCTCAACACCTTTGGGGATCCGACCAATTACAGGACGAAAACCCTTACCTTTGAGATGGTTGGGTTCCACGGATCCTACCATGCCATCCTGGGACGTCCATGCTACGCGAAGTTCATGGCCGTCCCCAACTACACCTATCTAAAGCTGAAGATGCCAGGACCATGCGGGGTCATCACCATCGACACCTCCTTCCAAGGCACCTACGAGTGCGAGGTTGAGTGCTGTGAACACGCCGTGCCAATCGTCGCCTCCAAGGAGCTTGCAACCATCAGGAAGGAGGTCGTCGAAGAAGCACCCAACCCCAAGCGGTCGGCCGGGTCTTTTGAGCCTATAGAGGGCACCAAGGAGGTCCTCATAGACCACAGCGTCTCCAAGGGCAAAGTGGTGCGTTTTGGCACCACACTTTCCTCCAAATAGAAAAGCGTGCTCGTCGACTTCCTCCGTGCCAATAGAGACATCTTTGCGTGGAAACCCTCGGGCATGCTAGGCATTCTGAGAGAAGTCACCGAGCACTCCTTGAATATTAGGCCAGGCTCTAAGCCAGTGAAACAGCGCCTATGTCGCTTCGATGAGGGGAAGCGCAGGGCCATCGGCGAGGAGATTACGAAGCTTTTGGCGACCGGGTTCATCAAGGAAGTATACCACCCCGAGTCGTTAGCCAATCCCGTTCTTGTACGAAAGAAGAGTGGGAAATGGAGCATGTCTGTTGACTACACGGGTGTCAACAGAGTGTGTCCAAAGGATCCGTTTCCTTTGCCACGCATAGACCAAGTGGTCGACTCAACGTCAAGGTGTGAAACCTTTGCTTCCTCGATGCGTACTCTAGGTACCATCAAATCACGATGAAAGAGTTCGACCAGCTCATGACATCTTTCATCAACCCATTTGGATCGTTCTGCTACATCAGAATGTTGTTCGGTCTGAAAAACATAGGGGCTACATACCAGCATTATATGCTCAAGTGTTTTGGGGACCTCATCGGGCAAACCATTGAGGTCTATGGGGATGACATCGTGGTCAAGTCCAAACGGGCTGACCAGGTCATAGCTGACCTAGAGCAGACCTTCGCAACACTCCGAGCAAACGGCATTAAGCTCAACCCTGAGCAGTGCGTTTTTGGGGTCCCAAGGGGTATGTTGCTGGGGTTTATCGTCTCCAAGCGTGGCATCGAAGCCAACCTAGAGAAGATCTCAGCCATCACAAGGATGGGCCTGATTCAGAACATAAAGGGGGTATAGCGAGTTATAAGGTGCCTCGCCGTGCTCGGCCGCTTTATCTCACGCCTCGACGAATGAGGTCTCCCCCTCTATCGGCTCCTAAAGAAGGCCAACAGTTTCGAGTGGATGCCCGAGGCCTAGGAGGCACTTGACATGGTCAAGCATCTTCTGACAAAGGCCCCGATCCTGGTCCCTCCGACCGACAGGGAACTACTTCTGCTCTACATCGTGGCCACCATGCAAGTGGTCAGCATCGCCCTGGTGGTAGAGTGAGAAGAAGAGGGACACGCTGATGAGTACAGGCCCGATCTTCCGAGAGGTAGCCGGTAAGTTCGATTTGTGGAGATCTCGACGTTGGCGATCCGGCTTCAAATCAGACGCGATTCGAACCCTGCAACCGTTACACCACTGCTCCGTTGGTTATCAACCAAGCACAACTTGATTGACCTCGCCAAGACGGCTTTTCCTGCAAGCGAATCGAAGAGCACAAGCAAGAAGGTAAAACACGCAATCTGATATTGCAAATATGAATGACGCGATTATCAATAGAGGGTTCTAGAACTCGGTTCCAAAGGACTAATCGACACAGTGGAGGAGATCAAGAACGGGGCCCCGGATCTTTGTAAAAGGATTTGTCACCACAGTTACAATGAACGATCTGGTTTCTCGATGGAAAACTAAACTCTAAACAAAACCTAATTGTGTAGCAGCGGCGGCGGCTGTGTTTATAGTCTAAGACTCGACCTAGGGTTGGGGACGGCCAGGGGTTGGGCGCCCACAACTTGGGCTTAAGGCCCGACACGATACATGGCCAAGTTGGCCCAAATAGGTGACGCAGCACCTTGCCGTGGTCACACAGAATGATCCATGGACCTTCTGGAGCTGGGACCAGATCCAAAACGACGGCGTCGTCGTCCCCTTTCCAACGCATCCAAGAACGGCCCGTTTCGATGTCGTATGAGAAAGTTATGACCAAAACAGTGACGACGTGTCTGCTGAATCCGAGGACGACGTGGCAGCTGAGTTGGGAACGAATTGCAACTTGGGGAAGACCATGGCGTCGGTGTGTCCAGCGTGGCGATGTCCTCATCATCCTCCCTTCTCGAATTGAGTCATCCTCGACTCCATCTTGGCGATGTCCTCATCATCCCTCCTTCTAGAATTGGAGTCGTCCTCGACTCCATCCCATCATCGTCGAACTCCTGCAAAAGGTTAGTGATGAGGCAATGCACCGGACATAAAAGGTTGACAAAACATAGTATAACATGGTGCATTAGGATTATCACATAACTCAGCAAAGATAGCAGAAGTTGTAGCAAGAAAAGCACCTCCTTTTAACTTAATCCCATTATTTTTAGCAATGTCTGTTGGAGGTTTATTTTAATCTCATTAGCATGTTTAATAATATCCGTAGGAGACAAAGGCAGCAATGTAATTTTCTTGTCCTTATGTATGATAGTGTATGTATTAGTTCTACCATGGTGTAAAGCATCATTATCAAATTCCCATGGTCGACCTAACAAAATGGAACAAGCTTGCATATGGACAACATCAAAATCAGCGATATCATGATAAGAGCACGTGAAAAAGCTAATACGTGCTTGATTTAGTTACCTTAGTCTTACCACTATTATTGAACCATTGAAGTTTATATGGATACGAATGTTGTCGTGTGGTCAAGCCAAGCTTGTCAACCAAATCTGAACTCACCAAGTTGTTGCAACTCCCGCCATCAATGATAGTGAGAACACGACAACCCCGCACAATGAGATACATGTGGAACAAATTGTGGCGTTGGATCTTCATCTCTTCTTCATGTCCCACACGTACTCAACACACACGCCGCACAAGAAGGCTAGGGTAGTCCATGGCAAAGAGCCACGGAGTCAATGGTGATGGCCTCCTTGTCGTGATCGCCCTCGGTGGGATCTGCATCAATGTTAGCAGCAAGGGCTAAATCATCTTCAACATCACTAGCACTTACATATCCATCCTCGGTAGCAATGAAAGCGCGACGACTGGGGCAATCCTTCATGACATGTCCCATGCGTTTGCATCGGTGGCAAATGATTTTAGAGCTGGACGAGGAGGAGCTAGTAGAAGCACCTTGAGTGCCACCTTTCTTCAATTTGTGGAAGCTGCGCATTAGACAATTTACTTACCCGGAAGAAAATGGAGGTGTAGATGGCTGTGGTGCAACAGAAGCTTGGTCGATCTCGGCTCGGGAACGCTGCTGAAAATTCCTCCCATTGTTAGACCACGAAAGGCTGGTGTTGTTTGCGTCCCTATACTTCTCGCTCGCCTTAATAGCAAGATGATATAATTGGGAAAAATTGCGCCATTCTTTGTAATCAAGTATGTTCTCAGATATCATGGTTTAAACCACCAAAAATCTAGCACTAGCATCATTATCATCTTCGTTTATACCACAACATGCTAAACCAATAAGCAATTCTTGATAGTATGCTTCTACTCCTTTATCACCTTGTTTTAAAGTTTGTAGTTTCAAACGTAAATCACGTTGGTAATAAGCAAGAACAAAACGAGATTTCATACGTTGCTTTAAAACATTCCAAGTTTGAGGCACAGCAGCAGCATTATTGGCATTGCAAAGATCACTCCACCAGAATAAAGCAAAATTAGTAAACTCACTAGTAGCAAGTCTAACTCTATGCTCAGCGGGAACATTATGAGAATCAAATTTTTGTTGAACAGCAAGCTCCCAATCTAAATATGCCTCTGGATCAACATTACCAGCAAAAGGAGGTAGACTAAATTTAATTTTAGCAAAAGGATCATTATTACCATGATTATTACCTCCCATACCACGACGATTGAAGTTGAGGCGGCGACGGGCACCACCGTCAGCATACGCATCTTCATCACCAAAAGCATCCGTATCTTCATCATCAGCATGATAAGGTGGAGGGCGTTGCTCAAGCTGTTCAATGCGGGTGACCAGATTGTTCACGTTGCGCGTCAGCTCGGTCATAAGATTGCGTTGTTCAGTCATGAACATTGTAAGCTCGCCCTTGGACACGCACTCATTGAAGTCCGTCGGAGTTCCTGCCATGGTTAGAAGATAGAAAAAGACAACACCAAAGTATTATCCCTATCAACTACAAGGAAACAAGTGGTGGTGGTGGTGATGGTGGTGAAAGTGGAATGCAAAATCACAAGCGGCTTACCACCGTCTTGCCTGTATTCTTACCAACGTCAAACAGGAGCAAAACCAAAATGGCGAAGCAATCTGTTGTGGAGCGTGGGTAACAGTTGCAAGATGAACCTGTGCTGACAGAAGAATATGTGGAGCTATGGGTAGGCACACAATATGACAGCAAGGATTAGCAATTAACGAATATAGATTAATGATTGTTCAATACGGATCCAAAGTACAAATCACAGGTGCTGGCTAGGACGTGTCGAGACGTAGCGCAACAAGGTGAAAACAAAGGATGATCGAAAGAACTCACAGAACAAGCAAATAGCCCGGATTTCTCCTTTTTCCCGGATTTTTCCAAAAGGCACTAGTAGGAAACAAACTTTTTTATTTTTTTTACTATTTTTTATATACTTTTCTCTGAACAAGGATCACAAAAGATGCAACCACAAAAATTGGCACCTACAACTGAGGTGGGATGTGGTCTACAGAAATTCAGCACGTTCTCTGAAAAGCGTGCAAAAACTTTGACAATTTTTTTTCTATATTTTCCCGAATTTTTTTGGCAATTTTAATGAAACCAAACAGGGCGAAGCCAAGTTTGGGTCGGCCCCAAATGGTGTCAAGAAGCTGCTGAAAAAATTTCAGATTTTTCGGATAAACGAGCGAAAAGTTATGCCTATTTTACCAAAGGTATCTCAAGGTATGTTTTCCGGGAGGCACAGCACGGCGGCGGCAGTTAGGGCAAAGCGTCCCGAAACTCTAACACCGATCACAGGATCGTCACTGTGACTAACAGCAGTAGGTATTCGCCTGATGATGTAAGGAGGGCTGCGATGCGAGCAAAATAAGAGTGGTGGCAACCTGTCTAGGGTTTTGGTGGCGCAAGAAGTGACACAAGGCGGCTAAGCGGGGCAAGTCGAGTAATGTGGTGGCTTCGACTTGTTGTTTGGGAACGGTGGATGGGATAGCGGCGAAAAAACAAAAATCACAAGAACAGGCGATTGAACTACGACCACAAACACAATCCTAAACCAAAGCAACAAGACTCGACCACGGACACAAACTCAACAACACGAAATCAAACGAAATTGCAAAGGCACAAAGGGCGATAGGACAGCGGAAATTGAAATATTTTTGGGCTTTTGTAGACTCTAGGTAATGAACAAATACGAATCTAAGGCAAACGAGATTATACCTCGCGGTAAACCTGAAATCTCTGATACCAATTGATGAGTACAGGCCCGATCTTCCGAGAGGTAGCCGGTAAGTTCAATTTGTGGAGATCTCGACGTTGGCGATCCGGCTTCAAATCAGACGCGATTCGAACCCCCGCAACTGCTACACCATCGCTCCGTTGGTTATCAACCAAGCACAACTTGATTGACCTCGCCAAGAAGGCTTTTTCCGCAAGCTTAATCGAAGAGCACAAGCAAGAAGGTAAAACACTTAATCTGATATTGCAAATATGAATGACGCAATTATCAATAGAGGGTTCTAGAACTCGGTTCCAAAGGACTAATCGACACAGTGGAGGAGATCAAGAACGGGGTCCCTGGATCACTGTAAAAGGATTTGTCACCACAGTTACAATGAACGATTTAGTTTCTCGATGGAAAACTAAACTCTAAACAAAACCCAATTGTGTAGCAGCGGCGGTAATTTGTGTTTATAGTCTAAGACTTGACCTAGGGTTGGGGACGGCCAGGGGTTGGGCGCCCACAACTTGGGCTTAAGGCCCGACACGATACATGGCCACACTACTACAAAACAAGGATATTGTAGCGCTTTCTTGTAACACATTCATCAATGTGTTCCGGTGAAATTTCATAGTAACACAAAATAGTGTGTTACAGACTTCGGTTGTAACACAAAACACTTTTTTTTATAAAAATGTGTTACTGGCAATAATTATAGTAACACAAAATCAATGTTACAAGCAAAATGTTACAAAAGTGTACTATGTTGTAACACATAAATGGAACATATAAAATGTGTTACAAATATATGCCCTATAGCAACACAAAATAATGTTACAGTCCAAATGTTACAAAGAAACATACACACGTGGACCTTCCTATTCATAGGCGACACCGGCATCGCATCTAGGTGTTGTCATGGCTATTAGGCAATCATGTCATGGTCATCACATGAGAACCAAGTAGCAATGAGTAAGCGATTAAAAAGGTTAATTCGATGCCAGAGCCTGTTGTCAATTTATTAGGCCGAGCTCAAGACACTCTAGATGCCAGATCATAAGAACAAGTACAACGGGGAAGGAAAAAATGAAAAACAAAAAATAAAAAGGTGAAAATAAATGGGAGTAATATTGATATTTTTATGTTGTTGCACGAACCTACCTACCACTGTATACGTTGATCAAGATTTTCATCTTTTTGGTTCAAATAAATACTAGTAAAATTTACAACACATTGTCATGTAATATTATTTTCTATGCTCAAAACCTGAGCACAAACGTTTTTGTGGTTTTGAGTCTAAGAAAAAGCTATGCAAAAATAGTCAAGTATGGCCACCACAAAAAGTTAAATCAAATAAGTAATCACCCAGAAAAATTAGTCTCAATGTTATTAAATGCATAGAAAGGCCACAAAAGAATGCATTTCAGTCTAGGTTTTAAATGGTATTTGAGGCAATATGAAACAAGTGCCATCACAAATGAAATAGAAAAATCGAAAACTGCCTTCAACATGTTTTGTGGTAATATTCAGAATACCATGAACCATCGTCTAGGACATTTACATATAGAATGTGAATTCTTGAAGGGTTCGACAATAAAAGAAAAATGTATGCTCTCCAACTTCACGACCATGCATCCATCATACTTTAGGCTTGAACAAGGTGATTAGGGATGCCACATAACATTAGTAACCTGCAATTCCAGAAAAAGGAATTGTCTAAGAATGTTTCAATACATTAATTGAAAAAACAATAATAAAACTTCTAAAATTAAGACAAATTCAATATATGTCATGCCTGACTGATTATGAATACTATGTTAATATAGATGCAGTTGTTCACCAAAAGTGAACTAGAGTCACAACATGAGCAAATTGCCTCCAATGTCTCTCTTGTCCAGTCATATGCCCACTCAAAATTAGAAAAAAGAAACATGGTTAACCGTGAGATCACCTACAATTGTTGGTTTCTTTATACATTTTCATTATCACATCATACAGGTATAACATATATTGTTACAATCATACCATTGACCACCCCAATAAAGTTCAAAGATATAAATTGTCATTATAGTACAAATTCAATAAATTCAATAAATATGAGAAGAACTTTGTACAACCTCTTAATAGCACTTAAGTCCATTAATTCACTAAAAAGCAAGAAATACTATCATTGCATCAGTTATGTGGTACTTCAATATCTGAGACACAATGTTGGAAATACATAAAAGCTATGAATTACATAAAGTGGACTCAATCAGTTTGTTTCATCTCAACTATGAGGAAACAATTTAATATTCTAATAACTACAAATGGATATGAGATACTTCGACAATTCCTACTTGAAACTTAACTAATTGGGCAATGATTATATTTTCTCTAGGTCTGTTGAAATTGAAGTTCATCAAATTTGCCTTAATAATTCACAAGAGAACAACAAAGAACGATGAACAGCACATCCCCATCCAGATAGTCATAGTTACAATAGCTAGCGGTATTACAGGAACTACATAGATGAGCTCTAACTTTTACGAATGATATAAGAAAATACAAGTTTTCATCTTGTAGATGTTGGATAGTGTTCATCAAATTTACCTTATTATTTCACGAGACACCTATAAAGAACGGGCTACCAGCAAGGTAATTCCTCTTTTCAAAATTGTTTGACTACCTGATAATCCATATGCCGAACACTCATTAGTTCATGCCCAAATATGATAAACTGGTAATCCATATGTAATCTGGTAAAAAAAATTGGAGTTCCGCTTACTTGTTTGGTAACAGACTAATCATGACAAAAGTGGTTGATGAGGGATTTTGAGTTCCTGCAATTGAAACCAAATATGACTGACCGGTCATGTATCGAACTAAAATGGGAATAAATGGCAACAATCCATGCCATTGAAAAGGTATTGGACAAAAATCTAATACACAAAATCATATATCCAAAGGAAATTGCTATCTATATAGGTGAAGAGCACGGTGATTAATCTCAACTAACTTGGAGACGCCCCTCACGATGGCCAGTAGCTCAACTTAGTAAGGTTGCCTTTTTTTCTAATGAACTAGAATCAGATGTGCCAACCTCTGTTTGTAAAGGAGAGGAGTTAGTTACAAGAGACCTAGAGAAACTGTACAGGCAAAGCAAAGAGAAACATCCACAAGACAAATAACTTCGGTTGCTAGTGTACAAATATGGCAAACATAATTCAAAAGGCATGCATATGCAGCTCTTCTACATGTTTGCTAGTGTACAGTTTCACATGGTTGCCATTTAGTTAGACACAATGATGACTAATGCAGTGAAAAAGTTTCATTCTAAATGTTACTGATAACATTATCTATGGAGATTGAGAAATAGCACCAAGGATATGCAGTTTTGAAATGCACATGGCTGTCTCAGCAATGACAAACCATGGAATTATTTAGGCCTTCAGTTTTGCATTTGTTATAGATTAAATCAGGAAATTAAGTAATTTAGAGACAGATAGCATACACTCCATGCTTATGGTGCTCAAATCAGAAAAAAATTACAGCATCCCATCATCAAAATGAATGGCTGCATGCATGCTTCTCGCAAATGTTATCTCAAGTCAAGCATAAAGGGTGATAGTTGCAGACTAATCTGAAGGCCTAATGCTAAAAGGAGAAAGAGGAAAAAGTAACAACAAAACTCTATGGTCTGAGGTGTAAAGTTGAAAGATGCTAAACAGGAACTGCGAATAGGGAGCAGACTATATCTCATATGGCTTCCAGTGATTGTACTCCATCTTCCATCCTGCAATTCAGAATAAGAGTTCAAACAAATGGCTTCCAGTTATAGACTTATAGTACTCCATGTTCCATGCTTAAGGAAGCAGACCTTGTTTCAAGGTTCAGACAAATGAATTTGATAAAAGTTTAAACTACTCAGCCATAGTAACCTGCAATAGGTCTTACAGGAATGAACTTAACTACTTAAGCATATGCCATAAAGAAAAGCATAGCCTTAGTGTATGAAGGTCAATCAGAAGAATATAATGGCTCCTATCTTCCTCAGACAATTAGTAAGAAAATAATATACCCCAAAATTACCATCACATAACCTAAGTTATAACACTATAATCGCTATTTTACTCCTATATAGTCACCACCGATGCACCTAATATAGGATTCTCCTAATAGCATATGTGCATTGAACATGCATAGTTCTTTTATAACCAAGCTACAGGCCGAAGTAGGAAAAAATGACTAACAAATTTCCCTCACTGTCTGCAACAAGTGTGTAAATAGTACTAGATCTCATATTGAAATTTTGGTAACAGAAATTAACCTAGCTAACCATAACAATTAAGATGTTCACTGGCAATTTGTAACTCATTAAAAGAGTACCCAAATTCATAATGTTCCACGAGGACCATTGTCAGTGGGGGTGGGACGGTGGGTGCGGCAGCCACCCTGCAGGCCAGACTACTATGAGCTTCGTCCAAGTTCTACACAACCACAGAATTAGTGCTGGCCATCAGCATGTCAGAGTTAGAAATTAGAATAGACAGAGCAGCCGCGGAGAGAATCCCGACCTCATTGTTGGAGTTGACAACGGCGCCGACTTTGAGGTTCCACGGGTGGCCTCGCCAGAGGTAGATCTTCGTCAGGGAACCGCGACGCGCCACGGCGCCTGCCTCCCCGCGGCTGCGTCGTCGCCGGTGAGCGGCTCGGAGAACGAGAGGAAGGACGAGGCCGGGTCTCGGGTCCGGCGGCGGCGGCAGTCAGCTGGGGAAGCTAGCAGAGCTACTGGGGGACGACGGCGGCGCCGCGGCGGCCGGCCGGGAACCTAGTGGCGGAGCATCTGGGGACGGCGACGGAGCGGCGGCCGGCTGGGGACCTGGTAGGCAGAGCTACGGTGGATTTGGCGGCCGGCTCGAGGAGAAGCGATCGCACGATGGATTAGGGGCGGCGTGGGATGCATGTTTTTCTTTTTCTTTTGATCAAGGCGTGGGATGCATTTGGTTACCTGTTGCCGCGCGGTGGGTGGATATATGGAAGGAAACAATTAATTTTGGCGCTAATTTTTATTCACGCGCGCGCGGGACGGAAATTTCTGGGGCGAACTCGTGCGGTCGTGCCGAGGCGCCGAGCAATAAAAAGATCGACATGACCTTTTGACCTTGGCGTCGTGCGGGCTGCCGTGGACTCCCTCCGTGTGCCCAGGCAAACTTATATATTTATATTTTATTGATGAAGCATTTTTAAGATTGGCAGCATGTTCGGGAGGCCGTAAACGATCGTGGATTATTTACTGGTTTGGTGTGAGAGAAAAACATTGTTTCTGGCTGGAAATTTACGATCGTTTACGAGCAAGCGAATAGGCTGTGGATCTCTGAATCTCGTTCTTTTGTCCCTAAATTTTTGTCGCGCACGATTTACGTGATAATAACTTTGATTTGATTTATAGAAAATACGTGTAATATTTCTATCTCCAAATAAATTTATTAAAAAACTAGATTTAAATATCTATCCAATGATATTAATTAGGTATCATAAATATTAATATTTTTTAATATATATTTAGTCAAAGTTGTTTCTCGGAAAGCTGAAAACGCAGACATTCACGAACTGAGGGAGTACATATCTAATAATATATTATCAAAAAGTGAAAAAAAAAATTCTTCCTTTGTCATCTGGACCATTATCACTCACTTTAACATTCCTGTTTTCACGATCATCTCTCACCCTCACCCTCACCCTCACCCATCTTCTTTGTATCGCTAGGTTCATCATCTCTCAATTACTTTGGGTACATATGAAATCGAATTTAGATAGCGCTATACTCGAATATAAAAACAAATATTATCATACTCCTCTTTGTCCCAAATTATAAGTCATTTCAGCTTTTTTGGAGAGTCAAAACATCTCAGTTTGACTAAAATTATAAATAGAATTACAAAGATTTTATAACATCAAATAGGTATTCTATGAAAATATAATTAATGAAGAATCTAATAATACTTAGTTGGTATCATAAATATTATTATTTTATTATATAAATCTAGTCAAACATGAGATGCTTTGACTCTCCAAGAAAATTGGAATAACTTATAATTTAGGATGGAGAGAGTATATAAATACAAAACAAATAGTTGAAATTCAAATTTGCATTCAGATATCTACTTGATTTCAATAAAAACAAGTATCTATTTGCTTTATGAATTGTTTTATTAGAACAAAGTTAATATACAAATAATAGTTGAAACTTTTTTAAAGTTATCTTTACAACTATGACTATTTTTATTAATTTCAATATTACTAATGATGTCTAGTCATTATATTTTATTTATTTTTAATGTAGTTAACAAACCTCAATTTTAATATGGTCAATTATACTAGTTTTAATTAACTAATCAACATTAATATAATTTTCAATAACTGACATTTAACTTTAAAGTTGTATCTATCATTAATTCATATTGAATTATTAGTTGTCATTTTTAAAGAATTTAAAAGTTTATCTACATGACTATTGTTATTCGAATGCGAATGTGAGGAGGACATTTGCCTAGAAACCGTTGGACCATTGACTCCATAAAGTCCCCGCCTCTATTAATTCAAAGGCATGCCTCCTAAAATCTTTCTTTGGTAGTTGCCAATCGTGTCATAGTCTGGCCGCATGAGCTCGTGCGCATCAAGAGCATATGGGTCGCTTTCTACCATTCTTAAACTCACAATAGATGCACACATAACAACTCATTTAAATTGAGTCAATCCACTATCAATTTCCTTACGAGATTCATTCTATATTGCACTAGCATTTATTATGGGCCTTGATATTTATTTGATTTAAGGTTGGATCAAATTCAATTAATTCCAAAAAAAAGCTAGTTCATTATCATTGGCACGAGCACAATGCAATAATTATAAGTCCCCATGTAACGTATGGACATGCTTGTTAGTATAAATTAAATGCTATAAAATACATACATCATAGTGGATTGAATCAAAATAATTCCATAGTATATATTAGTTTCCATAAAGTTGTCAAAAATTAAATAAATTTGACTTAGGACAAATTAAAAAAACTTGTTCATGAAAAGGATTAAATATATATGTGACAACACTTTACAATCTCATAACTCGAGGGGGTAGAATAAGTGGCTTATAAAATTTCAAAAAGGGAAGACGTGCTATTATATGGAATGTGAAATATCAATATGACCAAACCCATGCTTACATTTTTTCGGACTATGTTTTTTTTTTTGCGAGACAGACTATGTTTTAGTTACTTGGATATAGTGTGATTTAACTAAATTTTTCTCTGTGCATAACGTTTTTGTTTTTGTCTCCCTCCTAAAAAATACTGATTCTTTTTCGCGCTAAAAAAGAATGTCTCTTTTGCCGCAAACTTTTCATTTTTCACCAGAAATTTCGGATCTATCTGGCCTCCACCTCCATGGTTCCACCCGCCTCTCTGCTCTCCAGAGCACAGCGATCTGATTCGAAAACAAAAAGAGGCAGCATCCCTGAGGACGGTTCTTATAGCCGCCGTCATTGTTGCCATTCATATACTGCCTCCTGCAGCGGCCGTCCCTTTCGCCCTTCCTTGCGTCTCCTGCCGGCGCGGCGGCACCGTCACTGTCGTCATTGGTTGGCATCTCCTGCGGCGGCCGTCCCTGCTCTCCATCCTGTTCTCGTTCGTCAGTGCCTAGCTGCAGTTAGCTTCAATTCCCACGATCTCAGTCACCGTCGTAAGTTGCTGCAGGACACAAGGTATATCGGTGCACAAGTCTCTCATCCAGGTCTTGAGTAGGCCGGGATCAGGCATGGAAGGGGGCCGTGATTTCAATTAGGTAAATAAACAAGTGAATTTGCTTCTCTGGTAGTGCCTGTTTAACTCGTGCTTGCTTCTGGGGTATTGGTTAGATCCCATTGTGAAATGTCAACTGATGCTACTCTCGGAGGTTTGCAGCTCGTTACCTGTTTATGTTTTAGTGGATCCATATCACCTTGTACGGCACAGCAAGTCTCACCCTCCCACAGTCTGAAAATAGTGGATTCATATCACCACGGTTATTAATTTTTGAAATCACATTATTGTAAAGCCTTTCGTTGGTGTCCGTTTATCCTTATGAAAATTCAGAAGATCTTATTTTTCATAAGTATACATCACTTATTCTTCGAAATGTACTGTTTGCATATCCTTCCTTTTCAGTTCATCTTAATGACCAATTTCTTCTAATGTTTCAGGACACTATACGAGGAAGACTACTATAATTTTTGTTGTTCCAAATAGGAAATGAATACAATTTGATGTTGTGAGCTCTCGTGTGGATCAGGTATCTATTTTCAAATACATCGGGTCTAGTCATCTAGAGTTAATGAAAACATAAATAATTTATGGGAAATTGATTAAATTTCTACTGTCATGTTGTGTGCATGCAGCACTTGTTTCTGCAAATATCAGTTACATGAAAAATCCCTTGTTACAAGGATTTCAAAACAGAAACCGGTTCCAGTTCCTTGGCCTACAGGTAGCCATTCCTAATAGGGGCATGCTTGCTGGTAGTGTATAAATTAGAACTAGAGTTTATAAATGTCTAATATTGATCAAGAAGTCAAGACTGGGCTAAACCAAATGGTATTTTTTCCAGACATAACAAAACTGACGAAACCTATCTGGCTTACTATATCTTTTTTTCCAGCTATTTGGCTATATCCATTGGCATAAATCTGTTAGCGAATCGGCTTGATTTGGTATTCTTGCCACTGTAGTCTCATCTATTGTAATTGTTGAGGACCTTCTGGCTGTCAGGCTATCAAGGAAATGGGCTGCTCTATTTCTCTAGTTTTCTCATTTTTCATTGCTCATCATTGGTCTTGCTCATCCATGTTTACAGCTTCAGATCCGTGTCCTCTGTTGCCTCCATGTTCATGTGGGATTATCCATTTAGCTTGATTCAATTATTCGTGGTTTATGGATATCTACCTAGGAGATGGGCCTCCACTAATTTGGTTCCTGCTCTCGATCCGTGAGATCAGCCTCTGCTAATTGGATGCCTCTCAATTTTTTTATATGACCGTAAGGCTTCCTGTAATGCCTTTTTGTTTACTTAACTAATGGTTTTCTTATTATTTGTTTTCTAAATATTTTAGAATCATACATAATATCATCTCACTCTATATAATCTTCATTACAAAATTGTATTGTTCTTTCATGTGGTTAAACAGATTACAATTGTAATATATGTTCAGCTGATATGGACCTCCTCCTCATACATTTGAATGGATGCTTTTCCATCTACTCAGGCAGTATAAGTGCTTACCTCGGTGGTGCATACAAGCGAGCAACATTCTCCACCCTGGCCACTGTGGACAATCAGGCCTGGCATGTTCCTGCATACAAGCTTGCAAGGCCAAGGCACCTTTTTTTTAGCGCCTTGGCAAGAAATTGCTCTACTAGGCCAAGGTGCTTCAGGTATCACACATATTCCTCCTACTTTGATTTGTTTGCTTGATATGTGCTCTGCACCTAGACATCCATGTATTTTGCTTCTCTAAAATGTAAATGTGGCAACCTAAGTTCCCAACTGCCCATGAGGACGAAGGAAAGATCAGCTACTGTTTGAATAAACTGAATTACTTCAAAGTGAAATTTCAGTATGTCATTTGCTTACTATAAATAAGCTCGTGGATTAAAGAGTATTTCATTCATGTATCTGATCTTATTGATGTGTTTCATGCAGTTAGGTGTTTTTGAAGTGCTAAAGTAAATATGGAAGATTTGAATCAACAAGTTGGGAAATTAGTACATGACCTCCTCCTCATATATTATGCCAGATCTTACCTTTTTTTAATGATCATGATGTACAACTAAGGGTTGTTGCTCACTAAGAGATTATGTCAAATTAATGTAGGTTGGGTCCATGGTGCCACTAATGGCTTCAAAATATCCTTATAAGGCTAATGTGGCCTGTGCAACTCTCTTGAGCATTGATCTAGAAGCCATTGTTGGTGGAGTTAAGACAGCAAGTCAATTCTACAAAGTGCGTATCAATCATCCTATAGCTAAAGATGAGCCATTAGAGAGGCTCATGCTTGGGTGCAACAATATTGGTGATGCTCAAGCCAAACGAGTCTCAATTGCTTGGCCTTCGATGTTTGTATGTTCAAACTAGCTTTCTTAACTTTACATCAATGTACATATGTGGCCTAATTTGTAATCTTACAACTTATATTTTTTTTGCAGGTTGAAATGATTAATGGTTGAATTCCTACATCGATGTGTACGAAGAATGGAAGAAGCAGCAATGGACTTTATGAATCCTAGCTAGTTCTTGATTTTTTCTTTCTAGTATGGACTATGTGTGTTTGCTCTCTAGAGCCATATCGTTATGTACATATACTATGATTTAATCTAAACAAGCACTATGTTTAAAATAATCCTACGATATGTGGATCTTGCTATGATTATTGAAATTTGTGCTTTATGTGATTTTGCAATGTGTCATGTATGTGTGATTATATAATAATCCGTGTGCCAAATGTATAAGCGAAATAAATATTTGTTTTATAATCTAAATATGTTACAATAGATATAAACTAGTGTTACAAACCATGTGTTTCTTTGTTCCATAATGTGTTTTACCATAACGTAGAAGTGTTACTAGAACTAAAAAAAGTGTTACAACAGACAATCACTTTAGCACTAGGCCAATGTTCTGATAGATAAATAAATATGTTACAAACTATGCATTCTACCATAATATGAAGTGTTACTAGAGCAAAAAAAAAGTGTTACAACAAAAATTATTGTAACACTAGACAAATGTTCCAATAGACAAATAAATGTGTTACAATAGACCAGTCTATAGTAACATGGCCAATTGGAACACAAAACAAAATGTGTTACTAAGAGGGCTAGTAACATTTGTTTCAACCTATAGTAACATAAGTTGGTGTTACTATATCCCTGTATTGTAGTAGTGCCAAGTTGGCCCAAATAGGTGACGCAGCACCTTGCCGTGGTCACACAGAATGATCCACAGACCTTCTGGAGCTGGGACCAGATCTAAAACGACGGCGTCGTCGTCCCCTTTCCAACGCATCCTAGAACGGCCCGTTTCGATGTCGTATGAGAAAGTTATGACCGAAACAGTGACGACGTGTCTGCTGAATCCGAGGGCGACGTGGCAGCTGAGTTGGGAACGAATTGCAACTTGGGGAAGACCATGGCGTCGGTGTGTCCAGCGTGGCGATGTCCTCATCATCCTCCCCTTCTCGAATTGGAGTCATCCTCGACTCCATCTTGGCGATGTCCTCATCACACGCCCTCAAAGTGTAGCGTCCCGTGTGGATTCTATACACCATCCTTATCGCTAAGAAGAAGCTATGCCACTACTTCGAGTCACATCCAATGATGGTCGTGATGTCCTTCTCCCTCGGTGTGGTCGTCCAAAACCAGGATGCCACAGGAAGAATCGTGAAGTGGGCACTCGAGCTAATGGGTCAAGGCAATTCATATGCCCCCCCGAACGGCCATCAAATCCCAAGTGCTTGCTGATGTTATTGTAGAGTGGACCGAGGTCCAAATGCCACCAGCGGTCATCGACCAAGAGTACTGAACGATGTAGTTGTTTACACCAAAATTTGGAAGAAGAGTCTCAGGAACTTGCAGGCTTCCAAGATTGTGCTAATCAAGGAGTCGATTACATAAGGATTGATATCAGCCGGTTCGGATGTGACACTGGGATCGGTTCTCTTTGAATGACGTCAGCAGATAAAGATGATGAGATATGATTAGCGTCAAGAAGATACATACCGAACTCCATAAAAGGGGAAAGATTAGAGTCCAAGTTATCTTAAAATAGGAATGTTTTCTTCATACCAAAGATTGTACCGAGTCGTACTTGAGTAGGATTAATGTTTAGGTTCCGGGTATAAATATCAAACCCCGGCTATTGTAAAAAACACACAATCAATCAAATACAAGTTACTTACTTTTTCGGCTCTGGCCACCCCTTAGGAGTAGGAGTAGAGTAGATCTTGGCGAGTTCTTCAGCAAGTATGGCTGCATTGATCTGGCCGACCTCCACTGCTTGTCTGTAAGTACCGTTATGGCTTATACCTCTGTTCGTATGGCTGTATCGATCTAGTCGACCTCCACTAGGACTCAGGTATGAGTTAGTTATTAACTCTTGTCTAGTTCAAGTAAGGCTGCATCTATCCGGTCGACCTCCACTGCTCGAACTAGATTAAGGTCAAGTTATTGGCTCTATCTAAGGGTGGCATTTCTTCGGATAGATTCATTAAGTTGCCGATATTGCTTATTGCTTCCATTATTTATTTAATTGCAGCAATATCACTTCGCCCGATTAGGATTGATCTAGATCGGCCTTATATCCTTTTTAACCCATCGTTTGTTAATCTAAATTTGATCTAATCTATACTTTAAACAATGAGTTATGTTTTATTGGCTGTTTTATATCAATCTTGATCGTGCATAGCGTGCGGTTAAGGCGTGTCTGATCTTGAGAAGATCTATTGGCTAGCGAAAACCATTTCATGGCTCATTATCATGGCCTGTGTGATTCTGCCTCACACCCCACTGTTAGTACCATGGAGTGGGGATCGTTACTTGGTAGATCTGTTCCTAAGACGGCATGACCTTAACTGTGCGCTATGCCTGAATCGGCTGTTTTAGCCGATATCGAGTCCTTTCATGAACAGTTCACATCACGAGATCGTTGAAGTAGGGATATGTTGAAAGATGTGTTAGCCCCATGATCTTATTATTGTATTACGGCCTGCATGATTTTGCCTCATGCCCCATTGATATTAGTAATAAGTTAGGGCCGTCGAGTCTATTGTTGTTTCTACGGCCTACATGATTCTGCCTCATGCCCCACTAGTCATAGCGATGGATGAGATCTAATATGTTCATTACATTTATCTTTATTAAATGGTTGAATGATGATGAACCATTTCTTTTACATAAAAGGGGTTCGGTTACTTGTAGTCATTTGCTTAGCATAAATTAATCATTGTTGACATCCTTTTGCCAGTGACCAATATTTGTCTAAATAATGATATTCATCCTGAATGATAGCCGATTCTTCTTACACAACCCCATGAGCTTTAACTGATTTATTCTTATGAATATGCTAGAATCGACTATTTAGTCGATCTCCTTTTATATCGGCTCTCAGAGCCGCACATTCGGGACTGTCTGGTAACACCGGCACGTTTCGCCCTAAATTACTGATAAAACTTTCTCTCCTTGTCAATTGTAGGGTCAAATTGACTGGCACGTCTCGGGAGGAGTGCGCAGGATCGACCATCCCTGTGCTGAAGCTAGGCGGATCTCCAGCTCCATTGAGCGGACCCTTTTGGCTTGCTCATGTGCCCTCGACATGGGACGAAATTTTGTGCCAACAGTACTTCGATGGATCGCTGATGAACAAAGGCGCTGGCGCGGGACTTGTCTTCGTTTCACCCCTCAGGCTATGCATGAGGTACATGGTTCGCATCCATTTCCCCTCCTCCAACAATGTGGCCGAGTATGAGGCACTCATCAACAGCCTACGCATCACCATCGAGTTGGGTATCCGATGTCTTGATGTCCAGGGCGACTCCCAGCTGGTCATCGACCAAGTCATGAAGGAATCAAGATGCCACAACGCCAAGATGGCTGCATATTGCCGAGAAGTCCACCAGCTGGAGGACAAATTCGATAGTCTCGAGCTCAGTCACATCCTGAGGTGTCTTAACGAGGCAGCCAATGCACTGGTGAAAGCGACGTCCGGCTGAGAGCCGGTGCCAATGGGCGTCTTCACCAGCGATCAGCACAAGCCCTCAGTCCGCTATGAGGAGCCAGAACAAGAAGGTGACGGGCCACCTGCCCTGGGCTCGGGGGTTAACCAGCCGTCGGCTCCATCTAAACCCAAGGTCATGGAGCTCAACAAGCATCTAGTGATAGAGCCCAACCCTCTGGTCGACTGGAGGACACCTTACCTCGACTACCTCCTCTGTGAGGCGCTACCGATGGACAAAACGGAGGCTCGGCAGCTCACGCATCGCGCCAAGTCCTTTGTCCTTATTGAGGGCAAAGTCTACAATCGGAGCCACACCGAGATCCTACAGCGCTGTGTCCCCATCGAATAAGGGAAGCGGCTGCGGAGCGATATCCACGGTGGGGTCTGCGGTCACCATGCCACGCCAAGAACCATGGTTGGAAACACATGCTGATATGTCTTCTATTGGTCGACCGTTGTAGCCGACGCCGAATAGATTATGCGTACCTGCGAAGGGTGTCAATACTACAATTAGCAGACCCACCTGGCAGCCCAAGTGCTCCAAACGATCCCCATCATATGGCCGTTCGTGGTCTGGGGGCTCGATCTAGTCGAACCTCTCAAGAGGGCGCCCAGGGGCTATACGCACTTGCTTGTCACCGTAGACAAGTTTACAAAGTGGATAGAGGCTCGACCGATGTCTGCGATCAAGTCCAAGCAAGACGTGTTGTTCTTCCTTGATATCATCCATCGCTTTGGGGTCCCGAACTCCATCATCACGGATAATGGCACGCAGTTCAATGGAAAGAAGTTCCTTTGATTCTACGATGAATACCACATCCACGTTGATTGGGCCGCCATGGCGCACCCCCACACGAATGGGCTGGTCGAGCGCTCAAATGGCATGGTCCTACAAGGCCTCAAGCCGAGGATCTTTAACTGGTTGAACAAGTTTGGTGGACGATGGGTCATGGAGCTTCCCGCGATGCTCTAGAGCCTGAGGACGACCCCCAGCTGGGCCATCGGCTACACACCATTCTTCATGGTCTATGGTTCCGAGGCTATCCTCTCGACCGACCTCGACTATGGAGCGCCAAGGGTCAAGGCGTACGATGAATAGGGAGCCAAGGCGTCCCTCGAAGATGCCATGGACCAGCTAGATGAAGCACACGACGTTGCCCTCCTCCGCTCGGCCAAATACCAGTAAGCGTTGCGCTGGTACCACAACCATCGAGTGCGGGGTCGGGCCTTCAATGTCGGGGACCTGGTGCTCTGCCTCGTCCAGAGCAACAAGAACTACCACAAGCTCTCTCCACTATGGGAGGGACCGTACGTCGTTTCAGAGGTAGTCCTACCAGGCGCCTACAAGCTCAAGACCATCAACGGCGTAGTCTTCGTCAATGCCTAGAACATCGAGCAGCTATGTCTCTTTTACCCTTAATATATGCACTCTTTCTCTTATCAGTTTCGCTATCAACTCTCCGATCTTTAGTGACACCCGACACCAGCAATGGTAGGGGGTCGGGCCTCACACGGGTCCATCTTTTACCCTTAATATATATGAATAAGAGCGTATCTATCCGGTAGACATTCTCTATGCTCGACCCTTTCTCATGTTAAGACCCAGAAGTGAGGTTTGCGGAAACGAACGCTAAGTAAAACTGGCCAGACTACAAGAAACCTACACCCCAGTGCCTACGACGTTTTTGCTCACCAGCGTGATCAGAGTTTTTTCCACACCCAAGCTTTTTAGCATTAACTACGGAAAGAGTCGGTACGCGCCTAAGAGTATATCCACCTGGCAAACTTTCTCCATGCCTGGCCCTCTCTCACGTTGAGATCTAGAAGCTAGGGTTGCAGAAACGAACGCTGAGTAAAATTGGTCGGACTGTGAGAAACCTACGCCCTAGTGGCTACAACGTCTTTGCTTACCAGCGTGATCAATGTTTGTTCGCCCGCACCCCGAAGCTTTACGGCCTTAATGATGGAAAGGGTTGAAACGAACTAACCTTTTTATATGAAAAGGGAAGAAGGGCTAAAAATCTATTTGTCCATAACGAAATTTAAGAGCTTATTCACTTGTTACAAGTTCGTCGACTGGCTTATTTACCTAACTAATTCCTTGGGCGGGATGTTCTCATCCTCTATCTCCATAGGTAAGTCCTATGACAGCGGGTCACACAAGTCGATCGAACGGCTTGGCCGCTGCCGAGAGGTGGGTAAGGAGCAGTAGAATTCCCCATGTGGGTTATGCTGACTCTATCACGAACGATGGACCCGGATTCCACTCAAACATATCCGGTAAGAGCTCTCTGAACCCATCACTTGTGTCGTCGAGGTGAGTCCTGTGCTAGCGGGTCACCCAAGTCGATCGAACGATTCGGGCCGCAGTCGAGAGACGGGTCACCCTTAATTTACGCATGTTTTCTCACATTAATTTCGCTATCGAGCCCCCGACCCTAGCAACGGCAAGGGGTCGGGCCTCACTCGGTGGCTGGCAAGAGTGTCTATTCGGTAGACATTCTCTATGCCCGACCCCTTCTCACTTTAAAAAACTAGAGGCAAGGTGTGTGGAAACAAACACTGAGTAAAACTGGTCGGACTGCAAGAAACCTACACCATAGCGGCCACGACATTCTTGCTCACCAGCATGATTAGAGTTTTTATCCCCGCGCTCCGAGCTTTAGCCTCTGCCTTCCCAAGAAGGGTTTGGGGGGCCCACCCATAGAATCTCCATTGAGGAGAGGCCGACAGGTCACCCAAGTCAATTGGACGTCTCAGGCCATTATCGAGAGACGGGTAAGGAGAGTGGGATGCCCCATGTAGGTTACACCAATTCCGTCATGAACGATGGACCCAGACCCCACTCAAACATATGCGGTAAGAGCTCCCTGAACCCGTCACTTGTGCCATCGAGGTAACTTTACCAACCCCCACTTTTATTTTCCAGTGCATGATCATTCATTCATCTATTCTCATGCATGCATTCATACATTCATCCATACATTCATCCCATACATCCAAGCATTGCATATGCAATTATTGCATCACAACGCTTCGCGTCGCGTCACGAAGCGGTAGTCGTCTCATTCGATATGAGCGGCGACCGACCGAGGTTCAAAGGCCAGCCCGTAAAGGGCTCGAGGCCGCCTCACGTCAAACAGAGCTATGGGGGAAAACGCAGATGAGCCCCAGCAGCCCTTACCCAACCCGCTCAAAAGCGGATAGGGTCATCTCGACCTTCTCGTTCGATCCTAACCTCATGCCAAGCTCATAGAATCTCCATCGAGGGGAGGCCAACGGGCCACCTAAGTCGGTCTTCAGAACGACTTGGGCATCTACCGAGAGGCGGGTTAAGGAGCAATGGAATGCCACGTGAGGGCTATGCCGACCCCGTCATGAACGACGGACCCGGATTCCACTCGGACATACCCGTTAGCGAGTTCACCGAGCGAGTCACTCGAGCCATCGAGGCAAGTGACGTTAGCTCAACCCCTCTGGTTGCGGAAACCGCGGATGGGGTGACGATCACAAAGACGAGCCAACACTCGATCGGACCTCCGCTATGCGTGGGGGCTCGATGAAAGTTGGAATTGCAAGGAGACCAAATGCGTAGTCATAGAACGATAGCTCAGATCCTAGGGAGGGGGTACATGCGAAAACTAAGAATAACGTTTCTAAAATAAGAGACGCTTTCTCCTACTAGTTTCGCTATTCTCTCCTTGATCTTCAGTGACACCCGACTTCAGCAATGGCAGGGGGTCGGGTCTCACTCAGGGGGCTGATAAGGGTATATATATACCCTTTCTGAAACAGTCGCCATGCCAGACCCCTTCCTCACGTTGCAAACATAGTGGCAAGGTTCGCGGAAATGAATGACTTAGTAAGGCTGGTCGGACTACAAAGAAACATACGCCCTAGCGGCTATGGCATTCTTTCTTACCAGCATGATTAGAGTTTCCCTCCTACACCTCGAACTCTATGGTCTTAACAAACGGAAGGGTCAGAACGCATTAACCCCTTTTCACACATAAAAAGGGAGGAAAAACAAATTTGTTCACACCAAAACAAACGAACAGATTTGATCAAATGAAACAAAATGATAAGTTTGTTTAGACAGTACAGAAGGGTCAGAACTTGTCCGCTTATTACAAGAACGACCGCTCGACCTATCTAACTAACTAGTCCCTCTGGGGGAGAAATATGTCTTCTATCTTGTCTGCCAGGTCCTACGAAAGGGGAGCCACCGCCTTCTCCATCTCCTCTAGCTTGTGGACTTCATAGCCGGGCGCGTAGCCGTGGCTCATCGCCTCTAGATCGATGTTGTTCCCATAATGAGAATGAGCAATCGCAAAGGACTGATTGACCTCGACGTGAAGGGCACTCCTCTAGAGCTGGCGCAACCGAGCTATGATCTCGACGGCACGAGCCGCGAGCGAGCTGGTCCCCTCCAACCGCACCACTTGAAGGTCATCGTAGACCACTCCGAGGGTGGCGCTTAGGATACCAAGCTCATCACTCTTCACCTAAAGATTCCTCCTCACCTCGGTGAGGTCCATAGCCAGCCTGGTAGAAACGCTCTCGGCCTCCAGTTTCTGGGTCGTCGTGCTTTCAAGCTCGGCCTAGAATGAGCCGACCTTCTGTTGCGCATCGTCGCGCTCTTGGAAGGCCTGGTCATGCTCTCGAAGGGCCTGGTCACACTCCTCGCGTGCTGCGCCATGTTCCAAATAGAGCCTCTCCACGGTTTGGATCAGTTCATCCCACTTCTTGCGTAGCCGAGTGACTGCCACGTCATCTAGGCTCGCCCTATTCTCCAGGGCCTGGAGCTTCTCCTCAGCCCCCAGCTTTAGTTCCCTTTCCTTCTCAACCTCGCCCAGAAGGTCAAGGACCTACTGGCAGGAATCGGCATCCCTTTGGAGCAGCTCATCCTGCTCCTTGACCCTAGCAGCTTCTTCTTCATCCTTTCGCGGCCTCACTGATAGGGCCTCAAACGCCTTCTCGGCCTCGTCAGCATCCCGACGAGCCTCGGCCACCCACGACCGAAGATTGGCTGTCTCCTTGGCGAGGGGAGTCAGCTCGGCCACCCTCTACTAGGCAGCAACAAACTGAGCTGTCACCTCCTTGGTAGCCGCGCCTCCTCAACGAGGCGATCCTAGGCTTCCTTCTATTCACAAAGGAACCGAGACTTCCCCCGACTATGAGCTATAAGGGATAGTAGAAAAATGATGGTCAGGATACAAAAAGTATATAAAGGAAGATAAGGGCAAGAAGCAGGGAAGCAGGACCAAGCAATACCCGGCCGGAGGGAATGACGACGTCGCACAATGCGCCCATGGCATGGTTTAGGGCCTCGAGCATGGACGTGATCCCTACGTCGGGGCTCTCCCACTCCATGCTCTTAGTGGCGTCGTCAAGGGTGAAAAGCGTAGATGCCGCATCCAGCGGATTCATCCACCGGAGCAGGGGCTCGCCCCGCACAGGCGAGGCACAGCCCACCAACATCAGGGCCATTGATGACTTTCCGCCAGCTCCAAGCATCGCTGACCCCCTCGCCGTGACATCCCCGCCGGGACGCCCCCTCCAGCGATGGAAGGGGTCAGCGATGTGGACATCGACCCCTCTCAGAACACCATGACTCCCGGGGACCCCTCGGCCATGTCCCCCTCTATCCAGCCCACGTTAGGCGCCGATGCTTAGGCCACTGATGGCACAGGTCACGCCGGTGCCTCAGGCGCCGCTTCAGTTGTGCTCCACCAGCTTCGGCGGGGTCATGACCGGCTGCGTCGCGCCCACCACAGTCGGCGCCACGAGCGTGGTCGGTAGCCCTGTCTGCCCCACCGTCGGCAGCGGTACCGCGGCCATTGCTGGCTGATCCACGACCTCCAAAGGCACCCCTTGAACCCCCGTGCCCGTCCATCCCGCCGAGGGCATGGACGCAATGGTAGGCAACATCTGACCAGTCGATGACGTGGTCACACTGACGCCGCTCCCACCTGAAACGGGCACGACACTGACCAACGACTGCCGCCTCGATTGGTGGGTGATGCTCTCCTTCGGTGAAAACGCCTAAGGATTCCGTTGCCTACCAACGCTACAAGGGACAAAAAACAAAAGTCACGATGAAATCCGATCAAAATAGGAAAAAAACAGAGGAACTGATAACTCACCTCAGTGCCATCGGGCGATAGACGCATTTGGGGGGGGGGCGACCTTTGCTCTGCCTCATCAGAATGAGGTCATTTCGAGCCCGCCCCCAGCTCCTAGGCAGAGGGGCTCAATAACCTTGGCTCTTGGGGCACGACAGCAGAGCCGACCACCTCCGCTGGCACCTCGGGCATGACGATAGAGCTGCCCACCCCTATTGGCTACTAGGGCAGGCCGACGGTATGGCCTGCCTCCACCGGCTCCCCAGACGTACCCTCCCCTCTATGGAATGGGAAGGGTCCCGATGCCTGCAAGGATGAACCGATACCTGTCAGCGCATCATCGTTCTCTAGGTTGTCCCACTCGATATCGTCAACTACCTCATCGTCGTCTCCATCGTCATCATCATCATCGATGTTAGTATCCTCCCCTCATTCTCGTGCCTGCAGCTGCCGTTGCTTCTTCCTCTTCTTGTCCTCCTTCGCCTTCCTCAGCCGCTCGCCCTCGGTGCGATTCACTATCCTCATAGCCGAATCCCTCGGCAACGGCACCAGGTAATCCATGAGGATGAGGTTCCTCGGCTGGTCTCGCCCCTCTCAAAGTTAGTATCAAGGGGTCGGGAAATCAATTGAAGAGAAGGCAAGAGAAAGGGAAACTTATGAAGACGATGTGGCCTGGCTACAGCCGCATCAGAGGATGCCTCGACACTGGGTAAACGAAGTCAAGGGCGGCACCCGTGTCATCCCACAAAGGCTCCATCACACCCTTGATGCGTTGCGCGATCTCGAAGTTGGGGAGCATCCCCTCGGCGAGCGCCATTCCATCGAACGACGCCTCGGGCGCCATCGCATATAGTGGGAGTGCACGTGTCATCAATGGCGCCACCCTCCTTGTGTGGTAAGCCCCGATGACGCCTGACACCTTTAGGCCGTTCTCCTTCAAGATGTGGATGGCGGCGATGTGGTATAGAATCTTCTTATTGTTCTTTTCTGGGATGCCCCACTTCCTCCACTGCTCCGGGGCCTCTTCGATCAGGCGCTCGATGAACTCTGGTAGAGGGTCGGCGGCGGCATTCTTAAGGTAGAACCACTGCGAGTGCCACCCCTTGTTGGATGTCTAAAGCCACATGGATGGGTACTCGCCGACCCGATTGTTCCAAAGTTGGATGCCGGCGCACCCCATCGGCACGTGCAGCTCCTGCCTACCGCTTTTCTCCCTCTTATTCTATAGGGTGACAACGAAGAACTACCTCCACAAGTCAAAGTGGGGGCTGATCCCCAAGAATCCCTTGCATAGGGCGTTGAACGCCGCCATGTGTTGGATCCCATTGGGATTCAGATGCTGCAGCTCAATCTTGTAGTAGTGGAGCAGCCCCCGAAGAAATTTATGGGCGGTGGTCGCGAACCTGCGCTCGTGGAAGTGGGCGAACGACACCACGTAGCCGTCGGGCGGCGATGGCATATCCTCCTCATCGGGCATCAGCCACTCCTCGGCCGAGGTCCGCACGTGGAGAAGACCACGATGAACGAGGCCCTCCATGCGCTGGAAGGTGATCTCGGAATGACACCATGGATCCATTGGAGATGGGGGGGGATGGATGTGAGCTCAACGGCGGCAGAGATACGGAGGCAGGAAACCTAAGCGATGGCAGTGGTGGCGTGGCTGTAGAGGCAAGGATGCAACGTATGAAACCCGGGGGGCTAACCCTTTGGTTTTGTCGGGCCGATGGGTGCGACGAAACCAACCACCCGCCTAGATCTCCACGCCTACCACGACCTACCACCATGTCTCGCTGCGGCGCATGCGCACGCAACCTATGTCAGTTCCCTCAGAAAACTCATTAGACGTTTCACCTTCCTGAACGGACCATGACCCATCACAGGTAAAAGGGTTTTGGAGCTAAAAATGATACTACGGCCCATCTAGGCCTAGGAGTTCGAAGGTTGGTCCACTGACAGGTTCGACAATCGCTCCGAGCACCTTTAGAGTGAGGGGTCGAAAGGGATGGGCTCGGTAGCGGCCAGTACCTGGGCGCACGAGAGCCGTGGGCATCCTACCCCATGTTCGAGTCTTGGCTGGATACGATCCATGGTTTTTCCTCGAAGAAAGGCAAAGAGCCCTCGGTACCGGTAGAACGGACCCGAGAACTATATGGATTGACCGCTGAGAATATGGAGTTGGTCACCACGCTGACCCAAGCCGAATCCCCACAAACAGGATGTCAGGGCCCCACTCAAACTAGCCCATTAAATAGCTCACCGAGCACCATGATTCGTCCATTGAGAAAAATCATGGCACGGCTTGGCCCCTCCGTTTTTATCGAAAAAACGCTTGAGGGAAGACAATCACAAAGACAAGCTGATCCTCGACCGGATCCCTGCTACGGGTGGGAGCTCAAGGAAAGTTGGACTCGCACGAAGACCAAACGCATGGTCGTAGAACAACAGACCCCCGTAGGGGTCAAAATCAGGAAAGACCTTTTCCGACCCACCAAATCTCATGGCTATACCCCCGAGGGGTCTGATCTCGATGAAAGGGAATCACCGTCCCTAGGTCACGCCGTGAGCGACAAAAGAAGGCCAAGACCCTCGGAGTCCTCCCGTTGATTGAAAAAGCCTCCAAAGGAGTATTCTACTTCTTCACAGGCAAGGGGGCTACTGTCGGGGACCAATACTAGGGTACCCAAAGAGGTGGGGCTAATGGTGGTCAACATTAATTCATCCAAGCAGTTAAGAGCGCGACTACAGCTCCAACTGACCCCAGGTATGCGGGCTCCGCCTCGCTCGACCTCTGGGGGAGGGCTCCGCCTCGCCCGATCCCAAGGTCGTGCGATCCGCCTCGCCCGACCCTAAGGTCGTGCGGTCCACCTTGCCCAACCCCAATGTCGTGGGCTCCGCCTCGCCCGACCCTTGGGGACGGGCTCTACCACACCCAACAACGAGGCCGTGGGCTCCACCTCGCCCAACCCCAAGGTCATGGGCTCCACCTCGCCTGACCTCTAGGGGCGGGCTCCGCCTCACCCGACACCATGGCCGTTGGCTCCGCCTCGCCCGACACCGAGGCCGCAGGCTCCGCCTTGCCCAACCCCAAGGTTGTGGGCTCCGCCTCACCCGACCTCTGGGAGCGGGCTCCGCCTCGCACGACACCGAGGCCATGGGCTCTGCCTCGCCCGACCTCTGGGGGCGGGCTCCATCTCTCCTGACCCTGTTTACACAAAAATTCGGCAGAAGAACGCGGGAATTTGAAGCCTCCAAGAGTATGTCCATCAAGGAATCGATTGCATAAGAATCGATATCAGCTTATTCAGACACGGCACTAGAATCGACTCTCTTCAGATGACACCAGCAGATAACAACAAAAAGCTATGGTTGGCGTCGGGAAAAACATATCGGACTCTACAAGAAGGGAAAGATTAGGGTCCAAGTGATCTTAAATTAGGAATGCTTTATCTTATGCCAAAGATTGTAAAGAGTCATACTTAAGTAGCATTCATGCTTAGGTTTCGCATATAAATTTTGGACCCTAGCTATTATAAAAGACATCCAATCAACCAATACAAGTTACTTTCTTTTTTGGCTCTGTGCCAACCCTTATGAGTAGGAGTAGAGTAGAATCCGGCGAGTTCTTCAACAAGCAGGGCTACATCGGTTCGGCCGACCTCCGACTTGTCTGTAAGTACCATCATGGCTTATACTTTGGTTTGTACAGCTGCATCGGTTAAGTTCGACCTCCACTGCGAGCTCTAGTATAAGCTAGTTATCGACTCTTATCTAGTTCAAGTACGGCTACATCGATCCTGTCGATCTCCACTGCTCGAATTAGATCAAGGTCAAGTTATCGGCTCTACCTAAGGGTGGCGTCCTTCGGTTAGATTCATTAAGTTACCGATCTTGCTGATGTTCTCATTGTTATTAGTTTTGTAGCAACATCAACTTGCTCAATCGAGATCGATCTAGATCGGCCTCACATCCTTTTAATCCCTCATTTATCTTGATTACATTGCAATGGTCCTTACTTTAAGCAACATGTTACGTTTATTGGCTGATCTACTTCGATCTTGATCGTGCATAGTACGCGGTCAGGGCATATCTGATCTTGTGGAGGTTTACTAGTTAGTTGAATCTGGTTTATAGCCCACTATCATGGATGCATCGATCCGATCAACCCCCATTGTTAGTACTCTAGATCGGAGGATGCTAGCTAGTAGGTTTGCTTTCGACCAGGTATGACCCTGGCTGTTTGCTATGCTAGCATCGGCTAAGTAGCAGAACGCCCTTATTTCAACATTCATACTGTGTTTTTATGATCCTGTTAAATATGAGTAGATCCATTTTCTTTAAGGATAGAATCTGTTATCTTTATTATGGCTGCATCGATCCGGTCGAACCCCACTGTTAAAGATGATAGGTTAGATTTGAGAAGTTGATAGATCTGCTCATGTTGAATAGTCTATTATTCACATGCTATAATCATTTTTCTACCCGAATCGGCTCTTTTAGCCGGTTCGTCTGCGCTTTCATAGATATGACACGCTCTCATGAACCTGTTGAAGTATGGTCGATTCCATGAATTCTTTGGATTTAGTTTATTGTTATGATCATAGCTGCATCGATCTAGTCGAACCTCACTATTGATGGTAATGGATTAGGTCTAGATGGTTTGTGGGTCTGTCTGTATCAAACAGTCGATTGTGTACGTGGCAGATCCCTTTTTCTTATTAAATTCATTGGCTCTACATTACATATTTATTGAATCTAATTTAGCCAGTGATGTATCTCTGACACATGCATGTTAATAGCTCAAGGGAAAGAATCATTAAAATTGGGTACATCGCAATCGTCATTATAAAATCAGTCACAACCCGCGAGCGTTACAGTTCTTAACAGCAGATTTTCTTCTCATATCGATTTATTTGATCGATTTTCCCGTTTGGCTATCAGCCCACTGGATCGTCGAGCACTCACCAGCGTTGTCGATCACCACTAACGTTGTCCGACCACACACTATGGCTAGAGGTAAAATAACGATGGTTCGTGGCCGGCATCACTAGTGCGTGCTCGGCAACACTAGTGAGTGGTCAGATATCTCCATGATCTAGTGGGCTAACACTGGCTGCTCCTAAAGCAGCACACTTGGAACTATCTGGGCAAAGACCGGCATGTTCCACCTTAAATTACTGATAAACTCTCTCCTTGTCAATTGCAGGTCAAATTGACTAGCACGCCTCGGTAGGAATTCGCAGGGTCAACTGGTCCTGCATTGAAGCCAAGCAGTTCTCCAGCATTGCTCCATCAAACAGATCCTTCTGGCTTGCTGTGTGTCGACATTTTTTCATGTCGACACACGTTTTGGCACGCTCGGTGGGACACCACAATCGTCATGGCGACTTACAACAACAATGACATCCTTATGGTGCCTTATGAAGACCTACCTAATGAAGATAAAGATGTCATCAGCAAAGCCATAGAAGAATTTTAGAATAAGTGTTTGTTGTCCTACACCAAGACACGTGATAATAAAGTTGTTCAGAAATATCCACTACTAAGAGTTCTGTTGCATGGGCAGACAAATGCAGATGAAGCTGAAGACAGACATTTCTTTGTAGAAGTTGTAAACAAGTCTGTTCATGATGCCATATTGAACCATAATACAGTTTTTCTGAACACATTCCACAATACTATGAAAGAGCTGTTTCATGGATATCCAGTTGATCAGATTGGACCGGCTTATTACAACATTCCACATCGGTCGACTCAGGGGACTAATCAAGCTGGTACTAGCCATCAAGAAGCAGCACCAGCTGGTAATGATGATGTCCAAACAGTTCAGAGCTCATCTGAGCAGATTCAAGGTATCACCATGAATCAGATACAGTATAATCCTGGATCGTCAATGCAGCATGTGCAACAGCCAATGGGGCAAGTTTAGAATCAACTGGTCAATTTTGGTACATCAGGCCAAATACCATCATCGGCTCAAAAGATAGCGCCATCAGTTCAAAGGATTCATAGAGATATAGATCCTAACGTCTATAACCACAGACTTCAAGCAACAAACCAGCAATGCACCCGGCAGATAGAGATTCCACAAGGGTATCATTATGGCATAGATTACAGCACCCTTCACATGATTCCAAATCTGGGGTATCAAAGTACCCAAAATTTTAATCCATGGATGGGTCAGCAATTACAGATAAATTCAAATTCAAATGTTGATGAGTTGTTGCTTAGAGTGACCGAGATGATGAAGAATCAGTTCGGTTTGAAGCCAAAAGGGCAGACCTTCTCGTTCAAACGCCCATATCTAGAGTGGTAAGATTTGGTCTCTCTCCCTACAAATTACAGGCTCCAAGAGTTTGCTAAGTTCACTGGCCAAGATAGCACAAGTACAATAGAGCATGTCAGTCGTTATCTTATACAGTTGGGCGAAGCATCCATTGAAGAGGCTCATCGAGTTCATTTCTTCTCCTTGTCTCTATTAGGGCCAACCTTCACTTGGTTTTTATCACTGCCAGTTAACTCCATTGCCAATTGGACTGACCTAGAGAAAAAGTTCCATACATATTTTTATACTGGGATAGGAGACAAGAAAATTACCGATTTGACGACTATAAGGCAGAGAACTAATGAATCGGGCATCGAGTTTCTTCAGAGGTTCCGAGAGACTAGGAATTTGTGCTTCTCATTAAACTTAATTGATGATCAGCTAGCTGCTTTGGCCATTCAAGGAATGTTGCTAATGTGGAGACAGAAGCTACTGGGACAAGAGTTTGACAACTTAGGTCAATTGGCACAACGAGTAGCAGCGCTCAATAGCCAATTCTAGAGTATGCGTAGATATCCGATTCTAGAAGAATGCCGCAATTACCGAAACCTATAATCCATATTCAGTTGATGACGGCTATGAAGATGAAGAAGAAGTTGTCGTGGCTGAGTGGAATTGGGTTAAGAAGACAGTAATGGTGCCAAATCCTTCGGGAAGGGAAGTTGAAGAAAGCTATGATTTCGACGTCACAAAATCAGACAAGCTCTTTGATTTTTTGCTCGAGAAGGGACAAATCAAGTTGTCCGATAATCATGTCATGTTGCCTCCTGATTAGTTGAAGAATAAGAAGTTCTGCAAATTTCACAACGCCACTTCTCATTCTACTAATGAGTGCAGAGTCTTCTGGCAACATATACAGAGGGCTATTTAGCAAGGGAGGCTCAAATTTGATACACCTCGAAAGATCAAGGTTGATGATAGTCCTTTCCTAAGAGATTAGAGCATGGTTGATGCTAGGTTGCTCAAAGGAAAGACTAAAGTCCTAACTAGATCAAGAGAAACTAGAACAGTCGATCCCGAAATGCAAATATCGGCTGATGAATATAGAGAGATTAGAAGGCGTCATGACCAACAAAAGAGCCAATATGAGCAGGGAGAGACGTCAAGGAATGGGGCGACAAGGCCGCGTGTTACATCTCGAATTTTATTGAATAAATGGCAGTGGCAGAAGGAAAATGATTATCAGCGTTGGTTAGAAGAGCAAGAATACTAGCGTCAACAAGAAAAAGAAAGGTATGAGAGAAAGCAAGCTGAATCGTATTGTAATTGTCCTTTCTTCAAACATTGTTGGAATGAAGGTTTGAAGTTGCCTACTAGAAATAACTGCCCGGAATGCAACAAACAATATTAGGAGTTTAGGCAATCTCAAGCCAACCGCCGGTCTACCCATGCTCGAGATGAGTATCATCATAATAATATGGATCGGCACTTAAAAAATAAAAGTGTTCATGATCGGCTAGGAAAGCGGGTTGTTGATCAAAACTAGGCTGACTATGAAGAAGAGGATAGTGAAGAAGAATATGTTTGGCAGGAAGGGCAATGGTGTCTAGGAGGTTTGACAAGAAGCCAGAAAAGAAGGGTGCAATGCCTCAGGAAGAGGAGCTAGAATAGGCTCAGGCGTATGGTAAACCTCAAGTGTGGCGTGCTAAACAAACAACCGGTAGGGGTCAACCATCGGCTAATATTCAAATGGCTTTTTTATTACCATTGGAATTTAGAGCTCCAGCAGACCAAGAAGTCTATTCGGATTTTGATGAATCGGAGTATGAGGAGATAGTTGCCAAGTTGATAGTTATACAACAGACTATATTCGATAAGCCAGTCAAACATCGGCACTTAAAGGTTTTATATGTAAAAGGTTTTATATGTAAAAGGTTTTGTTGATGGGAAGCCGATGAGCAAGATGTTGGTGGACGGAGGTGCTTCTGTCAATCTTATGCCTTACACCACTTTTCGTAAACTAGGCAAGGGATCAGGAGATTTGATTGAGACCGACATGACGCTTAAGGATTTTGGGGGTAATGCGTCTAAGATCCGAGGGGGGGGGCAATGAACGTTGAACTGACAATCGGGAGTAAGACCCTACACACCATATTTTTCGTCATTGATGGAAAAGGTTCATACAGTTTACTCCTCGGTCATGATCGGATTCATGCCAATTGTTGTGCACCATCGACCATGCATCAATGTTTGATTTAATGGTATGAAGATGATGTTGAGCTGGTTCACGCTGATGATTATGTAAATATCACAACAGCCGATCCAGTATTTTGGGAGCTAGAAGACTTTGAGTGTTTTTCTGGCAAGCTATGAGAATGAGGCTTCATTAAGATCAGTGATGAAAGCCAACAGCCGATCCAAGCAGTCGGCTTTGAGAATTTGTTTCAATGGATAATCCAATACGTGGTACAAATGGTTAACTAGGACATGGCTTTACGTCGGTCGATGAATTAGAAGAGATAGATATTGGTTCTGGAGATAGGCCTAGGCCGACGTATGTGAGTGCTAAGTTGGATCCTGAGTATAAACAAGAGTTAGCGGATTTGTTGAAGGAATTTAAAGATTGTTTTGCTTGGGAATACTATGAGATGCCTGGTCTAGACCGGTCAATTGTTGAACATCGGATGCCAATCAAACCTGGATATCAGCCGTTTAAACAAGCAGGGCTGCATCGGTCTGGCCAACCTCCAACTTATCTGTAAGTACCGTCATGGCTTATACTTTTGTTTGTACGACTGCATCGGTTAAGTTTGACCTCCACTGCGAGCTCTAGTATAAGCTAGTTATCGACTCTTATCTAGTTCAAGTACGGCTGCATCGATCTGGTCGACCTCCACTGCTCGAATTATATCAAGATCAAGTTATCGGCTTTACCTAAGGGTGGCATCCTTCGGGTAGATTCATTAAGTTACCGATCTTACTGATGTTCTCATTGTTATTAGTTTTGCAGCAACATCAACCTGCCCGATCGAGATCAATCTAGATCAGCCTCACATCCTTTTAATCCCTCGTTTATCTTGATTACATTGCAACGGTCCTTACTTTAAGCAACGGGTTATGTTTTATCGGTTGATCTACTTCGATCTTGATCATGCATAGTACGTGGTCAGGGCATGTCTGATCTTGAGGAGGTTTACTAGTTAGTTGAATCTGGTCTATAGCCCACTATCACGGCTACATCGATCCTATCGACCCCCACTGTTAGTACTCTAGATCAGAGGATGCTAGCTGGTAGGTTTGCTTTCGACCAGGCATGACCCTGGCTGTTTGATATGCTTGCATCGGCTAAGTAGCCAATCGCCCGTATTTTAACGTTCATAGTGTGTTTTCATGATCCTATTAAATATGAGTAGATTCGTTTTCTTTAAGGATAGAATCTGTTATCTTTATTATGGCTGCATAGATCTGGTCGAACCCCACTGTTAAAGATGATAGGTTAGATTTGAGGAGTTGATAGGTCTACTCGTGTTGAATAGTCTATTGTTCACATGCTATGATCCTTTTTCTACCCGAATCGGCTCTTTTAGCCGATTCGTCTGTGCTTTCACAGATATGACACGCTCTCATGAACCTGTTAAAGTATGGTCAATTCCATGAATTCTTTGGATTTAGTTTGTTGTTATCATCATAGCTGCATCGATCTGGTCGAACCTCACTGTTGATGGTAATGGATTAGGTCTTGATGATTTGTGGGTCTATCTGTATCAAACAGTCGATTGTGTGCATGGCATATCCCTTTTTCTTATTAAATTCATTAGCTCTACATTACATATTGATCGAATCTAATTTATCCAGTGATGTATCTCTAACACATGCATGTTAATAGCTCAAGGGAAAGAATCATTAAAATTGGGTACATCGCAATCGTCATTATAAAATCAGTCACAACCCACGAGCGTTACAGTTCTTAACAGCCGATTTTCTTCTCGTATCGGTTTATTTGATCGATTTTCCCGTTTGGCTGTCAGCCCACTGGATCGTCGAGCACTCACCAGCGTTGTCGATCACCACTAACGTTGTCCGACCACACACTATGGCTACAGGTAAAATAACGATGGTTCATGGTCGGCATCACTAGCGCGTGCTCAGCAACACTAGTGAGTGATCGGATATCTCCATGATCCAGTGGGCTAACACTGGCTGCTCCCGAAGTGGCACACTTGGAACTGTCTGGGAAAAGACCAGCATGCTCTACCTTAAATTATTGATAAACTTTCTCTCCTTGTCAATTACAGGTCAAATTGACTGGCATGCCTCGGGAGGAATTCGCAGGGTCGACTGGTCCTGCGTTGAAGCCAAGCGGTTCTCCAGCCTTGCTCCATCAAGCAGATCCTTCCAGCTTGCTGTGTATCGACGTTTTTTCGTGTCGACACACGTTTTGGCACGCTCGGTGGGACACCACAATCGTCATGGCGACTTACAACAACAATGACATCCTTATGGTGCCTTAGGAAGACCTACCTAATGAAGATAAAGATGTCATCAGCATAGCCATAGAAGAATTTCAGAACAAGTGTTTGTTGTCCAACACCAAGACATGTGACAATAAAGTTGTTCAAAAATATCCACTACCAAGAGTTCTGTTGCATAGGCAGACAAGTGTAGATGAAGCTAAAGACAGGTGTTTCTTTGTAGAAGCTGTAAACAAGTCTGTTCATGATGCCATATTTAACCATAATATAGTTTTCCTGAACACATTCCACAACACCATGAAAGAGGTGTTTCATGGATATCCAGTTGTTCAGGTCGGACCGGCTTATTACAACATTCCACATCGGTTGACTCAAGGGACTAATCAAGCCGGTAATAGCCATCAAGAAGCAGTACCAGCTAGTAATGATGATGTCCAGGCAGTTTAGAGCTCATCTGAGCAGATTCAAGGTACCACCACCAACAAGATACAATATAATCATGGATCATCAATGCAACATGTGCAACAGCTGACAGGGCAAGTTCAGAATCAAATGGTCAATTTTGATACATCAGGCTAAATACCATCGTTGGCTCAAAAGATAGCGCCATCAGTTCAAAGGATTCGTAGAGATATAGATCCTAACGTCTATAACTAGAGACTTCAAGCAGCAAACCAGCAAAGGACCCAACAGATAGAGATTCCACAAGGGTATAATTCTGGCACAGATTACAACACCCTTCACATGATTCCAAATCCGGGGTATCAAGGTACCTAAAATTTTAATCCACAGATAGGTCAGCAATTGCAGAGAAATTCAAATTCAAATGCTGATGAGTTGTTGCTTAGAGTGACCGAGATGATGAAGACTCAGTTTGGTTTGAAGCCAAAAGGGCAGACCTTCTCGTACAAACGCTCATATCCAAAGTGGTATGAGTTGGTCGCTCTCCCTGCAAATTACAGACTACCGGAGTTTGCTAAGTTCACTGGCCAAGATAGCACAAGCACAATAGAACATGTCAGTCGGTATCTTACACAGTTGGGCGAAGCATCCATTGAAGAGCCCATCGAGTTCATTTCTTCTCCTTGTCTCTGTCAGGGCCAGCCTTCACTTGGTTTTCATCACTGCTAGTTAACTCCATTACCAATTGGACTGACCTAGAGAAAAAGTTTCATACATATTTTTATACTAGGACAGGAGAAAAGAAAATTACCAATTTGACGACTATAAGGCAGAGAACTAATAAATTAGGCATCGAGTTTCTTCAGAGGTTCTAAGAGACCTAGAATTTGTGCTTGTTATTGAACTTAACTGATGATTAGCTAGCTGCTTTGGCCGTTCAAGCAATGTTGCCAACGTGGATTGAGATGAGTATCATCATAATAATATGGATTGGAGTTTAAAAAATAAAAGTGTTCATGATCGGCAAGGAAAGCGAGTTGTTGATCAAAACTGGGCTGAATATGAAGAAGAGGACAGTGAAGAAGAATATGTTTGGCAGAAAGGGCAATGGTGTCTAGGAGGTTTGACAAGAAGTCAGAAAAGAAGGGTGCAATGCCTTAGGAACAGAGAGCTAGAACAGGCTCTGGCGTCTGGTAAACCTCAAGTGTCGTGTGCTAAACAAACAACCGGTAGGGGTCAACTATCGGCTAATATTCAAATAGCTTTTTTATTACCATCGGAATTTAGAGCTCTAGTAGACCAAGAAGTCTATTCAGATTTTGATGATTCAGAGTATGAAGAGATAGTTGCCAAGTTGTCAGTTATACAGCAGGCTATACTCGATAAGCCAGTCAAACATCAGCACTTAAAGGCTTTATATGTAAAAGGTTTTGTTGATGGGAAGCCGATGAGCAAGATGTTGATTGAGACCGACATGATGCTTAAGGATTTTGGGGGTAATACGTCTAAGACCTGGGGGTAATGAACGTCGAACTGACAATCGAGAGTAAGACCCTGCTCACCACATTCTTCGTCATCGATGGAAAAGGTTCAAATAGTTTACTCCTCAGTCGTGATCAGATTCATACAAATTGTTGTGTACCATCGACCATGCATCAATGTTTGAATCAATGGCATGGAGATGATGTTGAGCTGGTTCACGCTGATGATTATGTAAATATCGCAACAGCCGATCCAATATTTTGGGAGCTAGAAGACTTTGAGTGTTTTTCTAGCAAGCTATGGGAAGGAGGCTTTATTAAGATCAGTGATGAAAGCCAACAGCCGATCTAAGCAGTCGGCTTTGAGAATTTGTTTGAATGGATAATCCAATAGATGGTACAGATGGTAAACTAGGACATGGATTTACATCGGTCGATGAATTAGAAGAGATAGATATTTGTTCTAGAGATAGGCCTAGGCCGACGTATGTGAGTGCCAAGTTGGATCCTGAGTATAAACAAGAGTTAGCGGATTTGTTGAAGGAATTTAAAGATTGTTTTGCTTGGGAATACTATGAGATGCCTGGTCTAGACCGGTCAATTGTTGAACATCGGATGCCAATCAAACCTGGATATCAGCCGTTTAAACAAGCTCCGAGGAGGTTCAACCCAAACGTTCTTGATGATATCAAAAAGGAGACTAGAAGATTACTAGAAGCAAAATTTATCCGACCGTGCTGATATGCAGAATGGATATCGAATGTTGTTCCTATGTATAAGGAAAATAGGAAGTTGAGAGTTTGCATCAATTTCAAAGATCTGAACAAGGCTACACCCATGGATGGTTATCCGATGCCGATAGCCAATATGTTGATAGATGTAGCAGCCAGGCACAAGGTTATTAGTTTCATAGATGGCAATGCAGGATATAACCAACTTTTTATGGCTAAGGAAGACATAGCAAAAACAACTTTCAGATGCCCTAGCGCAATTGGTTTATTTGAATGGGTTGTGTTGACCTTTGGTTTGAAGAATGCTGGTGCAACTTATCAGAGGGCAATGAATTATATTTTTCATAAGTTGATCGGCAGAATTGTAGAAATATACATCGACGATGTGATGGAAAAATCCAAGGGGTACAAGGAACATCTAGCTAATTTGTGAGAGACTTTGGAGTGCACAAAAAAATATGGTCTAAAGATGAATCATAATAAGTGTGTGTTTGGAGTATCAGTTGGACAATTTTTTGGTTTCATGGTCCACGAGAGAGGAATCGAAATTGGTCAAAAAATTATGAAAGCAATTGATGAGGCAGTGCCCCCAACTACGAAAACAGAGTTACAATCTTTGCTTGGTAAGATTAATTTCATCAGGAGATTTATTTCAAATTTGTTGGAAAGAGTTCTGCCGTTTTCCCCCTTATTGAAGTTGAAAATGATCAAGAATTTAAGTGGGGTGATGTACAACAAAAGGCATTTGAGAAAATAAAAGAATATATGAAATATCCACCTGTGTTGGTCCATCCTCAGCAAGGTAAGCCTTTTAAGTTGTACATATCGTCCGATAACCAGAAAATTGGATTGGCCTTGATGCAAGAGTTTGAAGGAAAAGAACAAGTTATTTTCTGTCTAAGTAGAAGACTTTTAGATCCATAAACAAAATATTCTCCTATCAATAAGTTATTTTTGTGCTTATATTTCTCTTGCACTAAGTTGTGACATTATTAGTTATCGGCTGAGTGTACAGTTGTTTCCAAGGCTGATGTCATCAACACATGCTATCAATGCCAATATTAAATGGAAGAAAGGGGAAGTGGATTCTTGAGTTGTCGAAATTTGACTTGAGATACGAATCGGCTAAAGCAGTCAAAGGGCAAGTAATAGCCCATTTTGTCACTCAGCATCATAAGCCAAGTATTGATTATGTAGAGCTAGTACCTTGGGCGTTGTTCTTTGATGGGTCATCATGCAAGCAAGGTGATGGCATTGGTTTTGTTATTATTTCACCTCGGGGGGCAAGTTTGGAGTTTGCTTTTTCAACTGAACCAATGATTACCAATAACCAAGTGGAATATGAAGCTATTCTTAAGGGGCTTCAACTTCTTCATTAAGTAAAGGCCGAGGCAATTGAAGTATTTGGAGATTCATAGTTAATTATTAATCAGTTGATCGGCCTATATGAATGTAAAGAAGATACTCCGAGGGAATATTATGATGAGTGCCAAGGGTTGCTCAAGGAATTTCCTCGTGTTTCTCTTCAACATATTCCAAGAGCACAGAATCAAGAGGCTAATCATTTAGCTCAAAGTGCGTCAGGTTATCGAGTATTTCAAGAGGTCTTAAGTAGTGAAACCTCGAATAATGATTGGAGAGTTGAAATAGCCGATTACCTTAGGAATCCATCACAGAAGGTTACCAGTAAGCTAAGGTATAAATCGACTAAGTATGTTTTACTAGACGATCAGCTATATTACAAAACAGTCGATGGGTGCTGCTTAAATGCTTGAATCAAGAAGAAGCTAAGGTGTTGATGGGCGAAGTACATGAAGGGAAATGTGGAGCTCATCAATCAGCTTATAAGATGAAATGGATTATTCGTAGGACTGGATATTTCTAGCCAATAATACTGAAAGACTATTTTGAATATTTTAAGGGGTGCCGGGACTGACAACGTTTTGGTAATGTTCAGAAATCACCCGCATCGGCTATGAATCCATTAATCAAACCATGGCTATTTCGAGTTTTGGTAACGTTTTGATCTAATTGGCTAGATTTTTCTGCCTTCAACTAAAGGACACAAGTTCATACTGGTAGCAATGGATTACTTCACTAAGTGGGTTGAGGCAATTCCTTTGAAGATGGTAACCTGAAAGAACATGGTTGATTTTGTCAAGGAGCATATTGTGTATCGTTTTGGGATTCCTCAAACTATCACTACCGATCAAGGGGCAATGTTCACATCATAAGAGTTTGGATATTTTGCTGCCAGTATGGGAATTAAGTTGCTAAATTCTTCTCCTTACTATGCTTAGGCTAATGGCCAGGCAGAGGCTTCTAATCAGATTATGATTAAGCTGATCAAGAAAAAGATTGAGGAGCAGCCAAGGAAGTGGCATTCAACGCTTAATGAGGCACTATGGGCATATAGTATGGCCTGTCATGGATCGATTAAAGCGCTACCTTATGAACTTGTGTATGGTCATAATGCAGTCCTTCCTTGGGAAATTCAAAATAGATCAAGGCGTGTCACATTGCAAGATGATTTGTCAGCCAAAGTCTACAAGAATCTTATGATAGATGACTTAGAGGACTTGAGTTGCCATCGGCTGCGTGCTCTTGAGAATATCAAGGCCAATAAACTGTGGATTGCAAGGTATTACAATAAAAAGGTCAAGAGTAAACAATTTTCTGAAGGAGACTTAGTCTGGAAAGTAAAATTACCGATCAGGTCAAAGGACAACAAGTTCGGCAAATGGTCACCTAATTGGGAAGGACCTTATTGGATTAAATGTCGTGCTCCTGGCAATGCTTATATTTTGGAAACACTAAGAGAAGAAGAAGAGTTTGACAAAGTGATCAACGGAAAATATCTAAAGAAATATTATCCTAGCGTTTGGATTAATACTTGACAACCGATTTGTTCTGTCATCGACTCTAATAGCCGATACCAGAAGGGTATTGCCTCTAGTTCAAAAATAAACCCAAAGAGGTTAAAGCCGGTATGATATGTATCGCCTATAGAGCAAGAACAAACATAGATTGGTGCATCGAATATGAGTACAAGAAACCAATTAAAACGAAGAAATTGTTTGCCAGCGGCTCCTATTACAAGCTAAAGGCTAGGGAACACATTGTTCACTATGTCATCGGCCTGGGAAGCAAGGGCTACGGAGTTGGCGGCATTGAAGAAATCCTCAACCATTCGCTCATGATCCCCAGGGTGTTCGACGACTGGAAAACTATGGGGAAGAAGTCAAAGCTCATGGCCAGAGCGAGCTTGCGCAACAGCCAGTGCCATGGCAGCACCATGACGAACACCATGAAGAGCAACCTCTCTGACATGGTTCGGGATTTCGTGCAAGTGAACAACCGGCACGGCACCCCTAGTGTTGATGAATCCTATCGCGTACTCAGTAGCTGATCGAAGGCTTTTCAGTTGAGCCGATAGATCTAAAAAGATTCGAGGAAGGGATGATCAAGATCTTGAAGGCAAAAATTAAGAAGAGACATAAAATTGTGGTAGGCATCTCACCCATGATTCTAGCCTCAGCCTTGGCTAACCTTTCCTCCACCTGGTCGGCCTCGGAGGGTGATCGGCGCTGAGCCATGGCTAGAGCCGATTCCGCGATAGAGAGGCAGTCGGTGAGCTTCTGGCCAGCCCCATCAATGGAGGCGATCAGGTCATCGTTGTTTATCTGCTTCCTCGGATAGCATGGGAGTTGGTGGCAAATTGTTGATAAAGACGACCTCGGAAGTTGAGCAAAGTTGACCCTATGCTCTGGGACGATGGGAGCATCCTGGGTTGCACCCTCCTGATGATGAAGACGCCGGTGTGGTGACACAGACCCATTGAAGGCCTCCTCAGCAGACCTCTTGCCATTCTCCATGCCTTCAAACCTATGGGAAAGCATAATCACACCAAAGATACGAAAGGTTTGGCACGAAGCAGGTTGTTTTTCGATCCACAGTCGTGGCCCGTATATATAGCCCGGGAGGTGAGAAGATAGGCTTCGCCAAGTTTATGGAACTAAAGTCAGATACGGAAATGGATCGACACTCTAGAAATTCAGGGGATGGATCACGAAGAGACAACAAATTCGGACTTATTACTTCCCATAATTACAAAATATCGTGGAATTGATACGAAAGGTTTACATTAACTGGCGATCAACCCACCAAGACTTCTTTGGATTGAAGGGAGTCCGGATCCCCACAAGGCCGAAGGTCATCATGGACCAAGTCATATCAGCCCGCTGATAAAATTGCATCAAGGGAAGAGGAAAGGCCGCCTGCTTAAAAGATGCCATATACCCAACCGATTTCTCTATGACTGGGAAATAATATGAAAGAAAGCCGCCTACTAAAAGATGCCCATTTTTTGGGTGGTTGGGAAACCGTGGGAAAGAAGTCTATGGTTTCCCCGATGGGCATTTGATGAAGCAAACAAGGGGAAGGTGTCCACATATTTTAGCCCTTACAAACACTAGAACAGCTCTGCGATCATTGTGAGAAAACTCAGGTGATGTCACAATAATTCTTCAAACCACAGTAGCTGATCCTCTTGCTCGACAAGGCGCTGAAATGAGCGACACAATCACCCTATGCACAAGAATTCTTCTAACCACTCAAGATCCTCATAGCAAAGAATTAGACCATGGAGGGTTTGACGGAGCTAAGGGCACTCGAGGAAGCAAGTAGAAGAGAAACATAACTAAGTTGTTGAGTTGGTCATGCCGGAGTCGGATAGACATTTATAGTCGGTCTGGAAACATGGATCTAAGCACCCATGAAGCAATGATGCCCTCGTAAAGCTTTGAAGCATAGGCTCATAAGCTGGCAAAAACGGTGATAGATAGTAGACCCCAGATCAAGATTCTCTACCCGTGACTACGGACCTATCGAAGGCACAGGCGTGGTAATTTTGGAATAAAATTACTTTTATCCCAAAATTAGGGGGGCGTGTGTTTACACAAAAATTTGAGAGAAGAACGGGGAACTCGAAGCCTCCAAGAGTATGTCAATCAAGGAATAGATTGCATAAGAATCAATATCAGCTGATTCAGACATGGCACTGAAATCGGCTCTCTTCAGATGACGCCAGCAGATAATGACAAAAAGCTACGGTTGGCGTCAGGACTGTGAACATTTTGGTAATGTTCAGAAATCACCCGCATCGGCTATGAATCCAATAATCAAACCATGGCTGTTTCGAGGTTGGGGAATTGATCTAATTGGCCAGATTTTTCTGCCTTCAAGTAAAGGACACAAGTTCATATTGGTAGCAATGGATTACTTCACTAAGTGGGTTGAGGCAATTCCTTTGAAGACGGTAACCTCAAAGAACATGGTTGATTTTGTCAAGGAGCATATTGTGTATCGTTTTTGGATTCCTCAAACTATCACTACCGATCAAGAAACAATGTTCACATCAGAAGAGTTTGGAGATTTTGCTGCCAGTATGGAAATTAAGTTGCTAAATTCTTCTCCTTACTATGGTCAGCCTAATGGCCAGGCAGAGGCATCTAATCAGATTATGATTAAGCTGATTAAGAAAAAGATTGAGGAGCAGCCAAGGAAGTGGCATTCTACGCTTAATGAGGCACTATGGGCATATAGGATGGCCTGTTATGGATCGATTAATGCGTCACCTTATGAACTTGTGTATGGTCATAATGCAATCCTTCCTTGGGAAATTCAAACTAGATCGAGGCATGTCACATTGCAAGATGATTTGTCAGCCAAAGTCTACAAGAATCTTATGATAGACGACTTAGAGGACTTGAGTTGCCATCGACTGCGTGCTCTTCAGAATATCAAAGCCAATAAACTAAGGATTGCAAGGTATTACAATAAAAAGGTTAAGAGTAAACAATTTTCTGAAGGGGACTTAGTCTAAAAAGTAAAATTGTTGATCAGGTCAAAGGACAACAAGTTCGGCAAATGGTCACCTAATTGGGAAAGACCTTATTGGATTAAACATTGTGCGCCTGGCAATGCTTATATTTTTTGAAACACTAAGAGAAGAAGAGTTTGACAGAGCGATCAATGGAAAATATCTAAAGAAATATTATCCTAGCGTTTGGATTAATACTTGAAAACCGATTTGTTCGGTCATCGGCTCTAATAGTCGATACCAGAAGGGTATCGCCTCTAGTTCAAAAATAAACCCGAAGAGGTAAAAGCCAGTACGATATGCATCACCTATAGAGCAAGAACAAACACAGATTGGTGCATGAAATATGAGTACTAGAAACCAATTAAAACGAAGAAATTGTTGGCGAGCTCATCCTATTACAAACACAGAGTGGACGGATATCTCCGTGATCCTGTGGGCCAACACTGGCTGCTCTCAAAGCAGCACACTTGCAACTATCTGGGCAAAGACCGACATGTTCCACCTTAAATTACTGATAAACTTTCTCTCCTTGTCAATTATAGGTCAAATTGACTGACACGTCTCGGGAGGAATTCGCAGGGTCGACTGGTCCTACGTTGAAGCCAAGTGGATCTCTAGCCTTGCTCCGTCAAGCAGATCCTTCCGGCTTGCTGTGTGTCGACATTTTTTCACATCAACAGACCCCAAGGTCGTGGGCTCCACCTCGCCCGACCTCTAGGGGCGGGCTCTACCTCGCCTGACACCGAGGCCATGGGCTCTGCCTCATACGACCTCGAGGCCGCGAGCTCCGTCTCGCCCGACCTCTATGGGAGGGCTCCGCCTTGCCCGACACCGACGCCATGGGCTCTGCCTCGCCTGACCTCTGGGGCGAACTCTGCCTCACCCGACGTCTGGGACCACGTCTAACGTAAATTATTTTTTGCTGATGTAAATTATTTTATAAAATTTATTATTTTATGATAAATATTATATAAATAATGATTGACTAATTCACACATGTTGGATCCACGTCTAACGTATAGTCAGCGTGCCACGCCAGCTTATAGAGTGGGTTAGACCACATTTAGAACGGGATGACACAGTCGGCCAAGTTTAAGGACCTGCGGTGATCATCTTGAAAGTTCATGGACAGGGATGACACCGCCGATCAAGTTTAGGGACCTACGGTGATCACCTTGAAAGTTCAGGGACCGAGATGGCACTACCGAACAAGTTTAGAGACCTGCGATGACCACTTTAAAAGTTTAGGGACCTGGATGACACCCTCTGCCAAGTTTAGGGAGCCACAAATATCACTTTAGAAGTTTAGAAACCTTGATGACACCTTGAGCCAAGTTAAGGGACCGGCAATGAATTTTGCTCGGTTGCTATCACTGCTATCATCATCATCATCACGACCACCCCAGCCATCATCATCGGGCAAGCTTAGCGGGGTAGTCCAATCCTGGAACTCGACAATGCGAAGACGAACTAGATACGTCAGCGCCGGCAACTCCGCATGGATTACCTCCTCTGCACGAAGGTACAACGGACCCTCATGGACGTGGACTTGGGGCTCTGGGATGCCGGTTATCTTTTCATCCGGAATCAGCCTCGGATGCACGCACCAGCAAGCGACGAACAGCTCACGATCATCCTCATCAAAGGCCTCTGGCGGAGCGATCTCAACCTGTGCGCACGACGAGCCTAGGACGGTCTGCGTGACGCTGGCCGATCGAGCATGAGAGGAGAAGGTGGAACCTGCGGAGCAGCATTGCTCGCCGGGGCAGTGCGGCGCGGCACCCTGGCTCGGGGAGGGCGGCGCACAACACCGTGGCACCGAGGCGGAACGCCCGGTGGAGACAGAGCGACCGGACGTAGTGTCGTCGTCGGGAGCCGGTTGCTGTCGAGGCGACGTTCTCCGCCGAGGGGCTGCACGCCGGCCACCAAACGCACGCGACGGGGAGCGCCACGCTTCGCGTCCCGCTGCAGCCGATGCGGCGCCATGGGATGGGACAATGCCGCGCCTGGTGGCCCTCGCACTTGTAGTGAAAGCATCTGGCCGGCACTGTGCAGTTCGCCTTGACATGATCATTGGCGAGATAGTTGAAGCAGAGCCCCACAAGGTTGGACGGCACCGGGCGAGGAACCCTGGCCAGCTCACGGCGGCGCCAACGACGCTAGCTCTATACCTGATAGAAGCCGTCCGCATCCGGCCAAGCCAACAGCCTCGCCGGATGGACCACGACGGAGGCAATGCGCCGCGCCGGCTGATTCAGAGGCGCCGTGGCGTGCGCACGCCTTGCGGCCTCCATGAAGCCCACCGGCGCGCCGCGCGGCAACGATTATGGCGACGCTTCGTCTCATAGTTGACGACGCTCTTGCCCTTCGCATCCGCCCTCGGAGAAGGAGGCTCAGAGGCCTCCGAATCACTGAAGGAGAGGCAGCCCCCAGGACTCCGGCCAGAACGAGGCGGCGACCGGAAGCCAAAGAAAGGCTCCTGCGACATGGAGGGACGGCCCGAAACAGCAGGGGACTGGGAGCCGAGGAACGACTCCGCATTCGGATTCAGGCCTGGTGACGCGAAAAGGCGAGCTAGACGCACGGCAAACTCCTCCTGTGCAGCAGCGGCGAGCGGCGGAAACTGCGACGGCGAGGCGGACTGGAGCGATGGGAGGGCGAACCAGGCTCCATATATGGCGAGCGGAGGTTAGTGGAGACGGTTAAGCGGTAGCGGAGGAGGCGGGAGGCGGGAGGCCAGCACCGGAGCGGCGCCAGCGAGCTGGGCTGGTGGACGACGGGGCCGGCTACCGGCGGACTATGGCGGAGCGCTTAGCAGCTCAACTAACCTGACGCTGTGGCCTGACCTGAACTAGCAGCTTTGCAAATTGCCGACTATTTTTAGGAGCATGAAACAACGGGACCTAAATTAAATTTCTAGAGGTGGTTGGTAATGTGATCTGTCTCCAAAAATACATGCAAAACAAATAATCATAATATGTTCAAATGAAGTTGGATGAAGACGAATTTTACATGCATCAAAGTTGTACGACTTGAAGAGATCTACGTTGCTTTATAGTTTATGACCTTTTTATTCGAAATAGTTTAGACAGGGTCCCAAGTATTTGTCGTTTTGAATTCTTAGATTAATTCAATTTTTTGATTTTTTTTCCAGAACGACCTTGGATGGACACCGGCCTTATATCAAAGTTATAATGCTTAACGACATCTGAAGCTTTGTAGTTCAAGCTAGTTTCATTCGAAATCATACCGTTTAGACACTGAAATTTTCAACACAAGATACGTAACAAATAATATGAAAGGATAGCATGCTACAGTGTCAAATGCTCTCGTGAAGTAAGAGCCCATTAGTGAATACTATTTAATTTGCTTTACTTGAAGTTTCATTTTGTTATAAAAGTTCATAGTCACAAGTTGATTTGTGTGAAGATGAGATGTCGCCAAATCCGCTGTGGCGAGGAGGGTGTCTGCGCCAGCGCATGATATAGTATTTATTTACATAAACCAAATTAATACAACAGTCCTGGGAATAACTAGAATAGAGTAATTCAAATTAGAAGAAAGCACCTACATATAAAGTTAAAGGACTTTACTAAATGGAGCGTGCGCACGCGGAGACCGAACAGCCCGCACGGCTGCACCTGCATGCCTATTCTTCTCTCCCCCCGCCTCCCGCCCCCACCTTCTTCTCCCTCCCCGGTGCCTCCTCCCCTGCCGCCGGCCGCGCGAGGGTTCTGACTCCAGATCCGGTGACGACGCCTCCGCCTCCCCCACCTCCCACCGCCGTGGCACACTAGGTTCGCCATTGCCGCGGCCGGGGAGCTCCGGCGAAGCCCTAGCGTGCCCGCGGCGACCGCCTTCTTCCCCTCCCCCTCCCCCGCCCTCCCACATGCGGCTATGGCGAACTCCGGAGAGCTCCGCCGAAGTTCGGCCATGGCGCCCCTGCCCTGACCTGGCCTGGCCGCCGTTGCCGTCGCCAGCTCCCCTAAAACCGCCTGGCCGGCCCCTTCTATACCCGCCGGAGTTGGAGAAGAAGGGGCGGCGCGGCTCGCCGGAAATCCAGGCGCCACCGGAGTTGGAGAAGGCGCGGGCGGGCGCATGGCATGGCGCGCGTGCGGGCAGCACGGCCTCCGGCGGCGGCGCTTCTTCTCTAGCGAGTTAGTGCGGTGCTTCTTCTCCTGTGCGATGGTGCAGCGCGTGCGGGCGCAGGCGAGGGAGAAGAGAGCGTCTGCGCGGCAGCCGGGAGCGAATCGAACGGCCGTTTAGGAGAATTGGACGGCCATTGAGGTGTGCGCGGCGAAGCTTCATCGCCCGCGCGTTCGAAAACAAGCATTTCCCAAAGTTAAAATATATCCTACACAGGAAACGAATCACCGAGAAGAAAATTCCGGTTTCCAGTAGCAGGAAGAGGTAAAGGTACTACTAGGCTTACTCCACGTGTCCTGCCAGAAGCTATCCTATGATATATTTTAGATTTTGCAACAAGTGCATCAAAACAATAGAATCGGAAATGCTGTTTTCATGCGGATTATTTATATAAGCAATAATAAGGCACCAATAAATCTGATTATAAATAAATGGGGCTACATAAATAAATCTCTCCTGTACTCTCACTCTGACAGTAAAAAAGACGGCATCTATCGATATAATAGTAATATAGTAATAATTCCTTGACACACACAAAGAATAGCCAACGAATAATCTATGCATGTATGATATGATACACAGCATATTCTTGTCCTGCGTCAATTCTCGTTCTTGCTTTTGGCCTTGCAGATGAGGAAGGTTCAGCTTCAGCGTGTGCGTGTCCTGCTGCTGGATTCATCGCTGGTGACGAGTTGCTGCTGTTGCTCCTCCTCCTCCATTGGATGTCAGTCAGTGGCCTAAGAGCGAGGAGCAGAGACGCCCAAGTAGCCGTGGAAAGCGACCTGTTAATTAATTATATATATATAAAGAAATCATCAAAGCTCGCCCAATAAAACTTCAAAATAGGAGTATATATATGCTAATAATCCGGTCAGACTCTGCTTTTTAGTTGTCAACAGCCTGTATACATTTGGTCCAATTCTAAACACACAATTCAACTCATGGTGTGGTAAGTGAGAACAGAGAGTCCATGCGTATATGAAAACTCTAGGGAAAAATGCTCAAGGATAAAGTGAGCGAGGTAGAGATGCCCAGGCAGCCATGGAGAACACAAGAGCGATATATAGATGTCAAAGAATCGTCGAAATCCAATAAGATTTCAAAAATACATATATCTGCTGCTTCGGTCAAAATTATCACATAGTAAGCGCTGAGATTTGAAATGACAGGGCAAACATGTATATATGGCGGCGTGTCCATCAAACAAAAAATGGACAGGGCGGGAAAACTTTGTACAGGATTTATGCATGCACCATATACGGGAAAGATTGGTGCGTACCTTCAAGACGGGAATTATGTACGAACGTAGCTTCCACGAGGCCGCTGTCCAGTCGCTGCTGCAGAGCCGAAGGGAGCGATTCAATACCTAGGTGTTAGATTGATCTTTAATTCTAAACTGAGCTAACGGTTTAGTTGGCCTTTTGATTCGTGCCCTGATCGGGAGCGTCCAACCCACTATGGTTGGAGGGCTCCTATCCCACTGCGTAATAAATATAGGTGGGGGTCGACGGCTCTGAGTACAAGATTCGCCTGAGCCGAGCTCCCTACCAAAATCCCTAATCCGGTCTAGAGGACGCGCAGCCAGTGATGGAAAGCCACTAGCCACGCCGCCACCGGACTGCGTCACCGCCATCACTACACTGCGCCGCCACCGGTCTTCACCGCCGGTCGCCACCGCCCATCAACGACACCGTCTTCACCGAACGTCGCTGCCTGTGCGCAGACTTCACCGACGAACGTGATGGCCGCTTCTGGATCATCCCCTACGGTGTCAGGTTCGACATGTTCTTCCTCTATCCTCTCTTTGTCTCCGTCTCTCTGTCTAGAATGTGTTCTAGGTCTTTGATTCATCCAGTAAATGTTTAACACCCCGGATCCACTCCTAGTTGATCCTACAAGTTTTAACATTGGTATCAGAGCTTGGTTTGCTAGGGGTAGATCTTGACAGGGGGCTAGAAATGATTAGAAAAGAAAAGAATGAATTAGATCCTTTCGGATCTGAGCAGATAGAAGGGGTTTCCTAACCCTAACCCTAACTGGGTGAAGGAAAGAACAAAAGAAGAGGGATTCGGCCTAGAAGAGAATCAAAGCCGAACCCTAAACCCGTGAAGACCCTTTGAGGAAGAAGAACAGTGGGTCGGATTCTAAACCCTAACCCTAGATCTAAACCCTAATCCCCAACACCGGTTCGGATAAGAGAATTAGAATCCAAATCCAAAAAAAGAAGGGGATGAGGAAGAAGAGGAAAGGGACCTACCTCGCCGTGCGCTGGGCTGACCCTTCGTCGGCGCAGGATAAGAAGGCCGAGCCGGGGGAGCTGTTTCGCCCAGGCTCGGCCAAGGGGGTGCCACGGCCAGGCCGCTCGACGGCGGCGCGCTCACCCGCTGGGGAGCGCGCACGCCGGCGAGGGGGCCGGCGACGACGCCATGGCTGCCCGCTCCACCGCTTCGCTCGCTCGGTGCGCCGCACGGCTGAGAGAGAAAGGCAGAGGAGAAAGGGGAATGGGGCTAGGGTTTCCAGCCGACGCGGTCGAGCGGGTTTTGATCCCGTGAAGCCTGCCCTCGACCGTAGGATGAGATCTGACGGTGAGGTTTCAACGGGCCGCTCTCGACCCAGGCGGGCGAGCGCGCCGGGCTGCTTTGCCAGCCTAGGCCCAGGTTGTGGCATGGGTCAGCGCAGCGCACGCACTCGCGAGTGAAAGGGCAGAGCTGGGCCGGGCCACTGTGCGAGTTCTGGCCCAAGATCAGTTTTTCTTTTTTATTCTCCAGTAATTGCTTATTTGTGGAAAATGAAAAATAACTCAAAGAAAATAGAAAAAGTAATTTTTCCCTGTGGGTAAAATTCAAGAAATTGAGTATATGTTTTCCGCTGCTAAAGAAATTATTTATTCTCCAGCTATTTTGAACCAACATGATATTTAATTGGAGAAAAAGAGATTTTGACATGATTATGATGATGTTATTTTCTGACCAACATTGTTAATAACAATATCGTAATTTTAATGATTTTATGCATTATTTTTACTTCTGCCCAACAGTGATGTAGATTTAATGTATAAACAGTTGTATGTTTTAATTTTGACCAACGTTGGAATCAAGGTATGCAACTATTGTTATTATTTATGTTCTCACTCTATATGAATTGTGTTTTCAGGCGGATACAACTTGATGGGTTGTATCAAAGAGATCTCCACTCTCAAAGGTGATAACTACACGGAGTGGAAGAAAAAGAATGACCTGGCCTTCATCTTGGCTGAGGTGGACTGGATAGTCACCTCATCGTGTCCCACTGAGCCTGTGGCACCGGTGAGGGAGACAAACGAGGCTGATGCCGTTTGGGCAACTAGAGAGAGGGATTTTGTATCCCAAAAGATGTCCTATGACCTTGAGCATAGAAAGTGGGTCACTGCCAACAAGAAATGTTTGTTGTGATAAAGAACACGTTTGAGCCTGCAACTGTGGGCTCAATCCCAGAGTGTGACACCGTCACCGAGTACCTCGATAGAATAAAGAGTCAATTCACTGGCTCTTCAAAGATATATGCTACCCAACTGATAAAGCAGCTGATGACAGAGAGGTACTCTGGAAATGGTGGCATAAGAGAGCACATACTAAGGATGAGCAATTTGGCATCCACGCTAAAACCAATGGATCTGGCTCTCAAGGAAGAGTTCCTTATCCATTTGATTTTTGCTTCCTTGCCAAAGGAATTTGACACTTTTGTTGTCAATTACAACATACGGCCCGAGAAGTGGGACTTAGAGAGGCTCATGGTTGTGTGTGTGCAAGAGGAGGAGAGAATGAAAGCTGCCAATGGTGGCACTATCAATTATGTGAAAGACAACAAGAAAAAGAATAATAATGCTAACTCCTCAAAGTCAAAGGGAAAGGGTCCCATGCTGCATCAGCCTCAGCAGAACAAGTTTACAGTAGAGAAAGACCAGTGTCTCTATTGCAAGAAGACGGGACATTATAAGAAAGATTGTCCCGATTACTTAAAGATGATCATTGGAAAGAAAGGTGAGAACATTATTACGTTCATAAATAAATCCCTGTATGTATAGTATTCGAAATCTACTTTGTGGATTGACTCAGGTGCAACTGTTCATGTTGCTAATTCTTTATAGGGATTCCATTCGATGAGGACTTCGCAAAGAAGATAAAGACACGTTAAAGTTGCAAATGGAGCCCGAGCAGATGTCGAAGCCGTTGGCGATCTTTTTCTAGAGCTTGCTGATGGCTTCACACTTTTACTTAGAGATGTACTTTATGTTCCCTCTTTACAGAGAAACTTGATTAGTGTTTCATGCTTGGACAATGATGGATATGATTGCCATTTTGGAAATGGCAAATATAAGATAACATTTAATAATGCATGTGTTGGTCTTGCTATCTTACAAAATGAGCTTTATTTGTTATCACTACGTGATGATGTGAATGTTATATGCGATGATGGGAACGTTGCGTGCGACAATGAGAATGTATCCTCCTCTGCGGATGTAAACAGAAAATGAAAGAGAGCTCACGATGCGTTGTCGAAATTATGGCACTATCGTTTAGGCCATATTTTGAGGGAGAGAATAGAAAGACTAGTTAAGAATGATATTCTTCCTCCATTAGAGTTCTCAGATCTAGAACAATGCAGAGAATGCATAAAAGGAAAGTATGTAAAGAAAATTAAGAAAGATGCCAAACAAAGCGCAGGAATTTTATAGATTATTCATGCGGCCATATGTGGTCCGTTTCCTGTAAAGAGTGTGGATGGTTATGATTCGTTCATAACATTCACAGATGATTACTCTCATTATGGCTACATTTATCCAATCAAAGAAAGAACAAAAACATTAGATAAATTTAAGATATTTAAGGCAGAAGTTGAAAACCAACACAATTTAAAGATTAAGATAGTCAGGTCCGACCGTGGGGGGAGTACTACAGTCGGCATACCCCATATGGCCAAGTTCCTGGACCTTTTGCAAGGTTCTTACAGGAGAATGGCATAGTAGCCTAGTATTCTACACCGGACGAACCTCAGTAGAATGGAGTAGCTGAAAGGCGTAATCGTACCCTGATGGATATGGTGCGCAGTATGATAAGTTACTCCACCTTATCATTGAGCCTGTGGATGGAGGTGTTAAAAACCGCCATTCATATTCTCAATAGAGTACCAAGTAAGTCGGTGCCCAAAACACCGTATGAGTTGTGGACAGGAAGAGTACCCTCACTAAACCACTTACGTGTGTGGGGGAGTCCTGCTGAGACTAAAGTATTTAACCCAAACATTGGGAAGCTAGATCCTAAAATAGTAAGTTGCCATTTCATTGGCTACCCAAAAAAGTCAAAAGGTTTTCGTTTCTACTGTCTAGACAAACATACAAAGTTTGCGGAAATGAGACACGCTGTCTTCTTAGAGGATGAAATGATAAGGGGGAGCATGATAGCTCGAGAAATTGACCTTGAAGAGAAGCAGGTGTATGCGCCCACTCCGATGATTCATGAGCCATTTTCTCACTACCTGCTGTCGCTGCACCGACAGTGCAAGGTACTATGGTACCAGCACCTGTTGTTATTCCACCTGTGGAAACAATGAATGACGATGAGGAACCTGTTCTTCAGGATCCTATAGAACCTATTGCCACACATGAGGGGGAGCAACAACAGCCTCAAACAGAAGATGTGCCAGATGTGGAGGCCCCTAGAAGGTCTCAAAGAGTTAGAAAATCAGCTATTCCTACTGACTATGAAGTATACAACACTGAGGAATTTCAAACGGAGGATGATCCCACCTCATTTGAAGAAGCCATGAGAAGTGATCATTCATCAAAGTGGCTTGAGGCCATGGAAGATAAAATGAAATCTATGAATGCCAATAAAGTTTGGAACTTGGAAATAATTCCTAAAGGAGCCAAAACAGTAAGTTGTAAATGGGTCTACAAAACAAAACATGACTCTCAAGGGAATACAGAGAGATATAAAGCGCGACTTGTGGCAAAAGGCTTTACTCAAAGAGAAGGGATTGATTACAATGAGATATTTTCTCCAGTCTCATGTAAGGATTCCTTCAGAATCATAATGGCATTAGTGGCACATTACGATTTAGAATTACATTAGATGGATGTAAAGACGACATTTCTCAACGGGGACTTGGAGAAAAATATTTACATGGCACAACCGAAAGGTTTTGTCGTGGAAGGAAAAGAACGAATAGGATGCCGCCTAAAAAATTCCATTTATGGATTAAAACAAGCTTCAAGACAGTGGTACTTGAAGTTTGATCAGACAATAAGGAATTTTGGGTTTAAAGAAAATATAGAGGACAATTGTGTCTATGCAAAGTTTAAGAATGGAAAGTTTATCTTTCTTGTCCTGTATGTGGATGATATCTTACTTGCTAGTAGTGATGCCAGTCTACTACTAGAGACAAAGAAGTTTTTATCCTCAAAATTTGATATCAAAGATCTTGGGGAAGCTTCGTTCGTTCTAGGGATCGAGATTAACCGAGATAGAAGTAAAGGTGTATTAGGACTGTCACAAAAGGCATACATAGAAAAGATTTAAAAGAAATTCAATATGCACAAATGTAGTCCCTCACCTGCTCCTATAGTCCAGGGCAATAGATATGAGGATTTTCAATGCCCCAGGAATCAGTATGAGATCGATCAAATGAAAACGGTTCCATATGCTTCAGCTATCGGAAGCTTGCAATATGCTCAAGTATGTACGCGCCCTGACTTGGCATTTGTTACCGGGTTACTTGGCAGATTCCAGAGCAATCATAGAACAGAACACTGGAAATTAGTAAAAAAAAGTCTTGCGTTATTTGCAAGGAATGAAAAGCCTCATGATGACGTATAGAAGATCTGATTCACTTCATATAGTGGGATATTTAGATTCAGATTATGCGGGAGATGATAGAAAATCCACGTCTGGATATGTATTCACTCTCGCAGGGAAAGCTATTTCATGGAAAAGCTCAAAGGAAACCGTCCCTACATCATCCACAATGTATGCCGAGTTTGTAGCGTGTTATGAGGCAACGGGGCAGGTGAACTGGCTAAAGAAGTTCATACCCGGTTTGAAGGTCATTGACGACATCTATAGACCACTTAAGTTATACTGCGATAATAATCCGGCAGTACAGTATGCTCACAACAATAAGTCAAGTGGTGCTGCCAAACACATTGACATAAAGTATTATGTTGTGAAAGATAAAGTCTGGGATCATGTCATAAGTCTTGAGCATATAAGTACCGAAAAGATGCTCGCGGATCCTCTTACAAAAGGCTTACCACTCAACGTGTTCAGAGAACATGTAGCCGGCATGGGTTTAAGGGAAAACCTATAATTCCTTGACAAAAGAAGGCCCAATGTGAAGTATCTATTTCAGAACAGAGTGGTGTGTTAGCTGTTAAATCTATCGGCAATTGATCGTGACGATGAAACATGCTCTATGCACTAATCTGTAATGGAATGAATAAAAGTAAATGATATGAAATTAAAAAATGGTAGGAGATCAAGGGGGAGATTTTTAGATTGATCTCTAATCCCAAACTGGGCCCAACGGCCTAGTTGGGCCTTTGATCCACGCCCTGATCGGGGGTGCCCAACCCACTATAGCTGGAGGGCCCTGTCACACTGCGCAATAAATAGAGGTGGGGGCCAGCGGCTCTGAGTACGAGGTTCGCCTGACCCGAGCTCCCCACCGAAATCCCTAATCCGATCTAGAGGGCGCGCAACCAGTGACGGGAAGCCACCAGCCGCGCCGCCACCGGACTGCGTCACCACCACCACTACACTGCGCCGCCACCGGTCTTCACCGCCGGTCGCCACTGCCCATCACCGACACCGTCTTCACCGAACGTCACTGCCCGTGCACAGACTTCACCGACGAACGTGCTGGCGGCTTCTGGATCATCCCCCTGTGGTGTCAAGCTCGATACGTTCTTCCTCTATCCTCTCTCTATCTCTGTCTCTCTGTCTAGAACGTGTTCTAGGTCTTTGATTCATCCAGTAAATGTTTAACACCCCGGATCTACTCCTAGTCGATCCTATAAGTTTTAACACTGGGCACCCCCTAATTGTAAGCTGACGAAGACATGAGTATTCTTGTGGTTCTGGCCCACTGGGCAAGGATGCCAGGCTCATGCAATCGTACATATAGAGGACTTCCAGTGCTGAGAGATCTATCATGCATAATGATTCTAGTGACCGCAACTCTGGGCAGTCGAAAATTTTTAGGTGTTGGAGTGCATCCACTTGCCCTGATATGAACCGTAGTTTGGAGCAAGAATAAATATATATTTCCCTGAGGGACGAGGGAAGATTGACAACCTCTGACAACCCGTCACAGCTAGATATTGTTAGAGATTCTAAAGATGATGGAAGGAGCTTATCCGGGTCCACCCATGGTGACAGCTTCTCCTCAACAGGTGTGGATGCCGCCACGTCATCGGTACTACTAGCCTCTTGAGTCAACTGTTGCCTGCCGTATAGGGACTCAAGCTTACAACAGAATCCAACTTCCATCCTCTTGAGAGCAGGGGAGTTGAAGACCTCTACCAGACTTCCACACCAAGATATTTCCAGATACTCAAGATGGGGCAAAAGTCGGCTCCTTCCTGATGTTTCCTGGTCAGGAGCATTTGCCGCTGCGTATCCAATTAGATTATCGCAATGGCTAATCCATAGCCTCCGCAAGGAAATCAAGCTTTGGAATACTTTCTCCGGCCAGTACACAAGCTCATCGCAGCTATCAATTCTCAGATCCTGCAGCTGCCCATAGCAAACCCACAGTGCTAGTGCACGTGGTTGGAAGAACAAACTGCAGCTCAATAGTTTCATAGCTACCACAGACGACGGATGGTCCCATTCCTCCTTATCATCCAGCTTGACGCCCTCCAAAGACAAACTGGACAACGACGTCATACATCTGATTCCTCCTAGAGAAATCTGTTGATTTGCTTCATGCAAAACCAGTTCTTTGACCTTTGGTGCGCTAGGTAGAGTTGTTAACTTTGGGCATTTCTCGATACCAACAATCTCAAGCAAAGGGAACAGTGCATGTTCTTCTTCAATTTCAATGGCAGTATCCCATCTCTCAAAGCTATTTAAATCTTCCAAATTGAGCTTCTTCAGTTCTGGAAAGGCGGACCGGGCCACTGTGTAGTCTCCACCACCATACGGTTCTCTGAGCACTGATGCTTCTGGTAATGCTGCCAAATTTTTACAGCCTTTAATGTGCAATATCTCAAGCTGAGGAAATGCTACGGTGCCTCCATGTGTTGCCTCCCAAAATCTATCAAAAACCTGAAGATTAACAAGCTTAAGATCCTTAAGCTTTCCAAATGCGGAGGATGTACGGCTGCTACACAGGAATTGCAATTTTTCCAATCCTTCCAAATGAAGGACTTGTAGTTCTGCTAGCTGTTCGAATTCAGGAAGCTGATCCGCTTTACTACAATTAGTTAACCGAAGCTCAACCATGTTTTTCAACATACCCATCCATGATGGGAAACTGGTGCCTTGGTAGGAATATATTTCGAGAGCCAGCAGTCCATCATGAGCTTCGAGACTCTGTAGCACCTCATGACATTGTTGTTCATCCTCCTTGCCACTTGTCCACCGTAGTGACAATTGTATCAGTTCCTTTTTATTCTCAAGGTTGGCTGCCTTTGCATTTCTTCTCACTGTCACATTTTCCAGCTGCTTTAGCATTAATGAACCACCAATATTTAAATCCTTTAGCTCTCCAAGACTGCTACAATTCAAGCCACTTCCCACTACAAACCATGTAATTGTTCGAAGCGAGGTGATTCGTCCAAGCTCTGGAGGCATGCACTCCAGCTTCGTGCAGTAATCTGTGTAGAGATGACGAAGGCTACTCATGTGCTTCATTTGCTCAGGAAGTCTTTTGAGACTGCTGCAGTTAGAAAGTTTTAGTGTCTGGAGACTATATAGGATGCTTATATCATCTGGAAGTGCTTCGATGCCAACATTACTTGAGAGATCAAGGTACCTAAGGTGGCACATGTCCTTTGGTTTTATTGACAAAGGAGCCCCTGATACTGGCATAGAAAGTGCTCGGAGAGAACTTAATTTTGATGAATGTGGCACATCTTGATGGTAAAAATAAGATCTATCAAATATCATTGTTTGTATAGGTGGAAACTTCTCCTTCGTAGTACCAAATAAAAAATTTAATCCCTTTTTGTCCATGCTTGTTTGAAAAAGTATATGGCGGTCAGCACCAGGAAGCAAGTCACCACTTTCAATAAATTCATCAGTTATACAAACACACTCCTTCTCTGAAGCAGAAAGTGCAACATCATGCATGAGGTCATGGATCTTCACAAAAGTTGTAGAACTATACCCAATCCATCTTTGCTCCTCATACTGGAAGAATGACCTTGAGACCATCTCATTGACAATCCGTTTACCCATGGTTTTAGCAGGTACCTTGTTTTGATCTGAGATATAACCATTGGCCATCCATAGTTGGATAAGCTTTTCAACATCAATTTGATAATCCTTTGGATACATAGCACAAAAGGCAAAGCATTGCTTCATGTCAGTTGTCAAGTCATTATAGCTGAGCTTGAGTATAGGTAAAATCCCGGTCTCATCAACGCATATCCTGCTTCGACGTAATATGTCCTCCCATTCTTCCTTAGTGGTCTTGTTACACAATACAGACCCCAACGCTTTGGCTGCCAATGGAGATCCAACACATCTCTCTGTAATCGGGCCAACCAACTTAACTAGCTCCTCTGGCTTAGTCTTCTGCAAACCGAAAGCTCTTGTTTCAATAATTTCATGTATGAATTCTATGTCCAAAATTGCCACATCATGGTATTTATTTTTTCATGATGAGTTGTTAGCTACTGTACCCATGAATTCAGCTATTTCTTTATCACGAGTCGTCGTCAATATGGCACTACCGACACCGCCTTGATTAAGACATGCCTTCAACTTTCTCCATTTGTCAACATCATTATTCCATACGTCATCCAATACAAGAAGGTACCTATTAGGAATTTTTTTTCTGTTAGTACCTTTCTATGTCCATGGCCCTAAATCAAGCATAGAGCCTATGTTGCAATGGAAGTTGTTATATAGACTGCAGACCTCTAGAAAAAAAATAGTTAGAGCTAATGCCTTGTTTGGATGTGCGTGGGGTGGGGTGGCTATATAATGTTCTTGGTCAATAATTCTAGCTTCCGTTTTGGAACCATGCTGTACTTTTATGGGATTGCATAGTGGTAGAACACAGTAGTAAATATTTCTTACATGTGACTATGCCAAAATAAATAAAACTTATGTTGTCTAAATATTACATAGGGGTACACAATACATGATATAACTTACTGCAGCAGGAATAAATAAAACATAAAAGCATGATAGAAGGTGAGAGTTGAGTTAGCAATAATAAGCTCTAGCAATAATACCTCTTTCCCCTAAGATGTTCCTGAAGCTTGTTGAGTGCCTCCTCTAGGATTGTGCCCGAAGCATTACATATCTTGTTGGCAAGATTACAGACATTGAAATCATCTGAGACACACACCCACTTTACATATCTTTCGGGAGGCCGTATCGTATCGTGGATTATTTACTGCTGACTGGTTTGGTGTGAGAGAAAAACACTATTCCTGACTGGAAATTTACGATCATTTACGAGCAAGCGAACAGGCTTAACTGGAAATGCTCCTTGACCTGAGGGTCATTGTAGATGAGTTGAGCGAGGGTGGTCTTGCCCAATCCTCCCATTCCAACGATGGGAAGAACTAAGAGATCACCACTGCTAGCTTGATGGCTGAGCAATATCTCAATAATTTTCTTCCTCTCCTTTTCTCTAGATCTACTAACAATGTTTTCAGGATCAACGATAACGGAATCCATCTCACGCCACCTGTTCCATGCTGGTGCCTCAAGCTGAAATTTGTCGAATCCAAAAACGTTCATTTCCTCCACAAGGACCTTGATGGCCTCAGCAATGCCAGTAAGCTTGTTTCCCATCCTGCAACGGAACGCAACCCGGTTGTGAGTAAGGAAGAGTTTTACTCCAGCCATGCCGAGCTTGGTGATGTGCCCATCCTTCTTGCCTCGATGGCGGAGTGCCTCATACTCGAACTCATCGAAGACGTCGTTCGCCTCATATGCCACCGTCTTGAGCGCCTCAAGCCATGCCTTTACTCCTCGTCGGCGAGACGCCTGCTTCTCGGCATCGACAATGACGTCGAGGATGGCAGGCAGGATGCACTCGAGGATCTTGCGCTGCTTCTCCATGCCCCCCTCCATCACGTTGTACTGGTCCAGGAGAGAGCTGGACACCTTGTCCTTCAGCAGGGACACCAGCGGCCCAACCACCAGGCTGGCCGCTAGCTCAGCCATTGGAGCGAGCACTCAGCGCTCGGTAGAGTTGTCGAGAACACACAACGGTAGGGTGTGGTCGTACTCGTATGTAGTTAAAGCATGAGAAACCTCCTTTCGACGATTCCCTCTCGAAAAGAACATGTACCTAACCACTCGGAATTATTGCTTCCAAATGGTTTGGTAGCGCGCCGCTCTCTCATGCTCGTCCTGTGCGTGTGGTCGCGTCGACGTCGGCAATAATGGAGGGCCAGGGGGACAAGGTCACATGGCCGGCAGCCAGCCACCCTTGACTGATCGACTGCTATCAATTGTTCATCAAAACAATTGATGGAGGGACGTGGAGCCGTGGCTGACTGCTATTGACACAAAAATCTCTTAGGAGTCCGCCGAAGGGTCGGGCGAAGCGAAACCGGAGCCCTCGGGGTCGGGCGAGGCGGAGCCTCTGGCCTCGGGGTCGGGTGAGGTGGAGCTCGCCCCCAGAGATCGGACGAGGCGGTGCCCGCCCTAAGAGGTCGGGCGAGGCGGAGTCCGCCCTCGGAGGTCGAGCGAGGCGGAGCTTGTGCACCTTAGGGTCGGTCGGAGCTGTAGTCGCGCGCCTTGACTGCTTGGATGAACTATCGTCGACAACCATTAGTCCCTCCTCTTCGGATACCCTAGTATTGGTCCCCGACATTATCCTATGATATATTTTAGATTTTGCAACAAGTGCATCAAAACAATAGAATCGGAAATGTTGTTTTCATGCAGATTATTTATATAAGCAATAATAAGGCACCAATAAATCTGATTATAAATAAATGGCGCTACATAAATAAATCTCTCATGTTTTGGAACTCTATGTTCTCGATCTCACTCTCACTCTCACACTGATGGTAAAAAAGACGGCATCTATCGATATAATAGCAATAGTAATAATTTCTAGACACACATATGCCCTGTTCGCTTGGCTGATAAGCGATGACTGAAAGTATTGTTGGTTAATTTGTTGGGAGAGAAAAGTACTATTCGTTGCATGAAAAAGTACAGCTTATAATCTTTTTTTGCGGGTGCAGAGCATCTTAATTGATTGTTGTATCCTAATAACATATAGTCACAGCTAGCCATTAGAGAGCATGTTCATTCAGCAATTAGAAATAACAAAAAAAGATTAGAAAACATCTTCTTCAGCCGCCCTGAGTGGAAAACGAGTAACCCATCACATGGTTAGCGCTAAGACCAACAAAGCAGTGGGGCCTAGCCTTCGTTACCTGACTAGTTTACCGTTCTTTTGATTGTTCATAATCAAGTGGCAGATGATTAATTGTCCGCTATTCATACTATAAGAAACATGGCATCTTGATTGATTGTTGTATCCTGCTCCCTTCCTCGTTACCAAATAAATCAATTCTTAAAATCCGTGCCAATAAGTTTGACTAACTTTATAGAAAAAAATAACATCTAAGAAATAAATTGAACACCTTATGAAAATATATTTTTGATAAATCTAATGATACTAATTTGGCTTCATAAATCTTAACGTTTTTTTTCTAGAAATTCGGGGTCGCCAATGATGTCGAGGATGGCAGGCAGCCAGCGCATGAGGGTCTTGTGGTGCTTCTCCCTGCCCTCCATCACGTTGTACTGGTCCAGGAGCGAGCTGGACACACACCTTCTCCTTCAGCAGGGACACCAGCGGGGCGACCACCAGGCTGGCCGCTAGTTCAGCCATTGGAGCGAGCGCTCAGCGCTCAGCAGAGTTGTCGAGAACACACAATGGTAGGGTGTGGGCAAGCTGAGAGCTCTCTCTGGTAACTCATACTCCTATGAGCCCGTTTGGTACAGCTTCTCGTTTGGCTCCTAGAGCTGTTTTTTGGCTCCGCCAGCCAGAAGGGTGAAGGCAGCGGTGGTCCGTGTGTGAAGCTCCGTGTTTCCCGCTGACCGGAGCCGCAGACGAGAGGAGGAGCCAAAAAAAACGAGCTTCACTTGGCTCCGTCCTCCGTCTTTGTGGGCCTAGGCGAAAATACCCCTCGTCGGACATGGGTGCCAGACCATCGCCGCCGTGCTGGACCATCGCCGTCGGTCCACGCAGCTCTAGGACGGACGTAGACTCGAGGCAGAGTGGCGTCGGGGCAGCGGGGTCGCTGTCTCGCCGAGGCATGGGTGCGCAGGGCGAGGTGACGCTCGAGCGCGCGGGTGTCGAAGCGCCGCCAGCAGAGGTGCACGCGTCGCTAGGCAGCAGAGGTGCGCCGCCAGCAGCCGAGTCGCCTTCTCACCGAACACGGGAGTGCGTCCAGTGGATGAAGACGCTCGCGCACTCACGTGCGGCCATGCGAGCAAGCAGATAAGGCACTCGCATGCGGCTGTTGCAACCACAAGCGAGCGGATAAGGTAGCAAAAGAAAAAGGAAAATAGAAACAAAAAGAAAAAATAAAAAAAAGGTATTTTGGAGATTCTATCATTTTTTACCAAGGAGAACCTGTTTTGTTAAATGGTCAAAAAAAACTACTTCAGCTCTTTAATGAATCTACTCCACCATTAAAACCACAACCGAAACTATTTTAGCTGGAGCCAAAGCTCTGGCAAACGGACATAGTTAAAGCACGAGAAATCTCCTTTCGACGATTCCCTCTCGAAAAGAACATGTACCTAACCACTCGGAATTATTGCTTCCAAATGGTTTGGTAGCACGCCGCTCTCTCATGCTCGTCCTGTGCGTGTGGTCGCGTCGACGTCGGCAATAATGGAGGGCCAGGGCCAGGGGGACAAGGTCACATGGCCGGCAGCCAGCCACCCTTGACTGACTGCTATCAATTGTTCATCAAAACAATTGATGGAGGGACGTGGAGCCTTGGCTGACTGCTATGGACACAAAAATCTCTTAGGAGTCGCGTATGGCACGCTGCCAGCGATTTTGATTGATGGCCAAGGGACTGTCGCGTGGGCTCGATCACCCCAAGTCCCTCCTCATGTTCTATTTTTATTTTTATTACTACTCCGATCATATATATATGCGTTGCTTGACTCACCTGCCTGAGCCTGCGGCATCCATGTTCAGCTTTTTGAGTCCATGCAAATGCAAAAGCATCCGTCTGGGGGGTTCCAAGTATATGTTTTGAATCCTTAGATTAATCAAAATTTTCAAAACGATCTCGAATGAAGACCTGCTCTGTACCAAAGTTACAGTAGTCGACAAGATGTAAAGCTATGTGGTTCAAGCTAGTTCATCTAAACTCATTTAGACATCGCAATTTTCAATACAAGATTCGTAAAAAAATAATATAAAAGGATAGCATCCTACGCTTGGCACATGCTAGTGTATGATATAGTGGTAGGGTGCTCCCGTGAAGTAAGAGCCCCCTAGTGAACGAATAATACCACCATATAAAGTTAATGTATTGTTATTATAAAGGTTTCATATTAATTAGAAGAATCCTGGGAATAATTAGAATAGAGAATTGTTCATCTTAGAAGTAAGTACCGACATATAAACGTACACATGAAATGAATCTATAAAGTTCAAGACCTAAAGGTATTACGTACTAGGCTTACACCGCGTGTTTTGCAAGAAGTTAGAGCATCTCCAATATAGTTCCTAAAAAAGCAATTGGTAAATCAATGAGTTTTCCAAGTAGATAAAAAAAAAGTTAGGAGCACATTTGTTAAGTTTAATTTATGTAATATTTTATAAAATCTCGCTCCTAAAATGTAGAATACAATTTTGCATCAGGAATCCCGCACGGACCATTTTCAAATCACCCTAACCACTTTTAAATTTCCTTTCGCTCTTGCACATTTGCATTGAAAACCCGTCCTACCACCTCTAGATTGGCCGGTCTATATATACATGCTTGTATATTTCCCCACGATTTGATCGATTTTCCCAAGTGCGGAAAGATTGGGAGTTGAGATAGCGAGTTGTTATTGGAGAGCAGTTTTATTCAATCTTGCAAAAAAAAAATCATTGGGAGTGGATTTTAGAAACTCTTGGATGAGATGCTCTTACATCTTATGATATTTTAGATTTTGCAACAAGTGCATTAAAACAATAGAACAAATAGGAAATGTTGAGTTCTTTTTATGCAAATATATAAGCTAGAACAAGTAGTCCATTTTTCAACTCGTGTGTGTAGGCTTCGCCTTTTCTAATGAAACTGATTATAATAAAACCAATAATAAAGGCACCAATGAAACTGATTATAAGTAAACGGCGCTTCATAAATAAATCTCCTCCTGCTTCATGAACTCTGATTATAATAATAACAGTAATTCCTTGACTCACAAAGAATAGCCAACGAATCTAATAATCTATGATCTCATGGATGTAGCCTCCTGCAGAGCAGACCGTTGCTCTGGGTCGCTTCGTTCTCCTATGCTATGATGTACTCATGGTGTCTAGTTCTTGCTTTTTACCCTTGCATTGCAGTTGTAGATGAGGGAAGTTTCAGCTTGGGCGTGAACGTCCTTCTTTCTGCTGGATTCATCGCTGGTGACGAAGTTGCTGCTGTTGCTCCTCCTCCTCCTCCACTGGATGTCAGTCAGTGGAGAAGGCGGCATTTGGGGTGTGGCCTTCACTCTTCACCCAAGACCGACCAAGTCGCGGAGAAATTAAAGCCAGGAGCATAGACGCCCACCAAGCAGCCGTGGAGAGTGATCTGTTAATTAAAAAAGACTCATCAATTAAAGCTTTTAACATATGCTAATTCGGTCGTAACTTTGCTTCCAAGTAGTCAACAGCCTGTATACATTTGGTCAAATTCTAAACACACAATTCAACTCATGGTGTGGGAAGTGGGAACAGAGAGTCCATGTGTATATGAAAACTCTAGGGAAAAATGCTCAAAGGATAAAGCGAGCAGCGGAGAGGTAGAGATGCCCAGGCAGCCATGGAGAACACAAGAGCGATACATAGATGTCAAAGAATCGTCGAAATCCAATAAGATTTCAAAAATACATATATCTACTGCTTCGGTCAAAACTAGCACATAGACATAGTAAGTGCTGAGATTTGAAATGACATGGCAAACATGTGTATATGGCGGCGTGTCCACCAAACAAAAAATATATAGGACAGACATGCAAACACGAGATTTATGTATGCACATGGGTGTATATAGCTGTCACCGTACGGGAAAGATTGGTGCGTACCTTCAAGATGATGGAAGGAGCTTATCCGGGTCCGCCGATGGTGACAGCTTCTCCTCAACAGGTGTGGATGCTGCCACGTCATGGGTACTACTAGCCTCTTGATTCAACTGTTGCCTGCCGTATAGGGACTCAAGCTTACAGCTTCCTTGAACATCCATCCTCTTGAGAGCAGGGGAGTTGAAGACCTCTACCAGACTTCCACACTTCCATATCTCTAGAAACTCCAGATGGGGCAAAAGTTGGCTCCTTCCTGATGTTTTCTGGTCAGGAGCATTTGCCGCTGCGTATCCAATTAGATTATCGCAGTTCTCAATCCGTAGCCTCCGCAAGGAAATCAAGCTTTGGAATACTTTCTCCGGCCAGTACACAAGCTCATCGCAGCAATCAATTCTCAGATCCTGCAGCTGCCCATAGCAAAACCACAGTACTAGTGCACGTGGTTGGAAGAACAAACTGCAGCTCAATAGTTTCATATCTACCATAGACGACGGATGGTCCCATTCCTCCTTATCATCCAGCTTGACGCCCTTCAAAGACAAGCTGGACAGTGACGTCATATTTCTGATTCCTCCTAGAGAAATCTGTTGATTTGCTTCCCACAAAACTAGTCCTTTGACCTTTGGTGCCCTAGGCAGAGTTGTTAACTTTGGGCATTTCTTGATAACAAGAATCTCAAGCAAAGGGAACAGTGCATGTTCTTCTTCAATTTCAAGGGCAGACTCCCATCTCTCAAAGCTATTTAAATCTTCCAGTATGAGCTTCTTCAGTTTTGGAAAGGCGGACCGGGCCACTGTGTAATCTCCACCACCATACGGTGAGCACCGATGCTACTGGTAATGCTGCCAAATTTTTACAGCCTTCAATGTGCAATATCTCAAGCTGAGGAAATGCTACGATACGTCCATGTGCTGCCTGACAAAATCCATGAAAAATGTGAAGATTAACTAGCTTAAGATCCCTAAGCTTTCCAAACGTGGAGGATGTACAGCTGCTACACAAGAATTGTAATTTTCCCATTTCTTTCAAATGAAGGAGTTGTGGATCTGCTAGCTGAGACAATGGAGGAAGCTGCTCTACATTATTACAATTAGACAGCTGAAGCTCAACCATGTTTTTCAACATACCCATCCATGATGGGAAACTGGTGCCTTGGTACGAATATATTTCGAGAGCCAGCAGTCTATCATGAGCTTCAAGACTCTCTAGCACCTCATGACATTGTTCCACCTCCTTGCCACTTGTCCACCGTAGTGACAATTGTCTCAGTTCCTTCTTATTCTCAAGGTTGGCTGCTTTTGCATTTCTTCTCACTGTCACATTTTCGAGCTGCTTTAGCATTAATGAACCACCAATATTTAAATCCTTTAGCTCTCCAAGACTGCTACAATTCAAGCCACTTCCCACTACAAACCATGTAATTGTTCGAAGCGAGGTGATTCGTCCAAGCTCTGAAGGCATGCACTCCAGCTTCGTGCACCCATCTGCGTAGAGATGACGAAGGCTACTCATGTGCTTCATTTGCTCAGGAAGTCTTTTGAGACTGCTGCAGTTAGAAAGTTTTAGTGTCTGGAGACTATATAGGATGCTTATATCATCTGGAAGTGCTTCGATGTCATCATTATCTGAGAGATCAAGGTACCTAAGGTGGCACAAGTGCTTTGGTTTTATTGACAAATGAGCCCATGACCCTGGCATAGAAAGTGCTCGGAGAGAACTATATTTAGATAAATGCAGCAGATCTTCACGGGGATAAAATCTATCAAACATCATTGTTTGTATAGGTGGAAACTTTTCCTTCGTAGTACCAAATAAAAAATTTAATCTCTTTTTGTCCATTCTTGTTTGAAAAAGTATATGGCCGGCAGCACCAGGAAGCAAGTCACCACTTCGAAAGAATTCATGAGTTATACAAACACACTCCTTTTCTGAAGCAGATAGTGCAACATCATGCATGAGGTCATGGATCTTCACAAAAGTTGTAGAACTATACCCAATCCTTCTTTGCTCCTCATACTGGAAGAATGACCTTGAAACCATCTCATTGACAATCCGTTTACCCATGGTTTCAGCAGGTACCTTGTTTTGATCTGAGATATAACCATTGGCCATCCATAGTTGGATAAGCTCCTCAACATCAATTTGATAATCCTTTGGATACATAGCACAAAAGGCAAAGCATTGCTTCATGTCAGTTTGCAAGTCATTATAACTGAGCTTGAGTATAGGTAAAATCCTGATCTCGTCATCGCGTATCCTGCTTCGATGTAATATGTCCTCCCATTCTTCCTTAGTGGTCTTGTTACACAATACAGACCCCAATGCTTTGGCTGCCAATGGAGATCCAACTCATCTCTCTACAATCGGGCCAACCAACATAACTAGCTCCTCTGGCTTAGTCTTCTGCAAACCGAAAGCTCTTGTTTCAATAATTTCAAGTATGAATTCTATGTCCAAAATTGCCACATCATGGTATTTATTTTTCCATGATGAGTTGTTAGCTACTGTACCCATGAATTTAGCTATTTCTTTATCACGAGTCGTCGTCAATATGGCACTACCGACACCGCCTTGATTAAGACATGCCTTCAACTTTCCCCATTTGTCAACATCCTTATTCCATACGTCATCCAATACAAGAATATACCTATTAGGAACCTTTTTTTTTGTTAGTACCTTTCTTTGTGCATGGCCCTAAATCAAGCATAGAGCCTATGTTGCAATGGAAGTTATTATATAGACTGCAGACCTCTAGAAAATAAAATTGTTAGAGCTAATGCCATGTTTGGATGTGCGTGGGGTGGGGTGGCTAGAAAAAAAATCAAGCTTCCATTTTGGAACCATGTTGTACTTTTATGTGATTGCATAGTGGTAGAACACAGTAGTAAATATTTCTTACATGTGACTATGCCAAAAAAAACATGACTGAGATAATTAGACCTGCCTACTTTATTTTACAACCCACACACAAACTTATGTTATCTAAATATTACATAGGGGTACACAATACATGACATGACGTACTAAGTGTTCAGCAAGAATAAATAAAACATAAAAACATGATAGAAGGTGAGAGTTGAGTTAGCAATAATAAGCTCTAGCAATAATACCTCTTTCCCCTAAGATGTTCCTGAAGCTTGTTGAGTGCCTCCTCCAGGATTGTCTCCGAAGCATTACATACCTTGTTGGCAAGATTACAGACATTGAAATCATCTGAGACACACACCCACTTTAGTAGCTGGAAATGCTCCTTGACCTGAGGGTCGTTGTAGATGAGTTCAGCAAGGGTTGTCTTGCCCAATCCTCCCATTCCAACGATGGGAAGAACTAAGAGATCACCGCTGCTAGCTTGATGGCTGAGCAATATCTCAATAATTTCCTTCCTCTCCTTTTCTCTAGATCTACTAACAATGTTTTCAGGATCAACGATAACGGAATCCATCTCACGTTACCTGTTCCATGCTGGTGCCTCGAGCTGAAACTTTTCGAATCCAAAAACGTTCATTTCCTCCACAAGGACCTTGATGGCCTCAACAATGCCACTAAGCTTGTTTCCCATCCTGCAACGGAACGCAACCCGGTTGTGAGTAAGAGTTTTACTCCAGCCATGCCGAGCTTGGTGATGTGCCCATCCTTCTTGGCTCGACGGCGGAGTGCCTCATACTCGAACTCGTCGAAGACGTCGTTCGCCTCATATGCCACTGTCTTGAGCGCCTCAAGCCATGCCTTTTCTCCTCGTCGGCCAGACGCCTGCTTCTCGGCATCGGCAATGACGTCGAGGATGGCAGGCAGCTTGCGTTCGAGGATCTTGCGCTGCTTCTCCATGCCCTCCATCACGTTGTACCGGTCCAGGAGAGAGCTGGACACCTTGTCCTTCAGCAAGGACACCAGCGGCCCAACCACCAGGCTGGCCGCTAGTTCAGCCATTGGAGCACTCAGCAGAGCTCTGGATCGAGAACACGCGCTCAGAGGGAGAGGAGAGCGCGCGCAGGGGATGGGAACACAATGGCGTGGCGGCTTGGAGAAGACAGAAGAGAATGGTGGCTTTGGAGGGAAACAGAGTGATGGTGGCTTTGGAGGGAAACAGAGTGGGGCTGGGGCATCGACTTCCTAGCTTTGCCCGTCAGCACAGCAGGGCATCTTTGGTTGCTGCATTCTATCTAATAAAAATAACGCATAGTACTAACTAATACGGTACCATTACGGCTGGAAATCGAATGAATTCTTTCCCTGTCTCAGTATGTCTTTATATTTCCCTCTCAGGAAGGCTGAGGCTGAAAATCGAATAAATTCTTTGTCTTTCTATCTCTCTTTCTGTCTCATGGAAATCAAATAAATATACCAGGTGGGGATTTGGTCGACATCAGTTGTACAAGGAAGGCACCCCTGAAGAGTGAAGACTGAAACGGTGGTGCTGCATAAATAATAATAGCTCGCATCCTGTTTTCATTTCGAGCTGTATGTTTCTCCATCTCACTCTGACAGTTGAAAAGCTCCAGTATGCATCCCTTGTGTACATACAGAAACAAAGCAAAAAGCAAAAGCAATGCATCTGTTCCTTCCTTCATGCCCACTCAAAGAACCTTTATCTGTTCCCGTTGAGAATTGAAACCGATGCATCACAAGAATGAGTCGAATCAACCACTGCAGGACAGGAGGCGATGCATTGAGGAAAGAAAGGGAAGAACCGATGCAAGACTTGGAGTCGACTCCTGGTGCATTAAAAAATTGATTTGCACCTGCTGGTTGCTGCTCTTCGAAGGCGGAGGCAGATCTCCGACCTCCGGGGCACGGCCCAACGAGGCAGATCTCCGATCACCGGCTTGGTGTGGTCGCCACGAAGTAGGCCGTGGAGGTGCCGGCGGTGCCATGGAGCGAGGTGGCCGAGGTGGTGATGGCCGTGGATGCGGCGGTGGCAGCCATGGCCCATGGGCGAGGCCGGGGCTGGGGCGGCGCGGAGCTCTGTGGCCGAGGTGGCGCCGTTGGAGGCGGTGGCGCGGGGAATCTCCGCTCGGCCGGGGATGCGCGGCAGCCTCACGGTCACGAAAGAGGCAGAAAAGGAGCTGCTGGGAGGGCTTCAGGGCGTGTTTGGATCGAGCCCTCGCAGGCAGATGCCAGGCAGCTCATCCTGTCCCCAGGCGTGGGAAATCGGACGTCTGGGATTGACGCGCGCTCCAGGCAACTCTGGCCAGTCTGAAACTAAACAAGCCCTCAGTGTGTGATCTGTTTTTTATTTTATTTTTCATCTGGGAGCCACATTGCTTTTTACGTACCATAAACGGATCCATCCCTTTGGTTGGATTACGTGGCTAGACTACTTCCGTGCGACTGTAGATGATGCTCTAACAAAAAAAAAGATCTCAACGGCAGTAAAATAATCTGAACAATCTGTTTTGGAAGTGTACGTTGTTCATCATCTCACTCTGACTCTGACAGTGAGTAAAAATGGAGCATCTATGATCTATCTATTCCTTCCTTCGTGTACAAAAGAATAGGGAACGAGAGGCATCCAGTTGACTAGCTAGGTGCAGAGCTGGTTGCAGAGGTCGTTGATCCTGCCCTGCGTGGCGTCCGCGGACGACGCGACGACGTACGTCTGGTTCTTGCCGCCGGCGCAGACAACGGTCAGCGTGTTCTCCTGCTGCATACCCGTGCACGTGGTCGGCGACGCGTCGCACCTCCACCTCTTGGTCGGCACGCAGCTGAGGTAGTGGCACCACGGGCAGTGCTCGTTCGCATTGTACCCTCTGAACAGCAGCACGGTGGCCACCGTGAACCCGACGACGAGCAGCACGGCGGCGGCCAGCCACAGCACGTACTGGTACGTCTTGTGCTTGCGCTTCACCGGAACCGGTACCGGAGGAGCTGCGGCCGCCGATGTGGGCGAAATTGTCCACCCGGGGGAGGAGCCCCAGCGCCAGGTTCACCACGATCACCAGCACCAGCGTTAGCAGCGCCGCCACCTGAACCAAGAATCGTAGCACAATGACTGCACTGTTTATTTATGAATGTAATTGCACAAATCTTTTGGAACAGAGGACGAAGATTAATCTGCTGATGAAGGTTGAAGGATAGGATAGCAGGGAAATATAATGCATGTACATGTGTACCTTGTTTGCGTAGAGTGACCAGTTTGTTATGAGTTCAGAGAGCATGGATCTAATGAGGCCGAACAGAGCACCCGAGGCGCCGACGGAGACATTGGACTGTATGATCAGGCTCCCGCCGAATCCAGAGATGAGGTAGACCACACCGATCCTCACTGCATATTGCATTGCATCATATATATAGGCATAAGTATTCGGATGAGATGAAAATCTGTTCTCTTTTTTTTTTCCTTTGCAGAACAGAAACGAAACTATTCCAGATTTTGTACTAACGCAACTAATCAATCTATCAGCATCATGGATAAGGCCATAAGGGAGTTTCAAGTGTGACTGAAAGGCATGCATCTGATGTGTTAGTTTCAGGCTTTCAGCAAAGTTGGAATGAAGAATCCAAAGGGATAGTATGTACGATCACTTACCAAACCCGAATTCTTGCTCGAGGCGTATGCCGATGATTACGAGGCAGAGGATGTTGATGAGCAGATGAACAACTCCGGCATGGAGCCACATGCAGGTGATCAGACACCATCCTTTGCGGCCATGGACAACCTTAGGCACATCGAGAGCCCCTATCTTCACTAACCTGGCATTGAGATTGAGATAAAAAAAATATATTTTCAGTTTAGCCTCCGATGAGTACAGTACCTGAACGTACTGGTAACACAAGCAATTAAATATCTTTTTTTTTTGGACAAAAAGAGGGGGCTGAAGTGAAAGTGAAACTCTAATTTTTATTTTTGAAGTGAGAAATGCCATGTCATCATCCACCTACTCTTCTTTGACTTTGCAATGTGTCTTGTGTAATCTAAGTTCAAAGAAGTCTAACAAAGATATCAGCACGCGTACATAGAATAGATAGAAAAATGGACAGGGACATTTGAATCCTCCTGCAGCTACCGTTCATGACCATGAGTGGTCATTCAGAGATATATAGTAGTAATTAATTAGATAACTGACTGGTACCGACTCCAAAGATTTCCTTCACATTTTGGGTTGGTTGACAAATTAAACCGGCCAAAGCAAATGCATTGCTTGCTTTGCACAATGTCTTGTATGCTTCATCAATCACTGTCTCTGAGTTTCAGAGGAGGACATCACCGTGTACCAAAGTCAAATGACCAACTCAGGAAGGAAGGAAAGTTTTGCACGCAACAGAACTGAACAGGAGCATGCAATGCAAATTACAGACTGAACTCTGCTGAGTGCTTCTTGGGTGGGGGCCCATACGTACATTGTACTACAAGTATCTCCCAATCTCCCATCAATGATGAATATGTAGGATTTCCTGGTTCTTGCTTGTGCTAGTAAGGTACCGTTTAATTCCCTCTCAAAATGTCAAATTTTTCAAGATTCCCCGTCACATCGAATCTTTGGATCCATGCATGAAGCATTAAATATAAATAAAAAATAAAACTAATTACACAGACGAAATCCACGAGACGAATCTTTTAAGCCTAATTAGACTATGATTGGACACTAATTATCAAATAACAACGAAAACTGCTACAGTGTCATTTTGCCAAAATTTTCGGCAACTAAACTGGCCCTAAATCCAAAGGTTTGCAGTTGCCAAAACTCCCTTTGGAAATTAATCCGTACGTAACAGGGCCGGCATTGTAGTTGTAGCCGGCCGGCACCAAGTAAAAGTTTTCATTATTTATTGACAGATATGTCATCTCTGGCATTGCTAGAATGACTAATTATGTTTAGCATTAGCTTACAAGTAGCCTATCAAGAAGCTGATACGTACGAAAGAAAGCAAGAAAGAAAGCGCGTGGCGGAGTGTACGTACGTGGCGTAGGAGGGTCCGAGGAGCGGGTTCTCGCGGCGCGGCTGGAAGGCGAAGCGGCCGAGGAATCCGGCGGTGCAGTTGGAGTTGTGGCTGGGGCAGTCGTTGACGTACATGGTGACGAGGAAGATGGCGACGCAGGCCACGGTGGCGGCGGAGACGAGCCACGGCGACCAGCGCCGGTAGTAGGGCCGTGCCCTGATCACCTGCTGCTGGTGGTGATCGGAGTGGGAGAAGGAGTAGGGCCGCTCCACCAACACCCACTGCGGAGCCAAGGGGGGGCTGGCAGGGGCCATGGCCCCCCCAATGTTTCACAACAACAAAAAATAGTAGTATGACTTAATATTTTTTATTTATATTAAGAGGAAGATTATATAAAATTCTTGTCATATATATCTATTAATATTTTCTAGATAATATAATTATACAAAACACAACTAGATAATAAAATTATTGCAATGAAAAAGACCGAACCGGCCCCCCTAAATATAATTTCTGACGGCCGGCCCCCCTGAGTATAAATCCTGGCTCCGCCACTGCCAGCACCTGCACGTCCTCCTCGTCGCCGGCGCCCGCGGGCTTTATGGGCCGGGATGGAGAGCGTGAGGAGGAAGGACACGAATCACTCCGATCGATCTGTACTAGTAGCAAGGAAGGAAGGCGTGTAGCAGAGGCAGAGCAGAGGAAGCAGGGCAGCTGGGCAGCTGAGGTAGACACACTCCAACTGCCTGAGACTTTTTGCAAGGAGAAGGATTGGGTGTGGACGGTGGTGGTGTAGGTGGCCTGCCAGCTGCCAACTCCAGCTTCCGACGATAGTATGTGCATGACATCCACAGTTCTATTATTATTATTATTATTATTATTATTATTAGTTAGCGGGCTTAATTGGCCAACTTGTAATCACGCAAGGGGACTGGCCCAGGCACCTTCTGCACGACGGGCTAGGCTGCCACGAGCATATGACATATCTTTTTACTACAGTTCAGGCATATAATAATTAGCCCATCATAAAAATTTTACCATAAAAACTGCAGCTATCAATTAATTATAGAAAAGCATAGATTTAAATCTACAACAAAAACTTTGTACTAAATCATACCATATTACATGTTCACTGTGTAGATATACTCATGTTTTACAACAAAATTGGATTTTAAATTTTATGATTCTTTCGTGATTTACTATGATTTTTCAAAGATTCAGCCAAAATAAATAAAAAAGAAAAAGATAAAATCGTCTTTGAAAACCGCTTATAACCGGTCAGGGAGTTAAAATGAACGGTTTTAAAAGTTCAGGGAGATGGTTTACCCGGACTTTCGCAAAAGTTGAGAGAGGTAATGTGGACATTTTCCTTCTGCCTACGCTACAAGCCATCATCTCGTAGGCCTAGTCCAGATATTCACCTCCACCCAACTAACATCTCACCCTAAAAGAACCCAGTTAACATCTTTAACTACACATGTTTTCTTATTCACTTTATTTATTTGTTTATCAATTTCTTTTCTTTTAAGGATTTCACTGGTTTATTCGAATCTCTATTTTTGCACTAAAGGATTCTTTGGGGGGTTTTGCCTACCGGATGTTCCTTCAATTGGAGCTATATCTTATTGCTAGAAACAAGTACATTTTACGGTCTTCAAAACCTTATATGGCAAGAGTGTTTGTAGTTGTTCATTTTCTTTGTCGCCTTTTCAAATAAAAAAGACGGCTAGTTTGATCTGTGATGTATCATGATTCTTTTATTCTAACTACTACTTCCATGATAAATATCATATAAGATATGAGACACTATATAATCCTAGAATATTAATCTGTTTTAGATATCTTCATAAACGTGTGTGTCATTAGATATCAGCGTCAATCCAGGCTTATGGGTTGGGGCATTTGGATGTTCAGAAATGACAACCTCTTTTCCTAGGATTGTAATAGGATGATCTTTCAGAAAGAAATCGCTTTGGTTATCCCTCGACCAAGAGCCAATACTTATTGCATATTAGTCAATGGATAGAGACTCAATTGTAATTTACTTGGTCTTCTTTGCTTCCTGGTTTCGCTGTAACTCAACTCTTATTTTCATATATACGCCCTCCGTCCCAAGGCGTAACCACCTTTGGTTCAAAGACCAAGGAACGTATCTACCCTACTAATTCATCATCATTTTCATTGCTAAACCCACACCAAAAAACGACCCCCACTGAGAAGTCCCTCATCATCCACCTAGAAAATTGTACCCAGAAAAACAACACATTTAAAACAAATCGTCTAGATTTACTTGTAAGCTTTCTTCCTCCTTACTCAAATCTAACGGTTAAGATCGCGTGTGTCAACCTCCTCATTGTTCCCATCTCCCAGGCCTGTGGGCTTCAACGCACGCCCCCACATGGCCTGCACACCGCCTACACGGCGACGCACCTCACGAGACCCAGGATTGAATCCCAAACTCACCCAAAAAAACAAAAAAGTTGGAGTGCAAACCGCCGGGGCCTGCAAACCGCCTACACGGCGCCTACCGCCTCTGGCGCGCCGTGCTGCAAGAGGGGAGCGGTGGAGTGCACGGATCCCGGGGATACCTGAATCCTTTGCCGCCGCCGTCGCCTCAGCAGGCTACAGGTTTGTTCTCTTGTTCTAGACGCAAGCAGCAGATGACCAGAAGGGTTTGCTGCGTCCGTATCACAATGGGGAAAATGTTCACAGTTGAGGACGTCGTGGCTGGTATCGCAATGCCATCTCCGTCTTCCCCGCGGCCGGCATCTCTGTCTTCCCCGTGGTCGGCAACCGAGCAGACGAGCGCGGTCCTCACGGCGACGGCGCTCTCTCCTCCCTGCTTCGGCCCCCGGCGGCGCTCCGGCCCCGGCGGTTCGGGTGGCCGGTGCGGCCATGCCGTGCTCAAGTTTGCCCGCCACGGTGAGTACTCCCGTGGAGATCTCTGCATCATCTCCGAAGAGGCCGTACGCTCTCTGCTCCCTTTGCTTCCCTTTTCTTTTCCCCATTTCTTTGAGTCTGGGATTTTTTAGTTCTCTAGAGTGGCATGCGGCGCGCCTGGCCAGCCTTAACAAGACGCACACCGTCACCTGGGAGGAGTTCAAGAAGAAGCAGGAGGTACACCCGCACTTTATTTGCAGTAGCTTTAGTAATCTGTCTCTTACTCATGTTTACAACTTGCTTTCGTTCTTGTACTCCAATATTCAGTGTATCAACATGCTCCCGTACTAACTGAGGCTCTGTTCGGCAGGACTTATTCGTGGCAGCGGCTGCGACTGATTTGTTGTGAGAGAAAAATATTGTTCCATAACTGAAAAGTAGGGCTTATTCTGGCTAATAAGCTCAAGCGATCAGAGCGTTAGTCACTTGCCTTGTGTTCGTGTACTAACTTGCTCATTGAAAGTCATGACCAAATTTTCTCATGTTAGTTTATATTCTGATAATGGTTATTGCATTTCTAGGTGGTATAGTAAGTTACTTTAGATGAAAACGCCACTGGCATAATTGGATATTTTTTGGCATCCTGAAGTTTTGCCCTGGCAGTCCAGTACATGCTCATTTCATGTGCCGTCCACTTCCGGTGCTGAAATTTCTTAACAAATCCATCATCGTATTTCAGGTGCTACATACTTCTATGGGTGACTCACTTGAGACTATATCCAGAAGACTGTCCAAAAACTGTGGAAAACTTCACTACCCATTGCCGGAACGGTTATATGACAATCTTATATTTCACCGTGTGATTAAAGGATTCATGATTCAGACTGGAGATCCTTTGGGGGATGGCACTGGTGGGCAATCAATCGGGGCACGGAATTTGAAGATGAATTTCACAAGAGGTATGTTTGTTTTTTTCCAATATACGGTACAAATAGGAGTATTTTTTCTGCATACTGTGTGGTCAACTAGGGGTTCTATAAGTTCTTTAATTATATAATTATTTTTGTCTCCCGCCTTTGATCCAGAACACATGTATCCATTTTGCTTTGACTGTCTCCAATATACGACATTGACCACACGCACTACCGGAAACAGTAGGTATGCCAAGTGCCTGAGGGTTTGCCGAGTTCATTCCATCGGGCACTCGGCAAACCTGCTGTGTGCCAAGTGCCGCCGTGGAAACATTCGACAAACCTATTGCACTTGGCACACAGCAGGTCCCCGCGACCCCGCCGGCCTTCTGCGCGCTGTCCCCGCGACCCCGCCGGCCTCCCTCGCCGCCGTCCTCCCGCGCGCCGTCCCCGCGACCCCGCTGGCCTCCCGCGCCGCTGCGGGCGTCGTCTCCAGCCTCCCGCGACCCTGCTGGCCTCCCGTGCTGCCGCAGGCCTCCTCGCGTATCGCCGGCAGCCCGTGGTGTTGTCGCGGCGCCGTGGCAGACGAATCCTCTGCCGACCACAAAAGCTCAATAAGGGTTCTTGTCTTTGCTATTTATTAATGCAAAATAGAACGAAGTCATATACAAGAATGCTTCCAAATTTAAGATTTAGTGAACCAAGAAGGGTTACATTGCTTGATTTCGTTATAGGACTATTAGGTGCTTTATCATCGTGGGATATACTATTCGTGAACCAAGGCAGTGGGTAGACTGTTATTACACGTCCAATTATCATCGTGGGATATACTGTTCGTGGATAAGTGGCAAACCTATATTCATGGCCTTGGTACCGAATCTCACTTCTTGAGACAAAATCACAGAAGCTTTTGTTTTAGAGAAGCAAAAGATTCAAACTTAATTGGGTTCGGTTTACTATTGTATTTCTTTTAGTTTCTTTTAGCTGTCATTGTTGACTAGTATCAGCATGTTAGTTCAATCAGTTATTTAGCTGTCATTGTTGTCCAATTTGACTAGTATCAGCATGTTAGTTCAATCAGCTATTTAGCTGTCATTGTTGTACAATTTGACTAGTATCAGCATGAACCCTCCCTGGGTCATGCTTGACTGTTAGTTTCTTTTAGCTACAGCCTTGTCTTGCTACGGCTGAAATTAACTAATGTACTGGATATGCACTTCCAAGATTGATTTAATTTCAGCAGACAAGTGACAGAGGAGTGAACTTAGCTACTTTGCAAATCAACAGGCTCAAGAGTTATGACTACCACATATGGCTTGAGCGGCTACTGCCGGTGATGGTTCGAGGCTATGTCCCTGAGCATGTCTGGATAGTGCTGGCGGAGTTGAGCAATTTCTTCCGCCAGCTTTGTGTTAAGGAGTTATCTCGTACCGTGGTTGCAGACATGGAATGAATGACACATGTGTTGCTCTGCAAGTTGGAGAAGACCTTTCCACTTGGCTTCTTCAATCCGATGCAGCATTTGATTTTGCACCTCCCGTATGAGGCACGAATGGAGGGCCTGTGAAGGGCCGTTGGTGCTATTCAATTGAGAGATTTCAAAAGGTTCTTCGAACTAAATGTAAAAATAAATGCTAAATTGAAGCATCCATAGCAGAGGCATACATTATGGAGGAGGTGTCAAATTTCACAACAAAATACTATGCTGACAACCTTCCTAGCGTGCATAATCCACCCCCTCGTTAGAATGATGGCAAAGATGAATCGAACCTTAGCATTTTACTAGGGCAATTAGGAAGTGCAAGTGGTGCGACTAACAAGACCTTGAAACATGAAGAGTGGCACACTATTATGTTATATGTGTTGACCAACCTATCCGAAGTGGAGCCGTACATGCTGTAAGTTCTCAACAAACTTTTTCTCAAGTAGTCACAATTCTGTATCCAACTCCCTTTGTTTCTCGTTGGTATAGGGAATTTCATGAACAATTCTGGCATGAATCAAGGGAACCTACCCTGTAGGAAACTTCGACCCTTCTTAGAGAGGGTGCGGGAAATGGAATGTCCGATTTCATTTCTTGGTTCAAACAGAAGGTACTGTCCAATTTGGCTCCTACTTAGTTTAACATTACAAGTTGCTCGTACGTGCGACTAATATAACGAACTACCCTGCTTGAACTTGTAGGGACAAACCGATGCATCTATGAGTGCCGAGTTGAGACAGGTTGCCGATGGTTGTGCCTATAGGGTCAGGTCATTTACCGGTTACGACGTGAATGGATATTACTTTCACACAACAAGCCACGAGTAGAGTCGGCCCAATCGAAGAACCACAAATACCGGAGTTTTTACGCAAGGCTTAGATGGGTCGAGTATTATGGAAGAATTGAAGAAATATACGAACTCATGTTTAATGGTTGCAAACCTCTTAATCCCGTTATATTCAAATGCCATTGGTTTGATCCTGAAGTAGTGAGGCGGACCCCTAATCTTGGGCTAGTCGAAATTCGACAATCATCCGTCTTACCAGGAGACGATGTCTATATTGTGGCTCAACAGGCCACGCAAGTTTATTATCTCTCATACGCATGCCAAACTGTAGACCGTATTAAGGGTTGGGATGTTGTGTACAAGGTATCGCCACACGGTAAACTACCTATCCCAAACAATCAAGATTACAACATAGACCCCAACACATATGGTGGAGAGTTCTTTCAAGAAGATGGGCTCGATGGGAGTTTTGAGATAGACTTAACTGAAGCTCTGGGTACGGAAGTAGACAACGAAAGTGGTGCTGACGAGGACGCCGGAGACGAGGTTTAGAATGTGAAGGACTTAGAATTACTTCAGCGATTACATCTAAGCAATGACAGTGATGATGACATTCCTCCTTTGGAGCACGGGGATGATTATATCGACATGCATGATAGTGATGATGAGACTTATGATCCTACTAATCTCGATCATGATGATTATTTCTAATACATCTATGATCTGTGCTAATTGATTTATTATTTGTCATACCATGTTGTTTTCTAAGTATGTTTTGTTTATTTTGCATCTATTTTAATGTATTATCTGTGCTAATTGGTTTACTCTTTTTAATTGCAGGTGATTGAACAATGGTGGGCGGTATAAAGAGGATAGCGTCGCTTTACACAAAAGCGGCAGCGACGCGTAAAGGGTCCAATGCAGCTGAGGGATCCGGGAATAGACCTCGGGGTAGACCTAGGGGTCGAGGGAAGGGTGGAGGCAAGACGAGGCCACCATCGTCTGTACCTTCGTCGCCGTCTGAGTTACCTTCCGCTCACTCATCCTCTGAGGAGGAGGAGGTACAGGTGGAGGAGGAGGCAGAGGTGGAGAGGAGGAGGCAGGGGTGGAGGAAGAGATAGGGGTGGAGGAGGAGACAGGGGCTACCTCTTCCTCAAGTTCGTCGTGTGTGTGGTTGCGAGGTCCCTCGACCCTCCTGAGGCGACCGATACCTCTTGAGAGACACCCGCTGATTCGACCCGATGGAGACAAGTAAGTAACTTTATATGTTATCACTAATTTTTCATTCGATATGTTCAAAATTACAATAGAAACTAATAATTTATCTTAATCACTTGGGCAGAGATTGGAGGAAGGTCGGTGGGGGTGATCACGAACGCCATGTGAACGGCATCCTTGGTCTTTTGATCAAGGAAAAGTTCCCTGGCCTGGTGCAGTTCAGCGGAACTATCGAGCCGGCCTACACATTCGCCCACTATGTTGCCATCCCCGACACCCCTGATTGGGATGGCAGGGTATTTGCCGACAAGGCGGAGTGTGTCAAGGCCGAGCTTTGGGTAAGTCTTTCTCGCACTACATTGCTCAATACATCGCATTGATTTGACATTCTTGAATAATGACTGGATACATCACGTCTATATATATGCAGTATTTCTTTAGATGTGAGGATGGAAACGAGGCCAAGGCGGATGTTGTGGTTGACAAAGCCACCAAAAAACTTGTCAAGGACTTGCACTATGAGGCGCGCATCCAGGTCGTGATCCAATACCATGCGGAAATTCTTAGAGAGAGGATCCCTAAAAGGGCGACAAGAACCATGAGCCTGACCTCGGAACAATACCTAAAGGTAAATATAGAACATTAATACTTATTTTTTCTGAGATTAATTACGCTTAATTTCATCTTCTTATATGTCATATACTTGATGATGTAGGTGCCTCCGTGGTGGTGCGCCTACGATCTGTAGTGCTGGGCCCGAATGGTGGACAGGTGGTGCGACCCCGCATGGGAGGAGAATTACAACACTTGTCGGTAGCGGCGTTTGCTGATGCCGGGTGCACCACACCATCAAGACAACCTCAATCTCTCAGAATACGCGGCTAGATGGGTACGTGAATTCATTTCTTTATTCTAACGCTCGACTCTGCATAATTTCTAATTATATTGCTCTTTTCAGTCAGCAGCACATGGTGGCGAGCCTTGCTCCCAGTTCATGGCATATGCTTTGGCCCACAAGGGAAAGGTGACGTCCGACGTCGCCTACAACCTGGAGGACCCACCCTCTGCGTACAGCAATGAGTCCCTCAACAGCCGTCTCGATGGATACACATCGATGGCAAGGGTGCTCCATGGCCCAGAGTACGATCCGAGCGCCCATGACCTTGATGGAGAAGTGGTCATGAGGGCGGGAGGAGGCAAGAAGCATGGCTGGTTCTAGATTAGCAATGGCACAATCGACATGGCCAGTACTCCCACTCTCTCCTAGATTCAAGCACGGAGCACGGGTTCCAGTCCGGCGATACACCCACGGCTGGACTCTACACGGTTCCAGATGAACGCACTCCAGGTTATTTCTATTTTATTCATCGTTCATTGATTTTTACATACTTTTGCATTGCATTGTAACATTAGGATGAAATATTGTAGGCTCGGCTAGAACAAGAAATGAGGGAGGAGCTAGAGGCAAAGATGGAGGTACAGTGGCAGAGGATGGAGGCAAAGCGGTAGAGGATGGAGCTGCAGATGTTTGAATATATGAGGGGTGTTTATGTTGCAATCGGTCAACCTCCGCCACTAATGCTAGTCCCTCCTCCTCAACCTGCTCCAAACACTGTTTCAGGCACTGTGAGTCGCTTTACAATCTTATAATCACTGTTTCTAGTTTGTGCAGAATTAATCTTACAAAGATGCCCAGGCACTAGAAACTTAGTGACTAATGCTATATGTTTGTTATCAACTAGTACTTAAGCAATCATACTAGAGCACAATGCAACCGAGAAAATATTGCTGACAGTTAAAGGGTTATACTAGTTAGGCAGCAGAGAGACCATACGTGTTGTTCAATCTTGACTCACATATGCAATCTCTTCTCCTTTGTGTAGCATCAATCGGCGGCATCGAATGAGCCTCATGACCCAGCGTGGTCGCAGTGGAACTTGTGGCCTAAGTGATTTTATTTGCATTTGTGGATTACCTATGACTCCTTGTGACTATTTGTGGTTGTGAATGAACCACTTGTGATTCTGAAGTTTATTTGCATTAATGTGTTGTCGATATATCTATATAAACTGCCTGTGATGCCTATTGTGAACTATCTATGATGGATGTGATGTTTATTTGAATGTGGTACGTGGTTGTGACCGAACCAAATAAGCTGATTATATGTGGCAGCTTTGCTGAGTGTTACACTCGGCAAACGGACTATTTGCTGAGTGTCATGAATAATACACTCGGCAAAGTGGACACGTGGCAAAATTCTGTGCATTCTGGGACTAAAATGGCTTGTTTGCCGAGTGTCTGCGCTATGACACTTGGCAAAGAAGCCAAAATTCTGTGCATTTTGGGACGTGTTTGCCGAGTGCCTGGTATGTGACACATGGCAAAGGAGGAAGCTTTGCCGAGTGCCTGGAGTGTGACACACGGCAAAGGAGCAAGCTTTGCCGAGTGCCTGGAATGTGACACATGGCAAAGGAGGAAGCATTTGCAGAGTGCCTGGAATGTGACACACGACAAAGGAGGAAGCTTTGCCGAGTGCCTGGAATTTGACACTCGGCAAACTCGCCGTGACCGTCTCCACTCCGCCACGTTACTTTTTTTCACCGAGCGTCGGTTTCGGCCCTCGGCAAAGTGTTTACCGAGTGCCTGATAAAAAACACTCGGCAAAAAGACGTTTGACGGCACTGTAGATGCCGTGTGCTGTTTGCCGAGTGTTTTTTGGGCTTTGCCGAGTGCCTGTGGCACATGGCAAAGCGACTGTTTACGGTTGTGACGTTTCATCTCGCATTTTGTAGTTATGCCATGGCTAGAAGGTGCCTTGAGTAATCTTACCATTCTAATCTTTCTGAAATACACCTGTGTAATGGCTTCTGCTAAATTGGATATGGCAAAGTACCCCCTCTGTCCCAAAATAGAGGACGCTATGAGATGCGTGCAGGTCAAACTTTCTCAACTTTGACTAAGTTAGTAGAAAATGCATACAACATTTATATCTCTAAATAAGTTTATTATGAAAATATATTCAACGATACTAATTATGTATTATAAATATCAATATTCTTTTATATATAATTGGTCAAAGTTAATAAAAATTGACTTCTCGGGAAGCGAGAACGGCTTCTATTTTGGGACAGAGGGAGTAGCATGTATCTTATTGATACCTTTGATAAACTGATGCAGATTTATTATTTGCATTTTAGTCTCATACTCAGAATTGAATTTGTTCTCACTGCAGATAGTTGTTAAGAGTCAAATCCTTACTGCTTGGAATTGCAAGTTATAGATGGAACCTCATGCGGCAAGCTGGCAAGCAGCACGCATGGTGGTGTTCAGTTGTTCACATGGGGGAGGTTCTTCTTGCTGGTACCTCCTGATCTTGAAGCAAAGTAAAATGGGACTATTTGCACTGTTCAGTCTTCGAGGACACATGTTACCAAAAGAAAATATCTATCAATGATCTTGTTATATATACCACAATGCCAATGTCATTTGTTTGCGAATATGTGTTTCTTTCATTGGTTGATTTATTTTTTAGTTTTATGATTTATTTTTTCTAGATGCCACCGTAACGTTAGCAAGGGCAATTGTAACACCCTAAAATTTGCCTCTTTTTGAAATAGAGTTAAAATAATTTAATTATGTATTTTTGTGCTCATGAAACATAGGAAAACTAAATTTTCATTAAATTAAAATTTATCCTAAGGTAGCAACATTATTGTGCATACATGGTGGTGCATTTGTATTTTTGCTCTGAGAGTTTTTAACTCAAAACACAAAAGGATTTAAATTCATGTTTGAAAAGGATTTGAAAATGGCTTTGAAAAAAAAGAAAAGAAAAGAAAACCCTCCCTCTCCCTATCTGGCCCGAAGGCCCACTCCTTCCCCAAGGCCCGCTCCCAGTCTCTCCCTCTCCCACAACCCACCTTGACTTGACAAAGGCCGAAGCCCAGTAGCGAGCCGAGGCCCGCGTGAGCGCCTCCTCTCTCTCTGTGTATGACAAACCGGCCCTGCGCCCTCTCTCTCTCACTCATGGACCCCACAGGTCAGCCCCTCCCCTCCTTTCTCCTACCTCCCGTCACCCAGTCGGACTCCTGCCCAAGCGAAACACCGGCGCCGAATCCCAGAATCCACGGGATTGTCTGCGTGGAGCGCACGCCTAGTCGCCCCAATAAGAGTCGAAGCCCTGGCCACGTCCGTATTTTGCATCTACGCTGCCAGGAGCCGCCCTAGCCTCGCCTTCTGCGTGACTTTGGATCTCGCCGAGAAAGCGAGGACGCCGCTGAAGCCGCAGTAGCCGCCGGCCACCTCTCTGTCATCCGCAACTTGTTGACGAGCTCAGTATTGACGTGGGGAGACCGAAGCCGTCGCGGCCACCTGTTGCTTCTTCATCGACCCGAGCACGCTGTCGAGCTTCGTTCCGCGGAAGCCGTCGTCCGCCTCTTCGAGCCTTGCACCGCCGCCAGGCCTTCTCCGTCCGTGATAAACACCAAGGTGAGCTCACCGTCTTCTCCTCTACCTCCCCATGTCCGCCGATGGAGCAACCTATCCCGGAGTCACCGTTCCGGCGAGGAGCTGAGACCCCGGCCATAGCGTTCGCCGCCAGGAGCACTGTGCCAGCGACCCTTTTCCCCTCCCTTCTATTTTCGACCGTTGATCTCGAGATGAACGGCTCAGATCGAGAGATTACCGAGGTCAACCGGTCAATTCCGATCAGCAGCTCGTCTTTTGCAAAAGGCGCCATGATCTTTTCTGTTTTAGAACCCGCCGTCCCTGGTTTGATTTAAAATACAATTTTCTTTTATTTTAAATCAAAAATAAGTTCTTAATATTTACAAAACTGCCAACAACACTATTTTCAACATATCTTCTCCGATTCGATCCATTCGAGTTGCGTTAGATTCGTAGCGAAGTAATCTACATGTTAATACACTTGTTAATCATGTTTATCACCTTTGAAAATCTTGATCTATTATTTGGCATTAACATCTTAAGTTTTCTACATAAAATCTTATTTAATTCGTAACTTCTCTGTTTTAGATCCGATTAGCGTGCTTTTCGCGTCTGTGTGATGGTAGTGATGCGTAGAATCGTGTTTGAAACTCTTCAACCTCTGTTTCATTGATTGGTGTACTGTTCTAGCATAGTTTTGTTTGTATATGCATGTATGTTCGGATGCTTGTGTGGTGCTATATGATTATGTCCAGTCAGTGAGCGATACGTGGCTAGAATCAATAGAAGAATGATCTGAGTTTAAGGCAAGTATAGCATGAAATCTTCCTTGTTGTCCTATTCACCTTGTAATCATTATAATTCATGCTGCATGTGTCTAAAATTGTCACCCTAAGGATTTACCTAGCACTTTGTTATATTGATACCTTGTCACCGCAGGAACAATTGCATATGGGTAGTTTGCTAGTGCTCAAATTAACTAAACATGATCTGAATGATGACTAATGGCTTATGCAACAATGGTTAAAATTTGCTTTTTAGCAACTTGGATATAGGGCTAAGGAGCTCCTGCCTTTTATACTTGATGCTCTTGGCCCTCCCTAAGGACTTATCTATTGGCAAAAGCTGGGACTTACAGTACAACCGTGAGGGCTACATGGCTCTGGCTTTAGTTCAGTAGGAGGACCTTTTCTAACTTGTTAGAGGTTACCTTTATGACACAAGAGGGGCTTGCCGAGATGGGTATAATGTGGCCTCTGTCCGTTAGTGTCCGTTAGTGTATAGGCTGCACGTCATTGTGCCTCTCGGAAGGGGAGCTCTACATCTACTTGCCGAGGAAACCTAGCGGACCTAACTTGTTAGACGAACCTTTGAAAGACTTCATAGTGAACCCTGCCGACCTTCCTTGGAAGTGGGTTAAGAGGCTAGCTACCTCAGACGAAAGGGAAAATCACGACTCACGGGTAAAGATGTACAACATCTGCAGAGTGTAAAACTGTTATAACAGTTGTGCTCGCGGTTATGAGTGGCCTGGAAAACTGACGGAATATGTATTCACCCTATGACGATAATATGATGTTAATATTGCTCTCATTAATTGATTATGTGGTTTATATGGGGCTTCAGCATAACCTGAGGCTATTAAATGATAAAACCATGACTCACTAAAAATGCCAATCGCAGTAAACCAGTCTCAGCCTTTTGAGCTTCATAACCCCATGTTATCTTGTTGAGTACGACATGTACTTACGTTTGCTTTATTTTCATTACTTGGATAAAAATCATGGATGGTACCAGATTGTTAGAGTCTGGAGGAGTTAGGCTTGTGATCAATCAGTCAGTTGTCCCTGTGGAGTGGAGTTTTTGCCCGAAGAACGGAGTTGTCTATCCACTGCTTGTATCTAAGGTTATATATATCTTTATACTAAGTACGTTATGTATTAAGTATTGTCTCTTGATATTATCTTCATTTGTAGCTATATGTGAGATTTGACTTGCTGGGCTCACATATAGTGTGTATTTGGTTTTGTTCTTAAAACCAGGTGCTACAAAATGGTATCAGAGCAGTATTAATTGTAGAACGCAAGCCTAGTTAGCACTGGTCATTTCTGAAAACCTATTTTGCTATAAAACTATTTTTCCACCTCCTTGACGCATTGAATTGAATATTTCCAATCCTTGTCCTATTGTCTCCTCTCCTTGATAGCTCCCTTCAAGCTATACTTTCTTATCTCCTTGAGTGGTTGTTCTTGTTCTTTTGCAAAACTTTCTAGTCTCACCTCTATTCAAATTACCAAAGCCATGTTAAGAAGTTTTTCCCTAAGAATGCCTACCAAGTAGCTAGAAGGAACGATTAGTAACGAACTTGTATTTCGTGTTTGGATGGTTTGTCCCTATGTTCTGGTTGAGTTAGATCTTTGTAATGAGCACAATGATTTTGTGGGGTATATCCACAATTTCATTTAGTTTTAGGCCTAAGGTATAAGGATCAATGGAATAAATAGTTTGGGTTCTCTTCTCTTGTTCCCTGCTTTCTGTCCCCTGGAGCAGTCTGCTTCCTACGGTTATGTTCACAACCTCTGAACAACCAAAAATTCTAAGAAAATTCTAGGTGAAAGTAGACTTCAATATATTTCTTTTACCGCAAGAATCACCTTGATAGCTATTTTGGTTTGGGAGATATGAAAATCACAATGCGATACAACTGTGCTGTCCAAAACCTGAAACAGTGTTGCTTGTGCACTGTTTTGGACCAAATTAACTGCAGAATTTGGAAAAGTGTTCTACACGAAAGTTGTAGAGCATTTCGTCAGATTTCCAACGGTATAAGCTAAAACTTCATTGGGACAACAGAACTCCAGTTACAACTGTTTTACTACGCTGCTGTTTTTCTGCTCGCGAGGAATTTCAGATTTCTTGTTCATACCTTTGCACATGAGTTTCATTGGGATGTTAGAACGCCTTTATGTTAGTTAACTCACTCAGAAGAAGATGCAAGCTATATTTTCTTAAGGGGGTAGTCAAGTTAAGGAAGTGCAAGACGAAGGTTTCACGTGTTCTAGTTCTTCACTCGGAAGCATCAGCTATCTCTATGGTTGAGAGATCACCATCAAGTGCAGATTGATTATTTGTTGGATTATCTACAAGGAACTCAAGTGCTCGTTGAGATTGGTCTTCGATTCGAACTATCATCTATTGGGAGTTCAACCTTCAACATACCCAAGACAAGTTGGCATGGATGACATAGTAAGGAGATATTGGACATCTACAATCGGAGACTCAGAAATGTTTACCAAGTTAGAAAGTGAGCTTTGGTTGAAGGAAGTTATTTTCTCGGTTCATATATCTCTAGTGTTAGAATTATTGAGAAGAAACTCAGAAAGTTAGTGAGGGTTGAATTAGAACCTACCCAAGGATGTAGGTGTGACCCAGAGCTACCTTGGGATAATGAGATTCTATCAGAGGATCACTGGAGGCATTATAATCTTGACATAAATAGTGACATCAATGTGGATTGTAGGAATCTAAAGGACATCAATACTAAGTTGGGGATGAGCTAGTAACATCATCGTTGGATTGGAATTGATTATGACATGGAAAAGTGATATCACTTGGAGAAACAAAGGTAGTTGCCGATGTCCTTAGCAAAGGAAAGTTATGCTAAGAAGATTCGGACGACACCATGGGCTAAGAATTGTGTCTAAGAGTTGAGCAACTTAACCCGAGCATATATAGTCATTGATGTTTTGAAGTCGGTGATAGAACCTACTTTGGGCCAAGAAAGTAAGGAGGCTCCGTTGGAAGGCGAACATATGAAGAAAGAGACTTGATAGTATGGACCAAAAAGGAAAGGTGTCCTAGTGATTGGAGGTACCTGAGAGTTGTTTGGAGTACCTGTCAAAATCTTGGAATTAGATAAGCAAGTTACTTTGAGTAAGGTTATCAGAGTGGCGCAGCGGAAGCGTGCTGGGCCCATAACCCACGGGTTCTAGGATCAGATTACTCGAGGAAGTGAATAAGTTTTCAAAGGTAGAGTATCCTTGTCTCGTTGGTCACCATCTTTCGAATCTCGAGGACGAGATTCATCTTAAGGGGGTAGAACTGTAACACCCTAAAATTTGCCTCTTTTTAAAATAGAGTTAAAATAATTTAATTATATATTTTTGTTCTCATGAAAACAAAGGAAAACTAAATTTTTCATTAAATTAAAATTTATCTTAAGGTAGCAACATTATTGTGCATACATGCTGGTGCATTTGTATTTTTGCTCTGAGTGTTTTTAACTCAACTCAAAAGGATTTAAATTCGTGTTTGAAAAGGATTTGAAAATGGCTTTGAAAAAAAAGAAAAGAAAAGAAAACCCTCCCTCTCCCTATCTGGCCCAGAGGCCCACTCCTTCCCCAAGGCCCACTCCCACTCTCTCCATCTCCCGTAGCCCACCTCGACTTGACAAAGGCCAAAGCCCAGTAGCGAGCCGAGACCCACGTGAGCGCCTCCTCTCTCTCTCTGTGTGTATGACAAACCGGCCCCGCACCCTCTCTCTCTGACTCTTGGACCCTACAGGTCAGCCTCTCCCCTCCTTTCTCCTACCTCTCGTCACCTAGCCGTACTCCTGCCCGAGCGAAACAACAGCGCCGAATCCCGGAATCGACGGGATCGCCCCTATAATAGTCGAAGCCCTGGCCGTGTCCATATTTTGCATCTACGCTGCCAGAAGCTGCCCTAGCCTCGCCTTTCTGCGTGACATTTGATCTCGTCGAGAAAGCAAGGATGCCGCAGTAGCCGCCGGCCGCCTCTTTGTCATCCTCAACTTGTTGACGAGCTTAGTATTGACGTGGGGAGACCGAAGCCATCGTGGCCGCCTGTTGCTTCTCCATCAACCCGAGCATGCTGCCGAGCTTCGTTTCGCGGAAGCCGTCGTCCGCCTCTTCGAGCCACGCGACGCCGCCAAGCCTTCTCCGTCTGTGATAAACACCTAGGTGAGCTCGCTGTCTTCTCCTCTACCTCCCCATGTCCTTCGTTGGAGCAACCGATCCTGGAGTTGCCATTTCGGCGAGGAGCCGAGATCCCAGCCATGGCGTTCGCCGCCAGGAGCACTGTGCCGGTGACCCTTTTCCCTCCCTTCTGTTTCCGGCCGTCGATCTCGAGATGAACGGCTCAGATCGGGAGATGACCGAGGTCAACCAGTCAATTCCGGTCAGCAACTCCTCTTTTGCAAAAGGCCCCTGATCTTTTCTGTTTTAAAACCCGCCGTCCCAGGTTCGATTTAAAATACAATTTTGTTTTATTTTAAATCTAAAATAAGTTCTGAATATTTATAAAATTGCCACCAACACTGTTTCAACATATCTTCTATGTTCTAACTCCGATTCGATCCATTCGAGTTGCGTTAGATTCGTAGCGAAGTAATCTACATGTTAATACACTTGTTAATCATGTTTATCACCTTTGAAAATATTGATCTATTATTTGGCATTAAAATCTTAAGTTTTCTACACAAAATCTTATTTAATTCGTAACTTCTCCGTTTTAGATCCGGTTAGCGTGCTTTTCGCGTTTGTGTGATCATAGTGATGCGTAGAATCGTGTTTCAAACTCTTCAACTTCTATTTCATTGATTGGTGTACTCTTCGAACATAGTTTTGTTTGTATATGCATGTCTATTCAGATGCTTGTGTGGTGCTATATGATTATGTCCAGTCGGTGAGCGATACATGGTGATCAAGAAGCAGTTCTTTGGAGGCTACGAATCAATAGAAGAAGGATCTGAGTTTAAGGCAAGTATAGCATGGGATCCTCCTTGTTGTCCTATTCACCTTGTAATCATTATAATTCATGCTACATGTGTCTAAAATTGTCACCCTACGGATTTACCTAGCACTTTGTTATATTGATACCTTGTCACCGCGGGAAGGATTGCATATGGTTAGTTTGCTAGTGCTCAAATTAACTAAACATGATCTGAATGATGACTAATGGCTTATGGAACAATGGTTAAAATTTTCTTTTTAGCAACTTGGATATAGGGCGAAGGAGCTCCTGGCTTTTATACTTGATGCACTTGGCCCTCCCTAAGGACTTATCTGTTAGCAAAAGATGGGACTTACAGTACAACCGTGAGGGCTACATGGTCCGGGCTTTAGTTCAGTAGGAGGACCTTTTCTAACTTGTTAGAGGTTACCTTTATGGGGCAAGAGGGGCTTGCCGAGATGGGTATAGTGTGGCCTCTGTCCGTTAGTGTATAGGCTGCGCGTCATTGTGCCTCTCGGAAGGGGAGCTCTACATCTGCTTGCCGAGGAAACCTAGTACCCCTATCTTGTTAGACGAACCTTTGAAAGACTTCATAATGAACCATGTCGACCTTCCTTGGAAGTGGGTTAAGAGGCTAGCTACCTCAGGCGAAAGGGCAAATCATGACTCACGGGTAAAGATGTACCACCTTTGCAGAGTGTAAAACTGTTATAACAGCTGTGCTCGCAGTTATGAGCGGCCTGGAAAACTGACAGAATATGTATTCACCCTATGACCATAATATGATGTTAATATTGCTCTCATTAATTGATTATGTGGTTTATATGGGGCTTAAGCATAACCTGAGGCTATTAAATGATAAAACCATGACTCACTAAAAATGCAAACGCAGTAAACCAGTGTCAGCCTTTTGAGCTTCATAACCCCATGTTATCTTCTTGAGTACGACATGTACTTATGCTTGCTTTATTTTCATTACTTGGATAAAATCCCGGATGGGTACTAGATTGTTAGAGTCTGGAGGAGTTAGGCTTGTGATCAACCAGTCCGTTGTCCATGTGGAGTGGAGTTTTCGCCCGAAGAATGGAGTTGTCTATCCGCTGCTTGTATCTGAGGTTATATCTTTGTACTAAGTACGTTTTGTATTAAGTATTGTCTCTTGATATTACCTTCATTTGTAGCTATATGTGAGATTTGACTTCCAGGGCTCACATATGGTGTGTATTTGGTTTTGTTCTTAAAACCAGGTGCTATAGCAATATACTAGTTTAATTAAATAGAGTATTTTACAAGAAGAAACAATAAACAAGGAAATTAATTAATCAAAACAAACAAACAAAATGGAAGGGGATAATAAAGAAAGAAAGAATTAGTCAACTGCCCTACAACTGCAAAGACAAAGATTGGGTGTTGACGGAGGTGTGGGTGGCCTGCTGTAGCACCCGGTTTTAAGAACAAAACCAGATACACACCATATGTGAGCTCAGGAAGTCAAATCTCACATATAGCTATAAATAAGGGTAATATCAATAGACAATGCTTAGATACATAATGTATTAGTATATAAAAAATATAACCTCAGAGTGTAGACAGCGGAAAGACAACTCCGATCTTCAGGTGAAGACTCTAAATCCATAGGGACAACTGACTGGTTGATCACAAGCCTAATTCCTCTAAACTCTAGCAATCTGGTACCCATCTGGGATTTTTCCAAAGATTTAAAAAGTAAAGAAAGCTTAAGTACATGCCATACTCAATAAATATAACATGGGGTTCATGAGGCTCAAAAGGTTGACACTGGTTTAACTGCGATTTGCTTTTAATGAGTCATCTTTTAGCAATTGGATGGAAACAAGTTTATCCACAAGTCCACATAAACACATGATCAGATAAACCTAAATAATGAATAGCATAAACAGTAATCATTAGTGAGCATCTTTATCATCAGTATCATCAGTATTCATCATCTATTCCATAAGGGTTCCAAGGTCGCTCGTGACTGTGAGCACAGCTAATATACTAGTTATCGGCACGAAAATGTGTGTGTCGCGCTGGCACACGAGCAAGCCAGAAGGATCTGCTTGATGAAGCTGGAGATCCGCTTGGCTTCAACGCTGGGTTAGTCGATCCTGCGTATTCCTCCCGAGGCATGCCAGTCGATTTGACCCTGCAATTGACAAGGAGAGAAAGTTTATCAGTAATTTAAGGGGGAACATGCCGGTCTATGCCCAGACAGTTTCAAGTGTGCCGCTTCGGGAGCAGTCAGACGTGAAAAGCGACTGAATAGCCGATACGCACAGAAATCGGTTGTTATGGACTGTAAACCTCGTGGGTAGCGATTAATTTCATATTGACAGGTATAGTACCCATAGATGCAAATAAGATCATCAACTAGATAGATGTTATCAGTATAAAGCAATGAGCCGATGAATCTAACGAGAAAAGATATAGCATGCGAACAAATCGATTAACTTTTAATGAGTCATGGTTTTAGCAATGGGGTGGCAACAAGTTTATTTACATGTCCATATAAACACATGATTAGGTAAACATGAATAATGAATAGCATAAACAGCAATTATTAGTGAGCATTTTTATCATCCGTAATATTAGTGTTCATCATCTATTCCGTAAGGGTTCCAAGGCCGCTCGTGACTGTGAGCACGCCTGATATACCAGTTTTACACTATGCAGAGGTTGTACCCTTTCACTGTGAGTCGTGATTTACCCTTTCGCCCGAGGTGATCAGCCTCTTGACCCACTACCAAGGAAGGTCGGCATGGTTCACTATGAAGCCTTTCAAAGGTTCGTCTAACAAGTTAGGGCCATTAGATTCACTCGACAAACAGATGTAGAGCCCTCCTTCCCGATGGCACAATGACGCGCAGCCTATACACAAGGGGACAGAGGCCGCACTATACCCGATTCGGCAAGCCATTCTTACGCCAATAAAGGTAACCACTAACAAGCTAGAAAAGGTCCTCATAATGAGCTAAAGCCAGAGCCATATAGCCCTCACAGTTGTACTGTAAGTCCCGGATGATCACTAAGTCCTTAAGGAGAGGAATCTAGAGCACTATAAAATAGTCCAATGCTCTAGCCCCCTTGTTCCATGTTGCTAAAAAGCATCTTTTAATGTTTATTGCATATACCATTAGTCAAGTTACAAGATCATGGTTGTAGTTTGAGCACTAGCAAAGCTACCCAATGCAATAATCCCAAAGGTGTCAAGGTACAAGGTACAAAGTACTAGGAAATCCTTAGAGGCAGTTAAGGTAGACACATGCAGCATGAATTAAATGATTAAAGGTGTATAGGACAACAAGGAAGATCCCATGCTATACTTGCCTTAAAACACCGATCCTTCGGTAAGCTTTAATCTTCAACGTTCTTCTTCTTCTTGATCACCACGTATATCTCACCGACTGGACGAAATCATAAAGCACCACACAAGCATCCATGCAATCATACACGAAGCAAACAATAGGTCTAAATTAGAATAGTACACCAATCACAAAATCAAGATGAAAAGTTTGTAAAATGAATCTACGTCTCGCTACGAACACACAGACGCGAAAAAGCACTCTAATCGGAGCTACGGTGAAAAAGATACATCTACCGAGAGATTTGCTCATAGGAGAAAATATAAAACTATTAGCTTCGTATGTTTTAATTATATAAAATCATATATAAGATATTTTATAAAGATTATAATTTAAGTCAAATTTAGATTTGAATTATAAAACTAAAGTAAAACAAATCATATTTTATTTATAAAATCCAGTTGCATAATTATTAATCAAGATATGATTTAAACCATAAACTCTGTTGTCGATAAGTAGAGTATTAAAAACTGCTGTAAATGTAGTGTACAATGATTTTATTGCAATTCGAATGATTTTGCATCTTGCTGAAAATCATGATTACATCAAATAAGAGAACTACTCTGCTGGTAATCGTTTAGTAGTACAGTTTGTATATGTATGTAGTGCTATGAAAAGGACGAAACAACTTGTTTGCCATGCCACACAGTCTATGGCTCTAGGTGGTCCACTAGGCGGTGTGAAGGGGGGCATATGTCAAGCAAGCATGAAAATAAAGTTAAATTTTGCACATTGCCACAATCCCAACACTAGTTGCAAATGTATATGGTCCTACAAGTTAAAATTTGCATTTAGCGCCTACATCTCTATCGTCCCCTTTGCAATCTCAGAGTCAGAGAATTATTTGATTTGATGAAACAAATTGACAAGAATTTCAGCCAGCATATTTCGTTACCTGATGAAAACGGCAACTGCTGCTACAAGTATGACCACAGGTACTCCAAGTCCAAGTCCAAGTCCAAGTCCTTGTGCTAGTTTGTTCTTGCTTGGACTAGAGTTACAAGTATCATTTACACAAAGGTACGGATTGTTGTCGACCCTAGCCAACATAAAATTGCCAGCACATTTCAGTATATGCATGTGCTCACCAGCTGATCCAATATGAGAGACGTGTCTCTCTTCCAAAATAACTTTACATATTTAATGTTCAGTTATGTTAAAAAACAATAGAACTTAAGTAAATGCATGCAATAGATGTGGTTCTGTGTGTAAGACAACCAATTATATGAACGTAGTTCCTAGAGCCAGACATAACTAGTACGTCTCTAATGATCACTACTACAGAATCTATAGAGGCGGTTGGGATGTCTTTATAGAGGTGGCTGTCCTTGCCCCCACTAGTTTTCCGCCTTTACAAATCAGCCATATGTAGAGGCTATTCTCCAGCAGCCTCTACAAATCGAGGCGGTTGTATCTCGAGCCGTATCTACAAATTGTTATCTAGAAATCACGAATTCGGGCCAAAAAATATCAAAAAACATTTTTAATCCAGGAAGACCCCACCGGGCAGCCACACGCAAACGCCTTCACAAGTCATAGGCTACCCGATTTTGCGCGCTTCGCGGCCGCTCAAACCCACGACCTCTGGCCTCGCGCGTATCTCCCCAAACCACTCCACCTCAGTTGACAACATTTAATTTGAAGCAATACAGAGGGAGTATTATGTTTTAATGAGCTATCGTTTGACTCCAAACATGAAATTAGAAGTGGGACCATATATATGGGAACCTTAGGGTCAGCAATCCTTCCTGAGATTTTTGTAGCAAACTGTTAGGAATTGATCCACTGAGGTTGTTGCTTGACAAATCTCTAAAAAGAAGTTAAAAAATATAAAACATTAAAGGTGGTTCTGAACTTTATAATTTTATATAATATGTAGGTCCAGGAAGGCTTACAGCAATATAAGGGATGTCACTCGACCCAGGAAGTCGGGTATTGGCCCCGAGAGATTATTGTGGGATAGATTCCTGGAAACAGCAAGCAAAATTGAAGCAATTATAGATCAGTGATATGGTTAATTCTTAGAAGCTCACCTGCAGCCCAAGGACGACAAAACTCAAGAATAGCATTTCCAAGTTATTATTGGACAGGACAAAGCTTACATCATACGTTGTATAATTTTGTTGTGCTTAAAAGTAATTGATGGCTTAAAACACAACACAAGTAGGCACGACGACTCAAAGCTTTCCATAGCCTTCGAGGTATTAATCTGTTATCTTTCACTTTAGCTATTGGAAAATATATAAAAACAAAAGATTTGGGTAATACGTTGGCATATATATATGTTGAAGGCTTGAAGCCAATTATTGGCCTTCTATTTATTATTTAGTCAGTAAGTACCAATGCAGTGAATTTTTTTTTCCCGAAGACAATGCAATGAAATATTAATTAATTGTTAAAATGTGAAAATTTCTGAAACTATATTGTGAAGAACGTACAAGTTTTGGAGCAATGTTAGCTGACCAAAAGAAGGATCAATCTCACCAATCAATCCGCTGGATGGCAAATATCTGCAGGAAGGTGAAAACTGGCTATTAATCATCATCACATAAACTTTAACCCCACACTTATTTTCATTCTTCTATTTAATTACATTGTAGTGCTACTCTACAAAAATTTGGACGGAATATGTACATGAGTGAGTTCATTTGAAACTCACAAGGCAATTATTCTCTGGGGACCAGGGGGACTGTAACTGCAGTTGAGGCCATCCCATGCAAATGCTGCGGGGGAACACGGATCTCCTTCCCAGTTTTTCTTCACAGAATACTTTTTCTGCACGCTCATCACTGCAGTGGCTGAGAAAAACACACGCTCCTCGATCAAAATGAACGAATACTCCATGCATGATACAACAGTTGAGTTGAACTCTGGTCATGCAATCGTAGATATGGCACTAGTACATAACAGACGATAGAAATGGAATGTAAAAGATTAAATCACCAAGCATGAGAAATAGCTGTACTAGAAGTTATGTTCCGTGAATTGGTCCAGGTTTTTGGGTAGCTATGTTATACATGTCAAATAAGGAACGCCCCATGTGTGTATATATGATAGTACAACGTATTGCTTTTGTGTACACTACATACCGTCGGCAGAGCTGGTGGCAGATTCATTCCGGGGCCGCACCAAGTATATCTCCATGGCGCTGATCACAGGCGGAAGATTGGAGCTGGATGTTGGCACAAGCGAGATGCTATGAGGGCCCAGTCCTCGCGCAGTGCCCCTGACAACCGTGGTGAGCAAGTATGATGGGCTGAACGCCGCAGCTAGCGTGACATTACTGTCCAGAAGGACGTCGAACTGCCGTGACGCATTGGCCTCGACCTCGGCGAAGTAGAGAAGAAGAAGGAGGTTGGTGTCGGCGTCAACGTCCATAGACAAGTCCGAGCTCCACACAATCTCCATTGTCGCTGAAGCATTCAGCGGAGTGGATGCGCTCAGCATCACAGCGGATGGGACATCGTAGGTGTCGTAGGGAGGGTTCTTGACTACTACTCCACTGGCTGATCCGGGAACTGTCCAGGTGGAAACATTTTGGTACCTCTGCCAAATCCGGTCGTAAGGATCATCCGGGTACCTTGTAAAAAACAAAATTGGAAATGGACTCGATCAGTTCCAAACAAGTTCTAATTTGCTCTCTCTATATATACTTATAATATAGTATATTAGTATACCTGAAGTGTTGATAGTCTATTCCAAAATGGTAGCGATTGAAGCCAAAACCGACGGTATCGTCACGGAAAAAGCTGAGCAAAACCAGAGACTGCGCCTCACTGGAGTCTGGGTAGAGCTCGGGGTGGAGCGGTCTCAGGTCAAGCCCTGAGATGAAAGGGTTTCCTGACCCTTTGTTCACCAGGCAAACTTGCAAGTAGTCGGCGCCAGAGGACGACGACAACATAGCGATGGTATCAAACACGTACGCCCTACTGCCATTGACGATGCGCACCGTTGTCCAGTAGTTGGCCCCGACGTAGAGATCGAAGGTAGGAGGGCTATTCAGCCTGTCATAGTTGCCGTAGCCAAAGACGGCCCTCACGTAGTACTTGCCGCCGGGCTTCAATGACCGCAGCGTGTAGCAGTTCCGGGCCCCGTTGACGTTGGGGAAGTAGCGGACATTGGCGTAGCGCAGCGCCAGATCCGGCTGCAGGTTGCCCATGTTCACTGGGTGGATGAGCCCCGCGTCCGTGAAGCCCTCGTCGGCCACGTAACTTAGGCCTGTCTTGCTATCTTGGTAAGTCGGGCTGTCCGTATATCCGCAGTCGATGCTGATGAAGCCTCCTCGTGACAAATTTAATCAATTTTCGTAATTAGTACGCACGTTTTAAATTTGTCCAATAATTAATATATTTTCACAAATAAAACCTGTGTTCTTCCCGGCCAGATGTTTCTGTTTATTATGAGAATTTCTACTATTTATCTTTTTTCCTAGCATGTCTGGTGGGAAATAACATGGTGCCTTCGTTGGAGCCTCTAATTAGTAATAGTAAGATACTAATACAATTTTAAAACCGAAATAACATCGTATGACGGAAATAATGTAAACTTTGGTTGCATCGCGGGTTCACTTTATATTTTGGCATTCATCAGTTTTCAGATTTTTAGCGCACGCTTAGCGATAATGCTTCAATTCTTTTGCACAACATCATTTATTTCTACTGAAGAAGCACAAGAACTAGTATCTGTAGTAGCAAGGTAGGTGAGCTTACCAAGACTATCGAGATGACCATGAATGCCCAAGAAGCTCAAACTCAACGACGCAACAACCAACAATAACATGTTCACCTTGGCCGTCCATTTGTTCACAGCAAGATGGTTTCTCGACAACATTTATTTCCTCCAGCGTATTGATCGTCCCCCATCATAGTAGGTGTGCCTATATATATATAGGAATTCGCGTCATGGTACTCCTGGCCACCGAACAAATAAATCCAAATCCAGAGGGGGCAAATGCATGGTATGCTTGCATAGACCAATAGCACTGCAAGAGGGTAGGGTTCATCGATGCCAGCCTTGTCATAGTACTTGTAGGAATCCGCCTTGTCATAGTACTTGTCGCCACCTTGTCATAGTACTTCTAGGAATCCGCCTTGTCATAGTACTTGCAGGAATCCGCCTTGTCATAGTACTTGTCATGAATTAAATATAGTAAAACCAATTTTGATAGGTTTTGATAAAGTAGATATACAAAATATAGGTGATAAAGATCAAGAATCAAACGAGAATTCAAAAAATTGAAACCAATTTTTTTATGTTTCTATAAATTAGATCTATACGACATATGAGATAAAGATCATGAACCAGGCTTTATATTTTCTATAAAATTATATTTGTGGATTTTCTCAATATATTCATCTAAGCCACAAGTCACAGCGTCACCGTAGACGTGGGCAAAAACTCGTGACCTCCGTGCAAAGCACGTGCATATATCTAGTTATTATAAAATATGGCTCTCGTTAGTCCACTATACAATTTGTGAATGGGTAAAATATCAAGAAAAGAAGAAAATGAGATTAAATCTTCATATTACCCAAACCCCCAACAAAGTAAGTCAATCTCTGTTGCAAGTATGCTCTGCAAGTTTAGAAGTTTGCGTTTAATGCCCACATCTCTAGTACTCCTATTTTGCAATCTCACAGCCACAAGATTATATTTGACAATGAAACAAACTGACACATATAAATTCAGCCAACATATTTAGTTACCTTTTAAATATTTTATGAACAAATATAGGCAACTCCTACTACTATGCAGGCACTCCAAGTCCAACTCGTCGTAGTTAAATCTTCTTGCCGTTTGGAGGAAGGACTACTCATGGGCCCGCAGCAGGCGGCATCGCCTTCCCTAAGTTAGGGCTGGTTTGGATGTACTCGTATCCACCTCAATCCACATGTGTTAGAGTGGATTGAGGTGGAATTTAAACTATTTTCTATCCCAAGTCACTCCAACACACGTGGATTGAGGTGGATACAAATGCATCAAACAAACCTTAGATGTTTTTTCCCTCACGGGAGCCCACAGTGCACATTTGTTGGGCCCAATTATTGCAAAGCTGGACTGCCTAGATCTTGCAAAGCTGGATTGCCTAGATCGCACTTCCGTGTGGATTTGTTAGGCCAAGGCCTAAATTGTTTGAATCTTTATCTCAAGGGGAAATTGTTTGTTGGACATCAAGGTGATGGTCATTTGCTAGTGAACATCCACTTTGGAGTATTTTGCCAGAAGACACTCTGGTTCGTTGAAATTAGGCCACAGGACACTGTGGGCCGGTTTTAGCCGGTTGAGGAGAGAGAAAATTTTGTTTTAGACATCCGGTGCCCCTGAGCCACACTTGGGTCCGCCCCCAACTTGGTCAGCCCATAAGAACCGTCCCCGACCCGGCGTCGAACACCCCTCGGAGGCCGCCACCTCGACCATCTCTGTCACCGCCGTGTCCCTCCACCCGCCATGCCTCAAGACATGGCCCAGCCGGTCAAGGTAGCTGTCAACCTAGTGCGGGTTCCTAGACCGCCGGAGGACCACGACGATGCGGTGGACGCCTCCGAGGAGGATGAGTCACAGCGGCAGCAGTCGGACGCCGCATCGCTCCAAAACTCGATCCAGCGCGGCGCCTTGCCACCGCAGGCCGTGTCGACGCTGCGGCGCGTGCACGGCGTGGCGGCGCCGGCGACGACCTCGTCGGCGTGCTGCTGCTACGACAGCGGCACCACCGACGACGGCAGCGCCCGCGGGTCCAGTGACTGGAAGTAGGCGTCGCGGGTGAAGAAGTGGAGGAGGTCCAGGCCACAGAAGAGGACGCGGTCATCGATGATGAAGAACACCGGGTTCCCCCTGAGGCAAGGGCGGCAGGGCAGGAAGCAGCGGTCGAAGATCGGCACGAGCAGCGGCGCGCGTCGGATCACGGCGCGGGCCAACCACAGCGCGCGGTCGGGGTCGACGGGGCGTGCGCCCCAGCACGGGCCACGCAGGGCGCCGCCGTGCAGCTCCACTGCGCCACGGGAGACTACGACGGGCGGCTCCAGTGCGGCGGCCTCGGCGGCACGGGGCGCCGCAACGCTGGCGCAGGTGAACCTCCACCACGGCAACGGCAACAATGACCAGACCTCGTACGAGTGAGGAAGCTAGAGGCGGCGACGCCACAGGCGAGGACGCCGTCTTCGGTCCCAGCCGGCTTCCCCGCATCCTTTCTCTCCTCTACTGGATTGGCGCCGCCCGGAGCTCCCAATAGGATCCATCTACGCTGTATCTAGACCGCTCTCCCAGCTGCTCACCTCCTAGCTGCTCGCCTCCGCGCCATCACCCGTGCCCGCGCCGCCTCCTGTTCCGCTGCGGAAGACGTGTTTGTCTCCTGGCTCCGCCTGGGCTCCGCAGCTCGTTCCCCTGCTTCCATGACGCAACACGGTTCTTACGTGGTCCAACCAGACCAGGTTGGGCATATCCAAGTGTGGCTAAGGGGCACCGGATGTCCAAAACAAAATTTTCTCTCTCCTCAACAAGCTAAAATCGGCCTGCGGTGTCCTGTGCTCTAATTTCAATGAACCAGAGTGTCTTCTGGCTAAATGCTCTAAAGTGGGTGTCTGCCAACAAATGACCATCACTTTGGATGTCCAATATGCAATTTCCCCTTATCTCAACTAGCAAATATACCCGTGCGTTGCAACGGCAGAAAAAACACTATCAGATGTTTATGTGAATCGAGGATGGAAATGGTACATATCTATATATGTTCGCCCTTTATATGACGGTCCAGCCCCTAATCTTCTAGATCTCCTACGACGCTCACCAGAACTGCGTTGATTGTATGAAACTATGATGCGCAAATCTTTTGCGTATTCGAGAAAAAATATGTTCACCTTTTTTATATATTTTAAAAGCTACTCAATAATCAATGTATGTAGAGAAACCAAAACGTCTTCTGTCGGGTTCATAAACCCAGGGTCCCTCATGGACCAGCTTCCCAGCAAAGGCTCGGCCCAGAAGACGACGTTGCGAATGACACGCACTCCTAGGCCGGCCCAAAAACCTAACGGCAGGCCAGAAGGGCGATCCGATCTCCGACTGGAAGGCCTGGCCAAAGAGGAACGGCCCTCGGTTCCGACTCCAGCCCGCCTCTTCGACCGCAAGGCTTCGCTTATGACTCCGGCCCGCCTCTCCGACCGGAAGGCCTAGCCAACGCCGCCTCCGACTCCGGCCCGCATCTCAAACCGTTGATGCACCGAACCTCTGCTTGCAGCTCTTCTCCGACTGGCGCAGTCGGAGCCAACAGGGAACCAACCGACCGGGGACGCCCGCTCGGTAAGGACTGAGGCAACAGACAGACCAAGTAAGACAGGGCGCTCAAAGTCAACCACAACCCCAAGAACCGTACTCTGTACACCTGCAGGACAGTACCAACAGGATAGATCAGAAGGGTACCCTGCAACCTTCTAGGCATGTCAGAGCCCAAACAGTGTTGAGGGCGCCGACATTTACCCTATAGTGTTGTGGGCGCTATCAATTCCCATACCAGGCGAACACGGTAAGGCCCCCCCACATGCATCTGGGCATCTATAGTGTTGTGGGCGCCGGCATTTATCGTACCTGGTAAAACATGGTAAAACCTCCCATACGTCTGGCATCAACAGTATTGTGGCAGCCTACAATCACCTTGTACCCAATGGCGTGAGCAACAAGGCTTACCAGCATACATACTCTCTCTCTCTCACTTGTAAGGTCGTCCCCTTCATCTATAAAAGGGGATGCGCTTCCTCCCAAAAGAGGCAGATCAATTCAACACACAACAACAGAACTACCGGGTTCAAAGCTCGAGCACACGCTCAAACACTCAGCTCACGTAGGAGCTCCCGTCGCTCTCGGCCCTTCAGACCAGAGTCCGACCGGACCTCTTGCACCCCCCATCTTTCTTCCTCTCATTTGTAACCTCATGGCAAACTTCGAGCACCTGGGCTCCGGAATAAAGTCACCGACCGACTCAAACTGGATGTAGGGCACGTTGCCTGAACTAGTATAAACCATGTGTCATTGAGAGCTAGGCCACATCCGATCATAGCGTACGGCAAAACTACAAATATTTACGTGTTGGTCACTTTCTGCACCGACAGTTGGCGCCGTCCGTGGGGAAGACGTCGTACGTTCACACTTTTGGTCATCGAATGGCCCACCTTTCCGCCACCATCGCCATGGCGGGCTCAAGCGATACAACTCGCTTCGGCTCACTAGAGTTCCCCTCACTCTCACCTATTGGGATGTGGCGGTCTCCCGTCTTCGAGCCGTCCCAGGCCTTCCTCTTCGGAAGCCCGGACTTCGTCGCCGACCGGCTCAGCGTACTACACCTCCATGAGGAGACACTTGTTTCGTCACCCGTCGGAGGGGCTCCCTCCATCGGCTCTGGGACACCCGACGACTTCAACGATGAGGCGCCTGCGCTTAATTCCGAGCAAATGCTCTGCTCAAACCCCGCTGTGAGTAATGTACATGCTGTTATTCACTCGATGTTTACTATCTTCCGCCAATTATCCGGAGGGACCACGTCGACTGCACCACAACCGCCATGCGACCAGTTCCCCCATGGCCTCGCGTCCCCTACGGATGCGTACGCTCGGGGGCTTCGAAGGATGCTGGCGCCGCCCCCTCTCACATCCGAATTCGTGGGAATGACGAGCTATGCTCCCACCACTTTCCACGAACTCCTGGATGACGAGGTTGAGAGAGACGACTCCAGCATCGACGACGTGGCACCTAGTCACCGTTCGTCCCGGGAGTGCGCTATGGCGGATGCTCCGGAACAGCCGCCGGTGGTAGCGTAGTCCTTGCAGACTCACACCTCTCCGGACCCTCGTGCGGGGGCCCTCGCGCTCGCACATGAGAACGGTGAGGAGCTACGACGGCGGCGGCAGAACCAGCCGCCACCTGCGCCGGCGCGCTCGGTGCAGCATGTTGCGCCCTATGCGCGTAACCCGGCGAGCGGTGCCCGGGGTCGCGCTCGCCAGGTCCAGCGCGACATCATGGACTAGGGAAATGATCCCCCACAGTTCGCTCGGGCTAGCCAGAACATCGCCGTTGCGACAATGCTTCTGTGCGGCGTTCCCGAGCCCGTCGATCCCCAGGAGCGAGCGGTCCACCGGAACCTCCAGGCGCTGGTGGAAGCCGCCACCGTTCAACAAGCGGAGAGCTCCACATCGCGACTCCGACTCACGTCCTCTCTCCCCACCAGGGGAGTGGGGACGCACCAGATGGATCGCTCCATCCGCTCACCGCTACAGCCGCCAAACGCGGCACAGGAGGCCACAACTACGCCACGGTCCAACCCGGTGTCTGCTCCACACCGACCGCCAATACGCGAACGGCTCAGTCCGAACCAAGACGCTTGCAGCGTCATCGACAACCAACATCAGACCCGGCGTGATGTTGACCGGGGCCCGTGTCGCCTACCCTCACCGTCGCCCCCGCTCGTGCTAGTGTACGAGAGTAAAGTGCGTCAAGAAAAAGAAAACAGAGGACGGGAGCGCGTCAATTGAAATCAAGGAGATCACCATGTCCATGCGTGGAGCGCAGCGCAGTCTGCACTCTGCAGAGCAGGCGTGCAACTGGCTCACACGTACTGTAGTACTCCTGCTATCCTAGCACTAGCTCATGCATGATCCAATGGTCTTGGTGTCGTCGCCTGCGTGCCATCGCATCAGCTGCTCAGAGCACTAGTACGTAGCACTCCTACTAGGCATCTACCCATCCCATGGGCTGACGAGTGATGAGCAGCTTGCAAGATTCTCTCAATGGTTAATAGCAGCAAATGGATCGAGGTTATTCTACTTGTGGATCGAGTTGTTCGTGCGTAAATTTGGCACCTCCCATCTGATCTAGGACCTATGGGACACAATGAACTAATTGTTAATTATTATCTAAACAGATAGACTAATACATGAACTAACTTTAGTTTAACTCCAATTAATTGTTACTGCACTAGTTGACCAAACTATGGACTCAAACTAGCACATAATGCGCGTAAATGCTCTTCCACCTACCCTTTTCTCTCTTCCCTAACACATCTGCAAAAAGTAGTATAGTGTACCCAAGCTTACATCACCTAAAATTTACTGGTTAATATCCAAACACTGTCCAACCAAATTTTAGATGACTAAACTTTAGTTCTAGATGATGCAACCGGATCTCTAGTGTATAAGGGCCTGTTCGGCAGGACTGAAAAATACTGTTTCGGCTGATTGTTGTGAGAGGAAAATACTGTTTTGGCAGGACGTGAATAGTGATTTTGTGAGGTGACTGGCCAGCCGACAATCAGCCAGCCAGCCAGCCGAACACGGCCTAAATTTGGATTGGTCATTCCATTTTAGCCATGTTTTCTTAGGGTATGTTTAGTTCTAGAAAGTTGGAATTTGTAGCTACTGTAGCACGTTCGTTTTTATTTGACAATTAGTGTTCAAACATGGACTAATTAGGCTCAAAACGTTCTAATTTCCCACCAAACTGTGCAATTAGTTTTTTTCGTCTATATTTAATGCTCTATACACAGACCATAAATATTCGATGTGACAGATACTGTAGCACTTTTTGGGATTTTAGGGTGAAACTCGCGCTTATGGTGTTGTTTGGTATGGATTCATGTCAGCACCCGTAGTGGGCAAAAGAAAGCAACTCATCGTCCGAGCTGGCATTTCAATGAATCGGTTCAACCATCGGAGGAGTCGACTCATGGAGAAGAGAGAGGATGAACCGATGCAATGTTTGGAGTCGACTCTTGATGAATAAACTATGATTTTGGAGGACAAAAGGATGCACACCGTGGCCTGGAATCTCGTCGGCTTGCTCCTGCGGAGCGGAGAAACCTGCATGCAACCTCGTTCCTGCTGCCAGCCAGAGTCTGTCCTGCTCCTGCAGGGAGAAGGATGAGGCCCGTTTAGATTCAAAAAATTTTACATCGTGTCATATTGATTCTTACGTCACATGTATGGAGTATTAAATGTAGATAAAAAAAAAACTAATTACATAGTTAGATGAGAAATCACGAGATAAAACTTTTGAACCTAATAATCTATAATTAAACATTAATTACCAAATACAAACGAAAATGCTACAATAACCAAAATACAAAAAATTTGGATCTCAACGGGGCCTGAGTCGATTAGAGAGCACGCTGCTGGAGAAGGATGAGTCGATTTCTAGATGAGTCGACTCGTTCTGTGTACATGTGACGTTCTCTCTCTTCCATGAGTCAACTCACGACTGCGGATGCCCTTACAGAGCACTTTAGAGTAGCTTTGCACCAGACGGTGAAAAGGAAACAACTCCTCACGTGGAGCCGCGTGAAACGCGCTCTCACTGCCGTGGGCTTCAAGCCAAGCTGAAAATACCAGCTTTCGCCCACTCCCTAGCTGGCCCGTGTTTCAAGGTATCTATTCACCCTTGCACTCTGCCAAAATTCTGCCAACGTCCCCCACGCTCATTTTTCTCGGTCCTCTCGCTCCGCTCTTCACCGTGCCATCTTTCCTCACCTTCAACGAAACTCTTCTTGGGGAGCGCAACTTCGTTCAATACGAATGTGCAACTGTAGGAAAAGGGGAGGGGCAACACAAAAGTGGAGGAGGACCAATGGGCTGTAGGGCCTTGTTCACTTTGCAAGTTTTTTGAACCCGATAAATAGTATCACTTTCGTCTTTTTTGGTAAATATTGTCCAATCGTGGACCAACTAGGCTCAAAAGATTCATCTAGTGATTTCCAACTAAACTGTGTAATTAGTTATTTTTTTTACCTACATTTAATACTCCATACAAGTGGCTAAAAATTGATGTGATGGAGAAAAAGTGAAAAAACTTGAAATTTAGATGGCATCTAAACAAGGCCTAGCTTGTATCTGCTGGACTGTTGGTGCTCGGTGCCTCTCTCTCTCTTAGTCTCTACTTTGTGAGCAACAGCAGCAAGGTCCTATTCAATTTCCTACTCTAAGGGCTGGTGGCACAAAAAAAAACCCACTCACAGCAGGCTCTTACTTAGGGCCTATTTCATGGCGCTCCAGCTCCGCCGTCTGCACGATCACATGATTTTGTAACCTTCCTGCTTGATTAGCGATTTTGTAGTTGTTACACAGTGAGTATGTTTGTGGTTACCTGCAATTAACCATGTTACTGTGATGACTTAATTTGTTAAATCTTTGATAGATGAATGCAGTAGTTTTGATACTAGATTTTACATTGGTCCATTATCTTGGGCTAGTAGGCATTTACAAGAATTTTGTGTAAATTATTTGGCTACCTTATTAATCTTAAGTACCAATTATTCGCATCCTGGCATTCCGCCTCGTCGGATATGTTGCATGACCGCAGTGTCCTGTCCCCGAGCAAGATCCTGTCGACTTCTGGGCCGCCGACACCCGGAAAAATACTGTTCTCCCTGTCGGTTTCTCTCACTGACAAAACCGGAACCGAAGAAGCTTGCTCCACGCTCCGGAACACGGGTGGATGAAGCCCCACACGAACACTGGTGGGGAGGGCAGCCGCCAACTTTCCTCTCTCACTGACAAAACCGTAACCCAAAAGCTCGTTTTTCCGGCTCCACGCTCCGGAACACTGGTGGATGAAGCCCCACACGAACACTGGTGGGGAGGGCAGCGCGACGCCTACGCTAGTGTTGTGACCAGCAGCAGTACGCCACGCCCTGCCCTGCCCTGCCCTGCCCACCAGGAGACCACAACGAGGGACGACGGGACGGGAAAATTAAAAGAAGCACGCTACAGTACTAGACTTTCAATGCAGCAGAGACGCACTACAGTACGTACAAAAGATACTAGGATGCATCATCCTACTGCTTTTGAATGATACAGTATATATTTAGGAATAACAAAGTTCTTTGATTTTCCATATACAGTGGGCATTAAAGTTTAATTTATATTATCTGGTCTGCCCAATGATGTTGACCATTAAGGACCCGTTTGGACGACCAAAACGTTTTGGTTTCTCGTCTGGATCGGAAGAATCGGCGCCAAACGCATCTGCCTCGAAACATTTTTACCTCGAAACGTTTCTACCAATTCCGACATTTTAGCCTACACGAGCGAAACGTTTCTTCTCTCTCACATGCAGTAGCAGTCGATTTCTTTTGTACTTATCCTTTTTTTTAGTGCAACAAATTAAAATGGTTTCCATTTAGGTTGTTATTAGCCCACAAAAAGATCAAAAAATTTCTGGATTAATGGGAAATATGCTTTTGCTATCCAAGTGACGTGTGTTCCTTGCGTTTCCCATTCTATTTTCCAATAGTTAGATATTTCTGAAACATTAGGGCCGTTTGGACAACGGTACTAATTGTGGTTCATTTAAAGTTTAATTTTACGGCACTCAAATATATAGGTGAATTAATGGATTGATTTAATTTTAGTACGCACAACCTAGCAGGCAACTAGTTCATTAATCGGTAGGAGAGTGCTAAAAGAGACTAATGGTAGGTTGAACTTTACTCGCCTAACAATTAGTTACAGTAACCAGTGGACTAATAACTAATTATAATTGATCCAAATAGTTTCATATATGCCGTTGTATTTAATTTATGATGACCTTCATGAAACTATTTTGATGTTTGTAGGTGTTAATAGTTTTTTTTTTTAAAAAGGAGTTTAGTTAGAGTTAGAGAAAATTTATTTATGACAAACTAAATTAACGTCTGCATTTTGAGTTTTGAACCGTGGTAGCAAGAACGAAAGTCTACATCGCTCGCTCGGGGACATGACACTGCGCTCATGCAATGCATGCATCCCAAGGGGTGGGATGGGAATGGGACCTCTCTTCTCTCTTTTAGCAACAGTGCGGAGGGCGAGAGAGAGAGAGAGCTCACACGTGAAAAGCTGCAGACAGACCTTTGTCCTCTTCTCTCCACTCCCTCCCTTCCTCTACTCCATTAGCCATTATTGCCCGTTCTAGGTTTGGTTTACATTGTAAATTTTTATAATCTGGACATTGTAGCATGTTTTGTTTATATTTGACAAACTTTGTTTGATCATAGACTAAATAGGCTCAAAAGATTCGTCTCGTGATTTACAACCAAACTGTATAATTAGTTACTTTTTTTACCTACATTTAATATTCCATACATACGTCTAAAAATTAATGTGATGAAGAGAGAGTGAAAAAACTTGGAACTTTGATGTTATCTAAACAAGGCCCTACTGTATCGCACAGGATGCACAGGCTTCTCTGATGTATTTATTGTTTATAGCAGCATTTTTTTATTCTCTCCTCTCTCCTTCACTCCCCCTGGCTCTCACACCTGCTCCCACTATCAACAGTACATCAATAGTAAATGCGTAAGAAAAGCTGAAGAGCTCTACCAAACGGACTAGCCTTTTATCTTGACTTTTGCAAATACTAAGGATAAGATGAACAAATGTTTTGTTTTGTAGACACGTGCATGTTCACTAGTCTTCAATAAAAGAACATGACTTTGCTTGGAGGCAGTTCAGATGCAGCTGTTGTATTCGACTTCTAAAACAAAATTTCCCTTCCTTTGAATGTTCAGACATAAATCTCCTATGCTATGGTAGTACAATAAGGTAGTGTTTGGTTGGGAGTCAAGGTGGAGTGGGACGGTCCTGTCTCGATGGGACGGGAACGGGATGGCTCCATTTTCTGTTTGGTTGACGAGGGACGGAATTGACCCATTTTGTGTTTTGATTCAGAGACATAGGTGCCGTTCGGCTGGCTGGTTTTCAGACCAGCCGGCTTGTTTCTCCTCACAGCGGCACTATTCATCAACCAGGCGCTACAGTATTTCTCTCTCACACAACCAGCCGCTACAGTGTTTTGGCTTCTTTTTTCAGACAAGCGAACGGGGCCATAAAAAGTGGGATGAGCTATCGACAAGTGGGACCCATTTGTAAGTTTTTTTTCTTTTTTTATCTTTTTCCTTCTCTTCTCCTTATCTCTTCCTCTTTCTCTCTCTCTCCTTAGCTCTTCCTCCCGACGCCCACCCCGTGCCTCTTCCGTCCTCCGCCCCAAGCTCGGCCGCCCACCGCCATGGGCCTCCTCTGCCCCGAGCTCGGCAGCGAGCCACTAAGTGCTTCCTCCGTCGGCGAGCTCAGCCACTGAGCGCTTCCTCCGCCAACGAGCTCGTGTGGCGGCAGATCGGAGCAGAGCGGGGACCGGCGCGAGCGCGTGCGGCGGCGGGCCGGAGCGAAGCTCGTACGACGGCGGGCTGGAGCGGAGCTCAGCCACGCGTGCGGGGGCATAGAGGAGCTAGGGTCGGGGCGAGCTCGTGCGGCGGATCGATCTCGTCCACAGGTAGGTGCTATCCTTCCTCGTCCACGCCCCCGTCCATGACCGGTGACCGACGCTCCTCCTCTTCTTTCTTCTTCGCAGCGAGCCGCTCATCCCACCTGGGTCGCCCCCTTCCGTGAATGTTTTGGGGATGGGGGTCATCCCGCATCTCACGGTATATTCGCACGAGGGGCATCCTCACTCCTGCTCGCCCTTCAACCAAACGTTGCTCGTCCTAGGTCCGTCCCATCCCATGCTACTTTGTCCCTCCAACCAAACGCTACCTAAATTTCTTATTGTACTGATGATTTAAGTTATACAAATCATTGTCACACCTAGAATTACAGCAGTCAGAAGAATACCGGTTATACCACTAGCAACTCAAGGTCAAGAGACCAATGCAAGTTTCAAAGGCCTTGCCGGCATCAATGATCACATATCAACGTCATGTGCATCATTGATATTATTAAATCCTGGACTGGCCCAGAAGCGCTGACCGCTGACGTGGCAAGGCTTTGCCGCGCCACCGATCTTGGCGCGGTAGTGCCGCGCCCTGATCCGTGGCGTGGCAAAGCCGGGTATAACCCTGTGGCCAGTCCCGCTGCCCGAGCAGCAAAGCCGCCTAGACGTCGCTCCCGCGCCCGCCCGTCGCCGAGCACGCCGGCCGCCGCGCCACGAACGGTGGCAGCCCGGCCCTCCATTGCCGCCTCCCTCCATTCCCTTCCATTCGTCGGTCGCCTCCCTCCCTCCTCGTCCTAGTTCAAGGTAATGACGCATATTTTTTTCGTTTGAATGGTGGATAGGATATTATGAATGGGAATTAAGGTTAGTAGAAAAATTATGTTTGGGAACTATGGTGAAGATATTAGTTTAATTTTGTCAATGTTAATGTTAATTATTTAGTTAGAAGTATGTTTTCCATGTATATTTTTGTTGCTATAATTGTTGTTTATAATATTTTAGTTGCATTGCAAATGATTATTTTTTTCATTAATTTGCGTTGTTTTAATTGATGTTTAATTTGAACCGTTTTATTAGATGGAAGACATGTTTCGGGAGCAGTTATGGCGAAAACGGGGTTGTCCTAGAGAAATATACCCCAACGAGTCTAGCAAAGATGCCTCCGTCCCTTCTGAACTCCCTGTCCCTAATTGTGATTATGGTCGTCCGGCCGACGTGTTTCAATCGAGACATCTGGACACAGCGGCTCGTTGCTTCTACACGTGTAGTCGTTTTAATGTAAGTAATTGTTTCCACTATCTTTTTCTTCTTCATTTGTATTACTAGATTACTAATATTTTGTTGAATTTTTGTTGTGTAGGACCATGAGAGATGCTTTTTCTTTCAGTGAATCGACGGTGCAGACAAGTTTGACCACAGGTACCTCCTTTTCGACGATTGGTGGAGAGGACGACAGCCACGAGAGCACTTCGAGCGGTGGGTTCCACCTCCCCCTAACCCCCCTCCAATGACGGCTAAGGAGAAGCACTTAGTCACAGTTAGACGACTCGAGGAACCTCCTCTGTGCCATTGCGGAGACCGAGCCGTGATAAACTCAGACAATACGTTGGAGTTTATGTGTCCAAACAAGCATGAAGTAAGTGTAAAGTGTATGTGTTGAAATGTTGAGCTATATGGGTCATGTACTAATGTCACGTTATTTAGGTGTATTCAATCGCTAATTCTGGCCCATGAATCATAAGGGGTATCATCCGTAGCCAAATCTGTGACTAGTCTACCCTGAGCATGGACACCTTGTAAAACCTCAGTTGGTACTGGTAATGGCATAGTATAAACCGATACTGGCATGGCATCAGCCGTTGTTGCAATAGCATCTTTACCTCCTTGGTCATCATCAGAATCGTCTGAATCACTACTAACTACATCACCGATTTTGTCCTCCTTCTGCTCATCCTCTTCTCGTTAGAACTTATTCACATCGAAGTCATTGCTTATACAGCCTACTGTAGTTGAATGAACTGCTCCTGCGTCAACTGACCGTCCAAATCCATGTTATCCTGAGTTGCTTCCCTTTTGACCCATAATTCTTCTTCATTGCCTCCAAAACTATCAATGAACGGGTCGTCCTGAACACCATGCATCATGTACCAATTCTCCATCACCACCTCAGCCATGGGCACATTAGAACCTTGGAGAACCCAAGTGTAGCGGGACCAGTGAGCAGGGTCGCGCAAGGGCATGAGGACATAGTGTGTCCTAGTCTTCCCAGTATCTAACCTCCCCTTTAGTGTGAAATCACAGCCAAACTTTATATTCAAACGGACACAAAGGTCGTTGAAGCTAGGAGGTTCATCAAACCATTCCAATTCTTTTTCCATATCATCAAACATACCATTCTCTCTCCTAACACTTCCTCCGTACAAAACTCTAACACAACAATCCATCTGCAAAAGCATTTCAAGAAACTTCATTAAGTCGTCGAAATCATCGTATGTAATGTCCATACTAACATTAATACATTTTCTAACTATAACTATACTAACTAATCAAATATTAACATCTATATAAGGTTAATTACAACAACTAATTACACTAAATTCAATGTACAACTAGAGTCAATAACTGTACTAACTAAACTACCTAACTTTACTACCTATACTAACTTATTATATTATGTATACTAACTAAACTAACTAACTTTACTAACTATACTAACTATACTTTAATAATTTTACTAACTTTATTAACTGTGCTAACTATATTAGTGGAGTACCTCGCTGCAGCGCGCAGGACCGAGCCGGGAAGCGCGGGCGTAGGCCTAGGTGGGCAGCCGCCGTGCGTGACCGGAGGGGGAGGCGCGCTGGCGTGCGGGCGCGGCGGCCGCACCAGGTGGCCGGCGGCCTGGCTGCCTGGCTGGCACGGGCGGGCGGATGCGGCTGGCTTGCTGGCGCGGGCGGCCTGGCTGGCGTAGGCGGACGGCGTGCACGGCGGCCAGGCTGTCTTGCTGCAGCGCTCGGGGAACGGCGACTACTCGGGCACGCGGGCCGCGGCAGAGGTTATACCTGGCTCTGCCGCGCCACGGATCAGGGTATGGCAGAGCCTGCCATGTCAGCGGTCAGCGCTTATGGTCGCCGCCACGTCAGACCTCTGCTGTGCCAGCATGCATGGCACGGCACATGCATTTGGCCGCGCCAGGGCAATAGGCGCCGCCAAAAGTGTTAGTAAAAAAAAAATAAGAGTGATAAATTTAAAATTAGTTTTGAAAAAATATTAAAATTAAAAAAAAATTACGGAGGGAGCGGCTCCAGTCTTTCAGTTGGAATTGGAATTGGACAGCGAGCAGTGCCGCTATCCCTATGGCTAAACAAAAACTCAGCGCAGATCTCGATAAAAGCTAGTGTTGTGGGGAGGGCAGCGCTACGCCTACGCTGGTGCTGTGGCCAGCAGTAGCCATGCCACGACCTGGGGCCTGTTCAGTTTCCCTCCAAAACGTCAAATTTTTCAACATTCTCTATTACATCGAATTTTTGGACGCATGCATAAAGCATTAAATATAAATAAAAAATAAAATTAATTACACAGTTTAGACGAAATTCACGCGACGAATCTTTTAAGCCTAATTAGACTATGATTGGACACTAATTATCAAATAACAATTAAAACGCTACAGTAATATTTTGCCAAAAATTTTAACAACTAAACTGGCCCTGCCCTCCCCCCTGCCCACCAGGCCACCACGACTAGGGACGACGGGACGGGCACGGGGGCAGCACCGAGCGCAGCAGCAATTAATGAGAACCAAACAACGAAAGGAAAACACACACACAGTGACGCAAAAGACATGATGACGCATGATTCTACTGCTTTAGGCGTAACAAAGTTCTTTGATTTTTCCATATAGGGCCATATTTAGATTGCAAACTGGACACTGTAGCACGTTTTGTTTGTATTTGACAAACTTTGTCCGATCATGGACTAACTAGGCTCAAAAGATCCGTCTCGTGATTTACAACCAAACTGTGTAATTAATTACTTTTTTTACCTATATTTAATACTTCATACATGCATCCAAAAATTGATGTGATAAAGAGAGAGTGAAAAAACTTGGAACTTTGATATCATCTAAACAAGGACTTGGCATCAAAGTTTAGGCCGTGTTTAACACTGTAGCACTTTCGTTTGTATTTGACAATTATTGTTCAATCATGGCTTAACTAGCCTCAAAAGATTTATCTCGTAATTTACAATCAAACTATGTAATTAGTTATTTTTTTTATCTATATTTAATACTCCATACATGTGCCTAAAAATTTGATGTGACGGAGAGAAAGTGAAAAAACTTACCATCTAAACAAGGCCTTAATGAATTATCTGCTCTGCAAGTGATGTTGACCATTAGGGGCCGTTTGGACGACCGAAACATTTCTGTTTGGATCGAAAGAATCGGCGCGCAAACGCATCTACCTCGAAACGTTTTTACCTCGGAACGTTTCTACCGATTCCGACTTTTGAGCCTGCGCGAGCGAAACGTCCCAGGGCTGGTTTTGCCGATTTCTGTTTCTCCTCTCTCACATGCACTAGCATGATTCTACTGCTTTTGAACGACCGGAAGAGAGGTCCCATTCGCATCCTGGCATTCCGCCCCGCCCAGTGCCCCTTCTGAGAGCCGCCCTCATGTCCAGCTCACTGGTGCGGCGCTCATCGATGGAGAACGGCGAAACCATCGCCGCGCTGCCGTAAGTGCCTACTTAGTGGTTACTGCTTTGAGATATGTATATATCATTATATCCTGGTTTTTTCATTTTAGCTGATTTCGTAGATCCTCCCATACTTTTTCAAGTTAAGGAGATTCATTTAAAGGGTGTAGAATAAGAATAAACTAATCGTCGGGTCTTCTTTTATTTGTTTGTTCCTTTTTCAGAATGCAACAAGTGAAGAAAAAAGAGGGCCGGAGACTCTGATGACTGGTCTCCACACAAATGCACTACGTTCCTCATCAGCAGTAGCGGGGAAGTTCATGGTGGAGCAGACCCAGATTCACCGTTTCCACGGGATGCGCGACCCAGCGGAGCAGGAGGATGCGAGCTTTGTCCTTCAGGTCGATGGACCTCTCTGCTCCAATATTCTTTCTGAGAGTCATCCTCAGGCCCAGCTCACCGGTGCGCCGCTCGTTGATGGAGGATGGCAGACCCATCGCCGCCTTGTCGACCTGTCGTATGTGCCTGCTTACTGCCTTTTGACATATCACATATGCATCCTGGTTTGTTTCATAGGGATTTTTAGTTAATTTCACGGATCATCCACTACTACTTTTTAATATTAAGGAAATTTGTTTGAAGTGTGTAGAATAAGAATAGGCTAATAAAATGGAGTCTAGGTTAGTTCATGTTTTGATTTGATTGTTATATATAATAGGAAAAAGAGTCTTTTTTTTTTCAATTTTAACTATCTGCTTCAGATAGTGTTCAGACAAAAAATGTGGGCATCTTGCACTATACTGATGCGTCACTGTTTTCCTCTTTTTTTTTTTTTGATAAAGATCACTGTTTTCCTGTTGAACTGAAAGTATCTTAATCATCGCATCTTCTCTTTTTTTTCAGACTGCAACAAGAAGCAGGCGGACTGGAGACTCTGATCCCGGGACAGCACGCTACTGATCTGCTTTTCTCATCATCATTAGCAGCGGGGAAGTTCCAGTATAGTGGTTCTAATGGTAATGATAGCCTGATGGTGCCTATTTGGTTCTAAAGCTAATGATAGCCTGATGATGCCTATTTTCGTCAGGCATGCTTCTGGGGAGTTGACCTTCAGTGTGAGGATGGATCAGTGTACCCAACACCTGATGCAATTGTATGCGCACAAGACGAAGACAAGACTGGAGAGACAGTACTTTGTGTATGAAAGGAAAAGACTTAACCTCATCATATGCTATTGTCTTATTGGTTAAAGTGGGACACTACGGTACATTCACTGCTACAAAAACTTTACCGGAGGCGGACGTTTTTGGTTTTCCACGGCGGGCAAAGCCGTCCGCCGCGGCCTAGAGGCCACGGTAAATCGTGGCTTAACCGCGGCGGGCGGCCTTGCCCGCCGCGGTTAACCGATTTACCGCGGCGGGCGGTGTAACGTGCCCGCCGCGGTAAATATACTTTTACCACGGCGGGCACGTTAGGATGCCCGCTGCGGTTAATCATTTAAAAAAAACAAAATAAAAACCAGGAGCCCGCCGGCGAGCCCGTTCTCGAGTCCACTGGCGAGCCCACCGGCGACGGATCCGGGCTTCCCACGGCTGCAGATCCGTGCCGCTCGGGGAGGGAGAAGAGGAGGCCGTGGTGGAGGGAGGCCACCGCGCCGAACCGTCCTCGCCCGCCGGATCCGGCCACCGCGCGCCGCCACCGACCGGATCCGCCTCGGGACGCCGTCACCGGCCGGATCTGGTCACCGCGCGCCGCCACCGCCGAGATCCGCCTCGGACGGGGCTCGTCGTTGCCGCCCCACGATCCGTGGAGGAGGAAATCGCCGCCGGCCGGATCGGAGAGAGGAAGAGGGAGGAGTGAGGAGATGGAGAGGCGAAGAGGGAGATGGAGAGGAAGAGGAGATGAACTCACCTACCTCGGATCGGCGTCCTCTCCGCGCCCTGGCCTGCGGATCCAAAACCCTAGCCCTTTGACGTCGACCCGCATGCCGTCGTCTGCCGCGGCGCCCGTCTCCCGTCGCGCCGCCATTGCTCAAGACGCGTGCCGTTGCCCAGCGCTCATCACCCGGCGCCAATGCGTCGTTGCCAGAGAGAGAGAGGGAGTCGGGGAGGGGAGGGAGTCGCGGCGCAGAGAGTGAGATGAGAGAGGGAGGCGCGGCTGCTGGGAGTGCGAGTCTGTGTATATATATGACAACGGAAATAGTGGGCCTCGCTTTGTTATTGGGCCTCCGATTTTCCGTGGCGGGCCTTAAACGATGCCCATCGCGGTAAATCGATTTACCGTGGCGGGCGCCTTAAGACGCCCGCCACGGTAAATAGGGTATTTTCCGTCATGGCGGACGTCTTTAGGCGTCCGCCGCGGTAAATCGATTTACCGTGGCGGGCGCCTTAAGACGCCCGCCACGGTAAATAGGGTATTTTCCGTGGCGGACGTCTTTAGACGCCCGCCGCGGTAAATCGCTGTATGTACCGTGGCGGGCAAACTCAGTGCCCGCCACGGAGGCTAAAAGTGCAACGCTGCGCAAATTCAATCCTGTAGTAGTGATTATGTACCGGGCTTCTTGGAGTGTAAGTTCAACAATATAACCCTGTTTTATTTGTTCTTCATACTCAAGTTCATATCTTTTTTCATTAACAATTGAACAATTAATATATACGTTGAATTGAATTTATTTTTTTCTGCTTAGTAAACTAAAGAAATAAAATTGCCATTGCTTAAGAAAGAGAAATAAATTTTTAACTTGCATGACAAAAGCATTTAACAACACTCGTCGTGCCCAGCTCGACGCACTCGTGAATGATGCCATGATTAGGGCATGGTGGTGGCGGTGGGGTGTCCTGTCGTGCCCAGCTCGGCGCACTCGTCGACGGAGTGCATCACCACTGCCTCGCTGCGGTAAGCGTGCTGCTTGCTTCCATACATTACTGCATTTTTTACTATCGAAGAGAAGTTAGTTTAATCGTCGGATTTTCTTTTGTTTGTTCCTTTTTCAGACAGCAACTAAGTGAAGAAACAAGATTCAATATAAATTGAAAAGACAATAGAGAGTACCTAATGTAAAGAATCACATATGCTCCAAGCACACCTAATAGCTGCTAACAACCTGCAGGTAATGGTAAGTTAAATTTTTTCACTTAAACCTGGTTAAAAGATTACTCTGCGCTGATGTCAACATTCTTCTCGATTAGATTCTTGATGATGCTAGGAAGGAAATCCGCTAAAGTAGCAAGTATCATTAATTCAATTCCATCACCTAACTGCGGTGCATTAGGATTTCCCTGAAAATGAAAAACAGTAGCTCAGTTGGGATATTATACTTTAAACTTTATTAATCTATTTTGTCTGTTTCAATTGAGCCCAAACTAATTTTTTATATGTCTGACATGAAGTTAACATGATATGATATAATGACAACTAACTCAAGCCACATGATGTCACAACTATTCTCGAACTGAGATAAAAAAACAACTATTCTCGAACTAATTTTTCGTGTTCTTTAATAAAAAAATAGATAAATAAAGGTAAGCAAGCCATATAAAGAAGTTGACTATTGAGAGGTTGTTACTTTGTTTGGATCTTCTGGACACTTGTGGACTAGGGGTGACCAAAGATATGATCTTTAGAGCGGTACTAACAAAGAAGCTAACTCAAACCATGGGAAATAAAAACTACTCTCATGCTCGTCTTCTAATTTTAGAAAAAAATTATTACAGCTGAAACCTACCAAGAGGTTATCCTAGTGCAATTGTTTTATTTGGGGCAATAAATATACCACTATGCCACAACACAGTTTCTCTTGCTAGTACCCCGTTCCTCAGTATCATAGCACGTTGAACATAACAAAGTAAATAAAAAAGATACACTAAATGAACAGGATTAAAGCTTAACTTACACTGCGATCTGCAGCATGCATGACAACATCTCTCAAATGGGTAAAGGCCCCAGTTTTTCCTAATGAATATGCATGGTTAGCCAGTGCCGTTTGCTTTCTGAATAATATAACCAAATATTGTAGTGTTGGAGAGATCTATGCGCCATGTATCTAGGCAAATCGAATCATTTATTATATTCTGCCAAACAAAAATTTCATTTTCGTCAGCATCTTCATACTTGTGGAACAATTCGATGATTAATCTTTCTCCAGCATTGCTTGTCATGCAACACACAAGTGTGTGATGAAGTATTTTGTACTCATTTAATAAGGCGCCGGTTACAGCAGTTAATGGTCCTGTTATATCGGATCCCACAGGACTGTACAAAATCCTCATACAAGCTTGGACGTAGAGTGAATGCCTTCAAACTAAATTTGGCATCTCATTGAGTAGGAGGATGTGTTCCACTTGATAAGTAAACTTAATAATATCAGCTTCCACTGAACTAGATTTAGAATGTTTCCTTGGTTTTTTTATGGGGCGAACGTGACCTTCAACAAATTTAAAGTCTACTAATTCAAACTCGTCGTTTCAACTTTTGCCTGTAATAAATACTTTTGTAAAGCATTTGACCCGTAATAAAAAACTGACGTCCTATTATGGTCATTTGTAGTGAAACACGACCATCATAGAGAGAAACCAATTTTACAAATTTGTCTTTGTTATTGTTAATATAGTCTTGTAGGTTTGGATTATCCCTGAAATATATGCAATTTAACTAATAGTGAAATAAAAATATAAGTGTAATAAGATATAAAAATGTTTTACATCTTGCTAGACTTATATCTTTATTTAATTAATAGTTAAGTTGCATATATTTTAGAATTAATCCAAACCTATAAGGCTATATAAACAATAACAAAAATAATTTTATAGAACTGATTTCTCTCCATGATAGTCATGTTTCACTATAAATAACCATAATAGGGTGTTAGTTTTTTCTTCATGAATAAAATGCTTTACAAAAGCATTTATTACAGGCAAAAGTTATAACGACGAGTTTGAATTAGTGGACTTTAAATTTGTTGAAAACCACGTTCACCCCATAAAGAAACCAAAAAACATTCCGGACCTAGTTTAGAGGGAGCTGATATTACTAAGTTTGCTGATAATGTGGAACGCATTATCCTATTTAGTGACATGACAAATTTAGTCTCAAGGCGTCCACCCTACGTATGAGCTTGTATGAGGATTTTGCATCGTCTCGTAGGATTTAGTATACTAGTATCATTAACTGCTGTAACCGGTGCCTTACGAAACGAGTACAAATTACTTCTTAACACACTTGTGTGTTGCATGACAAACAATGTCAGGAAAAGATTAATCATCTAATAATCCACACGTATGAAGGTGCCGACGAAAAGGTGTGGTCGAAAATGAAACTTTCGTTTGGCAGAATGTAATAAATGATGTGATTTGCTCGGATACATGGCACAAAGATATCTCCAACACTACAATATTCAATTATTTTATTCAGAAAGCTAACGACGCTCGTAAATCATATTCAATAGACAAAACTGAGGCCTTTACCCTGCCGAGAGATGTGGTCATGCATGCTACGGATTCGGTGTAAGTTGAGTTTTAGTCCTCTTAAACAGTGTATCTTTTTTATTTACTCTGTTGTGTTCAACATGCTGTGATATTGGGAAACAGGGCCGCAGTGAGAGAAACGGTGTTGTAGCATAGTGGTATATTTATTGGCCCAAATAAAACTTAGGATAACTTTCAGGTATGTTTCAGCTGTAATAATCTTTTTCTAAAATAAAAAGGTGGGTGAGAGAGTAGTTTGCTACTTTGCATGATTTGAGTTAATTAGTTTTCTTGTTAGTACCGTTCTAAAGATCATGTCTTCGGTCACCTCTACATTCCATTGTCTAGAAGCAAAATCTAAACAAAATAACAACCTGCCAACAGTCAACTCTATATGGCTTGGTTGCCTTTGTTTATCTTTTTCTTTGTTAAAGAACGGAAAAATGAGTTGGAGAATAGTTGTGACATCGTGTATCTTGAGTTAATTGTCATCATGTCATGTCATGTTAGCTTAATGTCAGCCATATAAAGAATTAGTTTGGAGCTTGATTGAAAAAGACAAAATAGTTTATTAAAGTTTAATGTGCAATATTCCAACTGAGTTGTTTTTCATTTTTAGTAAAATGCTAACGCCGCAAAGTTAGATAATGGAATTGAATCAATGACACCTGCTCATTTAGCAATTTTTCCTCTAATATTATCAAGAATCTGATTGAGAAGAAAGTTGACATGAGCACAGAGTATGTTTATCTGAGCTTCAAATCTTTTAGTTAGGTTTAAGTGAAAATTTTTGACTTATTATTACATGCTACTATTAGGTGTGTTTGCCGCATATGTGATTCTTCACATTAGGTACTCTCTATGCTCATTTCAATTTATACTGAATCATGTTTGTATATTTTGGGGTTTATAATCTAATTTTATAATGATTAAATCAAAACTTTAGGTAAACTTGATCACGCTCGCAGAACATATGTTTGGCATGGCAAGTCTATAGCTTAGATTTTGCTAAGGTGATATATGTTGAGTGTGTTCCTGAACTTTAGGTAAACTTGAGCACGCTCGCAGAACATATGTTTGGCATGGCAAGTCTATAGCTTAGATTTTGCTAAGGTGATATCTGTCGAGTGTGTTCCTAAACATGTCTGGCTTTACTATGGTGCGCCATCTAGAGCCAACATCTCGTGTTGTACACTATACCTAGGCGATAGGTATCAACTCTGTGGAGATTAAATATAAGTAATTCCTTGGAAGGGTTGGTGTGGAAATAATCCTATTACCCCGCCCACTCATGGCGTTATATCCTACCAGTTATGTTTAACTTTGCCTAATCAATTATGTGCCGATTTTTAATGATTTATGTGTTAGTGGGACGGTGATTACAAGTACGAAGGATTGGATAAAGTCTTTTAGTGAAGTAATTTGTAGTCATGTATAAAGGTACATTAAAGCACTACTGTGGAGGCCCGTTTGGTTTCTTGTGTAAACCTTGAGCCAGGTCTGGTTGAACAACCTGCTTTTGTTTAGATCTCTGGTCAGGCTACCTCAATGCAAGGTTATGTAAGGTAGCGTTTGGTTGGGAGTCAACGTGGGATGCGATGGACCCGTCTCAGATTTTAGAGGCGGGATGACCCCTCTGTTGTTTCCTCAGGTCAACGTGGGAGTCAACGTGGGATGCGATGGAGTCAACCTGCTGTTGTTTGGTTGGGAAGGTACGGATGATTCTGTATTCTGTTTGGTTCTGGGACAACCCCTTGACATGTAGGGCCCACACATTCACCAGATTTTTTTCTTTTCACTTTTCTTTTTTTCTTTTTTTGTCTTCCTTGTCCTTTCTTCTTCCGTGGATGTCGTCACGGCCCCTGCGGCCTGTGCTCGTGACCCCGCGGCTGGGCTCACCATCGCCCAGCCGCTCGCCTCCACCACCTGCCCCGCCGCTCGCGCCGTTGCCACCTAGTTGCTCGTACCACCGCCGCCCAGCTGCCCGCACCGCCCGCTCGCGACCTCCAGCCCGCGCGCCGCCGACCGTGGCCGTTAGGCCCGCGCACTACCCTATGCCGCTGTCCTCGGGCCTGCGCGCCGTCTTCCTCGCGAGGACGCGTGCCACTCGTCCCAGGCGGGTCATCCCCGTCCATTCTTTTTTCAGGGGCGAGGGCAACCCAGATCTTGGCCGAATCTTCCGCATATGGGACTGCCCCCGACACCTCCCAACCAACCAACCAGGCGCATAAGCGGTGGTCTAAACAACCTAAGCACTTCGCAAAGCACTACGCTAATCACCTAATGAATCACAAAGCACTATGCAAAGTGGAGATCACTAAAATGGTGTATACCCTTGGTATGTTTCCTCAGGTCTCCACCTCTCAAATGGCCGGTTGGGGATCTATTTATAAGCCCCGTGGAGAAAGTAGCCGTTGGGGATGAAACCCAGCTTTCTGCTACTGATCGAACGTTGCTGTCGTCCTGACCGGACGCGTCCGGTCGTCCCGACCGTTGACGCTAGCGCGTTGATCGGACTCGGCACTGAGTCCGGTCACTGTCGATCGGACGCGTCCGGTCGCGCTGGCGCCGCTCTAGAACCTCTCTGGACTCGATCGGACGCTGCAGTTCCTGCGTCCGGTCGATCACCTTCCATCGTCCGGTCAGTGCTGAGCTATTGTTGCGACAGTGAACAGTGTCATTGTCGCGTCCGGTCACTTGAAACCTTAGTGTCCGGTCGCTGCTGCTGACGCCTGCTGTTGCCGAGCATCTTGATCGGACGCGTCCGGTTGGTATAAGGACCGCGTCCGGTCACCTCTGTGAAGCTCGTTTATTCGCGATCTTGCGTCTGGCTTGGTTTCTATCTTCGTGCTTGGACTTTGCTTGATATCTTGGGTCTTCTCTTGTACTTCTATGGTCTTGCTTATGGTGTTGATCGTGGGATCATCATGTCGCCTTCGTCCAAGTCACGTCTTGCATCATATTGAACTACAAAACAATTACTTGCAAATTCATTAGTCTAATTTGGTTGTGTTGGTCATCAAACACCAAAATCTAAAGTAAATGGGCCTAGGGTCCATTTTCCTTACACCCTACACCAATGTCACCGCCCCTGGGGGTCACCCAAAGCTCCTCCGCCGCCCCCTACTTACCTCTCTCCCCTCGGCGCCTCCCCGCCACCACCACCGGCCGCCCTCTCCTAGTTAGGGGTGACCCCCCAAGGTCCCCCCCTCTTAGCCAAGGTATTGCCCGACTCGATTTTGTGATTTTGGTTGATTTTTTTGGATGAAGTAAGTGGTAGTTAGGGTTTGTGATTTAGTTTAGTATAGTGATTACAATAGTTTGTAAAATTAGTATAGTTAGTATGGGTACATTATTAGCTTTAGTTAGTTAGGTTTTAGAGGTAGTATAGTTAGTTTCTAGTATTAGTAGTTGTAGTTAGTAGCAGCAGCAACAACAGCAGTGGTGGTGGTAGTTAGTAGTACTGGGAACATGACATGGGAACAACACCTCGAAACAGTGTAGTACATGGGAACAACAAACTGAAAAAGTGCAGTACATTGGAACAACACACTAGATCAGTATGAAAGATGCAATAAATGACAACACACTAAAAAGTCCACTACATGAAAACATTGTTCATTACTAAACATGAAACTACCAAATCTAGCAGAGTACTGAGTGCAACGAGACCACTTTCCCTTACTCAAAGCATCGGGATTCTCCTCCATTGCTGCTTTCGCACGGCGAACACGCTCAAGCTTCTTCTCCTTCTCCTCCCTGCGTTGAGCAGCATGCCTCATTTCAGCCTCTTCTGTGCGCTTCTTTTCTGCGGCCTCCTCTTGGCGTCTCTTCTCCACCAACTCCCTCCTCTCCGCCTCCCACTCCTTACATTTCCCCAGATACGACTTATCATTCTCCTTGATCTCGGTGTCGATCCACTGCTCAAAATCACAAAGCGGTGAAGGGGTCTGCAAAACATCCAACTATTACACATACAACCTAATAAATCATACAAGATTTCATATGACACATAAAAAATATTGCACAATATCAATTTCTCACCATCAACACAATGCGGATCTGACGAGGTGTAGGGCCAAACGCGTAATTGTCACACATCCAGTACCTCTGCTTATATGTTTCCTCCTCATCAAAAATCGCTACCTTGCAAGGATCACCGTAGTAGCACATCGGCACTAGAACACCACTAGGAAGTGGCAAATGGGTGAATGTAGTTCCCACCAACGTCCTATTCCAAATTTTGAACAAATGAATCCTAGGGTTTCCATTTCGTTCTAGGAACCGAGAACAATAAGCTTTACAAATCAATCGTAGGGCTTACCTTGGTTTGGAAGATTTACCACACCTTGGCATCTCCGAAGGCTGATCTGGTCAGGTGGGAGGGAGGGGGCGGTGGAGGGAGATCTGGAGGGGAGGTGGGCGAGATCTGGTGGAGGAAGAAAGGGACTAAGGGAGAGAGGCCAGAGGGCCTAAGGGAGGGAGGAGGAAGGGAGCCAGCGCGCGGATCTGTACCAGCCCTTGCCGCGCCAGGCGGGAGGGCACAACACTGCCTGCCACATCAACGCTCCGCTGACCAGCCTCGCCGCGCCCGGCGTGGCTGAGTGATTTTGCCGCGCCATGCCACTAGGTGTAACCAAAAATATTAGTTTGTTAGATTTAAAAATAATTTAAAAAAGTGTTAAAAATAAAAAAAAATCACCTGTGACATCCATGGAGCTACGTATTTCTATGTTTGAGACAACTCAAACTTTCTTAAAGTTTATTAAAAACGGTATCAACATTTATGCTTCTAAAATATAGGTCTTTTGTAAAAATATATTCTTTCATTATTCTAATAATATTTATTTGGTATAATAACTGTTTATATTCTATTAATCAATATTAAAAGAGGCGACCACACTTGTTCGCATCTCACGAGGTCAACTGAGCCCGCTAAGGATCCGGCCCTTGACTGCACCGCACTCCGGAGCCCAATCCTTGTGTTAGCTTTGTAGGCCGCCACATCAGTTTGCGGAAGCCCACCGTGCCATCATGCCCGTCCATCCCTCGCCTGGCCCCAACCCCAATGCCTCCCTCTGTCCCTTTACTCAATCTCATAGACTGTAACAAACTCCTTTTCTTTTTCTTTTTTTTTGGAACTAACAAACTCCTTTTCTAGTCTCTGAAATTCTGATGCACGAGATCTGACTAGCACGAAACTATAAACTTCCCCGCATTACTTTTCACCTGATAGTTAGAAAAAAAACGTTCCATTTTTTTTCTCAAATGCGTAGGAGAGCTACGCATCTTTGTATTATAGGAAGGAAAAAAAAGATCTGCCCCTTACATGAACACCACCACCTCACTCCGGGCCGAGCCATGAGGGGTTGATTGAAACAAAATAGGTTGCACTAATAAAAATAACCCTAAGGATGAGGCCCGACCAAAAACCCTCACAAACTAGAAATAACTAGCCCAAGCCGTGACCCAGACCGAGAGTCCATAGGCCTCGTGCACCCACGGGACACCACAGCTCCTTCTCATCTTTGAAAGCCTGCATAAGGCTAGAAATCCTTGGTGGAGCTCCATCAAAGACACAAGCATTGCGATACTTCCAAAGGCTCCATGTCCCCAGGATAATGACTGTGTTTAGCCCCTTCTTCTTTTCCTTCGGCAGTTTCTTAGTAGCTTTGCGCCACCAATCAGCGAAGGAAATTTCAAGAGAGCTGGGTGCTCGATCTTGTAGTCCCAACGCGGGTAGAATCCGGTACCAAAAATCTCGTGCCAACACACAAGTGATCAGGAGATGTTGAATGTTCTCCTCCTAGTCACAAAATCGACCTTGACTGGGATGTGGAAGTCCTCTCCTCGCGAGTCTGTCAGCTGTCAAACACCTATTCCTTATTGCCAACCAAAGGAAAAGTTTGCCTTTCGCTGGAACCCATGATCTCCAAACTCGTCGCCAAGGCTCGAAAGTAATTGAACCATTAAAAAAGGCCCCATAAGAAGACTTGGATGAAAAACGACATGATGCTTCTAGCCTCCAAAGATGGACATGTCCATCCTGGGTTAGTATTGTCTCCTGGAGAATATCCCACAAATGAAAAAATTCAAACAAACCAATCAATGAGAGTCCTCCTTTGATATCTGCTGGCTATTCATGAGCTTGTAAGGCTTCTGCTACAGTGCTACGTGTGCGGGTATTCTGCGGAACAGCGGCCACCACAGCCGGTGCGATTTCTTGAAGTGAGCAGCCCATAAGCCATCGATCTGACCAGAAAAAGTGTGCTACTCCCATCTCCGACCCGAGTCTCCATCCCAATGTTAAACATGGCTGTGGCATTTGGGTGCACCTGTATGTCCAGACCAGCCCAAGCTCTGTTGGGATCTGTCGTTTTGAGCCACAGCCACCGGATTTGGAGGGCCCAACCCATGAACTCCAAGTTAAGAATACCAAGGCCACCATAATCAAGGGGTCGCTGCACCTTATCCCAACCGACTAGGCAAGAACCTCCATTTACTTGTTTCTGCCCCTTCCACATGAAAGCTCTTCGTATTTTATCAATAGACCGAATAAACCACTTGGGAACCTTGATAGCGATCAACACATAGATGGGAATAGCAGATATCACAAAACGTACCCATGTAACTCTATCAGCCATATTCATGAGGGATGCCTTCCATGCTGGCAGTTTATCACCAATTCTTTCTATCCACAATAGTAACTCAGCCTTCCTGAATTGTTTGTTCGAGACCGGCAATCCCAAATAAGTGCAAGGAAAAGCAGCAGGCGTACAGGTCAGAGTTGATGACACCATCTCCATGTGCGATGGTTCACATCTGATAGGAATGACACAACTTTTTTGCAGGTTACAGTGAAGACCGGATGCTTCACCAAATTTAGGAAGAATTTCCATTGTCAGGCCCATCTCCTCCTCGACCGGCCGGATGAACAAGGCAACATCATCAGCGTAGAGTGAGATGCGCTGCCCAGGATTACGCCGAGATAGAGGTTGTAAAAGTTCCAGCTCTCCGGCCTTTGTAAATAAACTGTTTAGGACATCCATCACCAATATAAAAAGCATGGGTGAGAGGGGATCTCCCTGTCGGAGCCCTCGTTGGTGCCTGATTACATCTCCGGGCTCTCCATTGAGCAGCACCCGAGTTGAAGATGTTGCGAGCAGATTTAAAACCAGGTTACACCAAACCTGTCCAAATCCCATCACTACTGGAAACGCGTGCTTTGTCGAGGGCATGAGGCTTTGCCGAGGGCCAAATCTCGGGCACTCGGCAAAGACACTCTTTGTCGAGGGCCATCCATAGGAGCCCTCGACAAAGAACGGCCCTCGGCAAAGATAGGCCCACGGCAAATCAAATCTTTGCCGCGGCCCGCGGCAAAGATGCCCTCGGCAAATTAGGCCCGTTGGGTCACGGCGGCCATTCCCCGTCAAGCTTTGCCGAGGGCTATCCGTTAGGCCCTCGGCAAAGGTTTTTTTTTTTCTGTGAAACCAGGTTATTCGGCAATTTTTTTAAGTCTTTGCCGAGGGCCCTAAACCAGGCCCTTGGCAAAGATTTTTTTAAAACCAGTTTTTCGGCCAAAAATTTTATTTTTATAAATCGCCTTTGCCGAGGGCCCGAGGCTAGGCCCTTGGCAAAGAAGCCATTTGCCGAGGGCCAGGATAGCCCCTCGGCAAAGATTTTTTTATCTTTTTTTAAAAATTCTTTGCCAAGGGCCACGGGCCAGGCCCTCGGCAAAGAGCCTTCGGCATTTTTTTTGGTTTTTTTAGTCCAGTTTTTTGTGGTGCTACAATACAATACATTATTTTGAACTCAATTTTAAAATTTAGGCCAATTTTGATTTTGTTTTGTATATTTTCTTAAATTATTTCGATTCTTTGTTTTTTTTCGAATATGTCAAATTTGAACTGCAGGTGCATGGAATATTGCAATGTAGTGTTTCGAAAAATGTTATTCATGTTAATTGGTGCATGTTGAGTCCCTATCCACGAACTCGCATCAAATTTTCACTCATCTTGTTCGCGTAACATGATGACCGACTTCTTAGGAAAAGTGTTTTAAAATTATATAAAATTCATCGAAGTCCGAAAATCACGAAACTTGGCAAGATGTCATATTTATCGCATGTGTAAGATGTGGAAAATTGAGAATGAGTTGCGGCGTCGGATGCACGAAACTCGGACTCAACATGCACCAATTAAATGAATAATATTTTTCAAACACTACATTGCAATATTCCATGCACCTACATGAATAAATTTTGATATATTCAAATTCAAAAATCAAAAAATCAAAAATAAATAAATTAAGGAAATATACAAAAAAAATTAAAATTGGCCTAAATTTTAAAATTGAGTTCAAACAATGTATTGTAGCACCTAAAAAGCTGGGCTAAAAAAAAAAAATTGCTCGAGGGCTGGCCGTGGCCCTCGGCAAGAAAGAATTTTTTAAAAATAAAAATCTTTGCGAGGGCCGTGGATCTGGGCCCTCGGCAAACGAGCCGAACCCTAAATCGGGCCACAGCCCAAATTCCAGATCGGAAATTGTGAAAACGCTCGACCATCTCCCTCACACGCGCGCCGCCGCATGGCCCCCACGCGTCCCACCACCGCCACCGCACACTTGCAGCTGCATGCTCCATTCTCAAGGCCGGTGAGTTCGAGCCTGCCTGCCCAAGGCCCCACCTTCACACTGCACCGGCCGCCCCACGCCTCCACCACCGCCGCTAGCCCGCCATCAAGACACTTTGCACCTGCTGCCCGAGCCCGCCCAGCCAGCAGCCCGTTCAGCCCGCGCCTCCACCACCACCACCACTGCGCACCATGCCTTGCCTGCTTGGCCACCCTGCCACCCAGCCGCCGCCCAGCGCTTTCGGCCTACCAGCAGCCTGGCGCGCCCCCGCCAGCGCGCCTGCCGCCGCCCACCACGCCTTGATGGCGGCCGGTCGCGCCCGCCTCCGTCCCCGTCTCCGTCGAGCAAGGGAGGTCGCCCGCCCGGCCGGCCCTCGTGCGGCTCCCCCTCACCGGCCTTCCCACCCCAACCCCAGCCCCTAGGCCACCCTCGTCGTGCCATTTCTTTGTTGGAGGGGAGGAGGCAGAGGGTGAAGTTGGAGGAAGAAGAGAAGGAGAAGAGGAGAAGGAGGAAGGGGAAGAAAAGGAGAAGAAGAGAGAAGGAGGAAGGGAAGAGAAGGAGAAGAAGGGAAAAGAGAGAAGAAAGGGAAAGGGGAGAGGAGTACTCCAACGCCGCTCAACCTCGGAGAAGAAAGTGACCCCCACACCACGACGCCCGACTCCACCGCAACCCTAGGTAAAACTCTCGTTGTCGGCCTTCGTGCCGTATGTGGTTGTGTGGGCCTTCGTGCCGTAAGTTGATATGAGGGCCTTCGTGCCGTTGTGGTTGTCGGCCTTCGTGCCATTGTGAATGTCGGCTATCGTGTCGTTTTTTTGTAGGTTTTGGAAACCTCCCTGTGCAGGGGAGGTGCTGCCGAAATTTTGAACAAAAAATAACCTATTGTCTTTTTATGCAGGAGAAGAGTACGTCGGAGGGGACCCGGAGGACCCGATCGTCTTCGTCGACGTCGCGGTTCTCACTGCCTTCTGCGTCGCGCCTCGCCCGCTGCGTCAATTCGCCACTGCCCCGCTAGCCTTACTTCACCGACACCCTAGGTATAAATAACCTCTTTTTGCGCATGTCTGTCGTAGCCCGCGCATAACCCAGTTAGGCGTCTCCCGTCCAAAAGAGATACGGTTGTAGGTTTGCGGATCTTTGCGTATCTGCGACCGTATCTATTTTGGATTGTCCACGTTTTTTGGACAGCCCGTGGATGCGTAGATGGGTTAGTTTCTATGGTCCGCTCCGATCCGAGAAGGAGTTTCGGCAACACCTCCTTGTTGTTCTCCGGATACACACTCTCCCTTGCGGGGCGTGTATTGGGAGAAACGCTGGGGGAAAATCTGCCCGAAATTCTGCTCTCGGAGAGGAGCGAGCATGGAAATCTGACCTCATCTACGCATCCATGGTGAGATAGGACCTATCCTCACCTATTAGACAAGTAGGAACACCACGTAGATGCAATTAATGGTCACAATACTCTATCTTTGTAAATGTTAAAGGATGGAGGACCGTCGGTGGATGTACACAAATTTGGAGAAGCGGGAGTGACTACGACTATGAATGGGTGAAGGGGACAGATGGTTTCTTGAAACATGCATTTGGCCCAGGAGCAGGAGGACATTCTCTAGTTTGGTGTCCCTGCAGCAAATGTGACAATAGGAGAAAAGTAGACGAGAAGACCATGGGTAGACATCTTGTGTTCAATGGTTATCGCTGGCTACTGTGATGGATCTACCATGATGAAGCGGATCGTATAAGAGGCGGAGGTGGTGAGAGCATGCCTCGAGGCTTTTGATGATGATGCCGGGGTAGCAGACATGCTAGATGACGCCCACCAAGCTCACTTCGCTGAACGACGTGAGAAGGAGGAGATGGAGGAATCCGCAAAGGAATTCTACAAAATGTTGGACTCGGCACAGAAACCCCTTCACGAGCGTACAATGATTTCTCAACTAGATGCGATTGGACGCGTAATGGGGTTGAAGGCCGAGTTAAACCTGAGTCGAGAAGGCTTTGATAAGATGTTGGCCGTGTTTGGCACCATGCTACCGGAGAAGCACACTTTGTAAGCGAACTTATGCGAGGCGGAGAAACTCCATCGTATGCTTAAGATGTAGTATGACAAGATACATATTTGTCCAGAAGGTGCGTCCTATTTAGGAAAGAACACAAGGATGCAAATTATTGTCCAGAAGTGTAAATCCTTGGTACACGGAGGTAGACTACGGTGATGGTCGGAAGAAGCGACTTCCGATCCCCTTGAGAGTGCTACGTCACCTTCCTTTCCTACCGAGGATCCAGCGGCTATTCATGACCGAGGAATCCATGAAAGCAGATGACATGGCACAAAGATGGCAAAGCGGTACAATCACAGGAAGATGGTACATCCGTCGATCTTTGAAGCATCGGCGTATTTTAATGACAAACATCGTGACAAAGCGGTGAGGCTCGTAATGTACGTGTCGTCGCTGGCGGCAGCAGCAGATGGGTTCAATCCTTATAGAATGATGGCTGCCCCATACACATGCTGGCCCGTTTTTGTTATCCCCCTCAATCTCCCTCCCGGCATCTCCTTTCAACGGCATAGCGTATTCTTGTCGTTGATAATTCCTAGACACCCAGGGAGTAATATGGGTGTGTTCATGGAGCCTGTGATTGATGAATTGATCCACGCTTGGGAGAAGGGGTATGGACATACGATCGAGCTACAAAGACAAGCTTCAAAATGCACGTTTGGTACCACTACTCCTGCATGACTTCTGGCGTATGGGTTATTATTGGCTGGTGTGTGTTCATGGGAAGTTCCCATGCCCAGTATGCAAGGAAGCCGTGAGGTTCATTTGGTTGAAGAAGGGTGGCAAGTATTAAATCGTTTGACCAAGCATCGTCAGTTTCTCCCTCTAAACATGAATTTAGAGAAGACATCAAGAGCTTTACGAAAGGTGTCAAAGTGACAGACCCTAAACCGCACTTGAGGACTGGTGCCGAGGTTCGTGTTCAGATAGATGCTCTCGTGCCCAATGAAGAAGGTGGTTTTGTGGGATATGGTGAGGAACATATGTGGACTCATAAATCCGGCTTGACGAGGCTCCCCTATTTCGATGATCTTCTTCTGCCACATAACATTGATGTAATGCACACTGAAAAGAATATCGCCGAGGCACTTTGGGGAACTCTCATGGACACTGACAAGTCTAAGGACAACGTTAAGGCTAGAGTGGACCTAGCGACGTTGTGCGATAGACCGAATCAAGCGATGCAGCCTCCTAGTGGCTGAAACAAGAACTGGAAAAGGCCTAAGGTCAATTTCGTCTTGCAAATCGATCAAAGGAGGGAGGTACTGAAATGGATGTAGATGTTAATGTTTCCAGATGGATATGCAGCGAATCTTAGCAGGGGAGTGAACTTAGGCACTCTGTGAGTCAACGGGATAAAGAGTCATGACTACCACATATGGATTGAGCGGCTTCTTCCGGCGATGGTCCGAGGCTATGTCCATGAGCATGTCTGGCAAGTGCTGGCAGAGTTGAGCTTTTTCTTCCGCCAGCTTTGTGCCAAGGAGATATCTCGGACCGTCGCTCAGGACTTGGAAAAAGCGGCACCTATGTTGCTCTGTAAGCTGGAGAAGATCTTTCCACCCGGCTTCTTCTTACCGATGCAACATCTGATTGTGCACCTCCCATCCGAGGCACGTTTGGGGGGGGGCCCATGCAGGCCCGTTGGTGCTATCCAATCGAGAGATGTCTAAAGACTCTTCGCAAAAAATGTACAAATAAAGCCAGAATTGAGGCTTCCATTGCAGAGGCATGCCTTCGGGAGGAGGTGGCAAACTTCACAACGCTATACTACAAGCCGAACCTTCCTAGCAATCATAATCCACCCTCTCGTTACAATACTGGCGAAAATGAATCGACCCTGAGCCTTTTCCAAGGCCAACTCGGCAGCGCAAGTGGATCAACCCCAAAGCTATTGGGAAATGAAGAGTGGCGCAGTATCATGCTATATGTGTTGAATAACCTTACCGAGGTGCAGCCGTTCATAAAGTAAGTTCTCAACGAACTTATTTCAATATGCCGTCACTATTCTGCATCCAACCCCATTGATTCTCGTTCGGACAGGGAATTTGTTCGTGAATTCTGGCATCAATCAAGGGATCCTACCTCGCATGAACAAGACACCCTTGTTTCGCGGGGTGCGGGAGCGGGGAGGCCTGATTTCATTTCTTGGTTCAAACAAAAGGTAATGTCCAATTTAGCTCGTACGTTCGAACAAAAGGTAATATAACGATCTATCATGATTCACCTTGCAGGCCCAGACCGATTCGTCCATGAGCGACGAGTTGAAACAGGTTGCAAATGGCTGTGATGTTAGGGTGAAGTCATTTACCGGCTATGACGTGAACGGATATCGCTTCCACACAACAAGTTACGAGCAGATTTGGCCCAAACAAAAAACCACAAATAGCGGAGTTTGTACGCCCAGCACTGATGGCCTCGACTATCATGGTAGAGTTGAGGAAATCTACGAACTCTCATTTCATGGAGACGAACCTCTTAAACCTGTCATGTTCATGGAGACTATCAGTACACGGGCGAGGGAGGCGAGGCGCTCGAGGGCGAGGGAGAGGGTACTGCTACCCGGACTCTCTACGAGCGAGGTCCCGCGAGCCTTCCTCCGGTTCTGCTTCCTCACAACCGCTCAGTGATTCGGCCTATGGCAAAGAGGTAAGTAACTATGGATGTTATCACAACTACTTCATAAGATATGTTGGAAATCTTAAGAGAAACTGATAAATTTTCTTAATCACTTGTGCAGGGCCTGGTTGGTTTTGTCGGGTACTCCAGCACGCACCCCCGCGAGCATCCTTGGTGTTTTGTGCAGGAAATGGTACCCCAGCATTGTGCAACTGTCTGAAGAGCCGGTGGTGCGGGAGCCGGCCTCCAACTGGGATAGGTACGCGCTGGTCACGGATGACACTTACCGCAACAAGCAGGAGCGAGTATTGGCGGAGTTTTGGGTAAGTCTCTCTCGCACAACATTGCTTAATACATCGCATTCATTGGTTAAGCTTTTATTGAAATAATGAATGGATACATCGGTTTTGTATGCAGAAATATTTCAAGGCCGAAGAAGGACTTGAGGCCCATGCAGATCGGGCGGCTGCCGTAGCTTGTAGGAAGTACGCCACCGAGATGCACCACCATGGGCACGTCCAGGCCCACATAGACTACTACAGGTCGGTACTTAGGCAGTCCCTCCCCAATCCTCAAGCAAGACGGATTACGCTGACCCGGGACCAGTACCTTGAGGTAGGCGAATAACATTCATAATGATTCGTTTTGATATTAAGTAGGTTCAATTTCATCTTCTTATATGTCAAATACTCGATGACTTGTAGGTGATTCCCTGGTGGTGCCGATCGTATCCCGAGTGCTGGGTCATGATCGTGGACAAGTGGTTATCACAGGACTTTGTTGACACGCACGAGAGGCAGCAGGAACAGCGTCTAATGAGGCAAGGTCCAACTCACCATCAAGGCAGCCGTAGCCTCCCCGGATACAAACAAGCATACGTAAGTGATTTCTTTCATTTATTTTGACACTCAATTATGCTTGATTTCTCACCATCTTCCCGTCTTTCTCGCAGGAGGCTGCGCACCCGGGCGAGGAGGTCTCAGAGTTCTCTGCGTGGGCTATGTCCCACATGGGCAGGGCGTCGTCCTCTGTCTCCTTCGACCCGGCTGCCCCGCCCCAGGTGTACTCTGACCCGAACATGGACACTAATGTCCAAGAGTACACATCAACGGTAAGGGAGATCTATGGGGAAGATTACAATGTGCGCACTAAGCCCATTGATGCAGAGGCGATCATGAGGCTCGGAGGAGGCAAGAAGCACGGGCGGCTGTGGATTGCAGACGGCGCCATCGACTCCACCACTGTTCCCTCCCTCGACGCTATCCAAGCACGGAGCACGAGCTCCAGCCAGCCCATACGTCCACGGCCTTCTCTAGCACTGCAGCAGGTCCAAGCACTCCAGGTAATTCCTGTTTTACTCATCGTACGTAGATATTTACACATCTAAATTAGATTTGCATTACTGATACATTGAAGTGAAATATTATAGGCCGAGCTGCAAGAAACAAAAAGGCAAAGTCAAGAGCAGAACGCGGAGCTGACTGCACAGCTGCAGGCCCAGAAGGTCGCGTTCGAGGCCGCGCAGAAGCAGATGGCGGAGATGATGGTGATCATGGAAAGTCTTGGGCAAGCATCGGGTGTACCTGTGTAGTTTTCAGCTCCTCCACCTCCTACTCCTGCAGCTACTCCTGTAAGTATGAAAGTTCACTTTTCGCTTGTGCTTTGCATGTATGTCGGCCTTCGTGCCGTTGTGGATGTCGGCGTTCGTGCAGTTGTGGATGTCGGCGTTCGTGTCGTCGTTTCTTGCAGGTTTTGGAAACCTCCCCGTGCAGGGACGATGCTGTCGAAATTTTCAATTGAGTCTAATCTTTTTGTATTCCTACAATACTAGATGCAATCTCTAAGTTCCAAAACTGTTTTCCCGGATTACTCACACATACAATCTCTGCTCCTTTGTGCAGCTTCCGTCCGCGGGTTCCAATCAACCCGCTAGTGCGTCACCGGGTGATCCTGCTTTTCCTTCACCATCGTCTCATAGGCTAGCTTGATATGGACTCATGCTAGGTGATGTGGTTGGACTTTAGCGTGATTTGTGATTTATGGTTGTGACTTGTGCTTGGATTTCATTAACTTGTCGTAATAAACATGTGACTTGTCGTTGTAATATATTGTGATTTGTGGTTCACAATTATGGTTGTGATATATTATGAGAAAATGGGTTCTGTGTGATATATATATATATGTATGTATATATATGAAATGCTTGTGTCGATGGAATGCAAAAAACAAAAAAAAAATTAAAATTTCTGCCTCTTTGCCGAGGGCAATGACTAAGACCCTCGGCAAAGAAGGGTCCTTTGCCGAGGGCCCAAGCAATAGCCCTCGGCAAAGATTTTTTTGGAAAAAAATCCTGACAATTTCTTTGCCGAGGGCCAGGGAGCAGGCCCTCGGCAAAGGGTTAAAAAAATTCAAAAAAACCATTTCTTTGCCGAGGGCCATTTCTTTGCCGAGGGCCGGCCCTCGGCAAAGAATTTTTAAAAAATCCTGAAAATTTCTTTGCCGAGGGCCAGGGAGGAGGCCCTCGGCAAAGGTTTTTTAAAAAAAAATAAAAAAATTTATTTGCCGAGGGTCGGCCCTCGGCAAACAAATTCAAAAAAAAAACCATTTCTTTGCCGAGGGTCGGCCCTCGACAAAGAAACCGCCAACGGCGCCGGCGACTGACGGCTTCTTTTCTTTGCCGAGGGCCGTCCTGGCCCTCGGCAAAGGCTTTGCCGAGTGCCCGATAAAGGGCCCTCGACAAAGACCCCTTCGCCGTCTAAAAATTCCCCGAGGGGTCTTTGCCGAGGGCAGCCCTCGGCAAAGCCTTTGCCGAGGGTTTCTGGGCCTTTGCCGAGGGCTAGAGGCCCTCGGCAAAGCATGCGCCTCCAGGGTGCACTAGAATTTCCAATAAAAAAGCCCAAGAGACTGAATCAAAAGCTTGGGATTTGTCAAGCTTTAGAAATATACTTGGGACTTGCTGTCAATGGAGAAGCTTGATTGTTTGCTGCACCAAAATGTAGTTGTCATGGATACAACTACTGCGGATAAAGGCGGTCTGGTTTGCAGATACCAATCTGTCCAGGAAAGGTGCTAATCGGTTGGCCATAATCTTTGCTATTAGCTTCGCAAAACTATGTATAAGGCTAATCGGCCGGAAATCTTTGGGTAAAAGTGCCTCTGCCTTCTTGGGTATGAGTGTGAGATAGGCTGAGTTGAGAAGCCAAAGTTTTTGAGCGTCACCTTGTTGTAGCGTTATGATGGCGGCCATGAACTCAGCCACGTTCCATTATCTAAAAAGAAACTTGTTTTCGAATTCCCATGCATTTTGAATGCTGGAATGGAAATTATCAATTTGTTTGTCAAGAGAAGAACCAGAGTAGAGTGTTATGATGGGCCGACGGCTAATAATGAAAACCTTGAGAAGCAAGTTGTCACACCCCGTTGCCAACGATCTCGAGATTCCAGACAGCTCACTTGAACCGTCCTTCTCGAGGAACAAGACAACTCTGGTTCTTATCTTTTTGGTACCCCCTGATAATGCGTCTGACTGTTGTTTTGTAGTGTTGGTCTTGGGCTTGCTCTTGTGGGCTGTGACTAAAGGAAAAAGTCCACCTAAATAAATCTATAACTAAGTTATACGTGATCTAATGAGTACGAATTTTTTACTACAGTTCAAGCATACAATAATTAGCCCACCATAAAAATTTCACCACAATTGGACCATAAAAACTGCAGCTATAAATTAATTACAGAAAAACATAGATCTAAAACTACAACAAAATTTTTATACTAAAGCATAATATATTATATATTCAATGTGTAGATCTACTCATGTGGAGTTGAACAAAATTGGATTTTCTATTTTATGATTTTCAAAGATTCAGCCAAAATAGATTAAAAAAAAGACAAAACCGCCTTTGAAAACGACTTATAAACGGTCAGGGAGGTAAAACGAACGGTTTTAAAAGTTCAGAGAGGTGGTTTATCCGGTTTTAGAGTTCAGGGAGGAAAAAACAGACTTTTGTAAAAGTTGAAGGAGATAATGTGGACTTTTTCCGTGACTAAACTGACTATATTTGGAGTATGAGCTTGAAGGCCCATGGTTCCACTTGGGCATGGTCCATACACTACTGGGCTAAAAAAAAAAACTACTGGGCATGACACCAGTGTTGTGTTTAAAGGTACGTAAGCAAATGCATGCAGAAAACAATAATTTTCAAAACTCACCACACGATCGATCGATCGGTCCCTGGGTAGATAGGAGGACGCGCGATCTGGGTCTTGTCAACCCTGCGGCTAACTGGGCGTCCCAACGCCCTTGGTTGGCTCCTGGCTGGTCGAGTCTACTACGTACGTAGCCACACTATATAACGCTAGCAATGCTTTGCAGTGAACGACTGAGAGTACGTAAAGCTTTGAGTACGCAGTGGATTCATTACGTACTGAGCTGAGCTCTTGTTGGTTTTGGTAACACTAGATCATCATAAATGAAACTGAATTAATCTGGGTTTTGATTTGATCAGTTAGTTGCACACAGCATCAATCAGTCCAATCCCCTCTCTCCTCTTGATGTGTAACAAAACGATGCAGCGCAGTGGCCGTATTGAAATGGAAACTGGCCGGCAATGCGTAAGCACGTCCGAGTAACAAATGACACGGTCGAGGGCGAGAGGCGGTTAAAGAAGGCGGCGTTTCTTTAGTCGATCAAGGTGAGCAGGCCGGCGGCCCTGAATCCCTGATGAATACCTCAGCAGACTCTAGGTCATTGCTCAACTTGATCAAAATTGAATGGACTCCGGTCCAAACTCGCTCTTGTGCGCCCATGCATTGGCTTTGACGAACGAACGTCCCGTGGTGCACGAGAAAATCACACGTCCCAGGACAGGCGGCTAGTCATCCACTCGGCGGCCGGGGTTACGTTGTGTGTGCCTCGTACGGGCCTTAGGTGTGGTGCGACTTTGAGTGCCTCAATTTCTAAATTTGTTAATCACCTAGTGAAACCTTAAGCATTTTTCATGGATAGAGCACTAAAGCTAGATAAGCCTCAACTCACGAGCAATCTTCCCTAGGCTCCAACAATTCCAAATTGGCCGGTTGGGGGTGGTCTTTATAACCTCCACCCCTCAAATAGATTTGGCAATTGGATTGCGCTTCGATGAGCACTGGGTTTTCCGGTGCCTGCCATGGCAGCTAGCCGTTCCTAACCATTAAGGGACCTAAACTAACTGACCGACAGCGTTGACAGCGCTCGTACTGCTGCACAACCATCAAAGAAAGTGCAAGTTCAAGATACTGCATCTCAGTTCTAATAACAAAACATTTCAGTGACATAGTGCATATTTTTTCACACAATTATGATGCTAAAGTCCAATTGTAGTGCATATTCACACTAGATTATTATTGATGCTAAATTGAACAATTCGTACTTACAGATTCTTCTAGAATCAGTTCGCAAACCCAATCAGGGCTCATGTCAATGACCAAGTGGATGTAGCCCCCTCCCTGGTATCCAAATCGTTCGTTTGCTTTATTTCATGGGACCCACTGGCACAACATTTGAGCTCCGATTCTACCCCAAGCTGGGAACCATTTTATTAATTAAACAAAAACTTTTTAAATAATGCGTTACGCCCCGCTGGTATCCAAATGCACAAGTAAGTACCAATACAAGCGTTTGGGACGCTCGCTTGGAGTCTCGTAACCCCAAGCTGGTATCCAAATCCACATTTTATGTAATACGTATAATACAAGCGTCCCTTTAAACATGCAGTTTGTGCCCCGTGCGCTGCTGCCGCCTCGTCCGTGCATGTCCGGCGGGTGGAACACGTACGGATATGGATACCACGGGCTCACCACACTACTCGGTCCGAACACGTACCTGTCGTACACGTAGATTTAGTGCATGCATGTCGTGGCCAGGCCGGGTCAGGCCGCTTGGTTATTTTTCTCTTATAACAATCAGCCGGAACAGTATTTTTCAGTCCTGGTTTGGCACCAGATTTCATTTGTTCCGGCAAATCATAGTCTACTGTATAGACCTCGCCAACAGATTTCTCTGTAATTATGTAAAGCCACATCATCAAAATTAGCACGTTGTTATCTATCTAGTAGTCTGGACAACAGGACAGGACCAGAACATTTGGGCCCGGCACGTCCCTGGAGATAGCCAAAGTGGTCCACCGAATCTTTGATGATTTGGTGGGTAGGGACCCTGGGTGGTTCGTGTCCGTGACTCTGCGTTGCCTAGGTACCGTACGGACGTGGACGTCATGTCTGTTCTGTCCCCGCTTGTCGCTAATCTAAGGGGCATTGTGGAATCAAATAAAGGAAATGTCAGATTTACGCAATAAATGGATTAATGATAAGTGGGATAGAAGTGTATGGCCTCACATCTTTGTGTCTTACAAGTATGGGCCGGCGCTAACTATGTGATGTAAAAATATAAGGCTGGCTAGCTGCAGAGTTTTTCATGCATGTTACTCCACTTTTGTAAAGATGTACAGTAGTACGTGCGGTAGTGGACGATAAGGGTGAGCAAAATTTCACCGAAATTGATTAACCCAACCGAACTGATTTAACCGGAAAATACGGTTAACCGAAATTTTCGTGATCAATTCAGTAAAGGCTTTAGTGCTATTCCGTTGATTGAAATTAATTCGGTTCGGAGTTGGCATTAACCGATTTGACCGAAGTTCTCCGTGACTATTATATTAAACAGTAAAATTGCGTACATTTGCATATTCAAACATATCTCTATGAGACTTTATTTGTTAGAAGTATTCTTTGTCGCTTTTTTATTCTGTTGTGTTACATGATGCATTTCTTGCTAGGTGCTTTTCAATACAATTATTATGTTGTTGCATTATCTATTGTCACTACCCCAGATTTGAACATCACTGCCGGCCTCATCACTATCGGATTTGTAACAACCGGCAGTGATGTACCTTCGCTGCCGGTTATGAGCTTGAAAATAAAAAAATAATTGAGGTTGGGCTAAAACCGACAGTGAAGGACCACATCACTGCCGGTTTGTGGCTTGAACCGGCAGTGTTTTGGCGGCCACTCATCACTGCCGGCTTAAGCCAAGAGCCGACAGTGATTTTGATCTATCACTGTCGGTTCTAGCTAACAACCAACGGTGATAAGCCTATAGCACAAAAAGGCTGTAGCCAGCCTCTTCTTCCTCCTCTCTTCCATCCCGAGAACAGAGGCGCGCGTTTGGGCCCTTCCCTCCATTGTTGCGTTTGCTCTTCACCATGAAGCTAGCGCTTGGATTTTGAAGAATGGATTGATCTTTTTACTTTAAGGTTAGTAACAAACATCCACTCCTTTGATTTTGTTACTTAATTAGCTTCGTTTTGATGACTACATTGCTTGATTCTCATTCTAGTTCTTTCTCCATTCTAGAGAGCACTTTTTTCAATTGGACATTTGTGCAAGGCTCAAATTATGGTGAATCCATCATCCAAAAGGTTGGTGTCTATAAACACATTTAAATTCCTAGCTAATTATTCTATAGTGGTCAAGATCATCATTGTTAGTACGTGATGCTATAATTAGTTCTTAGAAGTAGAGTAGAATATATGTTCTTCATTATTGTGCAATAATAGTTTTTTTACTACGATTTTCAATTTACAGGGCCGGGGCTACCAATTTCAATTTTCCAATAATTAGTGTACAATAAAGTTTTCCAAAAATAGTACTTTCAAGCTACAATTATTGTTTATGAAGCTCGATTTTTTATTAATTCTTTGTACTTACTGTCTCAGTATTTTTTTTATGCAGAGATGGATGGAGAGTGGATGCATATGTCCCAAACGGACAAGCGGTACATGCATGGCGTCAGCCAGTTTATCACCGATGCCAAAGCCCATGCTGGGAATGGGAACCCTGTCTTTTGCCCATGCAAAGATTGCAAGAATCAAATGAACTTTCGTCAAATTGAGTCTATACGATCGCACTTGATTACCAGGGGGTTCATGCCAAACTATACGATATGGACTATGCACGGTGAGGTTGGTGTGAATGTTCTGCAGGAAAACGATGATGATGTGGACATGCTTGACGTAGCCATCCACATTGCTGACGAGGAACCCGGTGTCAACACGGAACCTATGGCCACAGTTAATAATGAGTTTAGAAACACGCTAGTTGACGACACCGAGGATAACGATGGCATTTCTCATCTGCTACGTAATGCAGAGACCGGATGTCTTAGTGAAAGACAGCTGATGTCGGGTTCATAAACCCAGGGTCCCTCATGGACCAGCTTCCCAGTAAAGGCTCGGCCCAGCAGACAATGTTGCGAACGATACGCAACTCCTGAGCCGGCCCAAATACCTAAACGACAGGCCAAAAGGGCGATCGAATCTCCGACCGGAAGGCCTCGCCAAGGAGGAACGGCGCCCGCTTCTGACTCCGGCCCGTCTCTCCGATCGGAAGGCTTCACTAAAGAGGAACAACGCTCGCTTCTGACTCTGGCCCGCCTCCGGATGGCATCTCCGACCGGAAGGCCTAGCCAAACACCGCTTCCGAACTCTGACCCGCGTCTCCGATCGGGGACGCATCGAACCCCTGCTTACAGCTCTTCTCTGACTGGCGCAGTCGGAGCCAACTGGGACCAACCGATCAAGTAAGGCAGGGCACTCAAAGTCGAACCGCAATACTGGGGACCATACCCTGTACACCTATAGACAGTATCGACAGGACGTGTCAGAAGAGTGCCCTGCAACCTTCTAGGCATGTCACAACCCAAGCAGTGTTGTGGGCGCCGACATTTGCCCTACAGTGTAATGGGCGCCCACAACTCCCATACCAGACGAGCACGATAAAACCCCTTACATACTTCTAGGCATCAACAGTATGGCAGGCACCGACGTCTACCATACCAGAAGAAGATGACGCAACCTCCCACTTGCATCTGGCATTAACAGTGTTATGGGCACCTACAATCATCTTGTACCCGACGACATGGGAAACAAGACTTAGCATACGTACACTCTCTCTCTCTCTATCTTGTAAGGCCATCCCCTTCATCTATAAAAGGGGATGCACTCTCTCCCAAAAAGGGAGATCAGTTCACCTACATTGATTCACCCTCTGCTAGCTTTTGACACTCAAAAGCTACACAGAGCGCACGCTCGAACACTTAGCACATAGCGGAGCTCCTGTCGCTTTTTGGCCCTTCAGACCAGAGTCCGACCGGACCTCTTGTACCCCCCATCTTTCTCCCTTCCGGTTGTAACCCCATTGTAAACTTCGAGCACCTGGGCTCAGGAATAAAGTCACCGACCGACGTCTCTACAGCAATCACAATCTCTGAAAAACTTAAACTATAGTCCTAGCTAGTTTACTCAGGAACCTTGAACATATGTTGAGTGGTAATAATTTAATAAAAAACAGTAGTGACATTCAGATTTGAACGCCACACATCACAGATACAAGTAAATCTATTAGTGAATCTGCTATCCCATTGCTATCACATTATGACTATCATTACAAATCTGAAGGCCTTTTGTTCTCCTCTCTTTTTTATACATGTAAAGTGTCCAATGTCAATCAGCTCTCTTCCCTGTTCTCATGTAAGCATGAGTAAAACAATATGTTCCATCCAGGTTGGTTTGAAATATACTTAGATGGTTTTGTTATAACCTTGTGTAGGTAGCATTCTAATTTAATCATTCTAATAGTTCATGTGGCTTTGTTTTCAAAGAATACTGATTCAGAGTTGAGAGTGCAGCCCGGTGGTGTGTAAACTCAAAACTTTATCTTGAAAGCATATCTGAGGTCATTGTCTTTCCAAATTCTAGCCACCAAACTGATTTCAAGTCACGGAAATTTAAGATAATATCTTTGCTCATGAAACTAAGGGAAGAAAATGATAAATCGTGCTTGATATTTGCTTGCAAGCAAATTAAATGGTACTACATAAGAAAGAGTCAAATGCAATTAGTAGTGAATAAGCACAAAAAAAGGAAGGGCGATATTGGTATTTGGAAATAAAGTTATACTAATCTGCGGTCCATAGCTCATGTATTAAGAAAATGTAAAGATCCCATGTGCGGTTAGTCTACTGGTCTATAGTTTACACAAGAGCGGAAGAAACAGAGCTCATGAAATCTAAACTTACAGATCATAGTAGCGGGGAGTATTCATATGAATTCAGAATGTGGGACATGTATATGCATTTGCTCGAGAATTCAGTTATGTGGAACCCAGATATGCATTGGCTCGAATTTAATTACAAGTTGAGAGCTGCACCTTTATTGAATGTTGATGTCGACACGCTTGTTTCCCTACAAAGCTGTCAATCAAGCACTCTTTGCAATTCTACAAATGGTTTGTTACGAAAGAATGTACAAAGTAAATCTGCTAAGAAATAAGCAGATAGCGCGAAAAAAAGAATTAAACAGATAGCAAAGTAAATCAGCACTCCTTGCAATGCTACAAAGTCAAGATATGAACAAAGAATTAAAGATATAGCAGAACAACATGTGGCTCTTAACACAGGCCCAGATTGATCGAATATAACACAGAAATCAAATAGAAAGGGAACAAACCTGTTCTTGATTTTCTTTGACAGGGTTTCCATGTCATGCTGCTGCCCAAGCCATGCCTTCTTCCTCCAAGCACATATGAGCATGTAAGTACAATTGTCAATAGGTTCATACACCAACTGAACATATGCTACAGGCTATTTATTTTCTTTAGCTACTGTAAGACTAGACAAATCTGGCTTGTTTTCAGCTTAGAAACTGTACAAATATCAATAAGCAAGTAAGACAACATTTGAACAAAGCACTCCGTTCTCTTCTATGGTAAACTATCTACTGATCTACTCTTTCTTTCTATCCTCACTACTACACACAAGTAATGAAACAGAACAACTGAATAAGTAGTTCAGCACTTTCAGAAATCAATAGAGAATATTGTTAGTAACTGCATAATTATTTTGTAGGTGGAGTCTGACAAAATACTGTGAACATACTTGTGGGGGTATGCCCCCGGTATCCACAAGACAATACATGGGCCGCACCATCAGAGGTGGCCCGGCCCACAAGATCAAGGCATGCACGGCGCTGCTCGGCGTGCACCGCAAGCTATTGTATAGTACCAAATAGGATACTTTACTTGTAACCATACCCCTCCAGAGTATATAAGGAGAGGCAGGGGTCCTCTAGTGGACATGATCGATACATCTCAATGCAATACATTAGAACACAGGATGTAGGTATTACGTCATACTGATGGCCGAACCTGTATAAATCTTGTGTCTTGGTGCTTGTATTACCATCTCACTCCTGATCTCGCTCACCTCTATGACAAATCTACCATCGTGGGATACCCCTCGGTAGACTGCCGAGCATCTTTTGTCGACAGTTGGCGCGCCAGGTAAGGGTGTGCGCTTGATCCCATGGCGAGCCAAATGACCTCAAATCAACAACGCGTTCTCATCATCAATCTCGTGGAGATCCATGCCGGTCCACGACGACGATTCATCGTTGGTTACACCAGCCCCCGCGACAGCAGATCCGATCTCGGAACCACCTCCGAGGTTGACTTCACCAACAACTCACCGCCCGCTAGGTGCTCGCCGTCAACACCGACCAGATAATGCCATACGTCGCCGACCAGACTTTCTGTTTAAAGCTAAGTCATGCTTTAATATTCTTCTAAATATTCTCCAATCTCCGTATATCGCCATGATGTTTCTTCGAGCTGTTTTCTCCATGTTTGCTCTCCAACCGATTTTTCGAACCCCCGAACAGTCATGTTGACGCTCGGACGCCTCCAGAGGCGGCCCTGTCTCCGGCTCCTCCCTACACGTGCACGAGCGTCTGCCCTCTGCGTTATGGGTGGTTGGCAACGGCTCCTTAGCGACGCCTGTTCCTCCTACACGTGCACGGGCTCCTCGCTCGACGTTACGGACTATGGGCTAGCTAGGGCTGGAGACTCAGCTACACAGTAACTGGCCGGACGGTTTATATTAAATATAAATACATCTTCGCTCCAACTGATCGCTGAGCTATATACGCTATTTTTTTCTCCAGAGTTCATATGCTTTTACATCAAGTACTACCCATTCTACATATTTGTATTGCAGGATCATCGTCCAGGTGATCGGACCACCAGGTGCTCGGACTTCTCCACCGATCAACTGGTCAGACCACTTGGTTCATGGACTCTGTCGCCGACCAGTTGATCGAAATGTTCGTCGGTCGCTTCTACTCAATGCTCACTTCACCGCCGACCAGTTGACCAGACTGTTTGTCGCTCGTGCTTCATCGCCAACTACGTCGGTTACTCCTCGACACTCGGATTCTTCGTGCTCGAGGACTAAGTGGGCACACTTCACCGCACGGACGTCGCCAGCTACGCCGGGGACTCCTCGCTCCTCGGTGCTCGAACATCGCCAGTGACGTCGAGGACTCCTCGCTCTTCGATGCTCGGACATCACCAGCGACGCCGGGGACTCCTCGCTCCTCGGTGCTTGGACATCGCCAGCGACGCCGGGGACTCCTCGCTCATCGGTACTCGGACATCGCTAGCGACGCCGGGGACTCCTCGCTCTTCGGTGCTCGGACATCGCCAGCGACACCGGGAACTCCTCGCTCCTCGGTACTCGGACATCACCAGCGACGCCGGGGACTCCTCGCTCCTCGGTGCTCGGACCTCGCCAATGACACTGGAGACTCCTCACTCCTCGGTGTTTGGACATCGCCAGCTACACCGAGAACTCCTCGCTTCTCGAACGTCGCCAGCTGCGCCGAGGACTCCTCGGTGCTAGGACATCCCTAGCTACGTCGGGGACTCCTCGGTGCTCGGACATCGCCAGTGACGCCGGGGACTCCTCGCTCTTCGGTGCTCGGACATCGCCAGCGACGCCAGGGACTCCTCGCTCCTCGGTGCTCGGACATCGCCAACTACGCCGGGGACTCCTCGCTCCTCGGACATCACCAGCTACGCCGGGGACTCCTCGGTGCTCGGACATCGCCAGCTTCGCCGGGAACTCCTCGGTGCTTGGACATCGCTAGCTACGCCGGGGACTCATTGGTGCTCGGACATCGTCAGCTACACCGGGGACTCCTCGACCCTTGCTGCTCGGATCTTGCTACGTCTCGTCGGTGTGGTATCAAGCTGCTCCATGTTCGGATTAGGGTGCTGATCTTGGGCAGCACGTCTGGGGTCTTGATACGCGCATGTCAGACGACGTCAGTAAGTTTTTAGACTTCTTTTTCTTTGACCCTGCTACAAGATTCATTCTTCATCTTCCAGCAGGCTCGGGGACTAAGTGGGCACACTTCACCTTGCGGTGAATGTGCGCTTTTCTCATCTCGAGGCTACGCCCGGGGACTGGCTGCCTGCTCGGCTGGTCTTCTACTTTTTGACCCTGGCACCATGTGACTATGTCACCTACTGTTAGGCTCGGGGACTAGCTATGGGGGTATGGCCCCCGGTATCCACAAGACAAGACATGGGCCGCACCATCAGAGGTGGTCCGGCCCACAAGATCAAGGCATGCACGGCGCTGCTCGGTGTGCACCGCAAGCTATTGTATAGTACCAAATAGGATACTTTACTTGTAACCCTACCCCTCCAGAGTATATAAGGAGAGGCAGGGGTCCCCTAGTGGACACGGTCGATATATCTCAATGCAATACATCAGAACACATGATGTAGGTATTACGTCATACTGATGGCTGAACCTGTCTAAATCTTGTGTCTTGGTGCTTGTATTACCATCTCGCTCCTGATCTTGCTCACCTCTACGACAAATCTACCATCGTGGGATACCCCTTGGTGGACCACCGAGCATCTTTTGTCGACAATACTACTACCTCCTATCACATTCATTTGACCTTCAGGTAGAGCTTACAAGCAAGGTTGTTACAATGTAGTTAGAATGTCTCACGCCACAAATCAGAGTTGGGAGAGAGAGGAGAAAAGCTCACCGGAACCCTAGATCCAGGAGGAGGGCCTACCTCATTGGGGTCACCGCGCCACTGGATCCGCGCCGCCGCCACGCCGGGGTTGCCGCACCAGGGCCCGTCTGTGCCACCACTGTCGCGCCGGGGATCGCTGTGCCGGGCCACCACGCCGAGGGCCTCCCGCCGCCATCCATGGCGCGGTTGGGGCACAGGGAGGAGCGCGGTGGGGCGCGGGGAGGAGCACGGTGGGGCGTCGTGGGTGGGCGTGGTGGGAGGCGGCGGGGCTGGATCCGGAGGGGAGGGGCGTCACGACGGCTGGATCCGGGGAAATCCGGGAGGGAGGGAGGCGGTGGGGAAGGAGAGGGAGGGAGGGAGGTGACGAGGAAGGAGAGGGAGGGAGGGAGGCGGCGGCGCCGGATCCGGTCCGGGGAGAGAGAGGGGGCGGCAAGGAAGGAGAGGGAGGGGCCGACCGGATCCGGGGAGAGAGAGGGGGGGGGGCAGCGGGGAAGGAGAGGGAGGGGCCAGCCGCCGGTGGGGCGCAGGGAGGAGCGCGGTGGGCTCCAGGGAGTAAGCGAGCTGGGGTGAGAGGGAGGGGAGGGTGGGAACGGGTCGGAGCTGGGGCGTGAGTCGGGGCGCGCAGGCAGGTGGAAGACGAGAACAGCTGGCGGCGCCTCTTTCTCTAGATTTGGGATTTCGAAGAGAAGTGTCTAGGGTTTCTATACTCATGGGCCAAGCCAAAATTTGCGCGCGAGGGCCGAATGTAAGTGGGCGCGTGAGCAAGGTGGGGCCCTTTTTTTAGCGACAGATGGATTGATGCTATACCTGTTTTCAGCGACAGATAGTTCGACATTAAAGATGATTACCTATAGCGACAGGCAGTTAATCTCTAAATGGAGAATTAGCGTCAGATTGTCTGTGAGTTATCTTTAGTGTCAGATCATTCATCGATAAAAAAAAGTTTTAGCGTCAGATGTCTGACGGTGATATGGTGTTGTGGTGTAGTGATGTTAGCTGACCAAAAGAAGGATCAATCTCACCAATCAATCCGCTGGATGGCAAATATCTGCAGGAAGGTGACAACTGGTTATTAATCATCATCATTACATAAACTTTAACCCCACACTTATTTTCATTCTTCTATTTAATTACATTGTAGTGCTACTCTACAAAAATTTGGACGGAATATGTATATGAGTGAGTTCATTTGAAACTCACAAGGCAATTATTCTGTGGGGACCAAGGGGACTGTAACTGCGCAGCAAGCGCGAGGTTCGTGTGTGATCCAATCCATCCATCCATCCCTTCCTCCCCTGCCGGCGTTCCGTTTTCTGAGCATGGGGCGGTTGCACCCTTACTCCTGATGCGTTCCTGCTGTCCAACTGCTGCTGCTAGGATAGGCGTAGGTGATCCTGAACATGAACGCCCGTGGCGGCGCGCGTCCTGTCCCCACTTCGACGTTCGGCGCAGTGGGTCGGTCGACAGCAGGGCGATGAGGAAGTGGATCTCGAAGATCCCGCCGGAGCCCCCTTGCGCCGCCTACCGGAGTCGACGTCCACCCGCGCCTTCCCTAGGATGCGACCCGCGGTCCGCGGCGCTCCTGGATAGGGCCGCGCTTCCATCAAGGTTGGAGCCCCTCGTCTGGCGGGCTCTGCCAGCGCCGCCGACTGAACATCTCCAGGCTGCGGCATGGCGTTTCAGGTTTCGGAACTCAGTTCTACTCTTGCCCAGATGCTCAGTACCAATACCAAGCCCAATTATTAATATTTCCTTGATGAATGCAGTGCCAGAATGTTCTGGGTGATGCTTGAGTCAATGCAGTGTGGCTACGACAAGAGGAACTTGGTGCCCAAGATCCTTCTGCTAATGTAACAGAGGTTACCATTTTTTATTTTTTTAATTAGTGAACCATTTGTTCAGACTAACCTGAGAGAGAAGTACTTAATTTGCCATGCTTTGAGGAGTTCAGAGTAGCATTGCTTCATTTTACATAAGCCGTTCTTAGAATACCAGTGTTTTTTAATGGTATTGTGTAGACTAACCACATAAAAAAAATACTAAATTTGGCATTTGGGAGGATTAGCGTTCATACTCAAATGGGAACCTGAAAAGGTGAGATGATATTTTCAGGATGTAATTGTTTCTGATCAGTACCTTTGTCCTAAACCACTATAGATTTATGTTTGGTTTCTTTTTTTAATTTTTGAGTTTGTGTTAAAGTGTTGGTTGATGAGTACTGCTGGGCAAAAATAGTGCATAATAGATTCATAGAACCATTGACAAATTATAGGACATGGCACTATTCTTAATTTTGGGTTTGATACAGATCGTGTTTCGATGACTTGTTGGATGCAACCATCAGAAGTTGGCTGGATTCATTCCAACTTTTGCAGGTACTAATTAAATACATTCCTACTTAGAGTTTCCTTTCCCAATCCCCATGCACATTACTACGAAGCTTTCAGGCTTAAGGGTGTAGCAGCCAAGGCAGATGCTATTCACGTGCCATCAGGAATGTGGAAGACCCCTGTCGAGAGGTGTTTTTATGTGGTTCGGTCGATTTTGACCGTCAGATATTCTGAAGGTTTATGGTCTCTGCTCACTTGTTCTTATTGCGTAATGTGCTTCTGTCAAAGCTGAAAGGCTTTCCTGTTTCTTTTTACACAGTTGCTTGCAAGATATCTGGAACCCCTTACTGAACAGCATTAACATTGGAAGGCCCACCAAGGCACCAGGATATTGCTATTCCGATCTTTGGTATTCTAACTCTTTTCAACATGTGTTATTGTGGATGCGCACGTCACATGACTGCAAAGTCCATTGCACATGAACCGGACATAGCATGAATCTCATGCATATAAATATTAGACAGGTGAACAATATTTGAGGAGGGCTCTTCCAATTTGAGCTTGAAGTCCACCTGAACCACCTCATGCATATCAATTAACCAAATTTTTGCTGGACTTGACTCTTGTTGGTAGATTGATTTTTTATGGTATATCAATTAATTTTTTCAGATAATGATATCAATTAGTTATTGGATCACCGGAGTGTGTGATTGGATAAATTGTTAGTGTTTTAAATGGCATCTTGGAATTTTCTTTCTACAATTACGGAGTGCAAACAAATTCTAGCTTACACTACATATGTACATGCTTGTATGTATACAACTAAATAATGTTGTAACATTGCTGGGATGTGGAGGAAGCCAAAGCTGTAGCATGCTTGGAGGGGATTCGGTAGAAGTAGAATCTGTAGCATGCTCAAGTCTAACAGCTCATGGGTTTATTTCTTTTTCTTTTGTTGATACGTGCAAGTATTACAACCTAATCGCTCCTTGGTGGCTCATCGACGATCGCCCATGATCAGCAGGAAGGCTAATAGCTACAAAGCTCAAGAATTGAGAAGTTTGGAGTGGAGCGAAATAAAGTTGTGCATGAAGGTGAGATATGGCACTAGTACATAGCAGACGATAGAAATGGAATGTAAAAGATTAAATCATCATGCATGAGAAATAGCTGTACTAGAAGTTGTGTTCCCATGAATTGGTCCAGTTTTTTGGGTAGCTATGTTATACATGTCAAATAAGGAACGCCCCATGTGTGTATATATGATGGTACAACGTATTGCTTTCGTGTACACTACATACCGTCGGCAGAGCTGGTGGCAGATTCATTCCGTGGCCGCACCAAGTATATCTCCATGGCGCTGATCACAGGCGGAAGCTTGGAGCTGGATGTTGGCACAAGCGAGATGCTATGAGGGCCCGGTCCTCGCGCAGTGCCCCTGACAACCGTGGTGAGCAAGTATGATGGGCTGAACGCCGCAGCTAGCGTGACATTACTGTCCAGAAGGACGTCGAACTGCCGTGACGCATTGGCCTCGACCTCGGCGAAGTAGAGAAGAAGAAGGAGGTTGGTGTCGGCGTCAACGTCCATAGACAAGTCCGAGCTCCACACAATCTCCATTGTCGCTGAGGCATTCAGCGGAGTGGATGCGCTCAGCATCACAGCGGATGGGACATCGTAGGTGTCGTAGGGAGGGTTCTTGACTACTACTCCACTGGCTGATCCGGGAACTGTCCAGGTGGAAACATTTTGGTACCTCTGCCGAATCCTGTCGTAAGGATCATCCGGGTACCTTGTAAAAAACAAAATTGGAAATGGACTCGATCAGTTCCAAACAAGTTCTAATTTGCTCTCTATATATATTTTTCGAAAGGACGGCAAAAGTTTGCCGCGATTTCTATTAGACGAAGAAAAGAAAAAGAAGGCAAGTGTCCTGTCCAGTTCTTTGAATGGAAACTGGGCAAAAAACCATACAACTGAAGAGAGCCCCGCTCATCCTACACAACTTGATACAACAATTCAGCACCAACTTGTCGAATCGACCCCAGCTAACCAACTATCTCAACTCACGCCGCCACTTGCAGCTGGTCGACGTCCACTCAACTCGACTCTACTAGAACAAACTCTCCACCACTGGCACCACCCACGCAACACAGCGAAAACGGCGCACTAGCCCCGCCACGAGCCATCCCGGCCGAGACAAATTCCACAACGACGCCTTCAAGAAGGTAACGACGCCCAAGCGCCGCCGTCGCCGTCGTCAAGGCCGGACTGGGTTTTCACCCGTGGAGAGTCTTTGTGGGACGCGACGCCTCAACGGGGGAACGGCACCCGCAGGTGTCGCCGTCACCAGGCCTTCGCCCAAAGAAACCACAGCACGGTCGTCGGTCAAGATGCCGGGTCCCTGCCAGGCACCAAAGACGTCGCCGCCAGACCACCGGCCGAGGCCACTCCGAGGGGGTCGACGCGCCCGCCACGCAGCAAGCCGCAAAAGCTGCGCCAAAGACTTCGCCGACCGGACCACATGCCGAAGAACCAGCCTTCCGCCGCCGTACGCCCACCTTGGGCACCGCCCCATGCCTCGAAGATCCCGGATCTGGGGCAAGGCCCCAGACCAGCACCCCCGAAGACGCCGAGGCCTCCGTCCTCGCTGCGACCGCTCCGCGCCGACAGCCAGGATCATGTGGGGAAGAACGGCATAGAAGGGCCGCCCCCCAACGCCGGCATGAAACCCAACCACCGCCACAAAATGGCCACCATCGAGAAGAAGGAGAGGGCGAGCAGAGAGGGAGGGAACCCCGCCGCTGCCCCCTGCGCCCGCACGGGCACACGCGTCGGCAAGCCCCAACAGGGAAGTGTGGCCTCCACCGGGCCCGGCAATGCCGGCAGCACCACCACGGCACCGCAGGCCTGCCACCGCCACGGCCGGCCACGCCACCACGGCATCGCCGAAGGAACCACACCGCCACCGTTGGATTGCCGCCCAGACGCCGAAGACGCCGCCCAGCCGAACCACCAAGCAGCCGATCCACCTCCTTGACAAAACCGCCGCCGGTGCCCAGCCGAACACCAGCGCCGGTAGTCACTACCACCGCAGGAGCACCAAATCCGGCCCAGTGAAGGCCGGATCCGGCCGCCAGAGCGCCAGATCCGGTAGCCGGAGCCGCCACCGCCGCCGCCGCCGCCGCTGTTGCGCCCGCTGTAGACGCCGGCGAGGACCAAGACAGCGAGCAGCAGCCTCCATCCCGCGCCCACTCCACCTCCGAGCGCAGCAGCAAGCTGCCGCGCCCCCTCCGCCACCTCTGACCTGCTGTCGCTGCCGGCCATCGCCGGACCAACGGAGGAGAGCTGCCGTAACAGCAGCACCACCACCACCACCACCTACGGGCCAGGGCGCCACCGCACCAGCCTCGCGCACAAGCCACACCGCCCACCGCCACGGACACCACCGTCAAAACGTCGCACCGCCATGGATGGGCGGCGCAGCCGAGCACCACCATGGCAGCCAACGCCGCCCCGCACGGCCACGAGGCCCACCAGCGTAGATCCGGCATGGGAGCTGCCGGATCCACCCTCCACGGCGTCGGATCTGCCACCTCCGTCGAGGATGGGGTCGTCGCAGCCGCCGCCGTTGCTCGCAAGCTGCTGGCGCCGTCGCCGCGCGCCCACCAAACGGACGGGGAGGGGACGAAGAGCCCCGCCGCCACCGTCATTGCGACTTCACGGCGAACTGCCGGAGGGCTCGGGCGGCGGCGAGGATGAGGGCCGCGAGAGGGAGGTGTGCGGCGGCGCAGGCTTGGTCCGCCCGTGTCGCCCTTGGCGAGCGACGCGGGCGTCTATGCAGGGAGTGACCAAGAGTCCGACTCGTCCCGCTCTCTCTATATATACTTATATAGTATATTAGTATACCTGAAGTGTTGATAGTCTATTCCAAAATGGTAGCGATTGAAGCCAAAACCGACGGTATCGTCACGGAAAAAGCTGAGCAAAACCAGAGACTGCGCCTCACTGGAGTCTGGGTAGAGCTCGGGGTGGAGCGGTCTCAGGTCAAGCCCTGAGATGAAAGGGTTTCCTGACCCTTTGTTCACCAGGCAAACTTGCAAGTAGTCGGCGCCAGAGGACGACGACAACACAGCGATGGTATCAAACACGTACGCCCTACTGCCATTGACGATGCGCACCGTTGTCCAGTAGTTGGCCCCGACGTAGAGATCGAAGGTAGGAGGGCTATTCAGCCTGTCATAGTTGCCGTAGCCAAAGACGGCCCTCACGTAGTACTTGCCGCCGGGCTTCAATGACCGCAGCGTGTAGCAGTTCCGGGCCCCGTTGACGTTGGGGAAGTAGCGGACATTGGCGTAGCGCAGCGCCAGATCCGGCTGCAGGTTGCCCATGTTCACTGGGTGGATGAGCCCCGCGTCCGTGAAGCCCTCGTCGGCCACGTACCTTAGGCCTGTCTTGCTATCTTGGTAAGTCGGGCTGTCCGTGTATCCGCAGTCGATGCTGATGAAGCCTCCTCGTGACAAATTTAATCAATTTTCGTAATTAGTACGCACTTTTTAAATTTGTCCAATAATTTATATATTTTCACAAATAAAACATGTGTTCTCCCTGGCCAGATGTTTCTGATTATTATGAGAATTTCTACTATTTATCTTATTTTCTAGCATGTCTGGTGGAAAATAACGTGGTGCCTTCGTTGGAGCCTCTAATCAGTAATAGTAACATACTAATACAATTTTAAAACCGAAATAACATGGGTTGACGGAAATAATGTAAACTTTGGTTACATCGCGGGTTCACTTTATATTTTGGCATTCATCAGTTTTCAGATTTTTAGCACACGCTTAGCGATAATGCTTCAATTCTTTTGCACAACATTATTTATTTCTACTGAAGAAGCACAAGAACTAGTATCTGTAGTAGCAAGGTAGGTTATGGGCTTACCAAGACTATCGAGCTGACCATGATTGCCCAAGAAGCTCAAACTCAACGACGCAACCAACAATAACATGTTCACCTTGGCCGTCCATTTGTTCACAGCAAGATGGTTTCTCGACAACATTTATTTCCTCCAGCGTATTGATCGTCCCCCATCATAGTAGGTGTGCCTATATATATATAGGAATTCGCGTCACGGTACTCCTGGCCACCGAACAAATAAATCCAAATCCAAAGGGGGCAAATGCATGGTATGCTTGCATAGACCAATAGCACTGCAAGAGTGTAAGGTTCATCGATGCCAGCCTTGTCATAGTACTTGTAGGAATCCGCCTTGTCATAGTACTTGTAACGGATCTAATTAAGGCCAGGTGTGGCTATATACACACACACATACATGAAAACATGCATGATGCCAGGGTTCATCGATGCAAAACACGCGAGCACATACAGCTTAGACAAAGTTATGGACTGCGTCTCGCATATTCTGAAATGGCAAAATCGAGGCAAATCGAGGCGCAAAGTACTTGTTCTTTGCGGTACTAATAACAGCTTTCGATCGCCAATGAACGAAACAGAGCTAAGTATGTGATGTGAATCAAGCTGGCTGGACTGGGTCCGAGCGCCAGTTGAGAGCAAAATAATCAAAACCAAGAAAAGGACGATGGGGCAAAATTCAGAAGTAGCTTGTCATTACTTCGAAGTTCAAAAAGAAAAGATCGATATGGTTTACTGTTCACAAAAGATATGGTTTTGACTAAGTTCAAACAAAAAAGAGATATGGCTCTAACCGTACCTTACAACAAAAAAAAGTTAAGAAAAAAAGCTGACCCTTCACTGGACTCCACAGTTCACACAGATAATATTCCTACGAAACAAACTCAGCAGCATTATTCAGCATCTCGGACGAATCCAGCACACACACGTACCCACAAGACCAGGGGAGCGACCCATCTGCGTTCGCACAAAGGGGAGCCCAGCCCAACTTATGATGTTTTTTTTTTAAATTTCTTGTGCATCTGAGGGGAGTCCAAGCGTAGCCGAGGCCAATTTGGAAACTATTTGTAGGCCGAAACATTCCATTGCTGGATCGTACTTCCCTCCTGGTTGGTTTGTCGGCCCAAGGCCCAAATTGCTTTTTTGAATTATCTCTTGCTCTATAAGGTGCATTATTTAAGCATGCATTAAAACAATGATAAAATCCCTACTACCACAATTTTTATTTTATTTTATTATAACACCCTAAAATTTGCATAATTTTGAAATAGGAGAAAATGATTAATTTTGCATTTTTGTGAGCATTTGAATTTAGGAAAAATAATCAATTGTATCAAATTAAAATCAAATATAGGTTTACAATTATGTGTGTGCATTCATTCTGCTGCATATTAATTTTTGAGTGGTGTGATTTGAAGTCAAATTTCAACTAGATTTGAATTTCACATTCAAATTGGTTTGGAAAATGGTTTGAAAAAAAATAGAAAAGAATTTCATTCTCCCTTTCTCAAATTCGGCCCGCTGGCTTGCTTCTCCGCACCGGCCAACTCGCGCCCGCGCCTCTCTTCTCTCTCAACGCGGCTCAGCATTTCAACTTCCCGTGGCCCGCTACAGCCGGCCCAGCAGCGCTGGCCCACGTCTGTGCTGCGCCCACATGTTCCCCTCCCTCTCTGAGTCGCTGATCGCTGTGGCCCACATGTCGGAGCCTTCTTCCTCGTCGTGTCCAAGCCGAACACCATCTCCGTCACCGTCGTCTGTGTCCGCCTCCTCTACGTGCCATGTCGTGCTGCCCAAGCCAACCCAACCTCATAAATACCACCAGAGCCTGCGCCGCCTCCCTACTCCGCCCTCCAATGCCACAGCCATCCTCGCGGAGCTCACCGTAGCCCTAGCCGCCGCGAGCTAGGAGAGCCGCCGCCCGCCTCGTCGAGCCCTGCACCCGTCCTGTTCCCTCTCCGCCGCCGAGGAAACCCTAGGTGACTCCGCCGTCGTCCCCTCTTTCTTCCCATGTCTCCGGTTCATCAAACGGTGGACCGTAGGCTTAAGTTCGCCGAGCGCCGCGGTTCCGGCCATGGCGCCGCCGCAAATGAGCTCGCCGACGGCCACCTACACCGCCCGATCCAATGTCGACCGCCCACATCTAATCCAACGGCCCATATCGAAGGATACCCCTTCGCTGGCGTTTTTGCAAAAAAAACCCTTACAATTAATTAGATCTTAACCCACAATTCATAGTGTCTTTCTAGATTTCGTTTTCTTCTTTTGAAAGCGTACTTTGTTTCGGTTAGATCTAAAATACGTTTTCACCTATTCACAGTTTTGCCACTAATCTTGTTTTAGCCATAAAATCTCCGTTTTAACTCTGATTTGATCCGTTCAAGTTGCGTTAGGTCCATAATTCCATAATCTACATATTCATACTACTGTTAAGTAGGTTTTCAACTTTTAAAATTTGAGGTTAGATTTAATCTATTATTTTACTAAAGGAAATATTATTTAATCCATAACTTCTTCGTTTTAGCTCTGATTCTTGTGATCTTCGCGTCTGTGTGTTAGTAGCGAAACATAGATTCGTTTTCCAAACTTTTCATCTTGATTTTATGCTGTTCTAATCTATAGATTTTGTTTGCTATATATGATTGCTTCTGATGCTTATTGCTGTGATTATCAAGTATAGACGGTGAGTAATTCGTGGGAGACCAAGATTATTACTTTGACGAGTCGGATCAGCAGGAGCACTTTGCTCAAGGCAAGTATAGCATGGGATCATCCTTGTTTCCTATTTACTTTAATACATTAAATTCATGTTGCATGTGTCACCTTGATAGGGATTCCCTAGAATTAAACTTATACCTTGTCGCCTACGAGATATGCACTGGGTAGCTTTGCTAGTGCTCAATTAAACCATGATCTTATAACTTGACTAATGGTATATGCAATAAACATTAAAATATGACTTTTTTAACAACTTGGAAACAGGGGGCTGGACTATTTAGCTACTTTCTAAATGCTTCTGATTTCTCTCCCTAAGGACTTATCTGTAAGTGATCATCTAGGACTTACAGTACAGCTGTGAGGGCTACATGGCTCTAGCTTTAGCTCAGTATGAGGATCTTTTCTAGCTTGTTAGTGGTTATCTTTATTAGCGTAAGAATGGATTGCTGAATCAGGTATAGTGCGGCCTCTGTCCCCATGTGTATAGGCTGCGTGTCAATGAGCCATCGGGAAGGGTGGCACTACATCTGTTTGCCGAGTGAATCTAATGACCCTAACTTGTTAGACAAACCTTTAAAAGGCTTCATAGTGACCTCTGCCTGCTTACCTTAGAAGTGTTTTGGGAGTTGCAAACCCGGGCATATGGGTATCACGACTCACTGTGAAAGTGTACAACCTCTGCAGAGTGTAAAACTGGTATATTAGTCGTGCTCACGGTCACGAGCGGGCTTAGAACATTTACGAAATAGATGTACACTAAGAATTATCTGTTTATGCTTTTCATTACTCATGTTTACATTGATCATGTGTTTTGCATTGGGAATTGAAACAACTTGTTGCTACTCTTAAGCTAAAATTGTGACAACTAAAAGCTGAATGTTGTTAAACCTGTGTTAAGCCTTTTGAGCCTCATGAACCCCATGTTACACTTGTTGAGTATGACATGTACTTACGCTTGTTTATTTTCATTATTTGGATAAAAATCTCGGATGGGTAACAAATGGCTATGGTAATGATGATTTCCTTGAGGATTACTAGACTTGTGGTCAACCAGTTGACGTCCCTGTGATATAGAGCTTCTACGAGAGATCTTTTCTTTATACTTCCGCTATATTTATGTGAAGACTCTGTCTTATTCATGATGTAATAAACACTTGTGATGATACTATTCATAATTTGTCGGCTTATATGTGTGACTGATCTCTGGGCGCACATAAGATATTTCATCCCATTTTATCCTTAAAATCGGGTGTGACAGATTGGTATAAGAGTTGTGTTGACTTTAGGACGCAGCTGTGGAGTACGTCTACAACAAGCACACGCACCCTCTAGAAGACATCTTTTGGAAGATCAGGGTGTGCATCTCCATTAAGGACGAACAGAAGGGCGCATACCAGTTGGACTCAAACTATGCGCATCATGCTTACTGTGCCACCATGGAGGATAGCATAGAAGATGCAGCCGCTGCAATGTGCATGAGTCTCCGTGGTCGTCGATTCGAGGATATGAAGGATGACCAATATCGATTCCTTCCTCGCCAACACCTGTACCTACGCCTGAGCCAGTCCAGGAGGAACCCGAAGAAGTCGAGGTCGTCTTACTATCCGATGATGATGAGGAAGACGACATTGAAGAGGATGAGCCGATCCCTCCCCTAAGATGGACGACAAAGGTCTAGTATAAGCCAGGGTGTGAATCCTCCGTTTTGCACCACCGACTCATGGGGATTCTTCAGACCTACTACAGAGATTGGGACGCTTGCTTTACTTTTTAAATCTTTGAAAAAATCTCGGATGGATACCAGATTGCTAGAGTTTGGAGGAATTAGGCTTGTGATCAACCTGTCAGTTCAATTCCAAGTCGTCGTAGTTCAATCTTCTTGCCGTTTGGAGGAGGGACTACTCACTACGGGATATGGGAGCTTTGCCGAGTGCCAGGGGCACTCGGTAAAGCCTTAAAAACACTCGGCAACCTCTTTGCCGAGTGTTGCACTCGGCAACCGACACACGGCAAAGATTTTAACGGCAAACGTTCTTTGCCGAGTGCCCAAAAAACACTCGGCAAACATTTTTCGAAAAAAAATAAAAGAAACAAGCACCACCGGCTGCCACCACCGGCCACTGCCCACCACCGAGCTGCCTCCCACCGCCACCACCGAGCTGCCTCCTGCCGCCACCAAGCCCGCCACGCCACCACGCCTGAGCTACAGGTGCCGAAGCTGGGGCCCGCCTCGACAACGACCACCTCGCGGCTGGCCATCGCGCCCACCACCACAAAGCCCGCGCCCACCACCACGGAGTATGCCGCCTCTCGCGGGGGCCCCGACGCGAGGCCTCGCCCCTCGAGTCCCCGTCGGATCCGGGGAGGAGGGGCGGGGTCCCCACCGGATCCAGGGAGGAGGGGCGGTGCGGCGACCGGATCCGGCCGGATCCGAGGAAGAGGGGCGGGGCGGCGGCCGGAGAGAGGGAGAGGAGGGGCCGGGGCAGCGGCCGGAGAGGGAGGCGGGGCGGTGCGGGAAAGGAGGAGGGCCGGGCGCGCGGATTTGGAGAGAGGGAGGCGGGGCGGTGCGGGAAAGGAGGACGGCCGGGGAGTTATAGCAAAATTTCTTTGCCGAGTGTTCTGGATCTTAGCACTCGGCAAAGTTTTTTTTTCATTGTAGATTGAAGTGGATTGACATGTAGCCGAACAAGTCCTTGTATCGTCTTCCGGTCCTAGTGTCATCTATTATTGCAATTGACCGACTGTGTTTGTGTTCCACAACCAAACTGCTACGGTCGGACTACTATAGCAAAGCTGAGCTTAAATAAACAATCCTAAAGTTTAGTAATCTCATATGCACCTCAATATTACTACCGAAGAAGCACAACTAGTAGCAGTTGTTTTCCTTTAATTGTGATGTGTATTCATCTCAAAATTTTGAGTGTCACGATGAGTAGGTTCTTGCTTCACTTGATGATCGATGAGAGCTAGTTTTGTGTAAACGAACAAAGAATCCAACGTTTATTAGTTAGTTATTATGGGAAGAGATAGAATAAATATATATATGATCCAATAACATATACTAGTCTAGAAAGAGAAATTAAAGTTTATAAAGCTTACCAAGACTATCTGGTTGGCCATGAATGCCAACGAAGCTCAAACTCAAGGCAACCAGCAATATAACAAGGTAACCTCCCCAGCACATGTTCTTCTTTTTTTTCCTACGTCTTGTCCGATCCTCCACATATGGCCGGGTCTATACGAACACTGTCCTGATATCAGATCGCGGGGTCCATTCTGTGTCATTGTATTCCTCGCCAGACCTAGGGGAGTATATATCTATATACGTGACGCCGCATTCGTCGATTAGTGCAATGCAAAACACGATCACACACCTAGGTTGCGTCATTGAGAGCACCGAAATATCAAGAGAGCACGCCGCCGTACAGAGCGAGGCTACAAAACAACAAAACAATGCATATGAAATCAGGCCTAGAGTATATCTAAGCTCGCTCCATATGAAACCTGCCACACCTCCCACGGCATGTTTAGTTGGGGGTAATTTAAAATAGGAAATGGGGGTTGGAGATAGGGATATATAGACTTTAGGAATCTTTTGTTTATTTCGTAGGAGTTAAAGTTTTGATGAGAAGATGAATGGTAGTTTAGAGGGTCAACTCTCACTAATCAATTTTTTAGGAGGGTGGGAAATCGGATAAAAATTGAGCTTTTAACGAAAAATAAATACATGGCTATTGTTTATTATGACTTGTCATGTAATTTTTCACTTAAAAAACCCCACACCAAAAGCGGTAGTGAAACCAAATAGCATCACCAGCAATTCTAGCCACAAAACGGTGATATAGAAAAAAGAAAAAGAAAAAGAAAAATGTGTTTCTAGGATTTGAATCCACAACACTTCAACATTCTCTCGAGCTTCATATTATCTCAGCTACATAACACTGGTCACTATATAATGGATGATATTCTTTTAACTTTAAATTTAAGAATCTTGTATTATATATTTGACACCCTAAACGTCTCAAATAAAAAAGTTATTGACTGTAGTTGTAGATCTCGTCGAGTGCTGAAACTTTGATGTTGATTTTGTCTCTTTTCAATATCTCGCCGAGGCTTGTTATGAGTAGGTGGTGCCATGTTAAGACCTTTGGCTAATGTTCACCATGGGAAGTTAGAGCTGCCTATCGCTATTGTGGACTGGTGATAAGCTTAGCAACAATAGCATGCGGTGGGCTTTGTTGTTTGTGTGTTACCTTTATGTGTAGGTGAGTTGTTTAGGGTTAGTCGTTTGGGTTGTGCATAGGTTTCTCAATGGTAAGTTTGTAAAACTTTGTAAGTTTCTAAAAAAAAAAGGAAAGTTATGGAAATATTTTTTTATGGAAAGTTGCGGGAGCTGTATTATCGTTCGCCCGATTTAGATCGAGTAATTGCTCGCTGTTTAGTGGAGTCCGATCGTACCACATGTCCCGTGTTTAAAAAGTAGAAATGAAAGCCACATGTGTAGCTGTAGAAAGGTGGTTACATTATAATGAAAGAATTCCATTTTCACATACTTTTGCGCTAGATGTGGCCCATCTACATTCGCCCACTGGGGAGCCCAGCCCAACTTCATCGATTTTCACTTTTATTTTGTATGTCTGAGTGGAGTCCAATTGTTCACGGAAACTAGATTTGTAGGCCCAAACATTCCAAAGCCCAAAGCCCTTATCAAACAAAATTTCCAAAGCCGGATTGCACTGCAGTGCTGATTTGTTGGACCAAGTCCCAAATTAATTTTTTCCATCTTAATTTATTCGAACTGGTACTAGGTCACTTCCTCTAAAAGGCACATTATTTAAGCATTAAAAGACGCAAAAAATCTATATATACATAGTTGTTTTTTGCACAAAGTTCAATTATTTTTACTTTATTCCAGGAAATAAAATAAATCTTACCTAATCAACAAACTTAGTTCCACATAATTATATAATAGCATTAAGTACGGTTTTTTAGGATATACAAGGTGCATGCGCGCCACCAAAAATAATAACCTAAAACCTCTAAATTCTAGCATATATATATAATTATAATCCTGAGAATCAGGCATCACAACGTACCAAGATTACTTAGATGAGTATGATTAAAAGGCAAGCAGAAGCTCAACGCAACCAACAGTAAGAAGATAACCTTGGCCGTCCACAAGCCAACAAATCTGTAGATAACGTTTCTTCCTAGCTGACTAATGTACTGCGATCATATTGTGAAGCGCCGGAAAGCATCAGAACTCCAAATTAAGCCACTTGACGTCCTGACGGGTGGGGCGTCCAGACGCCAGCGCCTGCAATCTGCTTCATGCGCCATTTCGCACGCCCACGCCGCCCGGAGGCACCGTTTGAGAGCTGCCTCAAGCTGCCGCTGACCACTACTGGAGGGGCGTGGTCTACCCGCCGCTACTAACTGCCGTGGAGGCCAGAAACACAGTTGGAAATCTGATCCACCTGAACTCGTCCGATCTACTTTTGAAACATCGAGATGCAACACTTGCAACATAAAAAAAGACAAATGAAACACTTGAAACATGCTTCTAAAACACTTGAAAAACACTTGAAAACCATTGCAAATATACGTAATATCCAAATAAAACACTTCAACATATATGTGAAACGTATGCAATATCCAAATAAACACACTTGCAACAATACGTCCGAAAACATAGATGAAACATTATGAACAGACTTTTACAACATACGTGTACAACCATTGCAACATATCCAACGTACTAAAAAAGGGCAGCCGCTGCCGTCGAGGGGCGCAGACGGCTAGGGCCGCCGAGCGCCGGGGTGCGGTCGCAAGGCGCTGCCGCCGGGGGGCGCGGCCAGCGGGGGCCGTCGATGCCAGAGGGTGCGGCCCATTGGGGCCACCAACGCCGTAGGCCGCATCTGGCTACAGGGTGCCGGAGACACGGTCGCGTGGGGCGTCAGAATCAGGAAGAAAGCTGCGGGCAAGAAGATAGGAAACGTAGAGAAGGAAAAAGAAGGCTAAGGGCATTATGGTAAAAAAAAATTCCCCAACTCGTGCCAAACGGGGTCATAAAAATAGCTCAACTTCACCAATAAAGTTGTTCATAAAACTGAAATACAAAAAAACAGCTTCACTAGTAAAGCTAAACTATGCCAAATAGAGCCTTACTATTTAATGGTACAAATATTAATATTCTTTTATAAACTCGGTAAAATTAACATAATTTGACTTTGGATAACACTATAACGTTAAGTTTTGGCAATGGTATAGAGCTAGTATTAAATAGAAATTTTGATGTTATATTTTGTATTTTATTAAGACAGACGAAATTAATCTTACCTCATCATCAAACTTAATTCCATATCACAAATTCTCATTGGGAGCATTCGGCTGGTTGGCTGGGCTGAGCCCGGCTGGCCAGCTCACTCACAGAAACACTATTCACGTCCAGACAGAACAGTATTTTTCTCTCACAACAATCAGCCGTAACAGTATTTTTCAGTCCTGCCGAACAGGCCCTTAATTACATAGCAATTCTGAGTATTCAGTTTACAGAACCTTTTTTACATCCAACCTACAATTATTATGACGCAAACACGTCCAAAAACAAGATACCGCTAACCTACATTTATTCCTGAGAACCGAGCATCACACAGCTTACCAAGATTATCTAGCTGATCATGAGTAGTGCCGAGCAAGCTCAAGCTCGACACAACGAACACCGAGACACAAGATGATGCGTCGATAACATCTATTTCTAACTGTCTGCAGCACTGAAAAGGTGAGCAGGGCAAAGCCATTTGTAGGAGTAGTGTGTTACTCCTTGCCATCAGAGAGAAAGATCCAAATCCAGCAGCAGCTATGTATGCAATGTGCAGGTCAGCGGGATCATCGATGCAAAATGGCAACATTCGTCACACGCGACGTACAAACCGAGGTAACAAGCTCTGATGTTTGCAGCATCTATCACCTTTCGGTCGCCAATGAAACAGAGCAATGTGAATCATCAAGCTGGCAGCATCTGAGAGCCAACTGAAAGTGAACAAGCCATAAAAGGAATAGGGTGATCGATCACCTAGCTCACGAACCTCAAGGCTTAAGAAAATGTTTCATGTCAGGGTCGATCTGGTAGGTAATGGCTGACTCTTGAGCCTGCACCGGACTCCACTGTTCACAAAGACATCGTTCTGACTGTACCTACAAAACAAACTAAGAGAATTCATGTCAAAACTGAGGCCACAAGCCGAACACCATCATGAACTGTTGCCTCGTTGATGGCCCAGCACGTACGTCAACAATGGATAGGGTGCATGAACTGACCTCCACTAAGCCCCATGACAGGACAAGTGTCATCATGAGCTCATCGTGTGCTAACCTCACAGGCCACAGCAGGCCAAAGCAACCTTAGTTTTCTGTCCATCAGCTGCCCAGTGGACGCTGCTTTTGATAGCTCACCTTTTATTTGGCTCCCTGGGGCTCCTCTCCACCTAGTGTTAGTGTGTGGTGAGACCAAATCAAGCAAGATTGGGTGGTGATGTCGCTCATCTGCATTGCCATTGGCGAGTGCTGCCGGGACCAGGATCACCTGTGAAATTCAGTGCTCCTTATCACCATATGCTTTTGGGAGAATCGGTTGGCTCGTCGGCCTGCAGGCATCCACATCATGGCTGAGGTTAGAGCACACTAATAGAGAGTCGGGTTCACGCTAGCGGTAAGAAGCACTGATTTTCTACCATCTTATCAAGAAATTAAAAATTCAGACGTAAAGGATCTGAAGACTTATGGTACTCGTCAACCTATTTGCTGGAGAAAACTGGCTGGTTCATCAGCTTGTGCTGGTCTCCATCACCATACGATGAAAATTATCCACAGATTATTGATGGTTAAGGTGATTGACAGCTGGTGATTCTGCACATAAGCATAAAACAAATCCTTTCAGTAAAAAAAATACAGTTTTTGGAAGATTTATTTTCACCATAATTTCAAATTTCAGACATGTCAGAAACCAATAGTGCCATACTTGCACGTGAAAATATGAAATCAAGCATAAATATTATATAGATTTATTGGACTTCTATGCTCATTAAGTACTAACTACTACATGATGGAGAGTCAGAAAGAATTCCAAATTCGTGTATCTGAGAAAAGGACCTGACTTAGGTCATGCACTTCGTGGGACATGGAAACAGAATAAAAGGTTTCATCATGGTGATGATGACTGATCAGTCCTAAAGTCAGTAGTACATCCTGCCACAGCCAGGGAAGTCAGGAAGATGAGCTCTTGGTACTGGTCAGAGACTACAGCAACCGACATATAGACAGATGAAAGAAGTGCAAAAGACAAACAAACAAACAGAGCAATGGTAGCAGGACTATTGGGCTCTCCATTAGTGGAATATAGAGCAGTGTTCAGTGTACAGGGAGCCTTCCAAAAGCAGGATAGATACCAAGATAACAAGTTGGATAGACCGTCCCCACCACAAAGTGGACTGCAGCACAGGTTGGTGGCATCCACATCAGAGCTCCTTCCATGCCTTTTCTACCCTCCATCCGGGTCAGCCTCATGACCCTCACACATGAAACGGTATTTAACTTTGTGCTAAGGGAACCTTTCAAGATCAAAACAACTAATTCTATGGCAATGGAGAAGTTAGGTCTTGAAGATAAAAAATTTCTCAGGGCCCCACTGTTTAGAAACCTGTCATTTCATATCCATGCACCCATAAATGATATACAAAGGACAGTAATGAGTGATACAATGATAGTCAGGAGCTTAGAAAGATCCATCATTCATCTCACTCACTTATCAATCAACAAGGACGTCAGAAATATAACAAAGATGACAGATGCCATGTGAAAAATCATGCCAATTTCTGATGATGCTGAACCAAGAAAAGGAAGCACAATTTAAGAAATAAATGATCAAAACTACTTGGCATCTGCTATATCGGCCAGCATACCTAAACCATATTCTGCCAGTAATATCAGTGTTAGCTTCTACGGAATACCTTCAATTAAAAAAATCCGTTAAAAACCATAACATTTTTTATACATCTGAAACACTGCAGATATGCTATCAACAGTACCCAGTGCAGAGAGCTCCCGCTCTGTGCGGGGTTTGGGAAAGGGTGTCAGTGGCAAGTCTTACCCTCGCCTGTGCAATGCGAGGAGACCGCGACTCGAACCCGGGACCTTCCGGTCACAGGCGGTAAGACTCTACCGCTCGTAATGGCACAAGTCATTCTAGTACTCAATACAGACACACAAAGGGTTACTTTTACGTGGTTCAACTCAACTAATGCCAAAAGAACATTTTTTTACGAGGCACCCTCAGTGGAAGAATATGCGTTTTGTGAATTTAAGTGTTGTTTCTATTGAAGGTGTGTTTGTGACTGAGATTTTTTTGCTATGCTTAGGATAATGGCTGACATGAGAAAACGGATGGAGTTCTCTGTGCCAATGACAACAGCTGACATAAAAGCAAATGCTTTTCACTTCCAGGGGAAAGGAAATAGGCGACAGTTCCTAAAAAGTTTGCTACACTCCATACATGGTTTGTGACTGGATGCACAGTATGTAGCAAGCAAATTAGTGGATTAGCATTAAGAATCTCTAAATGATCAACCAACTGTCATAACTCACTGGGAAAAGGTTCAGATGAAGAGTAGGGGTACAATTTTTTTTCAATCTGTGTAAAACACCTGCAATGATCCATTTATAATACCCACGAAGCATCTAGAAAAGGAAAATAAAAATGATTGGACATTGTTGACATACATGAAGTGCAGGTATAAATCATGTCCTCGTTATGGGTTACCTAAAGCAAGCACCAGTATCCACTTCAGATTTCAGAGTCAGACGTCTATTCGTCTTATCAAAGAATAAGATGCTAAAGGTAATAATGCTAAGAGCATACCAAATCATCATAACAAATATAGCCACAGAAGTTTCTCCCTTTTTTGTATAAAACATAACAAAACATATTGTTACACATATTTCTTCCATTTAAATGAAGTAACAAAGAAGAGAAACATTTCTATTGTTTTATGCCAAAATGATTGGAGTCAACCCACAAAGCTAACAGATAAGGGATAAGCATTACACGTATTCTGAATCCATTATAAACGACTTGACCATTCCCTGCTACAATACGTTACTCAAGCAATAACCAAGGGAAGAAATATTTCTTAGCTAAATCTGAGCACAACACCAGTGATGATAGGATCTATAAGATCCTCTAAATTCTAAAATCACAGCACTACGTCATGTGACCACACAACTGCTTCCTCTTTTTTTATTATTGAGAGTGAAGAGCTTCTCCTGTTGCCTATAAATGAGTGGTAAAGACAGCAATTCAGTACGAAGCATAAGACATAGTGGCTTCTTCTCCCTAATAGCTACCTTCTTCCTATCAGGCTGGAGTTCATCAAGGATCTAAACCTGAAACTGGAGCCCACAAGCACACAGAGGAAGAAGAACACCGAGACTGGTTCCCAGCCTATCCAAGGCAGAAGCGAGCAACGTTAGAGTGGTAGTAGCATGGTGACCGTGAGAGAGGAGATGCGTAAGGGGCCATGGACAGAGAAGGAGGACATGCAACTGGTATGCACGGTCCGCCTGTTTGGTGACCGTCGTTGGGACTTCATTGCCCAAGTCTCAGGTTTGAGGGGTTGGCGAACTGCAACTTAGGTAGCTATTTTGTTATCCTTAGCGCAAAGTCGCAAACATAAATGTCTTCCTGTCTAACCAGCCCTCTTCATACTATACGCTCTCTATGTTCGTGCAGGCCTCAACAGGACAGGAAAGAGCTGCCGCCTGCGGTGGGTGAACTACCTTCACCCTGGCCTCAAGCATGGCCGCATGTCACCACAAGAAGAACGCCTTATTATTGAGCTCCATGCTCGGTGGGGGAACAGGTTTGATTAGAGAGTAACTTTTCTTAGTTACTAAATTTAGGTGAAGACAGAACTCAGTCAAATTCTCCATATGTAGGTGGTCTAGGATAGCACGGAGGCTGCCAGGGCGCACAGACAACGAGATCAAGAACTACTGGAGAACACACATGAGGAAGAAAGCACAGGAGAGGAAGATGAGCCTGTCATCACCTTCATCCTCATCCTCCTCACTGACATACCAAGCCTGCCTTCTTGACACCGTTCCAGTCATTGGGATGGGCAGTGGTGACACACAAAATGGTAGCTGCGTCACCAGCGCCCTCGAGAACACACAGAGTGCCATGGATGGATATCCCATGGATCAGATATGGAAGGAGATTGAGGCACCGCAGGCACCTACCTTGCTGGGTATTGCTGAAGGAAAAGAGAAGACATGCAGCAGTATCCCCTGTCATCTACCATCACCTGCTATGTGGGATTACAAATATCCTGAGGTATTCTGGAAGATGGAAGATCAAGAAATCATGATGTGATAGAAGATGAAGAAACCATGATGTTGGCTCCACTATTTGGTTATGGTAAATAAGGCCTCGCTATTGAAGGCTGAAGGAATACATCTATATAGGTCAGGTCACTCAGCTATCTGCCTAGCAGATTTGCAGTACTTGTACTTCCTAGCTATGCTTGCATTAGTATGGGTTTCAGTATTTTAAAATCTACTGTAACACTGGAGGTATGCTTATGGTGTATGTATCTATGTAGTGTGCAAAATAGTTTGTATCAGTTTGTGGAATAGAGTGCAATACAAGGACGCTCCATACCAGATTGTTATGTGGCTGCTGGGATTGACAGGGAGAGAGTTGAGGAAGAGGCGGCGACGGCCTAGCTACAGTACCCGCGGCGCTACAGTACGCGCGGGTACTGTTCACACGAGGGAGGCTGGAGGCCGGCCGGGGGTCTTGCCAACGGCTGAGCAAGAGGGAAGGGATTTCCTTCTTAATTCTTGCTTGATTAGATTGATACATCTCCTCTTCTTATATAGAGAGGTTTACTTGACTTCTAAGCAAGCGGCTAATTAACCCTAACGGGCTAAGGCCCAATAGGCCCTTGACTCCTCTAACAATGATATATTTATTTATCTCTGTTATTATTGTGCTGAACAAATAACAGCATAATCTGGTTTGCAGTTATTATTCAATAGAATAAGATACAAATTGAATGTTACATTTAAAGTTATATAATTTCTTAGGATAAGATAAAGGCAGATTTTAACCATGATGAAATATTTCTATTAGACACACAATTTGTTGATTTCTCCAAACTTGAGTTCAGTTCTAAATAAAGCTCAAATCATTTCTTACGTCCTTCATGGACAAGGGATAGCCCCCCCCAACCCTCTCCTCCTGCCCAAAAAGAACTTTAGTCCTAAATAAAACTTGATAAAACTGTATCCGGATTCAGGAAAAATAGAAAGGAGACTGAGAATAAAAAATATTCGTCCAATAAAATAGAGCCCAAGATAGACAAGAACTTAGTTTACAACATGTCAAACTGAAACTGTAAGTGAGGAATATTGCGTGGGATTAGATTGATGATTGCCAAGTACAGGATACATGTGCCAGAGCTATAGGCAGCAGCAACCCTAAGTGCATGGGCCTAAGCCCAACCACTGCTGAAACCTAGCTAGGCCACTAATAGCCTGTCTAACAGAAACAAATCCACAACTTATTTGTAATAAAGAGCAGGAATGACAGCATGTTTATTCTTAAGTTCAGTTCCAATAGAGATCTTGGTACACATATGCAGCTTGTCCATAGGTAAGTTCTGAAACAGGCCAGAAACACCAGTGACAAGATAAACCCACTGATTTCTTGCATGGGATGCACTACCATTAGCTTTTTCAGGCCAATATTGGTGAGGACTTTTGGACTACTGTAGATGTGTCAGTACAACTGAACAGAACAGAACTGCCAGGTTCAGTGCAAGAGTGAGTGAGCTATCATTTCGTCTCTTGATAATTATAAAGCTGATTAGCATTAGTATTTAATAATAAAGTTAAATCACACTAACCAATAAGACGAGGAAGAAGTTTCAGGTAATGCACGCAACAAATAAGAAATTTAATGTGTGTGATAAAGTAAATAAAAAGTGTTGATAAGTGCTCTGCACTTGAGACCTCTTTAGCCAGCTACTTGTTGAAACTGCTCCTGCAAATAATTAAGCTAAGATTTTTGTTCTAATTGAGCTGGGTTTCAACTCTTGCCTACCCCAACTTGTTTGGGACTTAAAGGCTTTGTTGTTGTTGTTGTTTTGTTCTAATTGAGCAATAAGGTAGTGCATGGACCACAAAGACCCAGCCATCACTGCTCTCTTTTACTCCACGGCATACAACTTGGAGAAAAGCTTTGATACGGATAAGAATTAAAAATTTCTTTCCTTTTTCTTCTGTTAAATTAAATATTGCAAGTTGTAAAAAGGGAAAGGACACATGTTGGGGCTACCTACATCTACATATATAGTGAATTCACAAATGGAAAACAATTCAGCAAAAGACAGCACGTCAATTAGCAAAGCAGAGTAGCAGATTATGGCCATGGTGTTTTACTTATCTAACAATAACCATTATAAACAAGAAAACTTCCACTGTGTCATGCAATTATGATTCTTTTAGATCAGGGAGGAAATCGAAGTACCATAAGATCACAAGACTATGATACAAAAAAATGTGTATTGTATCTATGTGCACATTTGGAAACTAAGAATTTATGAGGCAGCATGTTATATTTTGAAAAGCACTATTAACTTGCCATTCATTCAGGCGTATTGACAGAATTAAAAAAAAACAATGAGGAAACTAAGACGAGGCAAACTATTATCCATAAATGATCCAAAATCAGATACGTTGTGCATGGCAATGATCCAAAATCAAACACAGGAAGCATCCATGAATATCAAGGGTACAACAACCAGAAGGCACCTCACTATTGAAATTGTCCAAAGGAACTTCAGTCCTGCCACAGTATAGGGCTGAACATGTCAAATAGATGCTATAGAGTAGAGCAGTAGATACACCAGATATTTCAACAGCCCAATGTCAGCACACACTATCTGAAACAAAAATCAAATGGAGCATACCAGACTGTAGTTGATTAATCTTGTAATCAATCTCTGAACCTTTGAGTCGTCAAGAAAAAGTTGTTATCATGTTCCCTAATACCTAAAATAGTTCGGTAAACATTTGCAGGTACTAATAGCTTAATGATCCAAAGGAAGTACGGTGACGTCAAGAAAAAAATATCTGGAAGGCGAAGGAGTGGGTTATGTGAAACTTATATAATCAAGAATGCGCTCGCTTTCTCTCTACACACCATTTATTAAAAAATAGGAAAATCACACGTGCCCTCCGAAATAAATTCACTACATTTCTAAAGTTAACCCACTGCGCACTAAATAGATTCGCCGTTTTCTGTAATTGTTCAGAAAGAAAGCCAAAAGTCAATGGATAATTCACCATGGTACCACATGTTTGGCGCCCTATACCTAATCACCTCTCCACTTGTAAGCACCTTGGGAGGGAATTCATACTACATTAGGTATGACCAAACAGCCTAACATCCAGCAAAAAATATTGGCAAGGCATTTGAATACTAGTCACTACTCCCGTAGCAGAACCTAAACAGAAACACCATCGCCCATTTGGTTTGTTAGGTAAACCTCCTACCTCCCTCCACTTCATATCACACCCTCACATTGTCTGCCGCTGAAAATTAGTCTACCTCCTAGTCCTAGTGCAGTGCAGGGCAAAGAAACGCACCGGATTCTAGATCTGCAGCAGGACTGGGGATTAATGACCGCGATTGCAAAGGAGAATCCAATCAAGCACTAACGCGCGAGAAAAGAAATGTATCCCGGGATGCAAAGGGAGGTCGGGTACCATTGCAACAAACCTTAGCTTCTCACATTGTCGGTGCCCTGCATTGTCGGCGGAGGCAGCGGCGGCGCGAGGACGACTGGTAAGCAGGACTGGGCTTTTTTTCTCGAGAAAAGGGGTGACTTTATTCAATGTCGCAACGAGATAATCTGGAAACCTGGTAGAGGAATCGACACCCTAGGCTTCTCCGCTTGCCAGCGCCGTGCTGGTCGAAGGCGTGGAGAAGGCGCCGACGAAATCGACGCCGGAAGCCGGCCGGATCGCCGTTCGGTCGCCCGGTTCTACTGTAGCGAAAGGGAAAGAAGAGTCGACATGATGGGTCTGGGGCACTGGGCTAGGGGAACGAGAGGGCGACGAATCGGCCCAAGTAACGAAATATGTGCCTAATAAGAGGAAGCCCAGGGCCCATTTTAGGTAGGTCGAGTGCATTTTTCTTTTGAAAAAAAAATCAATCTCTACACTATTGAATGAGTCCGATCTACCTCTCAACACTTGAAATCATCTGATTTGACTTATTATTAAGCGGTTTTTCGCTGACATGGCCTACATTATTCATTTTATGTGGCGCCACACCAGTCACCAGGAAAGTAAATCGTACTTTCACGATAGCTCAAGAGGTCAATGAGGCTTTAAAAGATATAGAGATAATTTTTCAAAAAATATATCCAAATATTTTTTATATAATGTATATGAGTTTAAAATATAAATTTTATTTAACAGTAAACTCTTGGAAAATCTCCGGTAGAGAGAGAGAGGGGGGAATGTAAATACAAGTTAAAATACCAAAATAGAAAAATAAAATAAATAAATGAACTAAATAAAATATATCTCATCAGCCGAAGTAGGATGTCCCTAATCTAATGGCCTTCGGCCTGCTTAACTATGGGCCGTCTGGCCTACTCGGCAACGAAACCCCTAAATTCGTACAGGTGATATGTAGTATTCACGGCCCATGGACCATAGGCCCGGAGTGTTTGAGGCCTGCCAATGTGAACCTGTTTTCTACTGCTGCATCCCCTTATTTCTCTTGCTGTTCCTCCCAAACGTGTACAAAAAATGCATCATATCCAAAAAAAAATTCCAAAAAAGCCTTCATATCCTGTCCCAGTAAATCGTTTCTCTTGGCATGAATTAAACTTCACTTGCTAAGGCCCAATTAAAGTTGTAGTTCTCAATACAATCTACAATTTTGTAGTTGAAAAGTTTTTGATTTGAAATCATTTAGAGTCCAAAAATACTTTCTTAGTTCATAGATTTTAGAATTCAAACACAAGAATTAGCAAAGGAAGAGACAGAATATGTTGTATATACTTGTATACGTCTTCAGGATTTATGTCTCTTCCTTAACGCATGATGAATCCCACACCGATAGCGTTGCATTGACCGGTCAAACATTGGTCGATGATTTGGCTTAACCAAGTTCAGCCACCCATGAACCGATGAACGCAGTTTTCATCTCTTGCACTGCACCAACAGTTTATTTATGCGTGGGCACGCCAAAGCCCTTTTGTATGTGCCGGGCAATTCGTCAGGTCTGGGCGTTGTTTCTTGCGGCCTTGCAGCGCCGTCCGGATATGATGGAATTGACGAATCCGGTTGGGCCTGCAGGCCCTAAATAATTTGAATCGTGAAACGTATATACAATTACAATCCCTTCAATGGGCTTCAGGGCTTTGAAGGTGGTGCTTCGTGGGCCAGTAATGGGATTAAATGGGCTGCTGCGTTCAGCCATTTCCATGCATGCACGTACATAAATTCACCTTTTTGCCTGTTCATTTACTGCACGAACGTATCACTCTATGCAACGAGAGAAACATGGTGTATGTTTGCGACCATCACACACACACACATTACAGAACCCTAAATATTTTTTCGTGAACGGGTATATACCCGTATTTTATTAAGACGAAAGGAATTATTTTACAACATCGATGAATTCCGGCTGTTCTATGCCCATTGGCAAGACGCTAGTGTGCATGATCAGCGAGGATTTGTCGATAAGTTAGAGCAGAAGCCTAGCAGCTACAACAGAACCAAATGACTATACGGCTGTGGATACATCAAGGCAAAAACGTTAGGACCGCTTAGCCTACTCAACGTCCGTCACCGGATCACGACGCCGGCCACTCCCCGGAACGAGGACCTTCACGGCTTCCCGCCTTCTAGAGGGCAGCGGCGTGGTATTAACATGGACAGCTTGTCGTTTCAAACAAATTTAATACCCACTTGTGTTATGAGCACTCGTGTTGCAAACTTGTTTAACTTCGGCGGAAGAACGAACTAGTTAGCCGTCAACCCAACGAAAGTAGAGACAACATGCGGTACAGCGGTAGCCTGTGACAAGCTAGTGCTGATGAGACACCAGAGCTAGCCAAAAGGAAAAGAGAAGCCAATCGACGTCCCTGAGTATAGCGGGCCTGATTTACAAGCCACTGGGCGGACGGCTCTTGAGATATGGAGCCCATACAGTAATGGACGAGTTGGGCCATGCAATGCGGAAAGTCTATTTCCCGCTTGAGCGCGCTGACATGTGCATCAGCGGCCTGACCCATTTAGGAGTACGTGTTCAGGTCAAGGGCACCTGAGGGGTGTTCGCATCCAAATATTCCAAATTAGTGTCCAACATCCTCCGATGTGACGAGGTCTACGAGAGGGAACCAAACACCGCTGAAATAGGATTGAATCGTGTCGGAGCCGAGTTGAAACGGATCACCGCCATGTCCTAGAGAGGAGGGCAGAGTTGAATAAAAAAAGAGTGGACAGAGCGTTCGCAGTCGTGTCACCCTCCTCTGCGGGGGAGGATATGCGCTGACCAGAGTGGGAGGCAGTTGTGAACTATGCATAGGTAAGTAGGTAACTATGCATGTCACGTGACATTTTCAACCGTACGTTTGCAGCTGAGGAATTTTACAGGAACAGCATACGTATCATAGAAACCAGCTTAATTTCACAGAAGAAATTGTAGGAATATAACAAAAAAAGATTTCTGCATTCTAAACATGGCCTCAATTAATTCGAAAAAAACATGACCTCAATTAGCACTCATTGAATTTCCCATATGCTGAACATGCACATGCAAATCAAATCTTGTTCATGTATGTTATAAACTCTTGTGTCAATTTATACTATTATAAAAAACGATTTTAAGAGAAAGTGACTTTTGTTTTTAGAGGACACACCTTTATCTTATCGCTTCTATAAATAATTTTGGAGCTCGAGAGCTCAAAGACAACAATAGTATCAGGTAATAGATTTTTAGAGATGGGCTACTTAGAGCATCTGTATCAGTCTCCGGTACATCTCTCCTAATAAAGTCCTAATATAATGGGTCTGTCCCAATATCATTTATAGGACTATTGGATAGATGTGTCGGTGTTATGGAAACAGATCCTTCACCGCCTGGAGAAGACCCCAATACAGACGGGGTGGACCGAAGCTTTCAAAGGGAGAGTCCAACCCGGACGGGTAATATTGCAGACTTGGAAAGTAAGTTACTGCTCAAAGAAGACATGGAAGCCAAGATGTGCATGTTAACTCGATAGGATCTGATAAATTTCCTTATAACCTATTAGGAAAACCCTGTGTAAACGGATCGGAACTCTATCTATAACCCTGCCTCCCAGACTATCTAAGTCGAGACAGGGAGTCCTCGATGGGTAACTCATTAGTGTAAGAAAAATGGACCCTTATACCTATTTAGTTTGGATTTTGGTGTTTGATAGTCAACATGACTAAATTGGACTAATATGGTTCCAAGTGTTTTTGTTGTAGCTAATAGGATGCACGTGCGGGCTTGGATCGGTTTGGGACGAAAACAAGTTGATCAACACCGAAAAGAAGACCTTAAAAGATGTGTTGGCAACCCAAAAAAGAAGAGAAGAATCCAAGACGCAAGAAAGAAGAAGCCCGCACTATCAACTGATGAAGAAACGAAGAAAGGGCGGTTGCATTAGCAGCACAGGTCATGACCGGTGTTGCACCGGTTGCCTCATCGGACACGGTGTCTAGAGTGGCTGTAGCGCTACTATCACAGATCTTAACATCACTATCGGTTCAAAAAACCCTTCACTGTCGGATTTTGAACCGACAGTGGCATACCGGCAGTGACGGGGGGTTGACATCACTGCCAGTTCTTATAAACCGATGCTGATGTAAAACCGGCTGAAAAAATAGGATTTTTTAATACCAAGAGAGGTCCCACCGGGCAGTCACAAGTTACGTGATTTTTCACACTTCGCAGCCACTGGTGCTCAAACCCCTGACCTCCTGCTTCGCGTCTTCGACTCCTAACCACTCCACCTACAAGCTGTTTGTGTCCAAATGAGATTTTTGTCCTAGCCATTTTATGTTCATCTGATTTTAAAAGGAGTACTTGGGATCATAAACGAATTCAAATAAAAAAGTTGTCAACTACAAAGTTTTATAATTTTTCGAGATCTACAACTTTTATTTTGGTAGTTTCTCCATCCGAGGTCGTTTACAAAATTTGAATTTCAAATTTGAGAAATTCAAACGTAGTTTTCTATGACAAGATGATTTCAAATGAAGAAGTTGTCAACTACAAAGTGAAGCGACCTAATTTCCGCGAAGGGAAATCCACAGAGTCGAAGTGTAATAAGACCGTTGTAGATCATATTACCCAAATTCCAGTCGAATATCACATCCATACAACGATAATATTAGAGTACAAATAGTGCGGAATTACATAAATTATTACATCGCCGCATTGGCGGAATCAAAAGTAGCATTTATTCAGAACAGGTTGAAGATAAGATCGCCAAACTTGAGCGTAGGAACGAACCCTCAACCGTCAAACTCCTCGGAGCTATACTCCTCAGCGGAACCTGTGTGCCAAAATTTATCAGTACGATTTGTACTGGCCACTCCCACCCTATGAGCATTGCTTTGTGAAAATTGGATGCAAGTTGGATATAATCAAAAGGAACCTATAAAGCTGGGGTTTCCTATGTATTAGCATATCAAGTACATAATAATAGTTGATCAAGTTTTAACACCATTCCACACCCATTCCACCCCATTCCCTTCCAGAGCCAGGTTTCAATCCTGGGATCGATATACCACCATCTCCACACCATCACCATACCACACCCATACCATCGCTCAGTCGACAGGCCAACTCCCTCTCGGCACTGTCTCAAGGCCCGTAGCCCCTGGCTACGTCCGACCACTCACTCCCAGGGGGAGAAGAGAAGGACTCATCTCACTATCTAGTTTAAGCGAAATCCAGGAAAGGTCCATAGCCGACAAGTCGGCACATGTATCGATCGATCAACCATACACTCTGTAGAGATTTTACATAACCACAAGATCTGCCTTCCTCGCTGACCGTCGTCAACTGGGCTGATTCCGGCCGCTTGCTAGCCTAGGATAATGCCACTCTACCATTCAGCCCTGGTACACCCCATGCCTAGTCAGGGGTGGCTGAAACTGTGAGTCATGAGCCAGGTCCACAAGGTCTCTATGAAGTCTCGGAAGGGTGTGGGGGAAATCCTCCGCGCCCCGTACCTCCTTACACTGTCCGCTATCAACCTAGCAGTAGTGGTAATATCCTACCAAGTAGTCCGGCCGTCCCGCACCATATAGGGCGAGTGGTACGTAAGGCTTCCCGGTGAATCTGAGTACTAGTAAGTCCTTAGGGATGACCAAGCCAGAATGTCTTCATCAGGGTTTCCGTTTACCGTGCCACCACAGCACCTCCACCCTGGGCTCCTCCCATCACAGGTTCACACCCAGGGCCACCTCATATACCATTTACCCACCACAGGTATCCATTCCAGGGGTGCCCAGGTTGCACCCCACGGCAAGACTTGCCCCAGGCTCGTCGTATACTCCAACTTGGTCGACACAACTCTCACCCTCCACGCACCCAAGTCACACACGCAACACTCTCCCCATAGTCCAGATAACACTAGTTTCCACCACGCATCAATGTAGTGCAAGCGTAGTAGAAGTAATAAGTAATGAATATAGTAGCAAGCGTGTGACTAGCCTAACAGCAGGGTGAGCAGGGGTAAGGTTGCGTCAAGGTAAAGGCCATCAAGAAAGTATACTACCATGCAAGTCCTATCATAGTGTGAATCATATCAATAAAGTAAAGCACTAGCATTTCTATTTTAGCCATGCGTAATAGGTGCTACGAGATTGGGTGGGATGTGGCACCTTCGGTGTAGTCGTCTCTGTACTCCTCATGGTACTCACGATCCTTGTCCGTCCGGTTCTCCTCCGAGTCTGCAGACGATCGCATTATAGTCGCGTTAGCGACGTTTATAGAATAGCACAAAGAAGCAATGAAAATTCAAAAGAGCCAAATGCACTCAAACATGGGTTCATTGCGTAGAGCTCGATTTTAGATGATTTTTGGTCCTGGTTTTATATTTTTCTGAGGTCATATGAATTTGTTATGAATTTCCGAAGTTTTAATTATTTCTGAAAATGGAAAAGGCTGAATTAATCCTGGGCTGACACGTGTCACGCTGTGACTGGTGCACGTGGCATGCTGACGTTAGCATGACGTCATCGGCTCGGCTCTGAGCTGACAAGTGGGGTCCTGCTGACGTCAGCATGACGTTGGTATGACGTCATCAACGTCATCAGTTCCGACAGGTGGGTCCAAGGGCTCTTGGGTCACTGACATGTGGGTCCAGCCAAAGTCAACGTCAAGTCAACGGTCAACAGGTCAGGGTCACTAACGTGTGGGGCCACGGCTGTTGACGTGTGGGTCCCGCGTGACGTCAGCATGACGTCACCATCTGACATGTGGGTCCATAGTGTCTGTGCCACTGACATGTGGGGCCAGGTCAACAGTCAACGTTGACCAATCAACGGTCAACACGGACCGGGTCCGAACTGGGCCGGTTGGGCTTGGATATGGACTGGATTTGGGCCAAGCTGGCCCGGACATGTGGCAAGCTGTGGCGCTGCCACATCGTAGCCATGGGCTCCCACTAGGCTTCGTCTACCGTGCGGCCCGCACTGTGTGGCTCACGGTGAACTCAGGTTCATAGTCCATGGACCGTTGGCAGGTCTACGGTGGACCAAGTCCACCCTCTTTCCCTTTTGGCTTGGCTCACGTGCACCGAGAGCAGGCGTGTGCGGTCGGCGAGAGGAGGCCTCTGCTTTCGTCCCCGGCGTGCTCCCGCCGGTGATATGCTCACCGGCGCGATTCTACGGCGGCGCTGGCATCCAATTAAGGAGGGGGAAAGCTTCCCCATGCCATGGCGAACACAATGGTGGTGTCTGGGTGGCGGCCGGGGCTCTCTAGGGCGTTGTCCACGGTGGTCGGTGGCTTGGTCGTGGCGGTGCTCGCCGGCGGGGCAGCTAGGGGCCGTTCCAAGGGTCTTGGTGCCCCGTTCCCTTTCATACGGCCAGCGGGCGATCGGGACAAGTGACGATGGCGACCAAAAGACATGGCAGAGTCCGCGCGCGGTGATGGTGCACGGCGGAGCTCCGGCCGAGGTTCGGTGCTTGTGGCCGGGGTGCTGTGATCGGCTATCAGGGTCTCGGGCTACGCGGCTACCCTTCGGGCGTTCTGGTGGTGCTACGGCGGTGTCCTAGTCCGGTGAGGTGGCCAGGTGCGCAAGCGGTGGCCACGCCATGATGGCGGTGTCGGGAGCGCAGCGTGTGCGTGCTCTGCTACAGCGTCCAGGGGCTAAGAGGGGTCTCAGCAGCGAGGGGCTCACCGTTGGTGTCGTGGGAGATAGGATGGCGGCGCAGTGGCGGGTCACGACCGTGTAGCTCCGGAAGCAGTGCAGTGTAGTGCAGCGTCGCCCGCTCTGGCTCCGGCTTCGGCGAGCTTTTCCCCGCCGCGGCTTCCTCCGCCTCCTTACTTCTTCCTCCATCCTCTCTTGGCTCGGGTGTGCAGTGGATGGCCACAAAGTGGCGGCGGGGCAATGGGAAAGCGCTAGGGCTCCTGGGGCCGAGGCTTTTATAGCTGAGCTCCGAAGCTCCCATGGCGGACGGCGATCGAGCGGTGGAGGCGCGTGCATCGCATCCAACGGTGGCGTGAGGTTGCGTGAGCGCGGCGCAAGGGGGAACAAGGCCATGCCCCGGGCGTGACCCCCTGGCCCGCTCCTGCCATCGCTGTCGGCCCTCGGTCGCGCGGGCGGTTGAGGCGTGGGCGCGAGGAAGATGAATAGGAAAGTCCGACAGGTGGGGTGCGGCGGCAGCGGCAGCAAGGGGAGCGGGGAGGCGCGCGGGAGTGGGCAACGTGCTGGGCCGCAAGCTGGGCTAGCCGCGCGAGTTGGGCCGGCCTGCTGCTGCGCGTGCTAGCGGGGCTGGCCGGCTGCTGCGCGCTGGCGGGCCGAGCAGGCCGAGCCTGCTATGGGCCTTCTTTCCTTCTTTTCCTTTTTCTGTTTTATTTTTCTTCTCCTTTGTTTGAATTCAAATTTGGTTTGAGTAATAACTTCTTTATGGTTTATTTCTTTAAAGGTGTTGTTAGACATTACATAAAACAAATGAAAATCCAAATCACCCTTTGAGTTGACAATGTATGCTATGTTTCATTTGTCAGTATTTAAATAAACATGATAACAAATGACATGCCATGCTCATAAAATTGTCTAGTTGGGTTACTTCTAATGCAACTCTTAGGGTTGGCTCCTACAATGTCACTCATCATCACATGGGTTTTGAAGAAAAAAATTTTATAGTTGTGATTTTTAGTGTGTGGATTTTTGGGTCGTTACACAAAGTTTTATAACTTTTCGAGATCTACAACTTTTGTTTTTGCTGTTTGTCCATCCAAGGTCGTTTAAAAAATTCAAATTTCAAAATTTTGGAAATTCAAACATAGTTTTTCTTGAAAAAATGATTTCAAATTAAAAAGTTGTCAACTACAATGTTTCATAACTTTTTGGGATCTACAACTTTCATTTTGGTAGTTTCTCCATCTGAGGTCATTTGCAAAATTAGAATTTCAAATTTTAGAAATTCAAACATAGTTTTCCTTGACAAGATGATTTCAAATCAAAAAGTTGTCAACTATAAAGTTGTATAACTTTTCGAGATTTACAACTTTTGTTTTGGGCATTTCTCCATCCAAGGTCGTTTGAAAAATTCAAATTTTAAATTTTAGAAATCGAACGTAATTTTTGTTAGATAGATGATTTGAAATGAAAATATTTGGACATCCAAACGATCTCAAATTTAAAAAGTTTGAACTAAAAGTTATAGATCTCGTCGAGTACTACAACTTTGATATAAAGTTCTTCTTCATCGGACATCATATGAGAAACTTATGAAGTTTTCTTGCAGCATATCATTATCGGTTCAAGCCACGAACCGACACTGATAGTATTAGTGTCGGTTTTTGGCTAAAATCAGCAGTGATAACCCAATATCATTGCCGGTTCTTGACTAAAACCGACAGTGAAGACCCGAATATCAGTGTCGGTTGAGCTATCAGTGTCCTATCACTGTCGGTTGTAGCAAAAAACCGACAGTGATGGGCTATCACTGTCGGTTTCTCAAAATCCGACAGTGATGATACCGACAGTAAAGTCCAATTCTATAGTAGTGCGCGAAGAAACAGCAACCAGCGGCACCGGTCTCACCAGTGTGCACCGGTTATGGTGCCCCAGTCACGAGATCTAGAGAGGGTCGCCGCAGTTGTACAGTGCTCCAACGGTCGGTTCTGACAGTAGCCAACCAAACAAAAAACAAGAGAGTGAGATGATGATGGACCATATCATTCCACCAACCAAACAACCTATAAGTGATCAAGCTCTACAAACAGTTGCATGCCTTCGAACCAAGATGGATATCTGTAATTAATGGCCATCAACCATTTGGATCGTCTGGCAATTTTTCAGACTGTGGAGGCCATGGTGGACAAGGACGTACATGTTGTTAATGATTGCCGTAGAGCTAGCCATAATCACGACAATAGCGCCACAACCAACAGTCAGCGGCGCCAGAGCAGAAACATAATGGTCGGGGCATGTCAACAGCAACAATCATTAGTGCCCTAGTGAAAATATTAATCTAAACAATGATGTACATGTTTGTCAAGCAAAAAAAGAAGTCCCATTATAGTCCAATGCCTCGCTATTGATACTAATGTTTTTTTTATAGAGTTTCACCTTGACTTATTTGTTATAGAGGATGACACAAGGAGAACACTTCCTAGAGGAAAATATGTCAAAATGGATTGTACCCCCTCTCTTCTACATGCCACCTACAAAGCAAAGCTTCAGGGCAACGATAAACTTCAGGGCAAGACTGACGAGGAAATTGTGAGTAATAAATCGAAGATGCAAACAAGACATGGACCTTGAAGTGGCCACCTACATAGGAAACAGATTTCTTGAATTTCAAGACAGGGAATGCGTTGTGGCCTCATACAACTTCCAGTATGTTGGCCCTTGACTCCCTAGATTAACCGAGCAACACGTATAAAAAGTTCTTGACACTTATACAACAATAAGTAAAGATATGCGTGCAGAGTTTTCAACATTTCTATATTATCGGGCAGAGTTTGAAAATGACTTGGTAACTTTATTCAAGCTCTGCAGGGGATACAAGTGGTATACGTGGAAAATATGATATAAAGCGAAAATCAAAACTGATGTCCGATGGATCAACTATCCGGTAAATTTTAAATAAATATCATACATGTCTAGTATATATGTATATGCACCAACTAAATAACCACTTGCCAATTGTTATACAGTGCCACAAGCAACCATTTGGAACAGTTTTGTGTGGGTACTACGTGTGCGAGTTTCTCAGACAAAACAGGCGATACACCACGAATAAGTAGTAGTCATATGAAGTTTTATCATTAGTTTTACAAATGCATTGGTCACTTGTAAATATATGATGACTATATATAAACTTTCTTTGCAGGTATATCATTGCAATCCAACAGATAGACACCCCAAAGATAAAGACATCATGAACATATGCGATGACATGTGCTGGTTCATCATGAAAGTAATAATTCACTTCCAATGGTAATATATCATAATGATACCTCTAAGTTAGTACAACCAAAGTATCGAGATCTTATAGATTTTGCTAGGCTAGAACTAAACAGAGATGATTATTAGATAATTCATGGAACTTATGAGTTGAAAACTTTGATGTATATACTTGAGTTGATGACTATGGTAGAATAAAGTAAATATTGTTTTTGTCATGCATGGAAATATGATTGCATGTGATGTACATTTGGGTTCATTTGAAATTTTAAATATAATTACCTCTGGCGGGAAATTTTAAAAACACTTCACTGGTGGTTTATGCTACTAATCCACCTCTAGAAATCCATTTTCAGAAGTGGTTGTTTTACGTAAACCGCCTATGGAAATGTATTTACACATGCAGTTTGCTTAAGCCAACTGCCGCTGTAAATGCATTTACACTGGCGGTTTGCTTAAGTGAACCGCCAATGTAAATCTATTTTACACTGACAGTTGGCTTAAGCGAACCGCCAATGTAAATGGATTTACACTGGCGAATCTCAAGAAGACACCTGTGAAATTTGCGGTTTTCAGTGGTCTTTCACACTGGCAGTTGCCAGAAATGCCAGTAAAAATAGGTCTGGAACTGCCAGTAGTAATGTTCTGTGTACTAGTGACATCTGAAAGAGACAACCCAAAAGTCGCTTCAAGTTAGCCAAGACCTCATCAAGGGTAGGTGTTGTCATTGTTTGACACTATACCACAGCCAATCTGTAGCGACTCTAAAACGGTCACTATAAGCCGTTATAGCGACCAATGTATAAGTCTCTGTAAGTGGTGTCGCTATAAGTCTATAGCGGCCGACAGGATTTATAGCGACCGATAGTTTGACGCAAATATTTATACCGACCGATGATCTGTCACAAGTTTTAGCGACCAATGGTTCGGGGATATCAAACTTTTTAGCAACCAATAATCAATAGCTATGAACTGGCACAATTATATATAATATTAATTTCGTATTATCCAAATTTCAAACCTAATAAACATCCATAACATATCACATTATTCATCAACCACATACATATGTAATCCATAGCTGCCCACAACACTAACCACATTATATTAGATAAAGGTATGTCTCAAGTCTTGATTGAAGCCAACATTTAGCACTACATCAAGTTCTATCATCTTGATCCATGACAGGTGTTGAAGAATAATGTGGCACTCATGACTCTTTAGCCCAAATATTTTTTTCTCATTAAATTGGATGTTGTGTCGTATATTAGATGCATAACCATCAGGAAACTTCACCCCTTTTAGTATTTGACAAAATAATTTCTTCTCATCGGGACTCATTGTGTATGGTGCAGGTGGTAAATAAAATTGGTCATCAACTTCAACAGGGTGAAGATCACTTCTAATACCTAGAGCTTGAAGGTCTAGACGAGAATTCAAATTTTCCTTGTACTTTTCAATGGTGCCCAGGAATGTGTTAATTAAGCTTTCACTCACATTTTTTCCTATGTGCATGACATCAAAATTATGTCGCAGCATCAAATCTTTCCAATATGGAAGTTTGAACCATATAGATCTCCTTTCGAAAATGATTAAGGGCTCCCCTTCCTTTCGTCTTTTTCTTGCTGGTTGCTTCCCAGATGGATCCTTGCCAAAACTTGTACAAAGATCCTTAGTGCAGTCCAAAATTTGCTCCCCAGAAAGTGGTGTAGGTGCTGGCCTAAACTCAGTTTTACCACCAAATTTATCAACATCAAACCTAAATGGGTGGTTTTCATCCAAGAATCTACGATGATCCATATAGCAAGTCTTCGTACCATTATGAAGTCTAAGTGAACATGTAAATTGGTGGCAATCAGGACATCCTGCTTCACCAGATGTGGTAGACCCAGACACATAACCTAAACCTGAGAAATCTAAAATAGTCCACAACACCGCCGCCCTCAACTTGAAGAACTCGCCCCTTGAAGCATCATAGGTTCTAACTCCATTTTCAAACATATCTAACAAATCATAAATAAGTGGCTGTAAAAAGACATCCATATCACTACCCGGGCCACGTTTACCGGGAAGGAGCAAAGAAAGGATGAAATTTGACTGCTTCATGCACATGGAAGGTGGGAAATTGAGTGGAATACAAATACCAGGCCAAACACTATAGCTAACATTGTTCATTCTAAATGGATTAAACCCATCCGTGGCAAATGCTAGACGGATATTTCGACTATCTGCAGAAAATTCTAGATGCTTCTCATCAAAGTCCTGCCATAGAGGTGAATCTGCAGAATGCCTTAGCAGACCATCCTTTTTTCGGTCTTCATCATGCCATCTTGTTAGACTTGCTGTTTTAGAGGACAAAAATAACCTTTGGAGTGTTTTCTTCATAGGAAAGTCACGGAGAACCTTCTTAAGAACCTTATACACATGTCTCTCATCTAGACTCTTCCGATCTAATTTCCATCGAGAAACCTCACATTTTGGACACTCATTTAAATCCACATTCTCTTTCCAGTAGAGAACACAATCGTTTGGACAAGCATGAATACTGTTGTAACCAATTCCAATGGATTTCACCAATTTCTTAGCTTCATGAAAGTTTCTAGGTAGATTTGAACCCTTAGGGAGTGCATCATTATGTAGATCCAGTAGTAGGTTCATAGATCTATCAGACCATCCTCCAAGGAGTTTGATGTGGAGCAATCTAATTAGGAACCTTAGCTGTATATATTTCTTGCAATTTGGGTATAGCTCTTTGCTATTTTCTGCTACTAACTTTTGAAGGGCAACTAGTTCAGGACAAGTCTCCAAAGTTGAACTATTGTCTTCAAAATCTCGTCTATCATCTAGACCGGCAGCTAAGTCTCTAAGCAAATAAGATATTTCATCATCCTCGCTGGAATCCTCTATGACCTCAGCAGCATCACAATTTCCATAATTCATAGAAGAGCTAGCTTCTCCATGTAAGTTCCATGTTCTATACCCTTTTAGAAACCCATCACATATCAAGTGCTCACGGACTTCACTTGCCTCTTTCCAAAATGAGTTTACACACTTTCTACAAGGGCATAATATCTTGCTGCCTACTGCAGAATTACTAAAAGCAAAAGCTAAGAAACCATTCACTCCTTGCAAATATGTCTTGGTATGCCTATGTGAAAGTTTTAGGTTAAATACCATTTGACATGTATATATAACTTTCAATATTTGTAAAGTAATTGGTTTTTACCCAGCATTATCATCAATCCATGTTTTATCCATGTTCAACCTTCACGCAAGACATCAACGAGATTTCAATATGAAATAAAAAACATATCATAAGCACTGAAATAGTCGCATACTTCCACAACATGAAAAAAAGAGATCAACAGCTAGGGAAACAGAAACCTACCGATACAAACAAGTAGAGCTGCTGCCAAGAGCGCATTCAAATGCCTTCCCAAGGTGTCCAACTACACGTGGAGCAGCTGCAATTACAATATGGTGAGGTCAGACTTGGCTGGTATATACCAACAAGTTCAGAGAAAATTGGTACACGACATAGTATATAAGTCTCTAGACTGCAGTCTCTCTGAGTCTCCCAACTTCAATTTATAAGTCACTCTTTATCAATTAGAGGCTAGATGAATCATTTAGTTCCTGCTTGCCTGAGCTCAATTTATTACTTCAAACAAGTCTGTATCTCTTCCAACTAAGAATTGCATAAATGGCTGGTGGCTATGCTGCAGTGAATGGGTTTATGCTAACAGTTCTATCCACACACCTATAAGCATTTGCAACTAGTAGCTTTCATCTGTATAAAACATGGGACCCAAGTATGAATTTGAGCAGGTAGAATCATTCTTCGCTAATACTTATTGTTTTAGGGTGCACAGTCATCATCTCTTGGAATGGTAGCTCATATTGATGTGTGGGTGAGAGGAACAAATTAATGTTTGGTTGCTTGGCCTCAGTTTCCTTTAAACAAGCTTGTGTATAACAGTATTACAATTTTTATTCTTTTTGGTTTAGCTGGTATGATTAATTGATAAGAAACAAAATCCAAAATTGTTTATTTCTGTAAGGACAAGCATCATGCTTTCTTCATCAAGCAAATAGGTGAAAATTAAACACCTTCTAATTAGCAAGATATTAGCCTTGATGCATTCGAAATAATAAGTGGACCATGGGGATAAATTGCATACTTCCATTCAAGCCACGCAAAAATCACTGACCATGCTATTTTTTTACACATTATATATGTGCAATCAAATGCAGGCGACATTGTTCACACAGGGTTCCATCTAGTCTAAAAAAACAAGTAACGCCTCCATGCTAACCTGCTGTGCATGCATCCAAGGAAGCCTGGGAAAGGGACCAATGCCGAGAGGGGATAGGAGGGGAAGGGAGCAGCGGACGGGATGGAAGGGAACCAGTACCTGCTAGGGGACGCTCAGAGGGGACGGCGGCTGCGATGACGGGCCGGGTGGGGACGACGGCTGCAGCGGCTCGGGTGAGTACGGTGATACCGGCGATCGCGCAGCGTGGACGGCAGCCTGGACAACGGTTGCGACGGCTTGACGGCGGCCGCGACGGCGGGGACGGCAGCTGCGACGGCAGGGACGGCGAGCTCGCGGGCAGCGCTGGTGAAGAGGTGAGATGCGGGCGGCACAGACGGAGCTCGCCAGCGCCAGTGGGGACTGCAGTGGCGGCGGCAGCCCGGACGAGATGCACGCTGCTGTGGGAGACGATGTGTGCGGCTGGCGGCTGCTGGGTGAGATGCGGCTGCTGGGTGGGTAATAGTGCTGCAGATAGGGTTTTGGGTGGCACTGACTGGTGGGCCGTGCTAATTTTAGTGCGCGCGAGTGGGCTGGGCTGAGCACGCCAAAAAATGAAAATGGGCTATAGCCACCAATCGTTTGACTCTAGCATTTGTTTTTAGCGACTGGTTGTATGACGTAACAGGCTAAATATATTTAGCGACCGATGTTCCGTCGATACATGTAAAAATAGCGACCGATGATTTGTTACAAATTTATAGCGACTGATGGTTGGATGTTAATATTACTTTTTAGCTACCGTTGTCCGACGCTACAGATTGGTTGTGGTATAGTGTGATTATTTGTTTGGTCTGGTTGATGCTGTTGGCCTAGGTTGCCTTTGCAGGCTTCGCCGACCTTGTCCTCAGCCTCTAGGAGGACCAGAAGACGGCCCGTTGAGAAATCGATGGCCTGAAGGAGAGGAACACAACAATGGAGGGGAGTGGCAGCGACATGAGTCAGACCGGCATGCAAAGGAGCAACTCCATACTTCGGTGTACCGAGACCTCGAGTCTCGTTACCAAATTACAGAAAGGTCTTGCGAAAGGATATGTGGTCCAGTACTAAGGCTATCCAGTGGGACACTACCCACCATGGTTCAAACCCTGGTGTCGTATTTTTTTCTGTTTTTTTTTCAAAAAGTAGGGTACACATGTGCACGTTCGGTGGTAGTGCGTGTTTCCCGCGTACTGAAGGCTAGAGCCTCATAATCTCTTTCTTTGTGTGTGTACGGATTGGACCCTCTCAAAAAAATTACAGATGGGTCTTGAGTCGGCGAAGAGCAGGTTATTTATCTTGGGCGTTGTGCCCAGAACCTTGGGCTAAACCATGATAAATTTAATTTATCAATCAAGGTGAGAGAAAAAAAATTCGTGTTCAAACAAGAAGTAGAGGGGACGACATGTTATACATGCACCTATTACATTGAAAAGAAACTTGCTTTCTTAATCTTATGCGCGGTGATCGCCGACGGTGTATATCATCTGTCAAATTATTGATCTAATCAATAAGTGCAAACCTACCTGATAATAGTAAGATCTTGTGGGAGCTGACGCTGCAGTCCAGCTTGATATCCCTTGGGCCTACATCTGGCTGGTGTCCCGATAACATCCCATGGAATATCATCCAACACCATGTTGTCGAGTACCGGGACACCCTCCAGTACCTTCAGCTTCTGGCAACCATCAATGTTGACCGTCCGCAACATGGAGAAGCTGCTGATGGTCTTGAGCATGGGGCATTCATGCACATCGAGTTTCACAACCGAAGGGAAGTTCTCCAAATATTCTAGCTGTGTGAGATCTTTTAGGCATATGCTTCTCAGACTATACCTATAGTCACAGGCAAGTCCAGGGGGAAGATGGGTCAGCTTGCAGTCTGTGAGTTGTAGATGTTCCAGAGCTGCCATGGATATGGCTTCGCTGTGCTTCTCCCAGTTCCATTCCTTCCATACGGACAGCCCGAGCAATTCCAATTTTACTAGCTCAGGGAACGGTTTAGAAACAATTCTTCCATCTCCGCTTGCTACGCTCTGAAAGTCAGGCCCAACATGCTCGATGGCTGGAGCATTGCTGATAAGCAGTTCTTCCAATCCGGGGATTCTGCACAAACCATCTGGTAATCGAGAGCAATAGGTTAAGTTCAGTATGGTAATGGACCTCAAGCATCGAAAGGTTGTTTGTGCTGGCGAGTGCATCCAGTTTGGCAGCCGACGGCCAAAATAATTTGAAATTATTAGGGTGTCCAGTGTAGGTGGAGGACAGAGCTCATCAAATACATCCTCAATTCTCTGTTGTTGATCTGGACCAATTTGTTGCTCTTCTTTTCCTACACCATCCTCAGTATGACCATCGTCCTCCTCTTTGTCCTGATCAATATTCTCAACTTCTGTTTGTTCATCCTCCTCTTTCTCCTCATCGTCCTCATGTTCCTCCTCCTCCTCCTTCTCATCATCTTCCTTCTCCACCTCCTGCTGCTCCTCAACCTCATCATCTTGGTTGTCATCACGATCATCGCCATCCTCTTCCTCCTCCTCCTCCTCCTCCTCCTCATCATCATCATCATCATCATCAACGTACCAATTTAACTCCAAATACTCCAGATGCTTCTTGCTTCTAATTCCAGCCTTTGTAACAATTGAGCTATCAAGCACATTTTCCAGACTGTTGACTTGAAGACTTCTAAGATGTGAAAGAGCTTCTAGCTCTTCTAAAGTGCACCAGTCCCCATCCATCTTTACTGGAAACCCATAAAGTGCCCTCAAATTTGTTAAACCGCCGAACCCTCTTGGTATTGTATCAACTTTGGACCCAGTTAAGGAAAGATTTCTTAAACCGACTAATTTGGTGATGCTATCTGGAAGCTTCTCCAACTTTGTACAGTTGTCAAGCTGAATGTGTTGAAGGAACCACATCTTATGGATGTCATGTGGAAGCCTAGATATGTCTGTATATGACAATGACAAGTATCTTAGGTGTCTGAGTTGACACAGAGAGTCCACTAACCAGTCAGACTGCACGGAGCTTATTTCCAGTACCCGCAGACTAGCAAAATTTTGTAATGAACCTATAGGTTTAATGTCACAGCTTATCAATAATAATGTTCTCAATGTTTCTTGCTGCTCTAGGATGGACCACTCCAGTTCTGAATCAACTATATCAATAGAGAGACGGCGGAATCTTTTGTTTTCTGGTAGAAGACTTCTAATGTCGGCTTGATCCTCGTGAACCACAAAAGCTTCTTCTCTTGACATAAACTGAGCAAATGAGCGGACAATGTCATGCATGGTGTAGTCCCATATATTGTCAGTTGAATCATCGGGCTCCAAAAGGTTCCTAGCAACCAACTCCCGATGATACTCAGCCCCTATATCCTCAAGATCGAGTTGGCCTGACTCTGACCTCCCATCATGCTGAACAAACCCTTCACTAATCCACATACTAATAACTCTTTCCTCTATAAAGCCTGAACCCTTTGGGAAAAGTGAGTAGTAGAGAAAGCATTGCTTCAATTGTGGAGATAAATCTTCATAGCTCAAACGAACTGAGTAGTTGAGTTCCTCTTCCTCCTGCGCCTCATCTTTTTTCCACTCAATATTCTTGTTCAAAACAATCTCCCATTCACGTTCTTTTGGACGCCTAGTGCTTAATAGTCCACCCATAACCTTAATAGCAAGCGGTAATCCATCACATTTTTTAATAATCTTCATCCCGATATCTTTCAGCTCATCATAATCACCCGCAATACCCACCTAGACGTCATCCATAAAGAAAAACTTAGTAACTCTATCCACAATCCGTTGCATTACATATCTAAATACGCCATGAAATCTATTGCATAAAGAAGTTTAAAGGATAAAAAAGAATTTTAGAAATGTGTAGTGCCTACAGGTGTACAAAGATATACAAAACCATTTATAAACGAAGGAATGTAGTTTGAAAAAAACAAAACTGGACACCTGCAAGGAAATTTGGTTGCCTCCAATGCGATAAAACAGCATAAGTAAATTGCAATCATGTAAAGGTGAGCTATAAATTCAAGACATGACCTAATAATTTAAGTTGTAAATATAGTATTCAAATGCAATATTTAACAACTTGTGGCAATTTAACTTCAAACGTTACTTATCCAATGGTAAAAAAATATGGAAATCAAACGTGGTGTCGAATTATCCACATGTGTATTTAGAAGAGAACTGAAAACAATTTATATAGATATGAGAAGGTAATAGAATAACCAGAACTGAAATTTCCATGTTCTACAAAACCAAGTTGAATAAAAAAGCATAGCAAGCTGGTTGGGTTACATGTGGTGGAACCTATCCGCCCGGTTCAAGTCTTCAACTAGACACTTGCGCTCGCATTTTCCTGGATTTATTTCAGAATTTAACGACATTGTTCTCTGAGTGGTAGGCGACGTACCAGTTGATAGCGAGACGCACGTGGTGACTTTGTCAATCTTGAGATCGTTGACTCGAGTCTCAATCCTTCAGAGGTGCTCATATAGGTAGGAGTCGGGTGTGTGCATGCATTCATAGGTGGTGACTACGTCAATCTTGAGATGACTTTGTTCTTTGAGTGGTAGGCGATATATCCATCGACAGCGAGATGCCTATGTTGACATCATCAATCACAAGATCGCTGTCTTAAGTCTTAATCTTTCAGAGGTGCTCATAGGGGGTAGGGGGGCACGTGCGTTTGTGCGTTCATATGTGGTGACTTCGTCAATCTCGAAATCGCCGGCTCAAGTCTTAGTTCAGAGATGCTCATATGCGTAGGGATTGGGTGTATGCATGCGTTCATAGAGATGACTGTGTGCACATGTGTAAGTGTCTCTACTGTGATTCGAAAAAAAAAGCCTAGGCCCGTTTGACGTAATCACTATTCAGATAGCTTAGGCCATGTGGACAAGAAAAGCATTATGTTGTTGCATGCCGGCCTTTACATCGGGAACTCTATGGATACTTTATTATTTGTGTTGGCTTTCAGTAAGGATAGCAACGGGGCGGGTTCGGATCGGGTGGAGTGTCTGGGCACCCAAAACCGAAACCCAATCCTAAAACCCGAAACTGCCCCGAACACCAATTCGGGTGAAAATCCATCCCCGAAACCGAAACCGCGGATCCCCGAAACCCGACGGATAATCCGAAACCTGGAAAATTCGAGATCTAGGGAAGGGATGCGCCAGCGCCGCCGCCCTCTCGCTCCTCTGCAGGGCCGCCCGCCTCCCTGCACCGCCCGCTCTTGAGCCGCCAGCCGCCGAGGGCAGAGCGCCGTCAGGGACCCGCCGACTGGACCTCTACCGTGCCGCCCGTGCCGTGTGCGCCCACGCCGGCGGATGCAGGAACAGGGCCAAGGAGGCCGCACGTCGCCACAGAGAGAGAGGTCGCGAACAGGGTGCGTGGAAGGCCGGCGAGGTCGTGGACGGGGTGCGGGGAAGGTCGGCGAGGTCACGGACGGGGTGCGGGGAAGGTCGGCGTGGTCGCGCCGTCGCGGACTGGCGAGGCCGGCGAGGTCGCCCGTCGGGGCGTCGGGTGGGTGCGGGCGTGCGGCCGCCGTGCGGCGGTGCGGGGCTCCTGGCCTGGGTGCGGATGACAGGACGAGGGATTGACGGTTGGCTGAGCACTGAGCAACAAGGATTTCAGGCTTATATAATAGGGTTCTTAGTTGGGCTTCTAGTGGGCTCAATATTTCGGGCCCCCGAATGGAGCTCCACGGATGAAATTCAGGATCCGCCCCAAAACCGTAGTATTTCGGGTATCCGAACCAGTAAATCCGTGGGCGAAAACCAGGAACCGAAACCGAAAACCGCGGACCCGAAACCCGTGGATATCCGCCCCGAACCCGATCCGCTGCCATTCTTAGCTCTCAATAAGAGGCACTATAGACCCCTCTATGATTATCCTTGCAGGTTCTTATTGAGAGCCCACACACAGGTATATATGGCTTATTACTGCTACTTTCTTATTGAGAATCGGCATAGATACATATTAGAGGAGTGCACCGGTAGACCACTTTCTAAAAGATGCACGAATCCCAAGGCAGCCTTTAATTAGTTTACTAACAAATTATTATTAGTTTTTGGTCAGCCCTATGCCCACCATTCCCAGCCCAGCCCGCCCTATGTCTACAGATCCAATCTACTCCCCCCGTCCCTAAATATCTGTCGTTTTCGTTTCTTGGGGAATAACTTTGATTAAATTTATATAAAAGAATATTAATATTTATGATACATAATTGATATCATTAGATAGATCTTTTAATCTAGTTTTTAATAAATTTATTTAGAGATATAAATATTATACGCATTTTATATAAATCTAGTTAAATTTGTAGCACGAAACCGGATACGACAAATAAATAGGGACAGAGGGAGTAAGTGTGCTTGTTGAGCAGTTCTCGTCTCGCATGCTGGCAGCGGTCATCTGGATATGGCGATTAGCGATTGCAACAGAGCGAGGGAGGGCATTGCTGGATTTTGCCAACTCTGTCCCATGCATGCCCTCGTCAATTTCACCCTCGTCTACTTGCACTCTGCTGTTGGCCCTCGTCGTAATCGTCAATGTCAGGCTCACGAACAGAAGCAGTACTACCAAACTAGCTAACCCAGAGTTGGTACATAGCAATTCGAAAGCTCGAAGATTATCTGCATCTATAGTTCTATACGTCAGGTGCATAGCACAATTCTGTGAATTCGATTGATAACTGCTTTATTACTCATGCCCAAAACGAGTTACTTGCGCTGGCGGGCCGGGCGGGCTCACTGCGGTGAGGAGAGGTTAGATGTGAAGGCATATGGGCATCACAAACGGCTGATGCAAATCATTGGGATGGTGAGGACTCCGGATCCGGCGAACTCTCCAAGGAGCTGCAGCGCGGCACCAAGGTCCGCCAGGCACCAGGTTTAGGGAAAGCGGCATGATTGGTGTGGTAGGACGATCGAATGAATAAGCCACGACAGGCATAACAGAGTCACCGGCGGCATCCGAAGCCTGAAAGGTGTCGTGCCGTGCGCATGGCACACAATAGAGATTCAGCAACCATGGCGAGCCGTGGCTTCTCCTGTCGTCAAAATAATGATTGACGAAATGACAAACCAGTCTTGTACTGTACATGCATATGATCTGGGATGGACTGAGCACCGCAGGGCTGGCCCGGGCTGATTAAAAACAGTAGTTACTTAATTATTTAATTAAGTATGCTTTGGGATTAGTGCAGTTTTTAGAAAGAGATACGGGTTATTAAATAGAGCCAGGACTAATTTCCTCCCTTTCTAATTCGTCAGTTTCAGCTTTGTCTTCTGACATTCACGACTTGTGTATAAGAACTTGGACGGAGTTAAACCTTACTATATCAAAATTGTTGGTTTTCAGGTCAACTAGAAGTTTCTAAATGACTTTTTATTTGTAGTCATTTAAATGCCAAAATGATGATCAAAGATTTAGACAGCAAGGTTGGAAGGAATATATAATCCATATTGCTAGCAGCAATAATGAGTAGGTAAGATGCGAAGAGGGATCGAGCGAGAGAACACATATACTTGTGAAAAATAGATGACCTGTATCTTTTCTACAGTGATGGTTAGTTTGGGGTGGGGCATGGATCCCTATCATGGTAAGGATTTGTAGAGGCAGTCAAAGTCTATTTCTAGCGGCGGGTCGTTGTACACTCACCTTTGTTTATGTGTCATCGATTTCCACATGCGTTATCCAACTGTCCTTAGAAATTGTTTTGTAGAGGCAGATCGAAACTAATCCATGTATAGAAATCGTTTTCAGGTTTTGTGAATAGGCTAAAAAAAGGCAAAAGATTTTTTTAACGGCATTGAGAAGTCTAGACCTCACGCCTTTCCTAATGAAATTGCAGACACATGGTCGATATGTACCCATGTGGTCTCAGTGTGATAAGTGATTGTCTACGTGATTCGTGTCTTGGGTTGACTTTGTGAACTAACCATGGTGTGAGTTGGTGTTGTGCAACTTGTCTCTTGGCTTGTGGTGCGCAGGTGTGGAGCTCGGAGGCGGTGGTCGATGGCGAGGTGAAAGGTCAAGTAGAGACGGGCCATGCCGATGGACTGGGAGCGGTGAAGGGCGGACGTGAGGCTTGGACTTAGGGACCGGAGCGCCAGAGGACCAGCTGCGGTGACTGACAACTGGGGACATCGACAAGTGCAAGTGTACATGGTGGAGTGACCGTGTTAACGGAGTCAAGATAGCGGACGTGCAAGTCGAGCGGAGGCTCTAGAAGACTTGGCGGCCGGGCAGTCGAGGACGGTGGTGACACGTGTCAAGGAGCGGGGGACGCGTATTGTTTATGCTACTCACGAGCGGGTTTGGTGGTTTGGGCCGCAAAACCACCGGTGGACGGTTTTCGGGTTTGGGCCTCAAAACCCGGGCGGAGGTTCCGAGGAGGAACGGGGTGGCTGGTGGCGGAATCACAGAGGTTGCGTTGAGGCGAAGCAAGTCTGTGTAGGAAGCGTGGCTGTTCGATCGACAGAAGACTGAGTTGGACCATAATGCCTTAGGGTAAGGTGGTTTGCCCTAATTATCTAGGGCAGTTTGGGACTTGTGTAATAGCCCTGTTAAATAAGGATGAGGGTGCCCCAATCACCCTCACCGCTTGCCATTTGCATTTCTCCTCTCTAGGTCTTCTCTCTCCCAAGAGGTCCTCATAGGATCTAGCAAGTTCATCTGTGTAATCGAACCGAAGATTTGTGCCGGAATGGAGGCCCTAACCTCCTTGTGCACTCCGGGATTCAAGGTTTGAGATTTTTGTGCGATTCCCGTTCGTGTTCTTCACGTTCTTGTTTTTCCCTCTCCACCCCTTCTCACGTTCTTGCTTGAATCTTGAGTTGTGGGTCGTTTTGAGTCAAACCGATTGATTTGGGATGAATTAGGACCTGAGTTGATCCTTTCCACTGAAGGAATTTGTCTGAATCCTCACGAGTTCATAGGTCGGGGCGATTTAATTTTCATAGTTGAAAAACTAGTGTTCTTCGCGTGATCAGAATTTTCCGTTGATTGGCTAAACTTTGAGCGATGATCTCTTAGGAGTAGCTCACCTACTGCCTTGTGATCCCTTGGTTCAATTTTGGTGGCAGTTGGTTTTGATTTGGTCACAAATCGAGCGAATTTGTGTTCTTGGTGATTTTCGGGCACTCTGTTCCGCGACCTGGGGACAGTCCGGGGTGTACCAGCGGACAGTCCGCCTGTCGGGGTCGAGCCCAGGCAAGTTCTTCAGTATGTACTGTTTTGCTTCAGCACAGGCGCGGACAGTCCGTCACTCAGACACGAACAGTACACCGCTGCTGCGAAAGTTTGGGGCAGAACTGTTTCACGTTGTTTGTTTTCGGAGTTTTGGCCGGCGGACAGTCCGGCGCAGACCGCGGACATTCCGGACCCCCTCCCGCGGACAGTCCGCACTTGGCCCGTGGACATTCCGGCCCTGTGCAGTCTTCTCAGTTTCAAGGCGTTCCGTCGAGGGCTTGGCTTGGTTGTTTCTAGAGGGTCCCGCTGTGTCTCTTGGTCATCGCCATAGACATCCAGCCACCTAGTTGTCTCATGGACTACTCATCTTTCGTGTGTTTGTCTTTGGGGTTTGATTTTGGGACAATGGCCAAATATTTCGAAAGAAATTTGAGGCTCCCATTCACCCCCCTTTGGTCGCCGTTTCGGTCCTTCAGAAATACGTACTGCACATGCAGTTCATGGAATGAAACTCGAGACTGCAAACCTCGTGCATAACTACCATACCACTAAGACTCAGATTAACTTGTGACCAATTGTAGTATGCTATCCTTTTACATTAAACTTCGCGAATCTCATATTGAATATTTCATCTGCTAAATGATCTCAAAAGGAAAATATCTGAACCGGAAGGTTTTAGCTCTTGTCGAGCACTACAACTTTGATTTAGGGCATCTCTGCATCTAAAGTTGTTTGAAGAATTGAAAACAAATCAATTTCATACTAAGAACATAAAACATAATTTTGGAGTCTAAATAATTTCAAATGGAGAAGTCATCGGCTACAAAGATGTGGATGTCTTTACTCAACTCTATTTGGAAAAGTTATATTTTTGTGCTGCATGAATTTTTTTGAGGCAGGCTATATTGCCAATCGTCTCTATAAATCGATTTATAGTGGCGGGTGCTGTTTTGAGCTGCCTCTAGAAATGCCACTATTTTAGAGGTTGTTGAAAATTATAGCTGTCACTAGAAATGTGAGTTTTAGATGTGGTTTGAACCACCTCCAAAAATGAAGGATATTTTGGAGATAATGTCAGGATACCAATTAGTTTAACTACTGGATTTTAAATACTCCAAAAGAAATAAAAAGCTATAATATTTACTTCTAAAAAATCTTATGGATGGAGACATGGAGTTATCGGTCACCGGTCAGCTCCCCGAGGTAATAAGCCAAGTACTTCAGGTAAGAGGAGCACGTTGAAACGTTCCAATCTATATATATTACTGAACGTCTTGGGACATCTTCAAATCCCTTATCCGGAATCATTGGAAAATCTGGAGAACTTCTGTAAAAAATTTAACAGACCTACGGCCAAGGATGGAGAGCCTTGCATATGATTAGTGAGTAGTGACTGATGTTAATTTATTTTTAATGACCCACTACATTTGTCATTAATAGTTGCTTCCCGTCGGTTGCAAGTTGCAAATTATAAGTTGTTCTAACTTTTCTAGTTTTCTAGCTTTATCTATGCACCTAGATATATATTGTGTTTAGGTACATAGTAAAAACTCTATATTTTATAAAGTTAGAACGATCTATAGTTTAGAATGGATGTAGTATATAATCTTCCATTCCACAAATATATGTGTATAAGGAAGGACTGTGCCATGTCTAAAGAGTAAAGAATAATAGTGGAAATACATACGCTAATAATATGATTATTAAAAAAAAAATCTAATTAGGAAACTTATATGGTAGGATATTCATGAGGAAAGGTGGGTGCCCTTTGGACGCATGAGTTTTCACCCAGTTCATCCTGTCCGGTCAAGGTGCGGGATAATATTCTTCATGTCCGGCAACAATATTAGAGGTAAAGCTCAGGATCAATAGGGTTTCTTTAATTTTCCCCGGAGGAGCAACAGCGATGACGGTAATAAAATTAGGGCTAGGGTTCATCGGTCATTAGGATTAAGGCCCTGGGGACTGGGGTTTACCATGCGCCTGGCCATTGGTGGTGGTCTAGCCGGGGTCCGGTCAACCTCAGACAGTGGTGTTGGGATCTGTGCTGATGGCAAGGTGCTGCTCGCTGGCCATCCTGGTGGAGGACAGACAATGGGGATATCCAACCGCCCCAGGCGCCAAGAAAATGTGATTTTTCATAACAACTGCTGGAGCATACATGTTTTTGGAATATCCTACCTAATAAATATGTAAATAGCTACTGCACGATAATGTTTGACTAAATTCATGTCCTAATTAATTCAACTCTGTAATATTTTTTTTGAAAACAATCAAATGGATCGGTTTGTACGCGGACTGGACTGGATTACTGACCTGCCGCTGGCGGGGCAGCTGTTTCTTGAGCAGGGACCAAGCATCTTCATCGTCCAGTTTGCTGACATGGAGTTGGTCACTGTGCGAGTGATAGTGTCCCATCTTGAGTGTGACGTCTTCATTTCTTGTGGTGAGCAGGACGCGGCTACCCGGTTGCTTACGGGCAGCGCTAACCACAGGGACGTGGAGCACTTCCTTCCACGCTCCGTCCGTCCACAAGTCGTCCAAGACGAGCAGAAACTTGTTCGCCGACAGGGCATCCGTGAGGGTCTCCTCGAGAAAGGACTCGTCCTTCCCTTTGGCCGGTTCCTTCTTGGCCTGGGTGATGGCGTTCCTCAGCAGCTCCACTTTCTCGTACTTCTGAGTGACGCTCAGCCATATCTTGGTTTTGAACTCCTCCTTGATGGCCTCGTTTGCCAAGATCTTCCTGGCAAGAGTGCTCTTGCCCATGCCACCGGGGCCTACGATTGACACCACCTTGATGGTAGTACTGGCACTGCTGTCGTGGCGATTATTGGACATTATTAGCTTCTGCACCAGGTTCTCTGTATCCCTCTGGATCTTTTCACCAACGATAGCCGACTCATCGAACCCCGATGTCGTCTTGCGTCTTGCTTGTGCTGTACTATCTGTTGGCGTCCTCTTTTCCTCGTAGGATCCGAGTTTGAGGAAATTGAACTGAGCGGCGCCCTTGCGGATGCTGTCAAGCTCCTGGTTCAGCTTCTTTATCCGGCTACCCGTCTCATGGGCGAACAAAGGGTTCTGCAGGCAGAACACCAATGGCTGGATGACATCCTGCAGATTTCCACACATGGTCATGAGTCCTTCAAGAGAACAGAAACAACTTGAAGCGTCCCCGCTGCTGGAAGACTTTTCCTGCCGCTCCATGGCCTCGAGCTGGCAAAGCTCAAGGATGTCTGCGGCCTTGTACATGGCGTCTTTGAGCTTCTTCACCCACGACTGCACGCTAACATCGGTGACGCGCCTCCTCTCAGCATCAGCCAGATAGTCTTGGAGGTATACCAGGTTATCCTTCAGCTTGTTGATTTCACCGGGAACACCCAGCAGCATGCGCACCTCCTCTTTTGCCATGTCCGTGATTATCTTCTTCACATAGGGTGCCAAAGCATCGAGAACAACCGCCATGGCTTCTAACTATATCTGTCTGCTGCGTACACAGCCAATAATGCATACATTAGGTGCCATTCATGCATGCTGCTAGATATAGCTTAGAAGGAAATAATAATAAAATGACGAGAAATATGCAAAGACGATGTTTATATTAGTCGCTTGTCACCTTGGCTAGCATGCAGCGTGAGGAATGCGATGCTGCTTCTTTCAACAAGAGTATAGATTGTGAAAGGCGAGAAGAGCAGGCCACCAGCAGCCGTATATATAGTACCAACGATGAGGGGTTTTTTTTTCACTAACGCTCTATTCCAAATTATAAGACATTCTGCCTTTTCTGCGTACATAGATTTGTATTATGTATTTAGACGTAATGTATAGCTCGGTGCACAACAAAAGTTATGTATATAGAAAGCCAAAACGTCTTACAATTTAGAACGGACCATATGTTATGTTAATTGATTACTGAATCTTTCTAAAGATGATGATGGTACCTGTCACATCTCCCATCGCAACACCCACGCCAAAAATAACGTTTGGCACAGCAGAAGCTAAGTGGTACGCAGCAACTTAGATTTTCCAAACATGCAACCAAGTAAGTAATCTAAAACAACAAGGTGGCCTACGCAAATAACATAGATATATCTAGTTTTTCATTTTGTTACATGAAAACAATGTTTGAATGTACTTTTGTTTATTTGTTCGACTTCTAATTGTCTAATCCCCTCTTGATGATCCCCTACCGCATACATCTGCATGAACTCCATATAGCTATTGTTGACCAGTTTCCTCGCTTAAAAACCTGTCTTATTAATTTTTATTCTACTCGTATGCTTATGGTTGTGCTATTTCTACCGAGGCCGTATACATATTTTATGAGCTCAGTAAACTAATCGTTCATGTCTCACAAAATTTCTAATTTCAGCCCTCTTGTAAATTTGAACATTGGACTACATCATTAGACTACTATACAAAATATTTTAGGAGATATAATAGGCGGATATTTTTGGGCACAGCCACTGAAAATTGCGAGACGGGCTCTAGGCAAAAGCCCACCTTTAGTCAATTCCTCAATGCCACTGAAATTTATATAGCTTCCCTCAAAGCCATCCAAATTTTCCATCTACCTTCACTGCCACATCAAATGAAAAATTTCGTCGATTCCCAGTTAAAGTTGTTTCACTGTGTGTTCCAGTTGCTATCCCCTCCGCTTGTTTCTTTTCTTCAGTGCAACAACAGATCAAACTGAAACAAGTAAACGAAATTGAATGTTTGACCGATCCGAAAAAAGACTAAGGACAAATGTTTATAGTTCAACAACAAAGACTTGAACCTAATTAATATTTTTTTCGATCAATAACCTAATTAATAAAATTTGTTCAGCTAAGTAAGATGTTCCTGTTTCAGCTCAAAGTAGAAACATACTTAGGAGTTAGGAGTGTTCTCCAAAAGAAAAAGCTTCAACTCACCAAGGTGGCCGTGGGAGGAGCTGGAGATGAGTTGCATCGATGGTTGGCTAAGACATGGAGCACGACCAGCTTGTTATGCTGCATTATGGCCAGGGATAAGAGCGGCCGAGATAATAAAGACTTGAACCTAAAATTTGTTCGAAGCTAAGTAAGACGTTTCTGTTTCTACTCAAAATGGTAAGTATTTTTTCCAAATGATGAGAAATGCATCTACTCACCACGGTTTAGAGCCCACCAAGCAGGCTGCGGCCAGCGATCCAGACTGAGGACTTGCGTCGATGTGTGCCTGAGACCAAGAGCGCACGCGCCGGCTGAAAACACAAAGGGCATGCACTCCCTGGTTCCTATGCAAGCATCCTCTCTTATAGGCATCCACTTCCCATCCATGTAATTAATGCAGAGGCAGCACATGTGCCATCCCAGTGACTGCACATGTACTACACCGACGACTTGACTCAGCTGCCGAAAGGGACGTCAAGATGCGTCCACACATCATTGCACCTTTTTTAAAACCTTGTGCTGCTTTCCATGACAACCAGCACCACGCAAGTCTTCACCTAACCCAAGAGGGTGATCTTATTGATTTATTATGCTAGCACCACCTAACGTTCCTCTATGGCTGTATATATAACAACAAATAGGGACCTAAAGATTTGTTACTAGCACACTGAGGCTGCAGCGTGCCGCTCCGTTGACGTCTACTCCCATCGGCGTATATATGAATTTGAGTATGGAATTTGCATAATATAAAAACTCAACTCCAATACCACCTCTCTGTAGTAGTGTGTACTGAATGTACGTACGTGCAGCTAAGTCTGCTTGTACCTATATATATATATATATATATATATATATATATATATATATATATATATATATATATATATATATATATTATGTTTGCTAGATTGCCTAGCTGTAGTAATGTGTAGAGTATGCACGTACGTTGTCGTTTACCTATATTATGTGGTAGTTGTCATCTACCTGTATTATGATTCCAGATAAGAGGATGCTGAACTGCTCGGTAGTCATCTACCTATATTAGAGGATACGGAACTGCTGTAGTCTTCGGTTCATTATGTTTGCTAGATTAGAGGGAAAAAAAATTAGATGCATACTGTATCCCCCATGTTCCAGTGCATACCTTGTATTTTCCAACTGAAAATGCTGTAGAGTTCAAACTGAAAATACAAGGTGATCCCTCTACCTTGTATTTTCTTTTCTTCAGTGCAGTAGAGTTCAAACTGAAACAAAGGAAATTTTCAAATTCGAGCGAGCTGTAAAGAAAGATTTAAAGCCATATGTTTATAGTTCAACAACAGTGACTTGAAAATATTTTTTTTTCGAAAATCAAAGTTAATTGTTTCTGTTTCAGCACAAAGAAAAATCTAGGTCAGTATTTTCCAACTGAAAATGCTTCAACTCACCAAGGTTGCCGTGGCAGGAGCTGCAGAGGAGTTGCATCGACGGTGTGCTAAGACACAGAGCACGACCAGCGTGTTAGGCAGTGAGGCAGAGACTACCGTGATAAGGCGACTAGTAGCGCGCTGATGACGTGGCTAATAAGTTTGTAGAAGATGCGTCCACACTATTGCTCCTTTTAAAACCTTGTGCTGCTTTCCAAGACAACCAGCACCACGCAAGTCTTCACCTAACCCAAGAGGGCGATCTTATTATTGTAACCCCTCGTAAAGTTCTTGTATATATAACTGCAACTTGACGTATGATTGCTGCTTTTGAAAACCTTGTGATGGTTCCGCGAACACCGGCTGCTCGCAAGTCTCCTGATAGGGACCTAAAGATTTGTTAAAGCACGCTGATCCTGCAGCACGCCGCTCCGTGTATACGAACATGAATATGGAACTTGCATAGTATAAAAACGCAACTCTAGTACCACCTCGCTGTAGTAGTGTGTACTGTACGTACATAGGTGCAGCTAGGGCTGCTTGTACCTATATTATGTTTGCTAGATTAAAGGATGCTGAACTGCTGCAGTGTTTGGTTGCTTCATTGGCGGAGTAGCTTTTTTAGCTTGGGTTGGTAGAGTGGAGTTTTGAAGATCATTTGGTAAAACAGCGTCTCGTGGTTGACAAAAATGGTAAAATGTCTACAATATCCTTATATTTTTTTATTTTTTCTTTGACCTCCCTGTATTTGTTTATTTTCTTCCCTTATTTCTCCTCATCCTCTTCATCCGACTACCATGAATTTCTCGCATTTGTCTCTGTCGCAACACCCACATCTCTTTGATTCCGCCCTCCTCGTCTAGAGGGACTTCTTCAACTCCTCTTCTCCCGACCCTACCTCAAGCGTCCCTCCTCCGTCTGCCGTGCCACCGCTCTCATCCATTCATCTCCAACATCGGTCCATATGTTTCTCCTCACCGCTCGTTTTGCCGCCCCACAGCCGTGTATCCAACTCGCCCTGACAGTCCGGTCGAGATGAAGCCGTGCCATGGATTCATAGGCCCACATGATGTCGGGTGCACCCTATAAAAGGACCCCCAGACCCCCTCCAGAAAGGCATTGGGTTCATTCTAATCCATTCAGAAGAGAAGAGCTCTCAGAGAACTAGAGTTTTAGCATAGCTTAGCTAAGATAGATTAAGTAGAGTCGGGCTTCTGCTCGGATTCTGGATCTAGTCACCGGAGACTTGGTATAGCCCTTGTATCTTTTATATTCATCCTATGATGACACTGATCTTCACTTATATTATGTACTTAGTTATCAAGTTCATAGGGAGTGTTCGGCTGGCTGGTTGGCCGGCTTATGTGCACTGTTTCACACTGTATCTACAATGCTTTCTCTCTTGCGCTGGCAGCAGCCACAGCCCGAACGGCTGGCTTACCCAGCAGCCGAACACTTATATAGTTTGCTTTGATGATATGCTTAGGATAGTCGAAGTTATCATTATATCTATGCATAAGATCACAGAGCGCTTGACTCAGTGTTCGAACGGGTCGAGTAGCCAGACTTTGTGTAAGCGTGGTGCATATGCATTGTTTTGCCTGTGGATGCACCCTCCATTCCGTGAAGTGTGGTAGATTGCATGGGTAATAGCCTTGTTGATTCTCTGTAGTCCACCCCCGTCTGTAGGACTAGCAGGACCAGTGTCACGACGGAGTAAGTTATATTCTGCTATGCTCCTCCTTAGAGATTTCTCTTATGCATTAGTATAGAGTTAATCTTTAGCTATTGCTGAGTATATAATATGTCATGATATGCTTTGACTTGTAACTAGAATGATTTAGGAACCTATCTTTCTAGTATTTACTTAGACTAGCTATTGTTATCTTTTGGAGTCTCTCTGAATGTTATGTTTATTATACATATCTATCTTTTGGTTTACCCCTATTTAGAAGAAGTGTTTAGTTTCTTGATCCATCATAAGTATACGTTTATCAATCTCTTTCTTGCCACCGCTCCTTCCTGTGGTAAAATATAAATAATGATACCTGGTATACTCCCGGTGAAGTGCTACAATGGTATTCTGTGCGCTTGCAGAATTCATATCTTGTAACTCACATTTTGAAAAACCAACACCTGTCCGCCGCATTTTACGTACCTGGATGAAGGGTAGTTCGGGGAGAGCCCATGCACCCATTCGGAGGAGCGGGGTGAAGCCACTTTTTTGGGTTCCCTCACAATTTTGGCTGTAGAGAGTGCGATTCACGGAAGGAGCACATCGGACCGAACGCTCCATTCCTCATTTGGTAGGTGAAGCCGTGAAACCACTCCCGAGTTGCTCCGAGAGCGCTACCAAACAGGGGCATAATGTTTGTCGCTTTTTCCTCAAGCTTGCATATTTTGCCTAACGACCCAACACTACGCCAGATTTGGATATTACTACCGGGTCTGAACCAAATATACGTGATTTAGGATTCTAACTCAAGACCTCGACATTCACGTTCTTTCAAGCGTCCAAAGCAGCCGAACAATATGACTCTTGTGATAACACAATTGATGCTATTTTTTTACGATTATTAAGTCCATTTTTGGCCCCTCAACTCTTGTCTTAGTCTAATTTTAACCCCAACTACAAAACCGTCTAGTTTTGAAACCTCAACTATCAAAATTGTTTAATTTTGACCCTAGGGTCATCTCAAAACCACTCAGAGCCGCCTCTAGGTTTAAAATTGAATGATTTCAATAGTTGAAGTGCTAAAGTTTGACAAAGGCAAGAGTTAAGGGGTAAAAAAAGGACTAAATCAAGTAATTTAATTTTTTGATAGTTATAAAAACTTTTATATGCTAAATTTACTTATTGATAAATACTTATATGCACTAAAATATTTATCTATACTTTTTTGGATTTTTGTATATTATATTCTTTTTTCTGAATATGAATCTGGATTTATTTAAAATATAGTCTATATGTTTAAAGTTATCATATTTTGAATCCGAATTATTCATTGTTTGAACAAACGCAGATGAAGAAATAATCAAAGCTAAAGTTTTAGATCTTAATGAGGTATACAACTTTGTAGTTGATTACTATTTTAGTTGAAAATAAATTACGATCCCAAAATTCTACTTGAGATTTTCATAACTTAGAATTCAATTTTTTAATTGTTCGAACGAACTCAGATACAAAAATGACCAACACCAAACATGTATATCTTAATGAGATATACAACTTTACAGATGATGACTTTTTCATTTGAAATCATTTGTGGTCTCAAAATTCTATTTGAAGTTTTCATATTTTGGGATTCAAAATTTGATTTTTTAGAATGAACTCTGATGAGATTTACAACTTTGCAGTTGGTGACTCTTTCTTTTGAAATCATTTATGGTCCTAAAATTTTGTTTCAAGTTTTTATATTATGGAATTCCAATTTTTTGAATTATTCGAACGAACTTAGATGGAAAAATTAAATAACCTGTTAGTATTTCTTAGCGTAAGCAAAAGAATCCGCAAACACACGGAATTACTATTGTAGCACTTCACCCGGTGGTATTCAGGGTATCGTATTTCCACGTGGAACGGAAGTGTAAAAGGTCCCGTAGCTAGTTCTCCCAAGAAAACAAGGAAGAAGATATCTTGGGTAGTGAGGTTTTTCTAAGAATAGAGATATTAAGACAAGATAGCTTTGATAACTATAACCTTGCTTCGGGCACCGGATCGCACCTGGTCTGCCAAGTGATGCTGGCTTGTAGCTCTACGCCGAACACGAACGTGGGGGATTACGGAGGATAGATAGGGCTGTCACCACCTAGCGCCTACCCCTCAATCATGGGGAACGAGGCAAACGAAGGTAACCGCTAGCTCAGACACCACGTCTACGCCATTGATTACTACTCTAGCGTTGGCCAAGACTTCCGTTTGTAACGGGAGTCCTCTACTAGAGTATTCATCACTAGGACGAACGACCAAACCGCAAGATGATAATAAACAAAGCTAACTTACTCAAGAACTCACCATCATATAGAAACACGAACTCTTTACACCAAATAGCGAAGATGTTCGTCGAGGTACAAGCTGGAGTGATCCGACAACTCCGGAACTCCTCTTACTCTTCCTCACTCACTCCCTATACTAATTCTAGCTTTGAGAGCTAAGGTAGGAGTGTGGCTCTTCTTCTTCTTGCTTCTTGTGTTGTGTGTTGATGGGGAAGCACCTCTCTCCTTTATATAGCTGTGGATAGGTGGTTTGGTGGGGGATATTCGGGGGAATCTTCCCCAAACAGCCTTTACCTGCATTAATGATACCGCCAGAGAAGATTGGGCCCGAGCCATGCCAGTAGGCACCCTGGATGGACTGCCTTGGCACCGCCTTTCTCTGGTGGGCTGTGTGTTGGGCCTTAAGTCTCCCGTCATGGGTTTGAGGCCTAGGATCTTTAGGTAAGTGGGCCTTTCTCCTCTTCTTCTTTGTTTGCTTGGGCCAAAATGAAGAAATGATGCTTTTATGTTTTGTTTTTAGCCCATCTTATTGTATTTTCATCCTTATCTCCTGAAAATGAATAATTCACCTAAACCTATGGAATTTGTTAGTTTCAAGTTCTATCTTCTAGTTTTGGTGTTTCATTTGGATGGATTTTATACACATGTTGGCGGTAAAAATGTGAGTTAAGGACCACCAACAAGCTCCCCCACACTTAGTCCTTTGCTCATCCCCGAGTAAAGTTTGAGACTAAGATGGTTTAGCTCCTTGATATGAAATCTGCATATATGTCACACCTAATTTTAAGGATAAAATTGAATGCACTAAACTCATGTGTGCCCAGGGATTAGTCACACACATAAGTTGACAAATTATAAAAAATATCATCACAGTGTATCTTACATAACGAATAATAGCATCACATAGTCTTACACATCACAGCGGAAGGTAAAAAGATAGCTCTCTTGTGGTAGCTCCAACACAGGGACGGTCGACTGGTTGACCCCAAGCCTAATAGTCCTCAAGGAACTCCTCATATCCGTTGTCATCTGTTATCCATCTGGGATTTTTATCCAAATATATAAAATAAACAAGCGTAAATACTTCCCGTACTTAACAAGACAACATGGGGTTCATGAGGCTCAAAAAGGATGACACTAGTTTACTGTAGTTAGCACTTTTAGTAAGTCAAGATTTTATCATCAGTTATTATCAAGTTATGCTTAAGCTCCCATTTAAACCCACATGATCATATATCCGATCCAATTGAGTCATGTAACATCATCATAATATCATCATAATCATCTCGTATAAACAACATTATAAGTAGCCATCTATTCTTTGAGTTTTCTAGGCCGCTCGTGACCATGAGCACGGCTGTTATAACAGTTTGTTACCCTCTGCAGAGGTGGTGCACATTCACCGCGAGTCGTGATTCCCATATGCCCGGGTTAATTACTCCCATATCACTGCCAATGTGAGCGGGCAGGGTACACTATGAAGCCATTTCATAGGTTTCTCTAACAAGTTAGGGCCGCTAGGTTTCCTTGGCAGGTAGATGTAGGAACCCCCCTTTCCTATGGCACATATCTATCGCGGCTATACACATAGGAACAGGGGCAGTCCTATACCCAACGTGGCAAGCCCCTTTTGCGCCATAAAGGTAACCTCTAACAAGCTAGAAAAAGTCCTATTACTGAGCTAAAGTCAGAGCCATATGACCCTCACGGTTGCACTGTCAGTCCCAGCTTTTGTCGACAGATAAGTCCTTATGGAGGGCCGAGAGCATCATGATCGAAAGTCATTTGCTCCATCGCCCTATAATCCAGTTGTTTAAAAGCAACTTTTACCTTTTCTTTCCATAGAATTGTTGTTCAATATGTAGCTCATGTATAGTTATGTTGAGCACTAGCAAACTACCCATATGCATATAACCCATAGGAGACAAGGAACAGGATATCAATCACTAGGATGTCCTTATGGGTATCAAAATTAGACACATGCAAATGAGTAATTAATAAAGGTGAATAGGCATCAAGGTAGATCCATTGCTATACTTGCCTTGGTTAGCAAACTCCTGCTTGTCCTGCTGGTCATCGAAGAACTCTTGGTCTCCAACGTTCTCCTCACCGTCTGAACGCGACCAACACGGCAACATACAACATTCCAAAAGCATTCTTGCAAAGCAAACATTCCTATAATTAGAAAAGTACACCAACAGTATAGAAAACAAGATAAAATGTTTATGAAAAGAATCTACGTCTCGCTATGATCACGTCAACACGAAGTTCACGAAAAACGGAGCTAAAACGCTAAAGTTATGAATTAAACGGGGTTTCCTATAGCAATTTATTTAATTCAATCTAACCATGAAATTTAAAAGTTGCAAACATGATTAACAGTGGTACTAACACGTAGATTATGAAATCACGAAACTAACGCAATTTGAACAGGTCAATTCGGAGCTAAAACGACGATTTTATGAATAAAAAGTGTAGTGGCATTTCTGTAAATAGTGAAAACGTATTTTGGACTAAAACCGTATACTTTACGTCTTCAAAATGAGAAAGCGTACTCTGGAAACGTGCTTTGACTGCAGGTTAGGACTTAGAAAAACTCAGGGTCTCTTTAGAAAAATAACCCGTGAAGGGGTATCTTCTAATCATGGCCGCAGATCTGGAGATGGACGGCTTGGATTGGCTCAGGGGAAGAAAGAGAAGGGGTCCGGCCGGGCACAGTAACACTGGCGGCAAGGCTCCATGGCCGGCGGCGTGGAGCTCGCCGAAGCGTGCGGAACACGGCCCACGGGCCACGGTTCGAAGAACCGAGGGCACTGGGAGAAGAAGGGGAAGCAGGGGAACTCGCCAAGGCCGATACGGCGGCCGGAGGGTGCGTCCGAGCTGGCGGTCGCCATGGCCGGCGGCCGGGAGGAATCGGGCGCACACGAAACGGGCACTAGAAGCCATGAAACAAGAATTAAACTGCACGGGGAGAGAGAGGGGAGAACGGCGAAGCTCACAACGGGGAGAAACGGGGTCAACGGCGGTTCACGCGAAGGGCAGACGGCGGATCCTAGGAAGTCATGCAAGGAATAGTGGTACCAAACATGCATTTTGAAGTTTTTTTTGTAGCTTGGTCATATGTCCATACCCCTTCCTCCCAAGCACGGACCAATTCATCAATCACAGGCTCCATGAACACAACCATATTATTCCCCGGGTGTCCAGGAATTATCAACGACAAGAATACGTTCTGTCGTTGAAACCATACGCTGGGGGGGAGATTGAGGGGGATAACGAACATGGGCCAACATGTGTATGGGGCAGCCATCATTCCATAAGGATTGAACACATCTGTTGCCAGCGCAACACGTACATTACGAGCCTCTTTAGCTTTCTCATGATGAATGCCATCAAAGTGGGTCCATGCTTCACCATCGGATGCATGTACCATCCTGTCAGGATTGTATCATTTGCCATTTTTGTGCCATGTCATCTATTTCGTGGATTCCTCGGTCATGTATAGCTGTTGGATCCTCGGTATGAACGGAAGGTGCCGTAGGATTGTCACGGGAATGTCAAGCTGCCTCTTCTGGCCATCACCAGAATCTACCTCTGGGAACCTAGAGGATTTACACTTTGGACAGTACTTTGCTTCCACGTATTCTTTCCTAAATAGGACACACCCCTTCGGGCAAGCATATATCTGCTCATACGGCATCTTAAGTGCACGAAGGAGTTTCTGTGACTCGTGCATGCTCTTTGGCAGAAGGTGACCCTCCGGAAGCAGGCTGCCAATAACTGTCAACATACCATCGAAGGCGTCTCGACTTAGGCTATACTGGGACTTTAACGCCATTGTGTGTCCAATGGCATCCAGTTGAGAAACCTTTGTCTAGCCGTGAAGGGGTTTCTATGCCACTGCAAACATATCGTAGAACGCCTTTGCGGTTGCCACTGGCTCCTCTTCCGTACGTCCTTCAGCGAACTATGCCTCGTGATAGTCATTTAACATGTCTGCTACCCCGGCATCAGCATCATAATCCTCGACGCGTGGTCTCACCACCTCCTCTCTCATACGATTGGCTTCACCATGGTAGACCCACCGGGTATAGTCTGTCGTAAATCCATTCTTCCAAAGATGTTCCTCCGTGACCTTCTTCGTTTGTCTTTTCCTCTTTACACATTTGTTGCAGGGACAACAAATTTTACTTGCTCCTTTAGCAACCACGCCAAATGCCCATTCTAAGAAAGCATCGGTCTTGTCGATCCATTCGTTGGTGACCTGACCCTGACTTGCGCGGCCCGTGTACATCCACTCACGATCCTCCATCCTCTAACATATATAGCGGCGAGTAATATAAACATCAATTGCATCTACCCGATGTTCCTACTATCTAATAGGTGTGGATAGGTCCTAATCCCACGCGAGGATTCGTAGATGAGGTTAGTTTCCATGCTCTACTCCTATCCGAGATAGAATTTCAGGAGCACCACCCCGCTGTTCTCCAAATACATGTCCTGCCAGGGAGAGTGTGTATTCGGAGAACAACAGGGAGATGATGCCGAAACTCTGTCTTGGATCGGAGCAGACCATGGAAACTAACCCCACCTATGCATCCGCGGGCTGTCCAAAAAACATGGACAATTTGAAACAGATACGGTTTTAGATATGGAAATATCTGCATATTTCCAACCGTATTTTTTTCGAACGGGAGACGCCTAACTGGGTTACGTGATCTACGACCATGATATGGAAAGAGGGGTTATACCTAGGGTGGCGGTGGAGTCAGGCTAGCGGGGCCACGGTGGGTCGGTGCAGTGGTAGGGCGCGATGCGGTGTGCAGACCGGCATGGGCGAGGAAGGCGATCGGGTCGCCGAGGTACTGCTCTCTGCCTCAATGTGCTCTTCCGCAAAAAATAAACATAAAACTATCAATACAAAATTTCGGTAGCACCTCCCCTGCACGGTGAGGTTTCCAAAACCTGCAAGAAAACCAACGGCATGATGGCCAACATGCACATATATATGAACGGCACGATGGCCGACATGCACAAGATTATATCCAACCACATATATATAACAATGTCACAACCACTCCTACGACTCCTACGACTACCACCACTGCTACTCTACCACTATTACTACCGCAACTACTAGTAATACTACAACGAAGTAATACTACAACGACGATGACGGTAGGGCATATCTAGTGGGCGTCATAGGGCGGCGGTGGTGAAGGAGCCAGGGCACCGGTGGACAAGGCGATGGTTGGGGAAGCGCCGGGACGTGGCAACGGCGGCCGGGGCGCCTCCTCCTCCTTCTTCTTCTTCCTCCTCCTTCCTCCTTCTTCCTCCTCCTCCTTCGCTTCCTCCTTCCTCCTTCTTCCTCCTCTCCTCCTCCTCCTCTCTTTCTCCTCCTCCTCCGGGTGGCGCGGCGCGGGCGCGGGCGGCGGCGCTAGCGCGGTCAGCTACCCTGCGTGCGTGTGTGCGGTGTGTGTGGGCCAGTTGGGCCGGCGGGGTTAAATCCCCCCTTTGCCGAGTGCCCCCGATTTGTCACGTACGATGCTTACCACCTCGTCGGCCTCTTCTTCGGTTTGCAAGCATCGTACATGACAACTTGCGCGAAACCTTCTCAAATTTTTATCACAGCCTCCACATATGATATCATGACATCTTGACAAGTTTCATGATTTTCGGACTTCGTTTGCTTTTTATAGAATTTAAAAATAACTCCACCGCAAATTCGTGGTCATGTTTTGTGAACAAGATGTTCGAAATTGGTGGTCTGTTCCTGGATATGGCCTCACATTATACTAAATAACATGAATATCATTTTTCCATTCATTTTTTTCATTATTCGAATGACTAGCAGTTATAATTTAAATTATTCAAGAAAATTCAATTAAATGAAATAAATTAAAGAAATATAGAAAAAGTCCGAGAAATGTGCCACATTAGAACATGGAGTACCAGGTATTGTATAAGGACTGCCGAAAAAGTTTGGAGGTCAAAAGTGAAAAACAAAATATGGTTTGTCGAGTGTCAAAAAATGACACTCGGCAAATCACCGCTTTGCCGAGTGTCATGAGAAGACACTCGGCAAACGGTTAACGGCGGCTGCCGGCTGTTAACGACGGCGACCCTTTGCCGAGTGTTCTGGTTTGCCGAGTGTCCGACACTCGGTAAACCTGGTCTTTGCCGAGTGTTATTGTTTGCTGAGTGCTCGGCACTCGGCAAACCACCTCTTTGCCGAGTGCCAGTTGTTTGTCAAGTGCTTTCTCTCTGGCACTCGATAAATAGCCTCTTTGCCGAGCTCCCGATAAAAAGCATTCGACAAAGTCTAGGACACTCGGCAAAGAAGCCGTCTCCGGTAGCGAGGGATTAGATGAGAACAAAAAGAAACGAAAACTAAAATATTTAATTTTGTAATAGATTCAATCTGCAGGTTATAGATTTCTGAAATGATTGTTCAACTTGTAAAATAAATTAAAAGGCTCTAAATAAGAATATGACTACCTCTTATCCTTGAGGAACTCTCGAAGTTCATCGATTCGCTGCCTTTCGTTCAATATTGTGAAATTTAATTCGGTGGTGTAACGTTGCTTGTCCAGATCAATAATAATGTCCTTTAAGACTGTTTTCAAGTCTGGATTCCGGCCAACAGGAACAAAAGCCTTGAAACGGACATCCTGACTAAGATTCTCATACACAGCTTTAGCAAGGGTAGTCTTGCCTAACTCACCAAACCCAACAATAGAGACTATCTTCGTCTCCATGTCTTCCGCTACTGATGTCAGCATTTTTATGACCTTATCCCTTGGCTCTTCGATCCCAACAAGCTGTGACATTTTTGTGTAGAGAGCAGAGAGGCGTGGGTCAATACTTGTTGTGGCAGCAGGCTTGGCAACAAGATCATCGACACTGTACCTGGCACGCCGGTCTGTCACCTCCTGAAGTTGCTTCCTGATGTCTTCGATGGCACAAGAAATCTCACGGCAAGCCTTGCCCTTGCTGAACAGGTCTCCCATCTTCTTCATCGCGCGGTTGAGCCTGCTCGGATCAGCCTGCTCATGTCCATCGACACGAACGATGAAGGTGTCGAGTATATCTTCCATGTCGTAGGACGCCTCCCTGACCTTTCGTGCCCAGACCTTGACCTGCTCGTCGAGTTGGTCCCATGGCACAGCAGCCACCTTGCGGAGTGCGGCGTGCATGCTCTCAAGCTCCAGGGAGAGGGACTGGACTTTCACCCTGACGCCCTTCTGGAGCTTGTACTCGTCCTTGAGTAGCTCCAGCAGCTTGGAGGGGAGCAAGCCCAACGCACCCGTGACCAAGTCCATACTCAGGGGCTCACAAGATGATTAACCAATCACTATATTATGCTGGCAATTTGATAGGTTGCAAAGTTGTAGTGTGTTATGGGGATGCATGTCACCAAGTGCTTGTAGAGTTCTCTTGTGTGTTCCAGTTGCTATCCCCCTCCGCTTGTTTCTTTTCTTCAGTGCAACAACAGATCAAACTGAAACAAATAAACGAAATTGAATGTTCGACCGATCCGAAAAAAAGAGTAAGGACAAATGTTTATAGTTCAACAACAAAGACTTGAACCCAATTAATAATTTTTTTTCGATCAATAACCTAATTAATAAAATTTGTTCAGCTAAGTAAGATGTTCCTGTTTCAGCTCAAAGTAGAAACATACTTAGGAGTTAGGAGTGTTCTCCAAAAGAAAAAGCTTCAACTCACCAAGGTGGCCGTGGGAGGAGCTGGAGATGAGTTGCATCGATGGTCGGCTAAGACATGGAGCACGACCAGCTTGTTATGCTGCATTATGGCCAGGGATAAGAGCGGCCGAGATAATAAAGACTTGAACCTAAAATTTGTTCGAAGCTAAGTAAGACGTTTCTGTTTCAACTGAAATGGTAAGTATTTTTTCCAAATGATGAGAACTGCATCTACTCACCTCGGTTTAGAGCCCACGATCCAGACAGAGGACTTGCGTCGATGTGTGCCTGAGACCAAGAGCGCACGCGCCGGCTGAAAACACAAAGGGCATGCACTCCCTGGTTCCTATACAAGTATGGATGAAACCGGTACGGATATTTATTCGACCGTCCGTTCGACCGAACAAATATCAACACTTATCTGGATAGTTACTCGGATGTCCGTAATTTTTTTGATACGGATTCTAAAACGGATATCTTAGGCGGATATCAAATACGGATGTAATATCATCGATATCCGGCGGATATCGGATAATCCGGTTAGGTATCGGATATATCCGGATATTTAAAAACGGATATTATCCGGATATTATTCAAACGACCTTGGATGGAGAAATGATCAAAATAAAAATTGTAGATCTCAAAAAGTTATGAAACTTTGTTGTTTACAACTTTTTCGTTTGAAATCATTTAGTGCTTCAAAATTTAAACCGTCCAAACTTTCTCAAATGGAAAACTAGTTTATAGGTGTAAAAATTTAAAAATCACAAATTTGAACCATCCAAACTATCTCAAATAAAAAGTTGACCAAAACAATAATTGTAGATCTTGATGAGTTTAACAAACTTGGTATTCAAAACTTTTCAATTTGAAGTCATTTAGAGTTCATAATACTAGAGTCAAAGTGTTGTTTTTTCATTTGACCAAATTTGACTTAATCAAACTTGCTCAAATGAGACACTAAATGACCTCAGATGAAAAAACTCTGAATACCAAGTTTGATCATCTCAGCAATATCTACAATTGTTACATAGCTCATTTTCCTATTTGAGAAATTTGAACTATGTCACACTAGTCAATTGTTACACTAGCAATATCTACAATTGTTACACTAGTCACAAATTCTTGAATCTCATAGACTTTCTGAAACTATGTCACACACTTGTAAAATTTGAACTATATTTTATTTAAACTTTCTCAAATGAAAAAATGACCTATATAAGGATTGTAGATCTTGATGAGATGAACAAATTTGGTATTCAAAACTTTTCAATTTGAGACAATCTAGGATTCCGAAAACTAGTTTGTAAACGTCGAAATTTAAAAATCACAAATTTGAACCGTCCAAACTATCTCAAATGGAAAGTTGACCAAAACAACAATTGTAGATCTTGATGAGTTGAACAAACTTGGTATTCAAAACTTTTCAATTTGAAGTCATTTAGAGTTCATAATACTAGAGTCAAAGTGTTGTTTTTTCATTTGACCAAATTTGACTTGGTCAAACTTGCTCAAATGAGACACTAAATGACCTCAGATGAAAAAACTCTGAATACCAAGTTTGATCATCTCAGCAAGATCTACAATTGTTACATAGCTCATTTTCCCATTTGAGAAAGTTTTATCAAACACTAGTCACAAATTCTTGAATCTCATACAGACTTTCTAAAACTATGTCACACACTTGTGAAATTTGAACTACATTTTATTCAAACTTTTTCAAATGAAAAAATGGCCTATATAAGGATTGTAGATCTTGAATCCATGACCATGACTCCATGAGACCCATGAAGCCATGAGCTTGGCTATTTCTACTCATACCGTGATGATTGGTGCTTGTATTATGTTTGATGTATGATGTATCTGTATCTTTATCTTATTTGTTGCTTTACTCTTTAGTCTTTCGGCTTAATCTAGATGGATTATGGACTCATAGAGTGGTGTAATGGTTTGCGCACGTATGATATATATATATATATATATATATATATATATATATATATATATATATATATATATATATATATATATATGCTGCTTTTACTCAATATCCGAATAGATATTTGTATCCGATCTTTTCCGAATCCGATTCATACCGTATTCGATACTCATTATTCGTATCCATAACCGAGTCAATCCGTATTCGTATATGTATCCGAACGCTATCCGTGTCCGAATCCGAATCCGAACAGAAATATAAAAATAAATATAATATGAGTGATATCCGTTCGTATCCGATCCGTTTTCATCCCTGTATACAAGCATCCTCTCTTATAAGCATCCACTTCCCGTCCATGTAATTGATGCAGAGGCAGCACATGTGCCATCCCAGTGACTGCACATGTACTTCACCGACGACTTGACTCAACTGCCGCAAGGGACGTCAAGGTCTACTCGGACCACAGGGCCGGCCGTACACCGCTGCTGGCAGGGTCCCTTCTTGGTCGGCTCCATGCATGCCTCCATTATTGTCCTCTGGTGCAGGCACAACACCGCCCGTGAAGAAACTGCAGTTAAGATGGGGCAGCAATGGTGGATCTGTGGAACTTGAAAGTTCTTTTACTTGACATTTTTAGACTACTCCATCCATTCCAAATTATATATAGAGTCAAAGTATTTCATGTTTGACAAAAATTATAGAGAAAAATTATAAAGATTTATGACATGAAATAGTTATACTATGAAAATATAATTAGTGAAGAATCTAACGATACTTATTTGATATCATAAATATTATTATTTTATTATATAAATTTGGTCAAACTTGAGATGTTTTGACTCTTCAAGAAACTTGGAATGAGTTATAATTTGGGATGGAGGGAGTACATTAGATAGGTGGTTATCAGTCGAACTTGATTGTTTCACATTCATAAGTACAGTCTAGCCTGACAGTTCAAGCAATGGTTACGTTTGTCGGGACTGGGCATAAATAACGACTATGAATCCGTAAGTTATCTGTACGCTTGGTGACGATAAGAACAACATGGGCAAAACAGAAAAATTCACGGCCGGTCTTTCGACGTGGCAAGACGTAAAATGCAAGTTTTTGTGCCTAAATTTGGTTTCTAGGCTCATCCGGATTCAGACGGTTTTAACTTACCGAGGTTGCATCAAGAGGCAGCTGAGATGCGTAGGGCGACAAGCGTTGTTATGGCAGACGATTCACATAGTGTACTCTATTTATCTCAAAATATTTAACCTAATAGCATTCAATTTTTATCGCAAAATACTTGACACTCTAACTTGTCAATAAACATTTCTCTTTTACCAATGCACATTTATCTTTTCTCAATATACTTCTATCTCTGTCTCTCCTTCAAGTTTTCTATGCTCTCATCGCTTTCACTCCTTAATTTGGGTGACCAAACCTATAACGTTAACTATTTAAGGATCAGATAGAGACCTATAACCACCTACTCCCTCCATCCCCAAAGAACGCAATTTTGGAACAGTGTCATGGTTTAGCATATCAAGTTTGATCAATTATAGATAAAAGAGTATAAATATTCATAATATCAAATAAATATCATATCATTAGATTAGTTATGAAATATATTTTCACAATAAGTTAATTTAGAGTCATAAATGTGAATACTATTTACTAGAAATCTGGTCAAACGTGAAGCACTTTAACTAGCACGTAAACCATAGTTATACTCTTTTGGGGACAGAGGTGGTACTAAAGATTAGTCTATCAAGGTATACTGTACTTATGAATGTGAAAGGTAGAAGAGTACTCCCTCTGTTCCATTATAGGCGGCGCTGGAGTATCGAGGAGGTAGGTGATTACTCAAGACTGTTGAAACGTCACATACATGCACGGTGAGGCCTAGCGCCAAGCAGTATGCCGCCGTGAATGTCATATGGACCTGGTGGCATGGATAATTATATGAGTTACAAGGTTAGTCTCAGTGGGTAGTTTTATGTGTTGTTTTTAAAACTATCGTGTCATTTAAAATTAAGTGGAACGTTGATGAAACGTCAACTCTAAATGGAGAGTTTCATTCTATGGTTTCATAGACATTTAATTTCATTACTTGTAGAGAGTTGGTAATCGTGTCAAGAGAGATTCATCGCTCACTTCTTGTCTCAATTATTAAAAATTTTGTCACATCATCAAAACACTTATGGGGCAGCTTATTAAATGCCAATAAGACTAGTCTAGTACATTTGCATGCGATCAGCCTGTTCGCTTGTTGGTTTTAGCCAGAGCTTATTAGCCAGTCAACAGTGTTTTTCTCTCACAACAAACCAGCATCAGTCAAACTTATCAACCCAGAAACCAACCAGCGAACAGGCTCGATAGATGGACGTCTTGGTATCCGTGAATACCATTGTCACGCCCGGTAAAACGGAACGAAGGGAGCAGTAGTCAAGAGAAATGGGACATCCTAGTTAGGAATGTGAAAGGTAGTCTAGGAGAGCAGTGAGGAAAAGAGGGACCAATGCAAGGACTCAATAGGGGGGGTACTACTTTAGCTCAGCCAACAGCACGACTGGCGGTGCAGCAACATCGATCAATTAAAGTGGGTTCGAATTCGCCTCAATCTATACATGGCCAAACAGGATGCCAGGCACGGCACGGGCACGAGCATGGCTAGGCACGGCATTACGCGGCAAGGTAGCTTAGCCGTGCCATGCCTGATAATGCCACCGTGCCGCCGTCTTGGCCCAGGAATGACACTATGGCCTCTTAGCCCATGGGCAAGGCAGCCCACTGTGTCGACCCGTGCCAGCTCGAAGCCACGAGCCACGCTGTCGTCGTCGTACAGGAGGCCGGAGCCACGCGTCGTCGTTGTCGCGCAGGAGGCACTACGAGGAGTATGTTGATACATGACGTTATCAGTTTTTCACACACCCTAAAAATCATCATAGTTAACTATCTATGATGGTCCTAGAAATAGTCATAAAATCCCCGACATAATCCTTCGGAGCCAAAAGAAACCGTCACGGCCTCGCTAGAACGGTGACGTCTGTGATCATCATTGCATAGATGTTCGACAGGTTTGCAAGAAACGACTGCAGCGCGTAGTGACGAAATGGAACGTCATAGATATGTTCCACATCAACACTGAAATGTCAGCATGGTGAGGTGGAATCTGACATGGCTAACCATGACACGTCAGCATGGTGAGGTGGAATCTAACGTTGCTGACCATGACATGTTAGCATTATTTTTTAAACAAAAAAATAGGTTGGGCTGGGGGCTCATTCGACTCATTATTCATTACAGAAGCCCACTCAACATCAAGCCCACAAATTGGCCCAACAATATGACGCCCATTTAAGAGAGGGACATACATTAATTGATATCACTGATTAATAATAATTCACGACACATATACAAAAATTGACAAGAGAGTAAAATAAAATCATTACATCCAGTTTCAGATCTGGCGGTCTTAAAATCATTACATCCAGTTTCAGATCACCAAAATCATACAAAAAAAAGCTCAAGTCAATTGCCAAAAAATCATCTAGAACCCTCAGTCAAAGATTTACGCCCATGCCAAACTGACAGGCTTGAGAGTCATTTCATCACAAACAGAACTTACTGTGGTCGTTAGATGGTGCAAAAATATTCACCTAACATAGTATGACGGGGAGCATCCGGGAGAGGCTTGCTGGAAGGCACGTCGGAGACCCACTTGTGCATGGGGAAGGCCCGAGGCTATCCACGGAGTTACCCGACCGGGGGCTTAGCCCTTGCGAGGGATTCCTTGCGAGGGGCTCCAATTAGGACTAGGGGAAGCTTGAACGTTTCTCAATACTTCAGTAAAAATACCAGAGTCATCGACGGGAGTCTACATCTCTACCTCACTCTTAGCTTCTGTATTTACATTGCTACCTCGGTTGTGTGCTTTACCTTTCTTAGCTTAGTTGATAGGCTTGTTGATAGGATTCGAACGTAGATTGCATAACCTTTTTGCGGTCGAGATAGCAACACACTAGCAAAATCGTAGTTGCACATTTAGATAGTTTATTTATTCGCATAGGTTTTGTTAAGGTGAAAATTAGAGGCCATAGTTTGAAGTAGAAATTTATGTTGCCAAATTCACCCCCCTCTTAGGCGTCACGGTCCTTTCAGTGGCCAAGATTGCTCCCCTTGCGGCTTCCAAGGTGATGTCCATGGATCCACAGGACGCCTAGGAACGACTACGAAGCGCAGGCTCGTCTCCGCTACATCCATCGCTGTGTCCCGCTGGATGATGCAGGAAACCTCTCGTGGCCGTGCCGTTGCCAACGTAGCGGAGTCCTCGTCGGAGAGCTCGGTGTCGATGTCCGGCGGGGGGACAACGTTCAGCCCCCTGCGCCTTTGGGTGTTCCAGGGCTGGAGTCGTGTCGCTGTCGTACAAAACGACGATCGCCACCGAATGGACTCTGTCTGCAGCATCATTGGGACGCAGACACTTGCCAGCGCGCATAGCACCACCGACCATCATCCTGTGGTCTCCTTTGTTGATAGGGCACTAGCGCGGGTAGTCGCAGGCTAGATGCCGAAACCCGTGGCAGCGCCAGCAGCGAGGAGGCAGCCGACAAGTGTCCCAACTATGGGAATGCGAGAGACAGTGAAACTGTTTACACCAGAATTTGGAAGAAGAGTCACAAGGACTGGAAAGCTCCTGAGATCATGTCATCAAGGAATCAGTTGCGTACAGATTGGAACTAGCTGATTCAGATGCAGTACTAGAATTGGCTTTCTTCAGATGGCACCAGCAGATGACGACAAAGGCTACGATCAGCGCTGGGACAAGACATGCTGGACTCTACAAAAAGGGAAAGATTAGAGTCCAAGTTATCTTAAATTAGGAATGTTTTCATTATGCCAAAGATTGTAACAAATCCTGTTCGAGTAGGATTCATGTTTAGACTCCGGGTATAAATATCAAACCCCGGCTATTGTAGACGAACACAATCAATCAAATACAAGTCAATTACTTTTTTCGGCTCTGGCCACCCCTTAGGAGTAGGAGTAGAGTAGATCTCGGCGAATTCTTCAGCAAGTATGGCTGCATCGATCCGGTCGACCTCCACTGCTTGTTTGTAAGTACCGTCATGGTTTATACCTCTGTTCGTATGGCTGCATCGATCCGGTCAACCCCCACTGTGACTCTGGCATAGGCTAGTTATCGACTCTTGTCTAATTCAAGTATGGCCTATGTGATTTTGCCTCACACCCGACTGCTTGAATTAGATCGAGGTCAAGTTATCGGCTCTACCTTAGAATGGCAGTCTTTGGTAGATTCATTAAGTTACTGATATTGCTTATTGCTTTCATTGTTTATTTAATTACAGCAATATCACTCTGCCCGATTGAGATTGATTTGGATCGGCCTTATATCTTGTTTAACCCATCGTTTGCTAATCTAAAACTGATCTAATATGCATCTTAAACGATGAGTTTTGTTTTTAATCGGCTGTTTTGCGTCAATTTTAATCGTGCGTAGCGTGCGGTTAAGGCATGTTCGATCTTAAGTAGATCTATTAGTTAACAAGAACCGTTCCATGGCCCGTTATCACGGCCTGTGGGATTCTGCCTCTCACCCCACTGTTAGCACCATGGAGTGGGGATCGGTAGTTGGTAGATCCGTTCCTGAGAAGGCATGACCTTAACTGTGCGCTATGCCTGAATCGGCTGTTTTAGCTGATATTGAGCGCTTTCACGAATAGTTCACATTACGAGATCATTGAAGTAGAGATAAGTTGAAAGTTGTGTTAGCCCCATGATCTTATTATTGTATTACGGCCTGCATGATTCTGCCTCATGCCCCACTGATATTAGTAATGAGTTAGGGTCGTCGAGTCTATTGTTGTTTCTATGACCTGCATGATTTTGCCTCATGCCCCACTGGTCATAGCGATAGATAAGATCTAACATGTTCATTAGATTTATGTTTATTAAGTGGTTGAGTGGTGATGAATTGTTTCTTCATATAAAAAGGTGTTCGGTTACTTATAATCATTGGTTTAGTATAAACCAATCATTGTTGATATCTTATTGCCATTGATTAATATTTGCTCAAATAATGTTTATCCTGAATGATAATCGATTCTTCTTACACAACCTCATGACCTTTAACTGATTTATTCTTATGAATATGCTGGAATTGACTATTTAGTCGATCTCTTCTCATATCGGCTCTCAGAGCCGCACATTCGAGACTGTCTAGCAACACCGGCACGTTCCGCCCTTAATTACTGATAAGCTTTCTCTCCTTGTCAATTGTAGGGTCAAATGGACTGGCATATCTCGGGAGGATTGCGCAGGATCGACCACCCCCGCACTGAAGCTAGGTAGATCTGCTCCATCGAGCGGACCCTTCTAGCTTGCTGTGTGTGTCCTCGGCACGGAGACGAAAATTCTATGTCGACACACATTTCTAGCACGCCCGGTGGGACACCACAATCGTCATGGCGGCTCATAACAACGACGACCTCCTTATGGTGCGCTATGAAGACCTACTTGATGGAGATAAGGATGTCATGGCGAAGCTACAGAAGAATTTCAGAAGAAGTGTTTGTTGTCCTACACCAAAACACGTGACAACACAATTATTCAGAAATTTGCACTACCAAGAGTTTTGCTACAAGGACAGACAGATACAGTTGAAGCTAAAAACAGGCATTTCTTTTACGGAAGCTATAGACAAATCTATTCGTGATGCCATATCAAGCCATAATGAAGCTTTTGTGGACGCATTCCACAATGCCATGAAAGTGGTGATTTAGGAGATTCCAGTTGGTCAGATTGGATCGACTTGTTACAACATTCCAGATCCATCAACCCAAGGGACTAATCAAGTCGGTACCAGCCATCAAGAAGCAGCACCAGCTGGTGATGGTGACGTCCAGGCAGTTCAAGGTTCATCTGAACAAGCTCAAGGTACTACTACGAATCAGATATAGTATAATCCTGGACCGCCAATACAGCATGTGCAACAGTCGGCGGGGCAAGGTCAGAACCAAGTGATCAATTTTGGCACATCAGGCCACATACCACCGTCGGCTCAAAAAATAGCACCATCAATTCAAAGAATCCATAGAGATATAGATTCTTATGTCTATAATCAGAGACTTCAAGTTGCAAGCCAGCAGAGGACCCAGCAGATCGAGATTCCACAATGGTATCACTATGGCACAGATTATAATACCTCCACATGATGCCAAATACAGGATATCAAGGCACACGAGATTTCAATCCACAGGTGGGTCAGCAAGTATAGAGAAATTCAAATTCGCAAGCTGACGAATTGCTGCTGAAGGTGACCGAGATGATGAAGAATCAATTCGGTCTAAAGCTAAAAGGGGTGACCTTTTCGTACAAACGCCCATATCCAGAATGGTATGATTTGGTCGCTCTTTTCACAAATTATAGGCTCCCAGAATTCGCTAAGTTCACTGGCCAAGACATTACAAGCACAGTAGAACATGTCAGTCGGTATCTTACACAATTGGGCGAAGCATCATTTGAGGATGCCCATCGAGTTCGTTTCTTCTCCTTGTCCCTATCAGGGCCAGCCTTCACTTGGTTTTCATCATTGCCAGTCAATTCCATTGCCAATTGGGCTGACCTAGAGAAGAAGTTTCATACATATTTTTACAGTGGGACTGGAGAAAAGAAGATTATCGATCTGACAACTATAAGACAAAAGACTAATGAATCGGGCACCGAATTTCTTCAGAGGTTCCGAGAAACTAGGAACTTCTGCTTCTCCTTAAACTTGGCCGACGATCAACTAGCTGCTTTAGCTGTTCAAGGAATGCTGCCAATGTGGAAAGAAAAGTTGTTGGGACAAGAATTTGACAACTTAGGTCAATTGGCTCAACGAGTGGTAGTGCTCAATAGCCAATTCCAGAGTGTGCGCAGAGATACCCGATTCCAGAAGAGTACCACAGTAGCCGAAGCTTATGTTCCATACTCAGTCGATGACGGCTATGAAGATGAAGAAGAAGAGGTTGCTGCAGCTAAATGGAATTGGGGTAAGAAGACGGTAATAGTGCCAAATCCTTAGGAAAAAGGAATCGAGGAGAGCTATGACTTCGACGTCATAAAATCAGACAAGCTCTTTGATTTCTTACTTGAGAAGGGCCAGATCAGATTGTCGGATAATCATGTTATGTTGCCCCTGAACGGTTGGAGAATAAGAAGTTCTGCAAGTTCCATAATGCTACTTCTCGTTCCACTAATGAATGCAGAATTTTTCGGCAGCACATACAAAGGGCTTTTCAGCAAGGGAGGCTCAAGTTCGATACGCCTCGGAAGACGAAGGTTGATGATAATCCTTTCCCAGGAGATCAAAACATGGTCGACGCTAGATTACTCAAAGGGAAGACTAAGGTCCTAACATCGGCCAAATCAAGAGAAGCTGGAACAGTTGATCCCAAGATGCAGATATCGGTTGATGAATATAGAGAGATTAGAAAACTTCGTGACCAGCAGAAGAGCCGATATGAGCAGGGAGAAACGTCAAAGGATGGAGCGACGAAGCCATGAGTTACATCTCAGATCCTATTTAATAAGTGGCGTGGCGAAGGAAAATGATTACCAAAGAATGGTTAGAGGATCAAGAATACCAGCGTCAACTAGAAGAAGAGAGGTATGAAAGGAAGCAAGCCGAATCGCATTGGAATTGTCCTTTCTTCAAATATTGCTGGAACGAAGGTTTGAAGTTGCCTACCAGACATGACTGTCCGGAATGCAGCAATCAGTATTGGGGGTTTAGGCAATCTCAAACCAACCGCCGATCTATCCATACCCAAGATACACATCATCATAATAACATGGATCGGCGCTTAAAAATAAAAGTGTTCATGATCGACTAGGAATAAGATTTGTGGATCAAGATCAATGATTATGAAAAAGAGGCGACAGAGAGAACATGTCTAACGGGAGGGCCAATGGTGCCCCGAACGATTGATAAGATGCTAGAAGAGAAGGGTGTAGCGCCTAAGGAATAGAGAGTTGGAGCAGACTCAGGCATTCGGCAAGCCTCGAGTATGGCGTGCAAAGCAAACAGCTGATAGAGGGCAACCATCGGCTAATATTCAAATGTCTTTTCTGTTGCCATCCGAGTTCAAAGCTCCGATAGATCAAGAAGTTTATTCAGATTTCGATGAGTTAGAGTATGAAGAAATAGTTGCCAAGTTGACAGTTATACAACAAGCGGTGTTTGATAAGCCAGTCAAGCATCGGCACTTAAAGGCTTTATATATGAAAGGTTTTGTTGATGGGAAGCTGATGAATAAGATGTTGGTGGACGGAGGTGCTTTTGCCAATCTTATGCCTTACACCACTTTCCATAAGCTTGGCAAGGGACCAGGAGATTTGCTTGAGACCGACATGATGCTTAGAGACTTCGGAGGGAATACATCCAGGACCCGGGGGGCAATAAACGTCGAATTGACAATCGGGAGTAAAACTCTGCTCACCACGTTCTTTGTCATCAATGGGAAAGGATCATACAGTTTACTCCTCGGTCGTGACTAGATTCACGCAAACTGTTGCGTGCCATCAACCATGCATCAGTGTTTGATTCAATGGCATGGGAATGATGTCGAGGTGGTTCGCGCTGATGAGTCTGTGAGCATTACAATAGCCGATCCAGTGTTTTGGGAACTAGGAGACTTCAAATGCCTTTCTGGCAAAACATGGGAAGGAGGCTTCGTTAGGATTAATAATGAAGGTCAGCAGCCGGTTCAAGCAATCGGCTCTGAGAGTTTGTTTTGATCAGTAATCGTGGCTTCGCGTCGGCCATTAAATTAAGGGAAATAAGTACTGATCCTGGAGATGGGTTTGGGTCGACATACGTGAGTCCTAAGTCAAATCATAAGCGCAATTCGGAGTTAATAGATCTGTTGGAGAAAGTTCTGTTTAGCTTAACAGGATGCTTGACCCAGGTTGATCGATTGTTTAACCTTTGGAATGAAAAGTTCTGCAGCAAGAAGTATCTAAAGAGATGTTATGTTAACGTTCGATCGACACTTGATAGCCGATTCATTTAGTCATCGGCTCTAATAGCCGGTACCAGAAAGGTATCGCCTCTAGTTTAAAAAATAAAGATCCTCAAGGACATGAAAGCCGATACGATACATATCGCCTCCAGAGCAAAAACAAAAAGCAAAAATAGTCATACGCAAAGGCATTGCACTGAGACACATTCATGAAAGAACAGGGGTCTTTGTTCATCGGGTTACCCTAAGTACAAACTAATCAAAGACCTTGTTCACCACATCTTGAGCGGATGTGATGTCCACGATGGCCTCCGCCGCTGCGGTGAAATCTTCTATCAAATCTTCATGTCCCTCAGGGCCATCGCCAATCGAGAAGCCAACCTCCATGGCGTGGAGATCATGCCCAGTTTGGACCTGCGCCGCAGTTAGCGCCACCAATGCGCCATGACGAACACTGTGAAGGGCAATCTCTTGGATACGGGCCGGGATGTCTTGGAGACGAGCGTCAATGAGGGAACCCCTAGCATTGACGGCGTCTGCGGCCGCGTTTGCCTCCAATTGGAGAGACTCCAATTGCACCGTTTGAGCTAGCGATTGCAGAAGAATATCAAGACAAAGGCAATGGAAACCAGATTAGAAATGGTCATGGAGCTCATCTTACCTGCTACCGTGGTGTCAGACTTGGCCAGCCGTGCTCGAACGGCACTGGCCTCCTCCTTAGCCGCATTAAGGGCCGCTTGAAAGACTCCTAGATGAATCTCCAGCTAGCCGTTGTTCCAAATCACCTCGGAATAACGGTCCTCGGCCGCCCTCCATTCTCGGAAGAAGCGCCGAGCATCATCACCGTCATATGAGTTGGAAGAACCTGAAGATGAAGCCGGCGCGGAAGATGCAGCATCAGTGGGTTTACCCGTCCTAGAAAAAGGATGAAGGCTGTCGTTCACAACGAACCTATAGGCGAGTCAGAACAGGTCAACATCATGAACGAAGATTGCCTATCTCACCTCATATGTCGGAGATGTTGGTTCGTTGGCATGTCTTCTGTCGGGATCTCTTCTGCCACGCGCTTGCCTCGATTATCTTCGTCGGCCATAAGAAATGATTGGATCTACGGAAGGAAGGAAGAAAACCGCCGTAGGGTTTTCGTAGGCGGAAGAGAGCGAAGGAACAGTTGTGAATAGAGATGTGTTTGAGGGTGAAGCCCTCGGCTGGTATTTGAAGACATAAAGCGAAGAGGCGGATGCCTCGGGATGCGCAAAAGGTAACCGCAATTAATAGAAGGCGAAACACCACTTCACCAATGTCGAAGAGAATGCGGCGCTAGATGACTAAGGATGGAAGATCGAAGGGCTCTCTTAATAAAGGCCATATTTTTACACCTAGAAAGAATTAAAACCGAGAGTCTAGAATTGGCTATTTTCAAAATCGGTTCTTCAGCCGGAATAAAGGACCTGATCTTCAAAAATGGAAAAAGGAGACAAAACTATGGAGAAGGTTGGGAATGGATTCCCCTTGAGTAAAGGAGTTGATCGCCTTATGAGCTCGTGCATAAACACGATGCAGTCTTTCCTTGGAAAGTTCGAACTGGATCAAGGCGTGTTATGTTGCAGAGTGATTTATCAGCCGAAGTCTACCAGAATATTATGATGAATAACTTAAAAGACTTGAGTTGACTTCGGCTGCATGCCCTTGGAAAACATTGAAGCCAATAAACCGAGGTTTGTAAAATATAAAAGGTTGCGATTGAGCAATTCTCTGAAAAGAGACTGGTCTGGAAAGTAAGATTGCTAATCAGGTCAAAAGGCAGTAAATCCGGCAAATGGTCACCTAACTAGGAAGAACCTCATCAGATCAAGCGATGCGTGCCGGGTAATATTTCTATTTTAGAAACACCAAAAGGAAAAGAAGGATTCGGCGGAGCAATCGAATGGGGAACATTTAAAGGAATGTTACCCTAAACGTTTGGATTAATACTTGACAACCAATTTGCTCGATTGACAGCTCTGATAGCCGATACCAGAAGGGTATCGCTTCTAGTGCGAAAATAAACCCAGAAGGGTAAAGGCCAGTGCAATGTGTATCGCCCGCAGAAGCAAAGCAAACATAGACAGAGTGATGCATACAGTATGACAGAGGAATTGCTTGCTAATATCACTTATTACAAACTAAGGGCCGAAAAACACTTTGGCTATTATATCATCGGCATGGGAAATAAAGGCTACAGAGTTGGCAGCACTGAAGAAATCCTTAATCAGGTGCTCATGATCCCCAGGGTGCGCCGCAAAAATCACTGACCATGCTATTTTTTTACACATTATATATGTGCAATCAAATGCAGGGTTCCATCTAGTCTAAAAAAACAAGTAACGCCTCCATGCTAACCTGCTGTGCATGCATCCAAGGAAGCCTGGGAAAGGGACCAATGCCGAGAGGGGATAGGAGGGGAAGGGAGCAGCGGACGGGATGGAAGGGAACCAGTACCTGCTAGGGGACGCTCAGAGGGGACGGCGGCTGCGATGACGGGCCGGGTGGGGACGACGGCTGCAGCGGCTCGGGTGAGTACGGTGATACCGGCGATCGCGCAGCGTGGATGGCAGCCTGGACAACGGTTGCGACGGCTTGACGGCGGCCGCGACGGCGGGGACGGCAGCTGCGACGGCAGGGACGGCGAGCTCGCGGGCAGCGCTGGTGAAGAGGTGAGATGCGAGCGGCACAGACGGAGCTCGCCAGCGCCAGTGGGGACTGCAGTGGCGGCGGCAGCCCGGACGAGATGCACGCTGCTGTGGGAGACGATGTGTGCGGCTGGCGGCTGCTGGGTGAGATGCGGCTGTTGGGTGGGTAATAGTGCTGCAGATAGGGTTTTGGGTGGCACTGACTGGTGGGCCGTGCTAATTTTAGTGCGCGCGAGTGCGCTGGGCTGAGCACGCCAAAAAATGAAAATGGGCTATAGCCACCAATCGTTTGACTCTAGCATTTGTTTTTAGCGACTGGTTGTATGACGTAACAGGCTAAATATATTTAGCGACCGATGTTCCGTCGATACATGTAAAAATAGCGACCGATGATTTGTTACAAATTTATAGCGACTGATGGTTGGATGTTAATATTACTTTTTAGCTACCGTTGTCCGACGCTACAGATTGGTTGTGGTATAGTGTGATTATTTGTTTGGTCTGGTTGATGCTGTTGGCCTAGGTTGCCTTTGCAGGCTTCGCCGACCTTGTCCTCAGCCTCTAGGAGGACCAGAAGACGGCCCGTTGAGAAATCGATGGCCTGAAGGAGAGGAACACAACAATGGAGGGGAGTGGCAGCGACATGAGTCAGACCGGCATGCAAAGGAGCAACTCCATACTTCGGTGTACCGAGACCTCGAGTCTCGTTACCAAATTACAGAAAGGTCTTGCGAAAGGATATGTGGTCCAGTACTAAGGCTATCCAGTGGGACACTACCCACCATGGTTCAAACCCTGGTGTCGTATTTTTTTCTGTTTTTTTTTTCAAAAAGTAGGGTACACATGTGCACGTTCGGTGGTAGTGCGTGTTTCCCGCGTACTGAAGGCTAGAGCCTCATAATCTCTTTCTTTGTGTGTGTACGGATTGGACCCTCTCAAAAAAATTACAGATGGGTCTTGAGTCGGCGAAGAGCAGGTTATTTATCTTGGGCGTTGTGCCCAGAACCTTGGGCTAAACCATGATAAATTTAATTTATCAATCAAGGTGAGAGAAAAAAAATTCGTGTTCAAACAAGAAGTAGAGGGGGACGACATGTTATACATGCACCTATTACATTGAAAAGAAACTTGCTTTCTTAATCTTATGCGCGGTGATCGCCGACGGTGTATATCATCTGTCAAATTATTGATCTAATCAATAAGTGCAAACCTACCTGATAATAGTAAGATCTTGTGGGAGCTGACGCTGCAGTCCAGCTTGATATCCCTTGGGCCTACATCTGGCTGGTGTCCCGATAACATCCCATGGAATATCATCCAACACCATGTTGTCGAGTACCGGGACACCCTCCAGTACCTTCAGCTTCTGGCAACCATCAATGTTGACCGTCCGCAACATGGAGAAGCTGCTGATGGTCTTGAGCATGGGGCATTCATGCACATCGAGTTTCACAACCGAAGGGAAGTTCTCCAAATATTCTAGCTGTGTGAGATCTTTTAGGCATATGCTTCTCAGACTATACCTATAGTCACAGGCAAGTCCAGGGGGAAGATGGGTCAGCTTGCAGTCTGTGAGTTGTAGATGTTCCAGAGCTGCCATGGATATGGCTTCGCTGTGCTTCTCCCAGTTCCATTCCTTCCATACGGACAGCCCGAGCAATTCCAATTTTACTAGCTCAGGGAACGGTTTAGAAACAATTCTTCCATCTCCGCTTGCTACGCTCTGAAAGTCAGGCCCAACATGCTCGATGGCTGGAGCATTGCTGATAAGCAGTTCTTCCAATCCGGGGATTCTGCACAAACCATCTGGTAATCGAGAGCAATAGGTTAAGTTCAGTATGGTAATGGACCTCAAGCATCGAAAGGTTGTTTGTGCTGGCGAGTGCATCCAGTTTGGCAGCCGACGGCCAAAATAATTTGAAATTATTAGGTGTCCAATGTAGGTGGAGGACAGAGCTCATCAAATACATCCTCAATTCTCTGTTGTTGATCTGGACCAATTTGTTGCTCTTCTTTTCCTACACCATCCTCAGTATGACCATCGTCCTCCTCTTTGTCCTGATCAATATTCTCAACTTCTGTTTGTTCATCCTCCTCTTTCTCCTCATCGTCCTCATGTTCCTCCTCCTCCTCCTTCTCATCATCTTCCTTCTCCACCTCCTGCTGCTCCTCAACCTCATCATCTTGGTTGTCATCACGATCATCGCCATCCTCTTCCTCCTCCTCCTCCTCCTCCTCCTCATCATCATCATCATCATCATCAACGTACCAATTTAACTCCAAATACTCCAGATGCTTCTTGCTTCTAATTCCAGCCTTTGTAACAATTGAGCTATCAAGCACATTTTCCAGACTGTTGACTTGAAGACTTCTAAGATGTGAAAGAGCTTCTAGCTCTTCTAAAGTGCACCAGTCCCCATCCATCTTTACTGAAACCCATAAAGTGCCCTCAAATTTGTTAAACCGCCGAACCCTCTTGGTATTGTATCAACTTTGGACCCAGTTAAGGAAAGATTTCTTAAACCGACTAATTTGGTGATGCTATCTGGAAGCTTCTCCAACTTTGTACAGTTGTCAAGCTGAATGTGTTGAAGGAACCACATCTTATGGATGTCATGTGGAAGCCTAGATATGTCTGTATATGACAATGACAAGTATCTTAGGTGTCTGAGTTGACACAGAGAGTCCACTAACCAGTCAGACTGCACGGAGCTTATTTCCAGTACCCGCAGACTAGCAAAATTTTGTAATGAACCTATAGGTTTAATGTCACAGCTTATCAATAATAATGTTCTCAATGTTTCTTGCTGCTCTAGGATGGACCACTCCAGTTCTGAATCAACTATATCAATAGAGAGACGGCGGAATCTTTTGTTTTCTGGTAGAAGACTTCTAATGTCGGCTTGATCCTCGTGAACCACAAAAGCTTCTTCTCTTGACATAAACTGAGCAAATGAGCGGACAATGTCATGCATGGTGTAGTCCCATATATTGTCAGTTGAATCATCGGGCTCCAAAAGGTTCCTAGCAACCAACTCCCGATGATACTCAGCCCCTATATCCTCAAGATCGAGTTGGCCTGACTCTGACCTCCCATCATGCTGAACAAACCCTTCACTAATCCACATACTAATAACTCTTTCCTCTATAAAGCCTGAACCCTTTGGGAAAAGTGAGTAGTAGAGAAAGCATTGCTTCAATTGTGGAGATAAATCTTCATAGCTCAAACGAACTGAGTAGTTGAGTTCCTCTTCCTCCCGCGCCTCATCTTTTTTCCACTCAATATTCTTGTTCAAAACAATCTCCCATTCACGTTCTTTTGGACGCCTAGTGCTTAATAGTCCACCCATAACCTTAATAGCAAGCGGTAATCCATCACATTTTTTAATAATCTTCATCCCGATATCTTTCAGCTCATCATAATCACCCGCAATACCCACCTAGACGTCATCCATAAAGAAAAACTTAGTAACTCTATCCACAATCCGTTGCATTACATATCTAAATACGCCATGAAATCTATTGCATAAAGAAGTTTAAAGGATAAAAAAGAATTTTAGAAATGTGTAGTGCCTACAGGTGTACAAAGATATACAAAACCATTTATAAACGAAGGAATGTAGTTTGAAAAAAACAAAACTGGACACCTGCAAGGAAATTTGGTTGCCTCCAATGCGATAAAACAGCATAAGTAAATTGCAATCATGTAAAGGTGAGCTATAAATTCAAGACATGACCTAATAATTTAAGTTGTAAATATAGTATTCAAATGCAATATTTAACAACTTGTGGCAATTTAACTTCAAACGTTACTTATCCAATGGTAAAAAAATATGGAAATCAAACGTGGTGTCGAATTATCCACATGTGTATTTAGAAGAGAACTGAAAACAATTTATATAGATATGAGAAGGTAATAGAATAACCAGAACTGAAATTTCCATGTTCTACAAAACCAAGTTGAATAAAAAAGCATAGCAAGCTGGTTGGGTTACATGTGGTGGAACCTATCCGCCCGGTTCAAGTCTTCAACTAGACACTTGCGCTCGCATTTTCCTGGATTTATTTCAGAATTTAACGACATTGTTCTCTGAGTGGTAGGCGACGTACCAGTTGATAGCGAGACGCACGTGGTGACTTTGTCAATCTTGAGATCGTTGACTCGAGTCTCAATCCTTCAGAGGTGCTCATATAGGTAGGAGTCGGGTGTGTGCATGCATTCATAGGTGGTGACTACGTCAATCTTGAGATGACTTTGTTCTTTGAGTGGTAGGCGATATATCCATCGGACAATGAGATGCCTATGTTGACATCATCAATCACAAGATCGCTGTCTTAAGTCTTAATCTTTCAGAGGTGCTCATAGGGGGTAGGGGGGCACGTGCGTTTGTGCGTTCATATGTGGTGACTTCGTCAATCTCGAAATCGCCGGCTCAAGTCTTAGTTCAGAGATGCTCATATGCGTAGGGATTGGGTGTATGCATGCGTTCATAGAGATGACTGTGTGCACATGTGTAAGTGTCTCTACTGTGATTCGAAAAAAAAAGCCTAGGCCCGTTTGACGTAATCACTATTCAGATAGCTTAGGCCATGTGGACAAGAAAAGCATTATGTTGTTGCATGCCGGCCTTTACATCGGGAACTCTATGGATACTTGATTATTTGTGTTGGCTTTCAGTAAGGATAGCAACGGGGCGGGTTCGGATCGGGTGGAGTGTCTGGGCACCCAAAACCGAAACCCAATCCTAAAACCCGAAACTGCCCCGAACACCAATTCGGGTGAAAATCCATCCCCGAAACCGAAACCGCGGATCCCCGAAACCCGACGGATAATCCGAAACCTGGAAAATTCGAGATCTAGGGAAGGGATGCGCCAGCGCCGCCGCCCTCTCGCTCCTCTGCCGGGCCGCCCGCCTCCCTGCACCGCCCGCTCTTGAGCCGCCAGCCGCCGAGGGCAGAGCGCCGTCAGGGACCCGCTGACTGGACCTCTACGGTGCCGCCCGTGCCGTGTGCGCCCACGCCGGCGGATGCAGGAACAGGGCCGAGGAGGCCGCACGCCGCCACAGAGAGAGAGGTCGCGAACAGGGTGCGTGGAAGGCCGGCGAGGTCGTGGACGGGGTGCGGGGAAGGTCGGCGAGGTCACGGACGGGGTGCGGGGAAGGTCGGCGTGGTCGCGCCGTCGCGGACTGGCGAGGCCGGCGAGGTCGCCCGTCGGGGCGTCGGGTGGGTGCGGGCGTGCGGCCGCCGTGCGGCGGTGCGGGGCTCCTGGCCTGGGTGCGGATGACGGGACGAGGGATTGACGGTTGGCTGAGCACTGAGCAACAAGGATTTCAGGCTTATATAATAGGGTTCTTAGTTGGGCTTCTAGTGGGCTCAATATTTCGGGGCCCCGAATGGAGCTCCACGGATGAAATTCAGGATCCGCCCCAAAACCGTAGTATTTCGGGTATCCGAACCAGTAAATCCGTGGGCGAAAACCAGGAACCGAAACCGAAAACCGCGGACCCGAAACCCGTGGATATCCGCCCCGAACCCGATCCGCTGCCATTCTTAGCTCTCAATAAGAGGCACTATAGACCCCTCTATGATTATCCTTGCAGGTTCTTATTGAGAGCCCACACACAGGTATATATGGCTTATTACTGCTACTTTTTTATTGAGAATCGGCATAGATACATATTAGAGGAGTGCACCGGTAGACCACTTTCTAAAAGATGCACGAATCCCAAGGCAGCCTTTAATTAGTTTACTAACAAATTATTATTAGTTTTTGGTCAGCCCTATGCCCACCATTCCCAGCCCAGCCCGCCCTATGTCTACAGATCCAATCTACTCCCCCCGTCCCTAAATATCTGTCGTTTTCGTTTCTTGGGGAATAACTTTGATTAAATTTATATAAAAGAATATTAATATTTATGATACATAATTGATATCATTAGATAGATCTTTTAATCTATTTTTTAATAAATTTATTTAGAGATATAAATATTATACGCATTTTATACAAATCTAGTTAAATTTGTAGCACGAAAACTCTGTCCCATGCATGCCCTCGTCAATTTCACCCTCGTCTACTTGCACTCTGCTGTTGGCCCTCGTCGTAATCGTCAATGTCAAGCTCACGAACAGAAGCAGTACTACCAAACTAGCTAACCCAGAGTTGGTACATAGCAATTCGAAAGCTCGAAGATTATCTGCATCTATAGTTCTATACGTCAGGTGCATAGCACAATTCTGTGAATTCGATTGATAACTGCTTTATTACTCATGCCCAAAACGAGTTACTTGCGCTGGCGGGCCGGGCGGGCTCACTGCGGTGAGGAGAGGTTAGATGTGAAGGCATATGGGCATCACAAACGGCTGATGCAAATCATTGGGATGGTGAGGACTCCGGATCCGGCGAACTCTCCAAGGAGCTGCAGCGCGGCACCAAGGTCCGCCAGGCACCAGGTTTAGGGAAAGCGGCATGATTGGTGTGGTAGGACGATCGAATGAATAAGCCACGACAGGCATAACAGAGTCACCGGCGGCATCCGAAGCCTGAAAGGTGTCGTGCCGTGCGCATGGCACACAATAGAGATTCAGCAACCATGGCGAGCCGTGGCTTCTCCGGTCGTCAAAATAATGATTGACGAAATGACAAACCAGTCTTGTACTGTACATGCATATGATCTGGGATGGACTGAGCACCGCAGGGCTGGCCCGGGCTGATTAAAAACAGTAGTTACTTAATTATTTAATTAAGTATGCTTTGGGATTAGTGCAGTTTTAGAAAGAGATACGGGTTATTAAATAGAGCCAGGACTAATTTCCTCCCTTTCTAATTCGTCAGTTTCAGCTTTGTCTTCTGACATTCACGACTTGTGTATAAGAACTTGGACGGAGTTAAACCTTACTATATCAAAATTGTTGGTTTTCAGGTCAACTAGAAGTTTCTAAATGACTTTTATTTGTAGTCATTTAAATGCCAAAATGATGATCAAAGATTTAGACAGCAAGGTTGGAAGGAATATATAATCCATATTGCTAGCAGCAATAATGAGTAGGTAAGATGCGAAGAGGGATCGAGCGAGAGAACACATATACTTGTGAAAAATAGATGACCTGTATCTTTTCTACAGTGATGGTTAGTTTGGGGTGGGGCATGGATCCCTATCATGGTAAGGATTTGTAGAGGCAGTCAAAGTCTATTTCTAGCGGCGGGTCGTTGTACACTCACCTTTGTTTATGTGTCATCGATTTCCACATGCGTTATCCAACTGTCCTTAGAAATTGTTTTGTAGAGGCAGATCGAAACTAATCCATGTATAGAAATCGTTTTCAGGTTTTGTGAATAGGCTAAAAAAAGGCAAAAGATTTTTTTAACGGCATTGAGAAGTCTAGACCTCACGCCTTTCCTAATGAAATTGCAGACACATGGTCGATATGTACCCATGTGGTCTCAGTGTGATAAGTGATTGTCTACGTGATTCGTGTCTTGGGTTGACTTTGTGAACTAACCATGGTGTGAGTTGGTGTTGTGCAACTTGTCTCTTGGCTTGTGGTGCGCAGGTGTGGAGCTCGGAGGCGGTGGTCGATGGCGAGGTGAAAGGTCAAGTAGAGACGGGCCATGCCGATGGACTGGGAGCGGTGAAGGGCGGACGTGAGGCTTGGACTTAGGGACCGGAGCGCCAGAGGACCAGCTGCGGTGACTGACAACTGGGGACATCGACAAGTGCAAGTGTACATGGTGGAGTGACCGTGTTAACGGAGTCAAGATAGCGGACGTGCAAGTCGAGCGGAGGCTCTAGAAGACTTGGCGGCCGGGCAGTCGAGGACGGTGGTGACACGTGTCAAGGAGCGGGGGACGCGTATTGTTTATGCTACTCACGAGCGGGTTTGGTGGTTTGGGCCGCAAAACCACCGGTGGACGGTTTTCGGGTTTGGGCCTCAAAACCCGGGCGGAGGTTCCGAGGAGGAACGGGGTGGCAGGTGGCGGAATCACAGAGGTTGCGTTGAGGCGAAGCAAGTCTGTGTAGGAAGCGTGGCTGTTCGATCGACAGAAGACTGAGTTGGACCATAATGCCTTAGGGTAAGGTGGTTTGCCCTAATTATCTAGGGCAGTTTGGGACTTGTGTAATAGCCCTGTTAAATAAGGATGAGGGTGCCCCAATCACCCTCACCGCTTGCCATTTGCATTTCTCCTCTCTAGGTCTTCTCTCTCCCAAGAGGTCCTCATAGGATCTAGCAAGTTCATCTGTGTAATCGAACCGAAGATTTGTGCCGGAATGGAGGCCCTAACCTCCTTGTGCACTCCGGGATTCAAGGTTTGAGATTTTTGTGCGATTCCCGTTCGTGTTCTTCACGTTCTTGTTTTTCCCTCTCCACCCCTTCTCACGTTCTTGCTTGAATCTTGAGTTGTGGGTCGTTTTGAGTCAAACCGATTGATTTGGGATGAATTAGGACCTGAGTTGATCCTTTCCACTGAAGGAATTTGTCTGAATCCTCACGAGTTCATAGGTCGGGGCGATTTAATTTTCATAGTTGAAAAACTAGTGTTCTTCGCGTGATCAGAATTTTCCGTTGATTGGCTAAACTTTGAGCGATGATCTCTTAGGAGTAGCTCACCTACTGCCTTGTGATCCCTTGGTTCAATTTTGGTGGCAGTTGGTTTTGATTTGGTCACAAATCGAGCGAATTTGTGTTCTTGGTGATTTTCGGGCACTCTGTTCATGACACTGGGACAGTCCGGGGTGTACCAATGACGATCCGCTGTCGGGTCGAGCCGAGCAAGTTCTTCAAGATGTACTGTTTTGCTTTCAGCACAGTAGCGGACAGTCCGTCACTCGGACACGAACAGTACACCGCTGCTGCGAAAGTTTGGGGCAGAACTGTTTCACGTTGTTTGTTTTCGGAGTTTTGGCCGGCGGACAGTCCGGCGCAGACCGCGGACATTCCGGACCCCCTCCCGCGGACAGTCCGCACTTGGCCCGTGGACATTCCGGCCCTGTGCAGTCTTCTCAGTTTCAAGGCGTTCCGTCGAGGGCTTGGCTTGGTTGTTTCTAGAGGGTCCCGCTGTGTCTCTTGGTCATCGCCATAGACATCCAGCCACCTAGTTGTCTCATGGACTACTCATCTTTCGTGTGTTTGTCTTTGGGGTTTGATTTTGGGACAATGGCCAAATATTTCGAAAGAAATTTGAGGCTCCCATTCACCCCCCTTTGGTCGCCGTTTCGGTCCTTCAGAAATACGTACTGCACATGCAGTTCATGGAATGAAACTCGAGACTGCAAACCTCGTGCATAACTACCATACCACTAAGACTCAGATTAACTTGTGACCAATTGTAGTATGCTATCCTTTTACATTAAACTTCGCGAATCTCATATTGAATATTTCATCTGCTAAATGATCTCAAAAGGAAAATATCTGAACCGGAAGGTTTTAGCTCTTGTCGAGCACTACAACTTTGATTTAGGGCATCTCTGCATCTAAAGTTGTTTGAAGAATTGAAAACAAATCAATTTCATACTAAGAACATAAAACATAATTTTGGAGTCTAAATAATTTCAAATGGAGAAGTCATCGGCTACAAAGATGTGGATGTCTTTACTCAACTCTATTTGGAAAAGTTATATTTTTTGTGCTGCATGAATTTTTTGAGGCAGGCTATATTGCCAATCGTCTCTATAAATCGATTTATAGTGGCGGGTGCTGTTTTGAGCTGCCTCTAGAAATGCCACTATTTTAGAGGTTGTTGAAAATTATAGCTGTCACTAGAAATGTGAGTTTTAGATGTGGTTTCGAACCACCTCCAAAAATGAAGGATATTTTGGAGATAATGTCAGGATACCAATTAGTTTAACTACTGGATTTTAAATACTCCAAAAGAAATAAAAAGCTATAATATTTACTTCTAAAAAATCTTATGGATGGAGACATGGAGTTATCGGTCACCGGTCAGCTCCCCGAGGTAATAAGCCAAGTACTTCAGGTAAGAGGAGCACGTTGAAACGTTCCAATCTATATATATTACTGAACGTCTTGGGACATCTTCAAATCCCTTATCCGGAATCATTGGAAAATCTGGAGAACTTCTGTAAAAAATTTAACAGACCTACGGCCAAGGATGGAGAGCCTTGCATATGATTAGTGAGTAGTGACTGATGTTAATTTATTTTTAATGACCCACTACATTTGTCATTAATAGTTGCTTCCCCGTCGGTTGCAAGTTGCAAATTATAAGTTGTTCTAACTTTTCTAGTTTTCTAGCTTTATCTATGCACCTAGATATATATTGTGTTTAGGTACATAGTAAAAACTCTATATTTTATAAAGTTAGAACGATCTATAGTTTAGAATGGATGTAGTATATAATCTTCCATTCCACAAATATATGTGTATAAGGAAGGACTGTGCCATGTCTAAAGAGTAAAGAATAATAGTGGAAATACATACGCTAATAATATGATTATAGAAAAAAAAATCTAATTAGGAAACTTATATGGTAGGATATTCATGAGGAAAGGTGGGTGCCCTTTGGACGCATGAGTTTTCACCCAGTTCATCCTGTCCGGTCAAGGTGCGGGATAATATTCTTCATGTCCGGCAACAATATTAGAGGTAAAGCTCAGGATCAATAGGGTTTCTTTAATTTTCCCCGGAGGAGCAACAGCGATGACGGTAATAAAATTAGGGCTAGGGTTCATCGGTCATTAGGATTAAGGCCCTGGGGACTGGGGTTTACCATGCGCCTGGCCATTGGTGGTGGTCTAGCCGGGGTCCGGTCAACCTCAGACAGTGGTGTTGGGATCTGTGCTGATGGCAAGGTGCTGCTCGCTGGCCATCCTGGTGGAGGACAGACAATGGGGATATCCAACCGCCCCAGGCGCCAAGAAAATGTGATTTTTCATAACAACTGCTGGAGCATACATGTTTTTGGAATATCCTACCTAATAAATATGTAAATAGCTACTGCACGATAATGTTTGACTAAATTCATGTCCTAATTAATTCAACTCTGTAATATTTTTTTTGAAAACAATCAAATGGATCGGTTTGTACGCGGACTGGACTGGATTACTGACCTGCCGCTGGCGGGGCAGCTGTTTCTTGAGCAGGGACCAAGCATCTTCATCGTCCAGTTTGCTGACATGGAGTTGGTCACTGTGCGAGTGATAGTGTCCCATCTTGAGTGTGACGTCTTCATTTCTTGTGGTGAGCAGGACGCGGCTACCCGGTTGCTTACGGGCAGCGCTAACCACAGGGACGTGGAGCACTTCCTTCCACGCTCCGTCCGTCCACAAGTCGTCCAAGACGAGCAGAAACTTGTTCGCCGACAGGGCATCCGTGAGGGTCTCCTCGAGAAAGGACTCGTCCTTCCCTTTGGCCGGTTCCTTCTTGGCCTGGGTGATGGCGTTCCTCAGCAGCTCCACTTTCTCGTACTTCTGAGTGACGCTCAGCCATATCTTGGTTTTGAACTCCTCCTTGATGGCCTCGTTTGCCAAGATCTTCCTGGCAAGAGTGCTCTTGCCCATGCCACCGGGGCCTACGATTGACACCACCTTGATGGTAGTACTGGCACTGCTGTCGTGGCGATTATTGGACATTATTAGCTTCTGCACCAGGTTCTCTGTATCCCTCTGGATCTTTTCACCAACGATAGCCGACTCATCGAACCCCGATGTCGTCTTGCGTCTTGCTTGTGCTGTACTATCTGTTGGCGTCCTCTTTTCCTCGTAGGATCCGAGTTTGAGGAAATTGAACTGAGCGGCGCCCTTGCGGATGCTGTCAAGCTCCTGGTTCAGCTTCTTTATCCGGCTACCCGTCTCATGGGCGAACAAAGGGTTCTGCAGGCAGAACACCAATGGCTGGATGACATCCTGCAGATTTCACACATGGTCATGAGTCCTTCAAGAGAACAGAAACAACTTGAAGCGTCCCCGCTGCTGGAAGACTTTTCCTGCCGCTCCATGGCCTCGAGCTGGCAAAGCTCAAGGATGTCTGCGGCCTTGTACATGGCGTCTTTGAGCTTCTTCACCCACGACTGCACGCTAACATCGGTGACGCGCCTCCTCTCAGCATCAGCCAGATAGTCTTGGAGGTATACCAGGTTATCCTTCAGCTTGTTGATTTCACCGGGAACACCCAGCAGCATGCGCACCTCCTCTTTTGCCATGTCCGTGATTATCTTCTTCACATAGGGTGCCAAAGCATCGAGAACAACCGCCATGGCTTCTAACTATATCTGTCTGCTGCGTACACAGCCAATAATGCATACATTAGGTGCCATTCATGCATGCTGCTAGATATAGCTTAGAAGGAAATAATAATAAAATGACGAGAAATATGCAAAGACGATGTTTATATTAGTCGCTTGTCACCTTGGCTAGCATGCAGCGTGAGGAATGCGATGCTGCTTCTTTCAACAAGAGTATAGATTGTGAAAGGCGAGAAGAGCAGGCCACCAGCAGCCGTATATATAGTACCAACGATGAGGGGTTTTTTCACTAACGCTCTATTCCAAATTATAAGACATTCTGCCTTTTCTGCGTACATAGATTTGTATTATGTATTTAGACGTAATGTATAGCTCGGTGCACAACAAAAGTTATGTATATAGAAAGCCAAAACGTCTTACAATTTAGAACGGACCATATGTTATGTTAATTGATTACTGAATCTTTCTAAAGATGATGATGGTACCTGTCACATCTCCCATCGCAACACCCACGCCAAAAATAACGTTTGGCACAGCAGAAGCTAAGTGGTACGCAGCAACTTAGATTTTCCAAACATGCAACCAAGTAAGTAATCTAAAACAACAAGGTGGCCTACGCAAATAACATAGATATATCTAGTTTTTCATTTTGTTACATGAAAACAATGTTTGAATGTACTTTTGTTTATTTGTTCGACTTCTAATTGTCTAATCCCCTCTTGATGATCCCCTACCGCATACATCTGCATGAACTCCATATAGCTATTGTTGACCAGTTTCCTCGCTTAAAAACCTGTCTTATTAATTTTTATTCTACTCGTATGCTTATGGTTGTGCTATTTCTACCGAGGCCGTATACATATTTTATGAGCTCAGTAAACTAATCGTTCATGTCTCACAAAATTTCTAATTTCAGCCCTCTTGTAAATTTGAACATTGGACTACATCATTAGACTACTATACAAAATATTTTAGGAGATATAATAGGCGGATATTTTTGGGCACAGCCACTGAAAATTGCGAGACGGGCTCTAGGCAAAAGCCCACCTTTAGTCAATTCCCTCAATGCCACTGAAATTTATATAGCTTCCCTCAAAGCCATCCAAATTTTCCATCTACCTTCACTGCCACATCAAATGAAAAATTTCGTCGATTCCCAGTTAAAGTTGTTTCACTGTGTGTTCCAGTTGCTATCCCCCTCCGCTTGTTTCTTTTCTTCAGTGCAACAACAGATCAAACTGAAACAAGTAAACGAAATTGAATGTTTGACCGATCCGAAAAAAAGACTAAGGACAAATGTTTATAGTTCAACAACAAAGACTTGAACCTAATTAATATTTTTTTTCGATCAATAACCTAATTAATAAAATTTGTTCAGCTAAGTAAGATGTTCCTGTTTCAGCTCAAAGTAGAAACATACTTAGGAGTTAGGAGTGTTCTCCAAAAGAAAAAGCTTCAACTCACCAAGGTGGCCGTGGGAGGAGCTGGAGATGAGTTGCATCGATGGTTGGCTAAGACATGGAGCACGACCAGCTTGTTATGCTGCATTATGGCCAGGGATAAGAGCGGCCGAGATAATAAAGACTTGAACCTAAAATTTGTTCGAAGCTAAGTAAGACGTTTCTGTTTCTACTCAAAATGGTAAGTATTTTTTCCAAATGATGAGAAATGCATCTACTCACCACGGTTTAGAGCCCACCAAGCAGGCTGCGGCCAGCGATCCAGACTGAGGACTTGCGTCGATGTGTGCCTGAGACCAAGAGCGCACGCGCCGGCTGAAAACACAAAGGGCATGCACTCCCTGGTTCCTATGCAAGCATCCTCTCTTATAGGCATCCACTTCCCATCCATGTAATTAATGCAGAGGCAGCACATGTGCCATCCCAGTGACTGCACATGTACTACACCGACGACTTGACTCAGCTGCCGAAAGGGACGTCAAGATGCGTCCACACATCATTGCACCTTTTTTAAAACCTTGTGCTGCTTTCCATGACAACCAGCACCACGCAAGTCTTCACCTAACCCAAGAGGGTGATCTTATTGATTTATTATGCTAGCACCACCTAACGTTCCTCTATGGCTGTATATATAACAACAAATAGGGACCTAAAGATTTGTTACTAGCACACTGAGGCTGCAGCGTGCCGCTCCGTTGACGTCTACTCCCATCGGCGTATATATGAATTTGAGTATGGAATTTGCATAATATAAAACTCAACTCCAATACCACCTCTCTGTAGTAGTGTGTACTGAATGTACGTACGTGCAGCTAAGTCTGCTTGTACCTATATATATATATATATATATATATATATATATATATATATATATATATATATATATTATGTTTGCTAGATTGCCTAGCTGTAGTAATGTGTAGAGTATGCACGTACGTTGTCGTTTACCTATATTATGTGGTAGTTGTCATCTACCTGTATTATGATTCCAGATAAGAGGATGCTGAACTGCTCGGTAGTCATCTACCTATATTAGAGGATACGGAACTGCTGTAGTCTTCGGTTCATTATGTTTGCTAGATTAGAGGGAAAAAAATTAGATGCATACTGTATCCCCATGTTCCAGTGCATACCTTGTATTTTCCAACTGAAAATGCTGTAGAGTTCAAACTGAAAATACAAGGTGATCCCTCTACCTTGTATTTTCTTTTCTTCAGTGCAGTAGAGTTCAAACTGAAACAAAGGAAATTTTCAAATTCGAGCGAGCTGTAAAGAAAGATTTAAAGCCATATGTTTATAGTTCAACAACAGTGACTTGAAAATATTTTTTTTTCGAAAATCAAAGTTAATTGTTTCTGTTTCAGCACAAAGAAAAATCTAGGTCAGTATTTTCCAACTGAAAATGCTTCAACTCACCAAGGTTGCCGTGGCAGGAGCTGCAGAGGAGTTGCATCGACGGTGTGCTAAGACACAGAGCACGACCAGCGTGTTAGGCAGTGAGGCAGAGACTACCGTGATAAGGCGACTAGTAGCGCGCTGATGACGTGGCTAATAAGTTTGTAGAAGATGCGTCCACACTATTGCTCCTTTTAAAACCTTGTGCTGCTTTCCAAGACAACCAGCACCACGCAAGTCTTCACCTAACCCAAGAGGGCGATCTTATTATTGTAACCCCTCGTAAAGTTCTTGTATATATAACTGCAACTTGACGTATGATTGCTGCTTTTGAAAACCTTGTGATGGTTCCGCGAACACCGGCTGCTCGCAAGTCTCCTGATAGGGACCTAAAGATTTGTTAAAGCACGCTGATCCTGCAGCACGCCGCTCCGTGTATACGAACATGAATATGGAACTTGCATAGTATAAAAACGCAACTCTAGTACCACCTCGCTGTAGTAGTGTGTACTGTACGTACATAGGTGCAGCTAGGGCTGCTTGTACCTATATTATGTTTGCTAGATTAAAGGATGCTGAACTGCTGCAGTGTTTGGTTGCTTCATTGGCGGAGTAGCTTTTTTTAGCTTGGGTTGGTAGAGTGGAGTTTTGAAGATCATTTGGTAAAACAGCGTCTCGTGGTTGACAAAAATGGTAAAATGTCTACAATATCCTTATATTTTTTTATTTTTTCTTTGACCTCCCTGTATTTGTTTATTTTCTTCCCTTATTTCTCCTCATCCTCTTCATCCGACTACCATGAATTTCTCGCATTTGTCTCTGTCGCAACACCCACATCTCTTTGATTCCGCCCCTCCTCGTCTAGAGGGACTTCTTCAACTCCTCTTCTCCCGACCCTACCTCGGCGTCCCTCCGTCCGCTCGTGCCACCGCTCTCATCCATTCATCTCCAACATCGGTCCATATGTTTCTCCTCACCGCTCGTTTTGCCGCCCCACAGCCGTGTATCCAACTCGCCCTGACAGTCCGGTCGAGATGAAGCCGTGCCATGGATTCATAGGCCCACATGATGTCGGGTGCACCCTATAAAAGGACCCCCAGACCCCCTCCAGAAAGGCATTGGGTTCATTCTAATCCATTCAGAAGAGAAGAGCTCTCAGAGAACTAGAGTTTTAGCATAGCTTAGCTAAGATAGATTAAGTAGAGTCGGGCTTCTGCTCGGATTCTGGATCTAGTCACCGGAGACTTGGTATAGCCCTTGTATCTTTTATATTCATCCTATGATGACACTGATCTTCACTTATATTATGTACTTAGTTATCAAGTTCATAGGGAGTGTTCGGCTGGCTGGTTGGCCGGCTTATGTGCACTGTTTCACACTGTATCTACAATGCTTTCTCTCTTGCGCTGGCAGCAGCCACAGCCCGAACGGCTGGCTTACCCAGCAGCCGAACACTTATATAGTTTGCTTTGATGATATGCTTAGGATAGTCGAAGTTATCATTATATCTATGCATAAGATCACAGAGCGCTTGACTCAGTGTTCGAACGGGTCGAGTAGCCAGACTTTGTGTAAGCGTGGTGCATATGCATTGTTTTGCCTGTGGATGCACCCTCCATTCCGTGAAGTGTGGTAGATTGCATGGGTAATAGCCTTGTTGATTCTCTGTAGTCCACCCCCGTCTGTAGGACTAGCAGGACCAGTGTCACGACGGAGTAAGTTATATTCTGCTATGCTCCTCCTTAGAGATTTCTCTTATGCATTAGTATAGAGTTAATCTTTAGCTATTGCTGAGTATATAATATGTCATGATATGCTTTGACTTGTAACTAGAATGATTTAGGAACCTATCTTTCTAGTATTTACTTAGACTAGCTATTGTTATCTTTTGGAGTCTCTCTGAATGTTATGTTTATTATACATATCTATCTTTTGGTTTACCCCTATTTAGAAGAAGTGTTTAGTTTCTTGATCCATCATAAGTATACGTTTATCAATCTCTTTCTTGCCACCGCTCCTTCCTGTGGTAAAATATAAATAATGATACCGGTATACTCCGGTGAAGTGCTACAATGGTATTCTCAGGCGCTTGCGTAATTCATATCTTGTAACTCACATTTTGAAAAACCAACACCGTCCTCACCGCATTTTACGTACTGGATGAAGGGTAGTTCGGGGAGAGCCCATGCACCCATTCGGAGGAGCGGGGTGAAGCCACTTTTTTGGGTTCCCTCACAATTTTGGCTGTAGAGAGTGCGATTCACGGAAGGAGCACATCGGACCGAACGCTCCATTCCTCATTTGGTAGGTGAAGCCGTGAAACCACTCCCGAGTTGCTCCGAGAGCGCTACCAAACAGGGGCATAATGTTTGTCGCTTTTCCTCAAGCTTGCATATTTTGCCTAACGACCCAACACTACATGATTTGGATATTACTACCGGGTCTGAACCAAATATACGTGATTTAGGATTCTAACTCAAGACCTCGACATTCACGTTCTTTCAAGCGTCCAAAGCAGCCGAACAATATGACACTTGTGATAATACAATTGATGCTATTTTTTTACGATTATTAAGTCCATTTTCGGCCCCTCAACTCTTGTCTTAGTCTAATTTTAACCCCAACTACAAAACTGTCTAGTTTTGATACCTCAACTATCAAAACTGTTTAATTTTGACCCTAGGGTCATCTCAAAACCACTCAGAGCCGCCTCTAGGTTTAAAATTGAATGATTTCAATAGTTGAAGTGCTAAAGTTTGACAAAGGCAAGAGTTAAGGGGTAAAAAAAGGACTAAATCAAGTAATTTAATTTTTTGATAGTTATAAAAACTTTTATATGCTAAATTTACTTATTGATAAATACTTATATGCACTAAAATATTTATCTATACTTTTTTGGATTTTTGTATATTATATTCTTTTTTCTGAATATGAATCTGGATTTATTTAAAATATAGTCTATATGTTTAAAGTTATCATATTTTGAATCCGAATTATTCATTGTTTGAACAAACGCAGATGAAGAAATAATCAAAGCTAAAGTTTTAGATCTTAATGAGGTATACAACTTTATAGTTGATTACTATTTTAGTTGAAAATAAATTACGATCCCAAAATTCTACTTGAGATTTTCATAACTTAGAATTCAATTTTTTAATTGTTCGAACGAACTCAGATACAAAAATGACCAACACCAAATATGTATATCTTAATGAGATATACAACTTTACAGATGATGACTTTTCATTTGAAATCATTTGTGGTCTCAAAATTCTATTTGAAGTTTTCATATTTTGGAATTCAAAATTTGATTTTTTAGAATGAACTCTGATGAGATTTACAACTTTGCAGTTGGTGACTCTTTCTTTTGAAATCATTTATGGTCCTAAAATTTTGTTTCAAGTTTTTATATTATGGAATTCCAATTTTTTGAATTATTCGAACGAACTTAGATGGAAAAATTAAATAACCTGTTAGTATTTCTTAGCGTAAGCAAAAGAATCCGCAAACACACAGAATTACTATTGTAGCACTTCACCCGGTGGTATTCAGGGTATCGTATTTCCACGTGGAACGGAAGTGTAAAAGGTCCCGTAGCTAGTTCTCCCAAGAAAACAAGGAAGAAGATATCTTGGGTAGTGAGGTTTTTCTAAGAATAGAGATATTAAGACAAGATAGCTTTGATAACTATAACCTTGCTTCGGGCACCAGATCGCACTTTGGTCTGCCAAGTGATCTTTGGCTTGTAGCTCACGCTTGAACCCGAACGTGGGGATTACGGAGGATAGAGGGCTGTCACCACCTAGCGCCTACCCCTCAATCATGGGGGAACGAGGCAAACGAAGGTAACCGCTAGCTCGGACCACGCGTCACGCCATTGATTACTACTCTAGCGTTGGCCAAGACTTCCGTTTGTAACGGGAGTCCTCTACTAGAGTATTCATCACTAGGACGAACGACCAAACCGCAAGATGATAATAAACAAAGCTAACTTACTCAAGAACTCACCATCATATAGAAACACGAACTCTTTACACCAAATAGCGAAGATGTTCGTCGAGGTACAAGCTGGAGTGATCCGACAACTTCGGAACTCCTCTTACTCTTCCTCACTCACTCCCTATACTAATTCTAGCTTTGAGAGCTAAGGTAGGAGTGTGGCTCTTCTTCTTCTTGCTTCCTGTGTTGTGTGTTGATGGGGAAGCACCTCTCTCCTTTATATAGCTGTGGATAGGTGGTTTGGTGGGGGATATTCGGGGGAATCTTCCCCAAACAGCCTTTACCTGCATTAATGATACCGCCAGAGAAGATTGGGCCCGAGCCATGCCAGTAGGCACCCTGGATGGACTGCCTTGGCACCGCCTTTCTCTGGTGGGCTGTGTGTTGGGCCTTAAGTCTCCCGTCATGGGTTTGAGGCCTAGGATCTTTAGGTAAGTGGGCCTTTCTCCTCTTCTTCTTTGTTTGCTTGGGCCAAAATGAAGAAATGATGCTTTTATGTTTTGTTTTAGCCCATCTTATTGTATTTTCATCCTTATCTCACGAAAATGAGTAATTCACCTAAACCTATGGAATTTGTTAGTTTCAAGTTCTATCTTCTAGTTTTGGTGTTTCATTTGGATGGATTTTATACACATGTTGGCGGTAAAAATGTGAGTTAAGGACCACCAACAAGCTCCCCCACACTTAGTCCTTTGCTCATCCCCGAGTAAAGTTTGAGACTAAGATGGTTTAGCTCCTTGATATGAAATCTGCATATATGTCACACCTAATTTTAAGGATAAAATTGAATGCACTAAACTCATGTGTGCCCAGGGATTAGTCACACACATAAGTTGACAAATTATAAAAAGTATCATCACGGTGTATCTTACATAACGAATAATAGCATCACATAGTCTTACGCATCACAGCGGAAGGTAAAAAGATAGCTCTCTTGTGGTAGCTCCAACACAGGGACGGTCGACTGGTTGACCCCAAGCCTAATAGTCCTCAAGGAACTCCTCATATCCGTTGTCATCTGTTACCCATCCGGGATTTTTATCCAAATATATAAAATAAACAAGCGTAAATACTTCCCGTACTTAACAAGACAACATGGGGTTCATGAGGCTCAAAAAGGATGACACTAGTTTACTGCAGTTAGCACTCTTAGTAAGTCAAGATTTTATCATCAGTTATTATCAAGTTATGCTTAAGCTCCCATTTAAACCCACATGATCATATATCCGATCCAATTGAGTCATGTAACATCATCATAATATCATCATAATCATCTCGTATAAACAACATTATAAGTAGCCATCTATTCTTTGAGTTTTCTGGGCCGCTCGTGACCATGAGCACGGCTGTTATAACAGTTTGTTACCCTCTGCAGAGGTGGTGCACATTCACCGCGAGTCGTGATTCCCATATGCCCGGGTTAATTACTCCCATATCACTGCCAAGGTGAGCGGGCAGGGTACACTATGAAGCCATTTTATAGGTTTCTCTAACAAGTTAGGGCCGCTAGGTTTCCTTGGCAGGTAGATGTAGGAACCCCCCTTTCCTATGGCACATATCTATCGCGGCTATACACATAGGAACAGGGGCAGTCCTATACCCAACGTGGCAAGCCCCTTTTACGCCATAAAGGTAACCTCTAACAAGCTAGAAAAGGTCCTATTACTGAGCTAAAGTCAGAGCCATATGACCCTCACGGTTGCACTGTCAGTCCTAGCTTTTGCCGACAGATAAGACCTTATGGAGGGCCGAGAGCATCATAATCGAAAGTCATTTGCTCCATCGCCCTATAATCCAGTTGTTTAAAAGCAACTTTTACCTTTTCATTCCATAGAATCGTTGTTCAATATGTAGCTCATGTATAGTTATGTTGAGCACTAGCAAACTACCCATATGCATATAACCCATAGGAGACAAGGAACAGGATAATCAATCACTAGGATGTCCTTACGGGTATCAAAATTAGACACATGCAAATGAGTAATTAATAAAGGTGAATAGGCATCAAGGTAGATCCCATGCTATACTTGCCTTGGTTAGCAAACTCCTGCTGGTCCTGCTGGTCGTTGAAGAACTCTTGGTCTCCAACGTTCTCCTCACTGTCTGAACACGACCAACACGACAACATACAACATTCTAAAAGCATTCATGCAAAGCAAACATTCCTATAATTAGAACAGTACACCAATAGTATAGAAAACAAGATAAAATGTTTATGAAAAGAATGTACGTCTCGCTACGATCACGTCAACACGAAGTTCACGAAAAACAGAGCTAAAACGCGAAAGTTATGAATTAAACGGGGTTTCCTATAGCAATTTATTTAATTAAATCTAACCATGAAATTCAAAAGTTGCAAACATGATTAACAGTGGTACGAACACGTAGATTATGAAATTATGAAACTAATGCAATTTGAACGGGTCAATTCGGAGCTAAAACAACGATTTTATGAACAAAACGGTGTAGTGGCATTTCTGTAAATAGTGAAAACATAATTTGGACTAAAACCGTATACTTTACGTCTTCAAAACGAGAAAGCGTACTTTGGAAACGTGCTTTGTACTACGGGTTAGGACTTAGAAAAACTCGGGGTCTCTTTAGAAAAATAACCCGCGAAGGGGTATCTTCTAATCATGGCCGCAGATCTGGAGATGGATGGCTTGGATTGGCTCAGGGGAAGAAAGAGAAGGGGTCCGGCCGGGCACAGTAACACTGGCGGCAAGGTTCCATGGCCGGCGGCGTGGAGCTCGCCGAAGCATGCGGAACACGGCCCACGGGCCATGGTTCGAAGAACCGAGGGCACCGGGAGAAGAAGGGGAAGCAGGGGAACCCGCCAAGGCCGATACGGTGGCCGAAGGGTGCGTCCGAGGCGGCGGTCGCCATGGCCGGTGGCTGGGAGCAATTGGGCGCATGCGAAACGGGCACTAGAAGCCATGAAACAAGAATTAAACTGCACGGGGAGAGAGGGGAGAACGATGAAGCTCACAGCGGGGAGAAACGGGGTCGACGGTGGTTCACACGGAGGGGCAGACGGTGGATCCCTAAGACTCGCATAGTAGATAAGTTCACTCCCCTCCTCAGATTAGCTGCATACCCATCAGTGAACATTAACGTCTAGATCCATTCTAGTACTTCCCTCCCTTGGGGCTTGCTCAAGACAAAATCGGCCTTAGGCCTTCTCCATGGCTTGCCGCGACTAGGAGGCTTCATATGTTGGTTTGGTCTATCGCATAACGTTGCCAGATCCACTCTGGCCTTAACATTGTCCTTTGACTTGTCAGGAATGTCCATGATTGTTGCCCAAAGTGTCTCAGCGATATTCTTTTCAGTGTGCATTACATCAATGTTGTGTGGAAGGAGAAGGTCATCAAAATAGGGGAGCCGAGTCAAGCCCGACTTATGAGTCCACATATGTTGCTCACCATATCCCACAAAACCACCTTCTAGATTGACCACCAGACCATCTATCTGTTCACGAACCGCGGCACCAGTCATTATTGGTGGTGCAGGGTCTGTCATAATGACACCTTTCGTAAAGTTCTTGATGTCTCGTCTGAATGCATGGTCAAGAGGGAGGAATTGCTGATGTTTGTCGAACGATGAATACTTGCCACCCTTCTGCAACCAAATGAACCTCAGACCTTCCTTGCATACTGGGTATGGGAACTTCCTGTGAACACACCAGGTGCAGAATATCCCATACGCTAGGAAGTCATGCAAGGAATAGTGGTACCAAACATGCATTTTGAAGTTTTTTTTGTAGCTTGGTCGTATGTCCATACCCCTTCCTCCCAAGCACGGACCAATTCATCAATCACAGGCTCCATGAACACAACCATATTATTCCCCGGGTGTCCAGGAATTATCAACGACAAGAATACGTTCTGTCGTTGAAAGCATATGCCGGGGGGGGAGATTGAGGGGGATAACGAACACGGGCCAACATGTGTATGGGGCAGCCATCATTCCATAAGGATTGAACCCATCTGTTGCCAGCGCAACACGTACATTATGAGCCTCTTTAGCTTTCTCATGATGAATGCCATCAAAGTGGGTCCATGCTTCACCATCAGATGCATGTACCATCCTGTCAGGATTGTATCATTTGCCATTTTTGTGCCATGTCATCTGTTTCGTGGATTCCTCGGTCATGTATAGCTGTTGGATCCTCGGTATGAATGGAAGGTGCCGTAGGATTGTCACGGGAATGTCAAGCTGCCTCTTCTGGCCATCACCAGAATCTACCTCCAGGAACCTAGAGGATTTACACTTTGGACAGTACTTTGCTTCCACGTATTCTTTCCTAAATAGGACGCACCCCTTCGGGCAAGCATGTATCTGCTCATACGGCATCTTAAGTGCACGAAGGAGTTTCTGTGACTCGTGCATGCTCTTTGGCAGAAGGTGACCCTCCGGAAGCAGGCTGCCAATAACTGTCAACATACCATCGAAGGCGTCTCGACTTAGGCTATACTGGGACTTTAACGCCATTGTGTGTCCAATGGCATCCAGTTGAGAAACCTTTGTCTAGCCGTGAAGGGGTTTCTATGCCACGGCAAACATATCGTAGAACGCCTTTGCGGTTGCCACTGGCTCCTCTTCCGTACGTCCTTCAGCGAACTATGCCTCGTGATAGTCATTTAACATGTCTGCTACCCCGGCATCAGCATCATAATCCTCGACGCGTGGTCTCACCACCTCCTCTCTCATACGATTGGCTTCACCATGGTAGACCCACCGGGTATAGTCTGTCATAAATCCATTCTTCCAAAGATGTTCCCCCATGACCTTCTTCGTTTGTCTTTTCCTCTTTACACATTTGTTGCAGGGACAACAAATTTTACTTGCTCCTTTAGCAACCACGCCAAATGCCCGTTCTAAGAAAGCATCGGTCTTGTCGATCCATTCGTTGGTGACCTGACCCTGACTTGCGCGGCCCGTGTACATCCACTCACGATCCTCCATCCTCTAACATATATAGCGGCGAGTAATATAAACATCAATTGCATCTACCCGATGTTCCTACTATCTAATAGGTGTGGATAGGTCCTAATCCCACGTGAGGATTCGTAGATGAGGTTAGTTTCCATGCTCTACTCCTATCCGAGACAGAATTTTAGGAGCACCACCCCGCTGTTCTCCAAATACATGTCCTGCCAGGGAGAGTGTGTATTCGGAGAACAACAGGGAGATGATGCCGAAACTCTGTCTTGGATCGGAGCAGACCATGGAAACTAACCCCACCTATGCATCCGCGGGCTGTCCAAAAAACATGGACAATTTGAAACAGATACGGTTTTAGATATGGAAATATCTGCATATTTCCAACCGTATTTTTTTCGAACGGGAGACGCCTAACTGGGTTACGTGATCTACGACCATGATATGGAAAGAGGGGTTATACCTAGGGTGGCGGTGGAGTCAGGCTAGCGGGGCCACGGTGGGTCGGTGCAGTGGTAAGGCGATGCGGTGCAGGCAGACCCGCAGCGGCGAGGAAGGCGATCGGGGTCGCCGAGGTACTCTGGCTCTGCTCTGACAGGCTCTTCTCTGCAAAAAAATAAACATAAAACTATCAATACAAAATTTCGGTAGCACCTCCCCTGCACGGTGAGGTTTTCAAAACCTGCAAGAAAACCAACGGCATGATGGCCAACATGCACATATATATGAACGGCACGATGGCCGACATGCACAAGATTATATCCAACCACATATATATAACAATGTCACAACCACTCCTACGACTCCTACGACTACCACCACTGCTACTCTACTACTATTACTACCGCAACTACTAGTAATACTACAACGACGATGACGGTAGGGCATATCTAGTGGGCGTCGTAGGGCGGCGGTGGTGAAGGAGCCAGGGCACCGGTGGACAAGGCGACGGTTGGGGAAGCGCCGGGACGTGGCAACGGCGGCCGGGGCGCCTCCTCCTCCTTCTTCTTCCTCCTCCTTCCTCCTTCTTCCTCCTCCTCCTTCGCTTCCTCCTTCCTCCTTCTTCCTCCTCTCCTCCTCCTCCTCTCTTTCTCCTCCTCCTCCGGTGGCGCGGCGCGGGCGCGGGCGCGGGCGGCGGCGCTAGCGCGGTCAGCTACCTGCGTGCGTGTGTGCGGTGTGTGTGGGCCAGTTGGGCCGGCGGGGTTAAATCCCCCCTTTGCCGAGTGCCCCCGATCTGGCACTTGGCAAAGTATTTTTTTATTTTTTTTAATTCTCTGCCGAGTGCCACCTGGCCTGGCACTCGGCAAAGAGGTTTTTTTTAAAAAAAATTCTTTGCCGAGTGCCCCCAATCTAGCACTCGGTAAAGTATTTTTTTAAATTCTTTGCCGAGTGCCACCCGGCCTGGCACTCAGCAAAGAGGGTTTTTTTTTAAAAAAAATTAAAATTCTTTGCCGAGCGCCAGCTGTCCTAGCACTCGGCAAAGAGGCACCTTTGCCGAGCACCAAACGCAGACACTCGGCAAACCGTTTTTTTTTCTTCCTGCCCCCAAACTTTTTCTGTAGTCCTCATACAATATCTGGTACTCCATGTTTCAATGTGGCATATTTCTCGAACTTTTTCTATATTTCTTTAATTTATTTCATTTAATTGAATTTTCTTGGATAATTCAAATTATAACTGCTAGTCATTCGAATAATGAAAAAATGAATGGGAAAATGATATTCATGTTATTTAGTATAAGCATCGAATATGACAACTTATTATCTAAAAGCAGACCACCAATTTTTATCACATCTTCCACATATGATATTATGACATCTTGACAAGTTTCATGATTTTCGAGTTGTTTGCTTTTTATATAAAATTTAAAATAAAATCTTAAAAAATCGAGATGACATGTATTTGTGAACAAGATAAAAATTGAGGTGGTCTCGTTCTCGGATATGGCCTCACATTATACTAAATAACATGAATATCTTTTTCCATTCATTTTTTTCATTATTCGAATGACTAGCAGCTTATAATTTAAATTATTCAAGAAAATTCAATTATTATTGAAAATGAAATAAATTAAAGAAATATAGAAAAGTCCGAGAAATGTGCCACATTAGAACATGGAGTACCGTATATATATAAGGACCGAAAAAGTTTGGAGGTCAAAAGTGAAAAACAAAATATGGTTTGTCGAGTGTCAAAAAATGACACTCGGCAAATCACCGCTTTGCCGAGTGTCATGAGAAGACACTCGGCAAACGGTTAACGGCGGCTGCCGGCTGTTAACGGCGGCGACCCTTTGCCGAGTGTTCTGGTTTGCCGAGTGTCCGACACTCGGTAAACCCGGTCTTTGCCGAGTGTTATTGTTTGCCGAGTGCTCGGCACTCGGCAAACCACCTCTTTGCCGAGTGCCAGTTGTTTGTCGAGTGCTTTCTGTCTGGCACTCGATAAATAGCCTCTTTGCCGAGCCCCCGATAAAAAGCATTCGACAAAGTCTATGACACTCGGCAAAGAAGCCGTCTCCGGTAGTGAGGGATTAGATGAGAACAAAAAGAAACGAAAACTAAAATATTTAATTTTGTAATAGATTCAATCTGCAGGTTATAGATTTCTGAAATGATTGTTCAACTTGTAAAATAAATTAAAAGGCTCTAAATAAGAATATGACTACCTCTTATCCTTGAGGAACTCTCGAAGTTCATCGATTCGCTGCCTTTCGTTCAATATTGTGAAATTTAATTCGGTGGTGTAACGTTGCTTGTCCAGATCAATAATAATGTCCTTTAAGACTGTTTTCAAGTCTGGATTCCGGCCAACAGGAACAAAAGCCTTGAAACGGACATCCTGACTATAAGATTCTCATACACAGCTTTAGCAAGGGTAGTCTTGCCTAACCCACCAAACCCAACAATAGAGACTATCTTCGTCTCCATGTCTTCCGCTACTGATGTCAGCATTTTTATGACCTTATCCCTTGGCTCTTCGATCCCAACAAGCTGTGACATTTTTGTGTAGAGAGCAGAGAGGCGTGGGTCAATACTTGTTGTGGCAGCAGGCTTGGCAACAAGATCATCGACACTGTACCTGGCACGCCGGTCTGTCACCTCCTGAAGTTGCTTCCTGATGTCTTCGATGGCACAAGAAATCTCACGGCAAGCCTTGCCCTTGCTGAACAGGTCTCCCATCTTCTTCATCGCGCGGTTGAGCCTGCTCGGATCAGCCTGCTCATGTCCATCGACACGAACGATGAAGGTGTCGAGTATATCTTCCATGTCGTAGGACGCCTCCCTGACCTTTCGTGCCCAGACCTTGACCTGCTCGTCCAGTTGGTCCCATGGCACAGCAGCCACCTTGCGGAGTGCGGCGTGCATGCTCTCAAGCTCCAGGGAGAGGGACTGGACTTTCACCCTGACGCCCTTCTGGAGCTTGTACTCGTCCTTGAGTAGCTCCAGCAGCTTGGAGGGGAGCAAGCCCAACGCACCCGTGACCAAGTCCATACTCAGGGGCTCACAAGATGATTAACCAATCACTATATTATGCTGGCAATTTGATAGGTTGCAAAGTTGTAGTGTGTTATGGGGATGCATGTCACCAAGTGCTTGTAGAGTTCTCTTGTGTGTTCCAGTTGCTATCCCCCTCCGCTTGTTTCTTTTCTTCAGTGCAACAACAGATCAAACTGAAACAAATAAACGAAATTGAATGTTCGACCGATCCGAAAAAAAGAGTAAGGACAAATGTTTATAGTTCAACAACAAAGACTTGAACCCAATTAATAATTTTTTTTCGATCAATAACCTAATTAATAAAATTTGTTCAGCTAAGTAAGATGTTCCTGTTTCAGCTCAAAGTAGAAACATATTTAGGAGTTAGGAGTGTTCTCCAAAAGAAAAAGCTTCAACTCACCAAGGTGGCCGTGGGAGGAGCTGGAGATGAGTTGCATCGATGGTCGGCTAAGACGTGGAGCACGACCAGCTTGTTATGCTGCATTATGGCCAGGGATAAGAGCGGCCGAGATAATAAAGACTTGAACCTAAAATTTGTTCCAAGCTAAGTAAGACGTTTCTGTTTCAACTGAAATGGTAAGTATTTTTTCCAAATGATGAGAACTGCATCTACTCACCTCGGTTTAGAGCCCACGATCCAGACAGAGGACTTGCGTCGATGTGTGCCTGAGACCAAGAGCGCACGCGCCGGCTGAAAACACAAAGGGCATGCACTCCCTGGTTCCTATACAAGTATGGATGAAACCGGTACGGATATTTATTCGACCGTCCGTTCGACCGAATAAATATGAACACTTATCTGGATAGTTACTCGGATATCCGTAATTTTTTTTTGATACGGATACTAAAACGGATATCTTAGGCGGATATCAAATACGGATGTAATATCATCGATATCCGGCGGATATCGGATAATCCGGTTAGGTATCGGATATATCCGGATATTTAAAAACGGATATTATCCGGATATTATTCAAACGACCTTGGATGGAGAAATGATCAAAATAAAAATTGTAGATCTCAAAAAGTTATGAAACATTGTTGTTTACAACTTTTTCGTTTGAAATCATTTAGTGCTTCAAAATTTAAACCGTCCAAACTTTCTCAAATGGAAAACTAGTTTATAGGCGTAAAAATTTAAAAATCACAAATTTGAACCATCCAAACTATCTCAAATGAAAAGTTGACCAAAACAACAATTGTAGATCTTGATGAGTTGAACAAACTTGGTATTCAAAACTTTTCAATTTGAAGTCATTTAGAGTTCATAATACTAGAGTCAAAGTGTTGTTTTTTTCATTTGACCAAATTTGACTTGATCAAACTTGCTCAAATGAGACACTAAATGACCTCAGATGAAAAACTCTGAATACCAAGTTTGATCATCTCAGCAAGATCTACAATTGTTACATAGCTCATTTTCCCATTTGAGAAAGTTTTATCAAACACTAGTCACAAATTCTTGAATCTCATATAGACTTTCTAAAACTATGTCACACACTTATGAAATTTGAACTATATTTTGTTCAAACTTTCTCAAATGAAAAAATGGCCTATATAAGGATTGTAGATCTTGATGAGATGAACAAATTTGGTATTCAAAACTTTTCAATTTGAGACAATCTAGGGTTTCGAAAACTAGTTTGTAAATGTCAAAATTTAAAAATCACAAATTTGAACCATCCAAACTATCTCAAATGGAAAGTTGACCAAAACAACAATTGTAGATCTTGATGAGTTGAACAAACTTGGTATTCAAAACTTTTCAATTTGAAGTCATTTAGAGTTCATAATACTAGAGTCAAAGTGTTGTTTTTTCATTTGACCAAATTTGACTTGGTCAAACTTGCTCAAATGAGACACTAAATGACCTCAGATGAAAAAACTCTGAATACCAAGTTTGATCATCTCAGCAAGATATATACAATTGTTACATAGCTCATTTTCCCATTTGAGAAAGTTTTATCGAACACTAGTCACAAATTCTTGAATCTCATAGACTTTCTGAAACTGTCACACACTTGTGAAATTTGAAGTAAATTTTGTTCAAACTTTTTCAAATGAAAAAAATGGCCTATATTTGTAGATCTTGAATCCATGACCATGACTCCATGAGACCCATGAAGCCATGAGCTTGGCTATTTCTACTCATACCGTGAAGATTGGTGCTTGTATGATGTTTGATGTATGATGTATCTATATCTTTATCTTATTTGTTGCTTTACTCTTTAGTCTTTCGGCTTAATCTAGATGGATTATGGACTCATAGAGTGGTGTAATGGTTTGCGCACGTATGATATATATATATATATATATATATATATATATATATATATATATATATATATATATATATATATATATATATGCTGCTTTTACTCAATATTTGAATAGATATTTGTATCCGACCTTCTCCGAATCCGATTCATACCGTATTCGATACTCATTATTCGTATCCGTAACCGAGTCAATCCGTATTCGTATATGTATCCAAACGCTATCCGTGTCCGAATCCGAATCCGAACAGAAATATAAAAACAAATATAATGAGTGATATCCGTTCGTATCCGATCCGTTTTCATCCCTATATACAAGCATCCTCTCTTATAGGCATCCACTTCCCGTCCATGTAATTGATGCAGAGGCAGCACATGTGCCATCCCAGTGACTGCACATGTACTTCACCGACGACTTGACTCAACTGCCGCAAGGGACGTCAAGGTCTACTCGGACCACAGGGCCGGCCGTACACCGCTGCTGGCAGGGTCCCTTCTTGGTCGGCTCCATGCATGCCTCCATTATTGTCCTCTGGAGCAGGCACAACACCGCCCGTGAAGAAACTGCAGTTAAGATGGGGCAGCAATGGTGGATCTGTGGAACTTGAAAGTTCTTTTACTTGACATTTTTAGACTACTCCATCCATTCCAAATTATATGTAGAGTCAAAGTATTTCATGTTTGACAAAAATTATAGAGAAAAATTATAAAGATTTATGACATGAAATAGTTATACTATGAAAATATAATTAGTGAAGAATCTAACGATACTTATTTGATATCATAAATATTATTATTTTATTATATAAATTTGGTCAAACTTGAGATGTTTTGACTCTTCAAGAAACTTGGAATGAGTTATAATTTGGGATGGAGGGAGTACATTAGATAGGTGGTTATCAGTCGAACTTGATTGTTTCACATTCATAAGTACAGTCTAGCCTGACAGTTCAAGCAATGGTTACGTTGGTCGGGACTGGGCATAAATAACGACTATGAATCCGTAAGTTATCTGTACGCTTGGTGACGATAAGAACAACATGGGCAAAACAGAAAAATTCACGGCCGGTCTTTCGACGTGGCAAGACGTAAAATGCAAGTTTTTGTGCCTAAATTTGGTTTCTAGGCTCATCCGGATTCAGACGGTTTTAACTTACCGAGGTTGCATCAAGAGGCAGCTGAGATGCGTAGGGCGACAAGCGTTGTTATGGCAAACGATTCACATAGTGTACTCTATTTATCTCAAAATATTTAACCTAATAGCATTCAATTTTTATCGCAAAATACTTGACACTCTAACTTGTCAATAAACATTTCTCTTTTACCAATGCACATTTATCTTTTCTCAATATACTTCTATCTCTGTCTCTCCTTCAAGTTTTCTATGCTCTCATCGCTTTCACTCCTTAATTTGGGTGACCAAACCTATAACGTTAACTATTTAAGGATCAGATAGAGACCTATAACCACCTACTCCCTCCATCCCCAAAGAACTCAATTTTGGAACAGTGTCATGGTTTAGCATATCAAGTTTGACCAATTATAGATAAAAGAGTATAAATATTCATAATATCAAATAAATATCATATCATTAGATTAGTTATGAAATATATTTTCACAATAAGTTAATTTAGAGCCATAAATGTGAATACTATTTACTAGAAATCTGGTCAAACGTGAAGCACTTTAACTAGCACGTAAACCATAGTTATACTCTTTTGGGGACAGAGGTGGTACTAAAGATTAGTCTATCAAGGTATACTGTACTTATGAATGTGAAAGGTAGAAGAGTACTCCCTCTGTTCCATTATAGGCGGCGCTGGAGTATCGAGGAGGTAGGTGATTACTCAAGACTGTTGAAACGTCACATACATGCACGGTGAGGCCTAGCGCCAAGCAGTATGCCGCCGTGAATGTCATATGGACCTGGTGGCATGGATAATTATATGAGTTACAAGGTTAGTCTCAGTGGGTAGTTTTATGCGTTGTTTTTAAAACTATCGTGTCATTTAAAATTAAGTGGAACGTTGATGAAACGTCAACTCTAAATGGAGAGTTTCATTCTATGGTTTCATAGACATTTAATTTCATTACTTGTAGAGAGTTGGTAATCGTGTCAAGAGAGATTCATCGCTCACTTCTTCTCTCAATTATTAAAAATTTTGTCACATCATCAAAACACTTATGCGGCAGCTTATTAAATGCCAATAAGACTAGTCTAGTACATTTGCATGCGATCAGCCTGTTCGTTTGTTGGTTTTAGTCAGAGCTTATTAGCCGATCAACAAAGTGTTTTTCTCACAACAAACCAAAGATCGGTCAAACTTATCAACCCAGAAACCAACCAGCGAACAGGCTCGATAGATGGACGTCTTGGTATCCGTGAATACCATTGTCACGCCCGGTAAAACGGAACGAAGGGAGCAGTAGTCAAGAGAAATGGGACATCCTAGTTAGGAATGTGAAAGGTAGTCTAGGAGAGCAGTGAGGAAAAGAGGGAGCAATGCAAGGACTCAATAGGGGGGGTACTACTTTAGCTCAGCCAACAGCACGACTGGCGGTGCAGCAACATCGATCAATTAAAGTGGGTTCGAATTCGCCTCAATCTATACATGGCCAAACAGGATGCCAGGCACGGCACGGGCACGAGCATGGCTAAGCACGGCATTACGCGGCAAGGTAGCTTAGCCGTGCCATGCCTGATAGTGCCACCGTGCCGCCGTCTTGACCCAGGAATGACACTATGGCCTCTTAGCCCATGGGCAAGGCAGCCCACCGTGTCGACCCGTGCCAGCTCGAAGCCACGAGCCACGCTGTCGTCGTCGTACAGGAGGCCGGAGCCACGCGTCGTCGTTGTCGCGCAGGAGGCACTACGAGGAGTACGTTGATACATGACGTTATCAGTTTTTCACACACCCTAAAAATCATCATAGTTAACTATCTATGATGGTCCTAGAAATAGTCATAAAATCCCCGACATAATCCTTCGGAGCCAAAAGAAACCGTCACGGCCTCGCTAGAACGGTGACGTCTGTGATCATCATTGCATAGATGTTCGACAGGTTTGCAAGAAACGACTGCAGCGCGTAGTGACGAAATGGAACGTCATAGATATGTTCCACATCAACACTGAAATGTCAGCATGGTGAGGTGGAATCTGACATGGCTAACCATGACACGTCAGCATGGTGAGGTGGAATCTAACGTTGCTGACCATGACATGTTAGCATTATTTTTTAAACAAAAAAATAGGTTGGGCTGGGGGCTCATTCGACTCATTATTCATTACAGAAGCCCACTCAACATCAAGCCCACAAATTGGCCCAACAATATGACGCCCATTTAAGAGAGAGACATACATTAATTGATATCACTGATTAATAATAATTCACGACACATATACAAAAATTGACAAGAGAGTAAAATAAAATCATTACATCCAGTTTCAGATCTGGCGGTCTTAAAATCATTACATCCAGTTTCAGATCACCAAAATCATACAAAAAAAAGCTCAAGTCAAGTGCCAAAAAATCATCTAGAACCCTCAGTCAAAGATTTACGCCCATGCCAAACTGACAGGCTTGAGAGTCATTTCATCACAAACAGAACTTACTGTGGTCGTTAGATGGTGCAAAAATATTCACCTAACATAGTATGACGGGGAGCATCCGGGAGAGGCTTGCTGGAAGGCACGTCGGAGACCCACTTGTGCATGGGGAAGGCCCGAGGCTATCCACGGAGTTACCCGACCGGGGGCTTAGCCCTTGCGAGGGATTCCTTGCGAGGGGCTCCAATTAGGACTAGGGGGAGCTTGAACGTTTCTCAATACTTCAGTAAAAATATCAGAGTCATCGACGGGAGTCTACATCTCTACCTCACTCTTAGCTTCTGTATTTACATTGCTACCTCGGTTGTGTGCTTTACCTTTCTTAGCTTAGTTGATAGGCTTGTTGATAGGATTCGAACGTAGATTGCATAACCCTTTTGCGGTCGAGATAGCAACACACTAGCAAAATCGTAGTTGCACATTTAGATAGTTTATTTATTCGCATAGGTTTTGTTAAGGTGAAAATTAGAGGCCATAATTTGAAGTAGAAATTTATGTTGCCAAATTCACCCCCTCTTAGGCGTCACGGTCCTTTCAGTGGCCAAGATTGCTCCCCTTGCGGCTTCCAAGGTGATGTCCATGGATCCACAGGACGCCTAGGAACGACTACGAAGCGCAGGCTTGTCTCCGCTGCATCAATCGCTGTGTCCCGCTGGATGATGCAGGAAACCTCTCGTGGCCGTGCCGTTGCCAACGTAGCGGAGTCCTCGTCGGAGAGCTCGGTGTTGATGTCCGGCGGGGGGACAACGTTCAGCCCCCTACGCCTTTGGGTGTTCCAGGGCTGGAGTCGTGTCGCTGTCGTACAAAACGACGATCGCCACCGAATGGACTCTGTCTGCAGCATCATTGGGACGCAGACACTTGCCAGCGCGCATAGCACCACCGACCATCATCCTATGGTCTCCTTTGTTGATAGGGCACTAGCGCGGGTAGTCATGAGCTAGATGTCGAAAACTCCGTGGCGGCCAAAGAATGCGAGGAGGCAGCCGACAAGTGTCCCAACTATAGGAATGCGAGAGACAGTGAAACTGTTTACACCAGAATTTGGAAGAAGAGTCACAAGGACTGAAAGCTCACGAGATCATGTCATCAAGGAATCGGCCATGCATGATTGGAACTAGCTGATTTGGATGCGAAGACTAGAATTGGCTTTCTTCAGATGGCACCGCAGAGATGACGACAAAGGCTACGATCGTATTTGGGACAAGACATCTTTGGACTCTACAAAAGGGAAAGATTAGAGTCCAAGTTATCTTAAATTAGGAATGTTTTCATTATGCCAAAGATTGTAACAAATCCTCATTCGAGTAGGATTCATGTTTAGACTCCGGTATAAATATCAAACCCCGGCTATTGTAGACGAACACAATCAATCAAATACAAGTCAATTACTTTTTTCGCTCGCCACCCCTTAGGAGTAGGAGTAGAGTAGATCTCGTGAATTCTTCAAGAAATACATTTGCATCGATCCGGTCGACCTCCACTGCTTGTTTGTAAGTACCGTCATGGTTTATACCTCTGTTCGTATGGCTGCATCGATCCGGTCGACCCCCACTGCGACTCTGGCATAGGCTAGTTATCGACTCTTGTCTAATTCAAGTATGGCCTATGTGATTCTGCCTCACACCCCACTACTTGAATTAGATCGAGGTCAAGTTATCGGCTCTACCTTAGAATGGCAGCCTTTGGTAAATTCATTAAGTTACCGATATTGCTTATTGCTTTCATTGTTTATTTAATTACAGCAATATCACTCTGCCCGATTGAGATTGATTTGGATCGGCCTTATATCTTGTTTAACCCATCGTTTGCTAATCTAAAACTGATCTAATCTGCATCTTAAACGATGAGTTTTGTTTTTAATCGGCTGTTTTGCGTCAATTTTAATCGTGCGTAGCGTGCGGTTAAGGCATGTTCGATCTTGAGTAGATCTATTAGTTAACAAGAACCGTTCCATGGCCCGTTATCACGGCCTATGGGATTCTGCCTCTCACCCCACTGTTAGCACCATGGAGTGGGGATCGGTAGTTGATAGATCCGTTCCTGAGAAGGCATGACCTTAACTGTGCGCTATGCCTGAATCAGCTGTTTTAGCTGATATTGAGCGCTTTCACGAACAGTTCACATTACGAGATCATTGAAGTAGAGATAAGTTGAAAGTTGTGTTAGCCCCATGATCTTATTATTGTATTACGGCCTGCATGATTCTGCCTCATGCCCCACTGATATTAGTAATGAGTTAGGGTCGTCGAGTCTATTGTTGTTTCTACGACCTGCATGATTTTGCCTCATGCCCCACTGGTCATAGCGATAGATAAGATCTAACATGTTTATTAGATTTATGTTTATTAAGTGGTTGAGTGGTGATGAATTGTTTCTTCATATAAAAAGGTGTTCGGTTACTTATAATCATTGGCTTAGTATAAACCAATCATTGTTGATATCTTATTGCCATTGATTAATATTTGCTCAAATAATGTTTATCCTGAATGATAATCGATTCTTCTTACACAACCTCATGACCTTTAACTGATTTATTCTTATGAATATGCTGGAATTGACTATTTAGTCGATCTCTTCTCATATCGGCTCTCAGAGCCGCACATTCGAGACTGTCTAGCAACACCGGCACGTTCCTCCCTTAATTACTGATAAGCTTTCTCTCCTTGTCAATTGTAGGGTCAAATTGAGTGGCATATCTCGGGAGGATTATGCGAGGATCGACCACCCCGCGGCCGAAGCTAGGTGGATCTGCTCCATCGAAGCGGACCCTTCTAGCTTGCTGTGTGTGTCCTCGTCACACGAGACGAAAATTCTATGTCGACACACATTTCTAGCACGCCCGGTGGGACACCACAATCGTCATGGCGGCTCATAACAACGACGACCTCCTTATGGTGCGCTATGAAGACCTACTTGATGGAGATAAGGATGTCATGGCGAAGCTACAGAAGAATTTCAGAAGAAGTGTTTGTTGTCCTACACCAAAACACATGACAACACAATTATTCAGAAATTTGCATTACCAAGAGTTTTGCTACATGGACAGACAGATACAGTTGAAGCTAAAAATAGGCATTTCTTTACGGAAGCTATAGACAAATCTATTCGTGATGCCATATCAAGCCATAATGAAGCTTTTGTGGACGCATTCCACAATGCCATGAAAGTGGTGATTTAGGAGATTCCAATTGGTCAGATTGGATCGACTTGTTACAACATTCCAGATCCATCAACCCAAGGGACTAATCAAGTCGGTACCAGCCATCAAGAAGCAGCACCAGCTGGTGATGGTGACGTCCAGGCAGTTCAAGGTTCATCTGAACAAGCTCAAGGTACTACTGCGAATCAGATATAGTATAATCCTGGACCGCCAATACAGCATGTGCAACAGTCGGCGGGGCAAGGTCAGAACCAAGTGATCAATTTTGGCACATCAGGCCACATACCACCGTCGGCTCAAAAAATAGCACCATCAATTCAAAGAATCCATAGAGATATAGATTCTTATGTCTATAATCAGAGACTTCAAGTTGCAAGCTAGCAGAGGACCCAGTAGATCGAGATTCCACAATGGTATCACTATGGCACAGATTATAATACCTCCACATGATGCCAAATACAGGATATCAAGGCACACGAGATTTCAATCCACAGGTGGGTCAGCAAGTATAGAGAAATTCAAATCCGCAAGCTGACGAATTGCTGCTGAAGGTGACCGAGATGATGAAGAATCAATTCGGTCTAAAGCTAAAAGGGGTGACCTTTTCGTACAAACGCCCATATCCAGAATGGTATGATTTGATCGCTCTTTCCACAAATTATAGGCTCCCAGAATTCGCTAAGTTCACTGGCCAAGACATTACAAGCACAGTAGAACATGTCAGTCGGTATCTTACACAATTGGGCGAAGCATCATTTGAGGATGCCCATCGAGTTCGTTTCTTCTCCTTGTCCCTATCAGGGCCAGCCTTCACTTGGTTTTCATCATTGCCAGTCAATTCCATTGCCAATTGGGCTGACCTAGAGAAGAAGTTTCATACATATTTTTACAGTGGGACTGGAGAAAAGAAGATTATCGATCTGACAACTATAAGACAGAAGACTAATGAATCGGGCACCGAATTTCTTCAGAGGTTCCGAGAAACTAGGAACTTCTGCTTCTCCTTAAACTTGGCCGACGATCAACTAGCTGCTTTAGCTGTTCAAGGAATGCTGCCAATGTGGAAAGAAAAGTTGTTGGGACAAGAATTTGACAACTTAGGTCAATTGTCTCAACGAGTGGCAGTGCTCAATAGCCAATTCCAGAGTGTGCGCAGAGATACCCGATTCCAGAAGAGTACCACAGTAGCCGAAGCTTATGTTCCATACTCAGTCGATGACGGCTACGAAGATGAAGAAGAAGAGGTTGCTGCAGCTAAATGGAATTGGGGTAAGAAGACGGTAATGGTGCCAAATCCTTGGGGAAAAGGAATCGAGGAGAGCTATGACTTCGACGTCATAAAATCAGACAAGCTCTTTGATTTCTTACTTGAGAAGGGCCAGATCAGATTGTCGGATAATCATGTTATGTTGCCCCTGAACGGTTGGAGAATAAGAAGTTCTGCAAGTTCCATAATGCTACTTCTCGTTCCACTAATGAATGCAGAATTTTTCGGCAGCACATACAAAGGGCTTTTCAGCAAGGGAGGCTCAAGTTCGATACGCCTCGGAAGATGAAGGTTGATGATAATCCTTTCCCAGGAGATCAAAACATGGTCGACGCTAGATTACTCAAAGGGAAGACTAAGGTCCTAACATCGGCCAAATCAAGAGAAGCTGGAACAGTTGATCCCAAGATGCAGATATCGGTTGATGAATATAGAGAGATTAGAAAACGTCGTGACCAGCAGAAGAGCCGATATGAGCAGGGAGAAACGTCAAAGGATGGAGCGACGAAGCCATGAGTTACATCTCGGATCCTATTTAATAAGTGGCAGCGGCAGAAGGAAAATGATTATCAGCAATGGTTAGAGGATCAAGAATACCAGCGTCAACTAGAAGAAGAGAGGTATGAAAGGAAGCAAGCCGAATCGCATTGGAATTGTCCTTTCTTCAAATATTGCTGGAACGAAGGTTTGAAGTTGCCTACCAGACATGACTGTCCGGAATGCAGCAATCAGTATTGGGGGTTTAGGCAATCTCAAACCAACCGCCGATCTATCCATACCCAAGATACACATCATCATAATAACATGGATCGGCGCTTAAAAAATAAAAGTGTTCATGATCGACTAGGAATAAGATTTGTGGATCAAGACTGGGCTGATTATAAAAAAGAGGGCGACCAGAGAGAACATGTCTAACAGGAGGGCCAATGGTGCCCCGAACGATTGATAAGATGCTAGAAGAGAAGGGTGTAGCGCCTAAGGAATAGAGAGTTGGAGCAGACTCAGGCATTCGGCAAGCCTCGAGTATGGCGTGCAAAGCAAACAGCTGATAGAGGGCAACCATCGGCTAATATTCAAATGTCTTTTCTGTTGCCATCCGAGTTCAAAGCTCCGATAGATCAAGAAGTTTATTCAGATTTCGATGAGTCAGAGTATGAAGAAATAGTTGCCAAGTTGACAGTTATACAACAAGCGGTGTTTGATAAGCCAGTCAAGCATCGGCACTTAAAGGCTTTATATATGAAAGGTTTTGTTGATGGGAAGCTGATGAATAAGATGTTGGTGGACGGAGGTGCTTTTGCTAATCTTATGCCTTACACCACTTTCCATAAGCTTGGCAAGGGACCAGGAGATTTGCTTGAGACCGACATGATGCTTAGAGACTTCGAAGGGAATACATCCAGGACCTGGAGGGCAATAAACGTCGAATTGACAATCGGGAGTAAAACTCTGCTCACCACGTTCTTTGTCATCAATGGGAAAGGATCATACAGTTTACTCCTCGGTCGTGACTGGATTCACGCAAACTATTGCGTGCCATCAACCATGCATCAGTGTTTGATTCAATGGCATGGGAATGATGTCGAGGTGGTTCGCGCTGATGAGTCTGTGAGCATTGCAATAGCCGATCCAGTGTTTTGGGAACTAGGAGACTTCAAATGCCTTTCTGGCAAAACATGGGAAGGAGGCTTCGTTAGGATTAATAATGAAGGTCAGCAGCCGGTTCAAGCAATCAGCTCTGAGAGTTTGTTTTGATCAGTAATCGTGGCTTCGCGTCGGCCATTAAATTAAGGGAAATAAGTACTGATCCTGGAGATGGGTTTGGGTCGACATACGTGAGTCCTAAGTTGAATCATAAGCACAATTCGGAGTTAATAGATCTGTTGGAGAAAGTTCTGTTTAGCTTAACAGGATGCTTGACCCAGGTTGATCGATTGTTTAACCTTTGGAATGAAAAGTTCTGCAGCAAGAAGTATCTGAAGAGATGTTATGTTAACGTTCGATCGACACTTGATAGCCGATTCATTTAGTCATCGGCTCTAATAGCCGGTACCAGAAAGGTATCGCCTCTAGTTTAAAAAATAAAGATCCTCAAGGACATGAAAGCCGATACGATACATATCGCCTCCAGAGCAAAAACAAAAAGCAAAAATAGTCATACGCAAAGGCATTGCACTGAGACACATTCATGAAAGAACAGGGGTCTTTGTTCATCGGGTTACCCTAAGTACAAACTAATCAAAGACCTTGTTCACCACATCTTGAGCGGATGTGATGTCCACGATGGCCTCCGCCGCTGCGGTGAAATCTTCTATCAAATCTTCATGTCCCTCAGGGCCATCGCCAATCGAGAAGCCAACCTCCATGGCGTGGAGATCATGCCCAGTTTGGACCTGCGCCGCAGTTAGCGCCACCAATGCGCCATGACGAACACTGTGAAGGGCAATCTCTTGGATACGGGCCGGGATGTCTTGGAGACGAGCGTCAATGAGGGAACCCCTAGCATTGACGGCGTCTGCGGCCGCGTTTGCCTCCAATTGGAGAGACTCCAATTGCACCGTTTGAGCTAGCGATTGCAGAAGAATATCAAGACAAAGGCAATGGAAACCAGATTAGAAATGGTCATGGAGCTCATCTTACCTGCTACCGTGGTGTCAGACTCGGCCAGCCGTGCTCGAACGGCACTGGCCTCCTCCTTAGCCGCATTAAGGGCCGCTTGAAAGACTCCTAGATGAATCTCCAGCTAGCCGTTGTTCCAAATCACCTCGGAATAACGGTCCTCGGCCGCCCTCCATTCTCGAAAGAAGCGCCGAGCATCATCACCGTCATATGAGTTGGAAGAACCTGAAGATGAAGCCGGCGCGGAAGATGCAGCATCAGTGGGTTTACCCGTCCTAGAAAAAGGATGAAGGCTGTCGTTCACAACGAACCTATAGGCGAGTCAGAACAGGTCAACATCATGAACGAAGATTGCCTATCTCACCTCATATGTCGGAGATGTTGGTTCGTTGGCATGTCTTCTATCGGGATCTCTTCTGCCACGCGCTTGCCTCGATTATCTTCGTCGGCCATAAGAAATGATTGGATCTACAGAAGGAAGGAAGAAAACCGCCGTAGGGTTTTCGCAGGCGGAAGAGAGCGAAGGAACAGTTGTGAATAGAGATGTGTTTGAGGGTGAAGCCCTCGGCTGGTATTTGAAGACATGAAGCGAAGAGGCGGATGCCTCGGGATGCGCCAAAGGTAACCGCAATTAATAGAAGGCGAAACACCACTTCACCAATGTCGAAGAGAATGCGGCGCTAGATGACTAAGGATGGAAGATCGAAGGGCTCTCTTAATAAAGGCCATATTTTTACACCTAGAAAGAATTAAAACCGAGAGTCTAGAATTGGCTATTTTCAAAATCGGTTCTTCAGCCGGAATAAAGGACCTGATCTTCAAAAATGGAAAAAGGAGACAAAACTATGGAGAAGGTTGGGAATGGATTCCCCTTGAGTAAAGGAGTTGATCGCCTTATGAGCTCGTGCATAAACACGATGCAGTCTTTCCTTGGAAAGTTCGAACTGGATCAAGGCGTGTTATGTTGCGAGTGATTTATCACCGGTTGAAGTCTACCGAATATTATGATGAATAACTTAAAAGACTTGAGTTGACTTGGTTTGCATGCCCTTGGAAAACATTGAAGCCAATAAACCGAGGTTTGTAAAATATAAAAGGTTGCGATTGAGCAATTCTCTGAAAAGAGACTGGTCTGGAAAGTAAGATTGCTAATCAGGTCAAAAGGCGATAAATCCGCAAATGGTCACCTAACTAGGAAGAACCTCATCAGATCAAGCGATGCGTGCCGGGTAATATTTCTATTTTAGAAACACCAAAAGGAAAAGAAGGATTCGGCGGAGCAATCGAATGGGGAACATTTAAAGGAATGTTACCCTAAACGTTTGGATTAATACTTGACAACCAATTTGCTCGATTGACAGCTCTGATAGCCGATACCAGAAGGGTATCGCTTCTAGTGCGAAAATAAACCCAGAAGGGTAAAGGCCAGTGCAATGTGTATCGCCCGCAGAAGCAAAGCAAACATAGACAGAGTGATGCATACAGTATGACAGAGGAATTGCTTGCTAATATCACTTATTACAAACTAAGGGCCGAAAAACACTTTGGCTATTATATCATCGGCATGGGAAATAAAGGCTACAGAGTTGGCAGCACTGAAGAAATCCTTAATCAGGTGCTCATGATCCCCAGGGTGCGCCGCAGCTAGGAGGCCGTGGGGAAGGAACCAAAGCTCTCGTGGCCAGAATGGACTTGCGCAGAAGCCAATGCCATGACAGCACCATGGCGAACGCCATGCAAAGAGACCTCTCTCACACGATTCGGGACATCGTACAGGCGAACCACCGGGATGGCGCCTCTGGCATTGACAAATCCTGCCACGTGCTCCGTAGCCAATCGGAGGCTCTCCAGTTGAGCAGACAAATCTAAAAGATTCAAAGGAAAGATGATCAGAATCTTGAAGATGAGACTAGAAGGAAGCAGGAGATATAACAAAAATCTCACCCGTAATCCAGGCCTTGGCCTTAGCTAGCCTACCCTCCACAAAATCAGCCTCGGAAGATGATCGACGTCGAACCATGGCCAGAGCCGATTCTGTGAGGGAGAGACATTCATCGAGACTTTGGCCATGACGATCAATGGAGGCAAGCAGGTCGTCATTATCAATCCGCCTCCTTTGATAACAAGGGAGCTGGCGACGAGTTGGTGCTATAGGTAACCCCAAAGGCTGAGCAGAGTCGGCCCTCTGCTCTGGAATAGTAGGAGCATCCCATGTTGCACCCTCTTGGCGGTGGAGGCACTGGCGCAATGATACAGATCCGGTGAAGACCCCCTTAGCAGACCTCTTGCTGTTCTCCATAATCTTAGATCTACGAAAAGGTAGGAACTATACTAAGGACGCTGAAGGCTTGAGATGAAGCGGGTTGTTCTCCGATCCATGGCTGTACCCTGTATATATAGCCCAGGAAGGCAAGAAGATAGGTTTCGCCGGGGGTGTGAAATTGAAATCAGAGACAGAAACGGATCGACACTCTAGGAATTCACGGGATAGATGACAGAGAGGTAACAAATTCGAACTTATTGCTACCCCAAAGTATGAAGCATCGTGGAACAGATACAAAGAATGTACATTTGACCAGAGATCGACCCACCAAGGCTTCTTTGGATTGAAGGGAGTCCAGATCCCCACAAGGACGAGGGTCATCGTGAACCAAGTCACATCGGCCCATTGATAAGATTGTGCCAGAGAAAGGGAAAAGCCGCCTGCCTAACGGATACCCAGCTGATTTCTCGATGACTGGAAAACCGCTGGAAAGAAGCTTGTGGCTTTCCCGATAGGCATTCGATGGAACAAATAAGGGGAAGGTGTCCACACATTTTGGCCCTTGCGAACACTGGAACAGCTCTGCGAGCATGGTGAGAAGACGCAGGTGATATCACAAGACTTCTTCTAGCCGCAGTAGCTGATTCTCTTGCTCGACAAGGCGCCAGAATGAGCGACACGATCACCCTATACACAAGAATTCTTCTAACCGCTCAAGATCTTCATAGCAAAAGGATAGACCATGGAGGGTCCGGCGGAGTCAGAAACGCTCGAGGGGGGAGGTAGAAGAGAAATATAGCTTAAATGTTGAGTTGCTCCTGCCGGGGTCGGATGGGCGTTTTATGCAAGTGCCCGTGAAGCAATGATGCTCTCGTAAAAGTTGGAAAGCATGGGCTCATGGGCTAACATGGGCGGTGTCAAACAGTAGACCCCAGATCAAGATTCTCCACCCGTGACTGTAGACCCATCGAGGATACAGACGTGAAAATTTTGGAATAAAATTACTTTTATCCCAAAATTAGAGGGCATGTGTTTACACCAGAATCTGGAAGAAGAGTCACAGGGACTTAAAAGCTCCTGAGATCATGTCATCAAGGAATCAGTTGTGTACAGATTGGAACTAGCTGATTCCGATGCGGTACTAGAATCGGCTTTCTTCAGATGGCGCCAGCAGATGACAACGAAGGCTACGATCGGCGCTGGGATGAGACATGCTGGACTCTACAAAAAGGGAAATATTAGAGTCCAAGTTGTCATAAATTAGGAATATTTTCATTATGCCAAAGATTGTAACAAATCGTGCTCGAGTAAGATTCATGTTTAGACTCCGGGTATAAATATCAAACCCCGGCTATTGTAGATGAACACAATCAATCAAATACAAGTCAATTACTTTTTTCAACTCCTGTCACCCCTTAGGAGTAGGAGTAGAGTAGATCTCGGCGAGTTCTTCAGCAAGTATAGCTGCATCGATCCGGTCGACCCCCACTGCGACTCTAGTATAGGATAGTTATCGACTCTTGTCTAATTCAAGTATGGCCTGTGTGATTCTGCCTCACACCCCACTGCTTGAATTAGATCGAGGTCAAGTTATCGGCTCTACCTTAGAATGACAGTCTTTGGTAGATTCATTAAGTTACTGATATTGCTTATTGCTTTCATTGTTTATCTAATTACAGCAATATCACTCTGCCCGATTGAGATTGATTTGGATCAGCCTTATATCTTGTTTAACCCATCGTTTGCTAATATAAAACTGATCTAATCTACATCTTAAACGATGAGTTATGTTTTTAATTGGCTGTTTTGCGTCAATCTTAATCGTGCGTAGCGTGCGGTTAAGGCATGTTCGATCTTGAGTAGATCTATTAGTTAACGAGAACCGTTCCATGGCCCATTATCATAGCCTATGGGATTCTGCCTCTCACCCCACTGTTAGCACCGTGGAGTGGGGATCGTTAGTTGATAGATTTATTCCTAAGAAGGCATGACCTTAACTGTGCGCTATGCTTGAATCGGCTGTTTAGCCGATATCGAGCGCTCTCACGAACAGTTTACATTACGAGAAAATTGAAGTAGAGATAAGTTGAAAGATATGTTAGCCCCATGATCTTGTTATTGTATTACGGCTTGCATGATTCTGCCTCATGTCCCACTGATATTAGTAATGAGTTAGGGTCATCGAGTCTATTGTTGTTTCTACGGCTTGCATGATTCTGCCTCATGCCCCACTGGTCATAGCGATAGATGAGATCTAACATGTTCATTAGATTTATCTTTATTAAGTGGTTGAGTGGTGATGAATTGTTTCTTCATATAAAAAGGGGTTCGGTTACTTGTAATCATTGGCTTAGTATAAACCAATCATTGTTGATATCTTATTGCCATTGATTAATATTTGCTCAAATAACATTTATCCTGAATGATAACCGATTCTTCTTACACAACCTCATGAGCTTTAACTGATTTATTCTTATGAATATGCTGGAATCGACTATTTAGTCGATCTCCTCTCATATCGGCTCTCAGAGCCGCACATTCGGGACTGTCTGGCAACACCGGCACGTTCCGCCCTTAATTACTGATAAGCTTTCTCTCCTTGTCAATTGCAGGGTCAAATTGACTGGCACGTCTCGGGAGGATTGTGCAGGATCGACCACCCCCGTGCTGAAGCTAGGCGGATCTGCTCCATCGAGCGGACCCTTCCGGCTTGCTGCGTGTGTCCTCGGCACGGAGGCGAGAATTCTGTGTCGACAGAAACAAACCGGGATTTCCAAAATAGGAATTCTGACTCTTTTGCCCCTATGTGATAGTCCCAGGTATCTCGGCTATCACGAGCATCCACTTTTCAGCTGATTACAAGTCATACAACAAAAATAAGCCTAATACATTAAACTAGATACAAGCCCTCTAGGCTAAACCAAACAAAACACTGATAAACTAGTTGTAGCAGTGAAGCTTGGCGAATCTCTAATCCACGGGCATCCTTGAGAGTAGATCGCAATCCAACTACTAATCTCAACATCACTGCAAGTCAGGAAATCTGCACACCGCCAGATGTGTGCAGGCCATGGTCAGCACCAATGAGCTTTAGTGGAAAATAGAAAATAAAGGGGATCTGGCGATCCTAGTAGTTTAGCTGTGGTTTGCATCCTTAGCGCATGTAGAATAGCATCAAATATAAATATAAGTGTCTCATCCCAACCACCCATCCATCCCATCCCATATCAAACACAGTCACACCACACTCTCACATATCACCACCACACTCTCTAGGCGACAAGGACAACTCCCACTCATCCTTGCCTCAACGGCCTTAGGCCAGATCCTTATCCAAACCTAGGGGAGAGAGAAAGGACACATCTCACTAATCAAGGGAAGCGTAGAACATAGGAACATCCATGACCGTAGACACGGCTATACGTATAGACTGATCAACTCTGCAGAGCATGTACACCTAGAACCACAAGATCGCCATCATCGACGCTGATCATTGTCTATGCTGATGCCAGGCTACCCTCTAATCGGTACGATGCCACCCTACCACTCAGCCTTGGGGCACGCCGGATTCCACCGGCACACTGAGATTGTGAGACGTAGTACCGGGCCACCAAGGTTACCACGCTGTCTTAGGAGGGTGTGGTCTGCCAGCTTGTACCTCCCTACACTATCCGCTTCCAACCTAATAGTAGTGGCATTGCCCTAGCTAGATGGCATGCCATTTCCCGCCCATCAGGAATGAGTGGTGTGCACAAAGGGTCCTATGAGCCGGTTCTCTCGACATACCAGTCCTTAGGGGAACCAGACAAGACATCTTCTCAAAGGGGATAACCAGCACCCCGTGCCTCGATGGCACCTCCTTCCTAGGGGCTCGCCCAGCGAGGCGTCCCGCGAACTACTCATCTCTCATGTACCCGCCACAGGTACCTCTCATAGAGGATGCCTAGGTCACACCTTCTCGGCAAGACTTGTCCAAAGACTCATCGTAGATCCTGCCTGGTCGACTCGACCCTCACCACTCACCCAAAACACATACTAGAATCTCACATCCACGATATATCCATAGCATCCACACACATCACATATCAAGGATTATATGTATGTGTGATGGAGTATATGCAAGCAAGCAGGTAGGTAATATAATAGTGCGAGCGCGGAGCTGGGTGATTGTGGTGAAGTGGTTTCAATCAAGGCAATCATGGCTCAGGCAATAGCATGCATCACATAATCTAGCAAATAAGTAAAAGTAAAGCGCTAGCAGTTCTATTTGTGATGCCTAATAGGATCTTCTAAGATAGGGTGCTGCCATGACACCTGCGACATCGAGGAAGTAGTGGTATGCGTCTCTGGAAGTCGGGGGCATCCACCATCGGGGTCCATCTCCTCCGGGAGCGTCATTGGATCCATCCGAGCTCGAGTCGTCCCTACGCGAAGAAAATGCCGAGAACGGCCACCAAAAAGAAGCAATAAAACCACAACTAAAACTAACTCAAAAAGACACAAGAGCTGCACTAGAAGTTAGGTTAGGATTTTAGAAAAATTATGAAACTGGTTTCATAAATTTTGGAGTTGGGATGAATTTACTATGAATTTTTGAAGGTGGCAAGGTTTTATGAAAAAGGAAAAGGGCAGGGATTCGGCTGGGCCTGCTCTTGTTCTGGTAGCCCAACAGCAAGGGGGGAGGGAGCTCCCGCTCGGGCGTAAACCGAGCTGGGCTTGGAGCCGTTGATGGGCCAGTCGGCCACTTGGGTCCGATCCAGAAGCTGGGAAAGGGAGAGGCATCGGCTGGGCTTGGCTTTGGCGCTTTGCTACTGGGCCAAGGCCCCGAATTGTCCCAACAGTCCAGATTGGTTGGGCTCTACACATCAGAACTCGAAGGCTCGGAGCAGCATAGCTCACGCCGGCTAGCTGCTCGACGTTTAAGGTCCAAAAATTTTGTTTGAAGTTTTTATATTTTGAAATTCCAAATTTTCTAATTGTTCGAATGAACTTAGATGGAAAAATAACCCAAATCTAAGTTGCAGATCTCAATACGATAGATTATTTTTAGAAAAAATTGGTACCGAAGTTTAATTTATGATAATTTTAAAACTTCTTTCATGATTAAAATACAATAAAGTGTAGATAAATACTTTAATACATATAAATATTTATCAATAAGTAAATTTACTGTATAAAAGATTTCATAAATACCTAAAGAATAAAGTACTTGTTTTTGGCCTCTCATCGTTCGCTTTTGTCTCAACCGTCAAAACCATTCAATTTTGACACCGAGGCAACTTTGAGTGGTTTTGAGATGGCTCTAATATCAAAATTAAACGGTTTTGATAGCTGAGATGCACAAATTAGACGGTTTTGTAGTTGAGGGTTAAAATCAAATAAAGGAAAGAGTAGAGGGGCCAAAAATGGACTTAATCCATTCTTTTGACTGCACAATTCTAAATCTTATATTATATATTTGATAGTCTAAATGATGTGAAATAAAAAATTGTTAACTGCAAAGTTGTACATCTCGTTGAGTACTACAACTTCAATGTGTATTTTGTCTCCATTCGATATTGTTAACCATCTCAAATCCAATATGAGAACTTATATTATATATTTTGACTTGTAAATAATCTCAAATTAAAAAGCTGTTAACAACAACAAAAATGAGATCCGTTTGAACTAAAAATTTTTGATATAAAATTTATCTTGATCTGACGTCATACGAAACTTATGATTTTTTTTTTGTCCGAAACAGCTTATCACTACCGGTTCAAGACACGAACCGGCACTAATAGGTGGCTACCACACTGGCGGACATTGATAGCGTCTTCTATGCTACTGTTGCATTTTGTAATAGATAACACAAGCGTATATATCATAGAAACATTTATGGAGAAAACGAGAGGTTGACCCAGAATGACCCTGGCATGGTTTGTGGTAGACGCTGGGCTCCACCCATAGTCCCACGCGTGTGCGCACTGAGGCCACCCTTTGTCACAAGCTTCAAAATATACATCCACATGAATGCCTTGCAGCTTGGCCCTGACTCCATTCAAATGCTAGATCTACTACTGAGTACTGAGCGACGTGTCTTGGGAGATTCGTGTTATACCTACGGACAAACCATAAAAATGAGTACTCAGTGTGACGTAATAGACCAGAAGAGCATAATAATTACATCATCTCTATGAGAGCTCCAATTCAATGTGCGTCGAAATTCAAATGTGGCGGATGCTAATTGGGCATAACACAGAAACAAGAGGACGAGGAAAATAATGAGAGAAATTAGATATTCAAATAATAAGGAAGTAAAAAATGTGGCTTCTGTGTTGCACTGGGCAAGGGTCTGGCAACCTGGACTAGTGTTGCAACAGCCCAGGATTCAGTTGCTAGTCGCCGGCCCAGATGAGCAATCGGCGAGCACACCTGCTCACTAGGACTGTCTCCCATTTCTCTCTGGCTCTACTACTGTCTTATGTGGAACTGGTACATCACATTGAAAAGGCCGGGGAGGCCAAAGTCCACAGGGGGTCAGTCAAACAAGCCCTAAAGAGAGGTCATTTATTCATCGAAGCAAACATTTTACTGGCAGCATATATAGTGCAAAAAAAAAAACCTCCCCCTGCTCATGCCACGCAGCATAGTTTCCAAATATATTCGGGTAATGGAGTATATGTAATCAATATCTCCAAAATGCCTTTACAATACATGAAATTAAAGGGAAAACCGGAAAAGGAACAGAGCTCCACCACTTGCTTGACCACACAGCTTGTGCCGCTCCTCCGTGTACACCAACACAGCGTGGCTGGGGCGGGAGGACACACCAACACAGCCGGCCCTGAGGCGGCTGCTTGTAGACGAGCGCATGCGTTGTTCTCGTGCACATCAAAAGAAGACCATCTGTAGAATATATAATTTGCACCAATTACAGTCTATACTCAGAACAACTACGATACGGGAAAAAAAAACATGCATGCAGCGAACAAGTCATGGGTGCACTAATTAACAGCAGTAGAAGATGCATGCATTCTGTAGAAAAAAAAGGAGTGATCGAGTACGTACATGCAATCAGTAAGGGACACGTAGAATCCAATCCAATCAATCAACCAAAAAAAAATTATAAATATTAACGGAAGGGTGGTCATCCGCCTCTTGCCTCAGCCTCTCTTTCACTTTCATTTCCATCTCCTCGTCGATCTTTTCCTTTCCTTGATAAAGATTGACAGACAACCACCGAAGGGACGGGAGGTGGTCCAAGGCTAGGTCATCCGTAGTAAATTCACCTTGGAAGAAATCCTGCGGGCGGATAGAGAAACTAAACCCTTCAAGCCTGGGCATAGCTCCTCGGGGTAACATAGATGGCACTGTCAGAAAACCATAGAATCTGCAGTCTCTTGCACATGGGAAGGCATCAGGGCCAACCATGAACCTTTCCAGCACTTGTATGTCATCATCATCATCATCCACAATCACTTCCAGAATACGAAGAGCCTGCAGCATCCCGAGGACTTGGATGTCCTCCCTTCGCACCTAGGGCACCGTAATGTCCAGGAAGGATAGGAGGAGAAGCGATCCAGGATTAATCCATGTGGGCAACAAATAACAAGTTTTATCAATAAGAAGAAAGGCCAGGTTGCCTAGGGACTCCAGCGAGCCTTCAAGATTCATCACCCCGCCTTCTGAGCTTTTTATTACTAGACGTCGGATGTTTTGCAGTTTACCTAGGGACTCCACTAAAGCTTCCAAATGCCCTCATCATCACGTCCTGTTTCCTTGCCCAATTTTAGCTCAACACAAAGGCTCCTCAGCTGCGTCAAATGGCCTAGCTCTTCCGCAATGTGCGCAGAATCAACAATTCCACCCCCTAGCACTTCTAAGGATGTAAGATTCCTGAATCCATTTGGCAGACAGATACTACCATTAAGAACCAGACACATCAGTCGTCTTAGCCCAACAATACTCGATGGCAATTCTTTTATACCAGTTTCGCGTAGGTCTAATGTCTGCAAAAACTGTAGCTTCCCTATCTCTAATGGGAGCTCACCAGCATATCTAGTATTCCTTAGCCCTATATACCTCAGGTGAAATAAGTTCCCAATAAAACTCAAATTTGGATGGTCCCCAAGGCTGCATCCTTCTAGATCCAATACTCGAAGATGATGACATGAAAGGCATGGCATCGAATTAATTATGGCATCATTGAAAAGTGACCTTAGTTTTGACATGTTCATTACTGTAGGCCAAGTAGTATTGTGGAGGGACAACCTGTGAACCTTGCTTCCCCAAGAAGGACCGGAAACGGCGACCAGAGGGGGGGGTGAATGGGAGCCTCAAATTTCTTCCGAAATCTTCAACCACTGTCCCAACATCAATCCCCAAAAAGCATTCACGAAAGACTTGATGACCACGACCCTAAAGAAGGGTGGATACTCCCTCAGAACACGACGGGTCACCACAGAGCAAACGGAACAAAGATCGAAGCCCAAACGAGCAAACTCCCAAAAGAAAACAGCACTGCTCCTGCAAATATCGGACACGTCCGGTATTATATCGGACACGTCCGGTATTTTCGGACACGTCCGGTATGATCTCGGACACGTCCGGTATTTTCAGCAGCAAGCTGACCAAAAGAGAAAAATCCAAAACCCTGTCAAATGGTGTCCAAAAATCATGAAATTTTAACCATAGCCCTTTAGACACCAAGGGAAGGTCTCCACCAAATTTCAGCTCAAAACTCCAAAGTGAGAAATATCGGACACGTCCGGTATCATATCGGACACGTCCGGTATGAACGAGCAGCCGAGAAAAATCAAATCAAGCCATAACTTGATCAAATCAACTCCAAATGACTTGAAACTTTGCATAAGGGTTCACAAGCGAGTAGAAAGGCAACCTCTAAAGGATCATGGCCCGAAACAAACTCTAACTCCGTGAATCGAAGGAATTGAAGAATCCCCAAAGAAATAGGTCAAGAACTTAAATTGCTCGGATCTGCGATCTCGTGAGGAATTAGTGGACTTCCTTCGGTGGAAAGCTTCTACTCATGTCATTGATCGATCCAAGGCAACAAGAACGAACCAAAACCATCCCACAACGAAGAAACGAGAGGGAAAATAAGAAGGGACAAAAGGAGCTCGTGAAGAACACCAAAATCACATCAAGAACACAACTAAATCATGAATCCCGGAGGACATACGGTGGTTACGGCCACCGATTCCTTGAAAAACAAGTCACAATTTGAGTTGTGGACCTCTCTCATACATGGAAGCAAACTAGAGGAAGAAACCCTAAAGGAGAAAATGAAAACTAGAGGAGGTGAGGGAGATGGGGGCTCCCTCATCCTATTTAACAGGGCTATTACACATTCCCAGTTTTGCCCCTGGATACAAATGAGTTGAACCGCTAAGCCCAAGGGCGTTGTTGTCCAACCTGGTGTAATCTTGATCCGACGGCCACCGCGCCTTCTCACCGGTAGCTTCGCCTCGACGCGAACTCCCCGATGCCGCCACGTGCCGTCCGTCCCTCCTCGGAACCTCCGCCCGGGTTTTGAGGCCCAAACCCGTAAACCGTCCGCGGGTAGCGTACTCCATACGCGTTCCCCGCCATCCGACGCGTGTCACCGCCGTCCTCGACCAGCCGGCCCGCCAAGTCCTCCCCGCCAAGTCCTCCTGAGCCTCGCTCGACTCACGCGTCCGCCGTCTTGACCCGGTCAACACCGTCACTCCATGTCTTCTTGCACTTGTCGATGTCCCAAGTGTCAGCCACCGCGGCTAGTCACCCGGCCTCTGGGTCCCTCGGTCCAAGCCTCACGTCCGTCCTTCACCGCTCCCGGTCTGTCAGCACGGCACGTCCTCCTTGACCTTCACCTCGCCATCGACCACCGCATCCGAGCTCCACACCTGCACAACACAAGCCAAAAGACATGTCGCACACATAGCTTTCGCCATGGTAGGGTTAGTCACCACTCAACCTACTTCGTGGATCACATTGACAATCACTCATCACAAAGCGAACACACAAGGGTACTTGTCAACCTTGTGTTCGCAATCTCCCCTTGATGAGTGCATTGTCAACACCAATCTACAAACGACTTGAGCAAAAGAAAAGAAGAAGAAGAGAAAGAAAGAACTCACCCAAATGACCAAAAGCCAAAGAAAAGCCAAGAACCGGGTCATTTGAAAATGAGCAAAACTTGGTCCCCAAAGACATGGGCAATGGCTCGACGCAACCAAGTAAAACAAAGCTAGCCCTCAAGAAGAGGCAATGGGCTCAACACCACTAGCAAAGCTCAAAAACCGAAAAGCTGCTAGACCCTCCAGAAGAGGCAAAGGCTCAACACATCTAGCAAAACACCTCAAATGCAACTCCCCCTGAACAAGTGCAATCTCTCTCAAATGAATGCATATCTCTCAACTTTAGGTGAAATTGGAAGTTTGAAATTGGAAGTTTCTTCCCTTGTGTCATTGTGAGTGTGGAAAACTTCTCCCCTTGTTGACACATGCACTTATCAAGCTAGAGCCCAAAGATTGCATCTCCCCCTCAAATCATGCTATGAATGCAGAAATGCACGAATGCAGAAGCTTCAAGATTATAGTAAGTAGATTGAAAAGAGGCTCTAGTTGATGCTGTCATGTATATATAGCAACACATACAAGTGCTAGCAAATGCTCAAAGTGACCAAATGAGACGAAATATGGCATTTAAGCAATTTTGATCAAGTTTGAGCAATTTTAAAAGAGGGTTCACCACCAAAGGAGCACATAGCAAAAGTAGATGCGGAGATTGACCTTGTGCTACACATGTATGCAAAGTGAACTACCCCAAACAAAGTTCACACATCATGTCATGAAACAAACTTGTGGTTTGATCAGATTTTAGATACCAATTGAAATTTATCGAGTCATGCAACTTATTACCCAAGTTTGTCGAGACAAGTAAAAAGGGAGGTTATCTGTACCATCAAAACCTGACTTAGCGACCATGTCAAGCCTATGCCAAAGGCAATCAGAAGCTTAAGACAATGATCTCGGTATCCATTACAGAGCTCAAGTTCACCAATAAGTGCAATTTGAAGCTGTCTCGATACTCTGACATAGGATAGTACTGACCCATCCCGATCTTTTCAATTCACTTAGTTTGTTTTTCAAGTTTTAGCACAAATTCAAGTTTCTCAAGCAAGTGTGTAACTCAAGGTATGAGCCGTAGCAACTAAGCATATATATGAAGCAAAGAAGATCTCGACACATTCTACACATGCTAGTTGCCACAAGTAGTGGTGAACACATTTCATGTTTTAACAAATTTTAATCAAGTTCACAGTTTGGAAAACAAGCTTAGCTCATAACATGCATCAATTGATCAAAAGGAGCCTAAGTCAATAGCACATCATGTATATCCATAACATCCCCAACAAGAGCATAGTGTCAATCTAGCTACTATAAGGATGAAGCTCAGGATGCAATATGATACATGATGATATGATATGCAAGTATGATGTAAAAATAAAAACAAAAGCTAAACTACAAAGAAAAGCAAAACTAGAATAACACAACCAAAGTTCCCCTCCTCTAAAAAGGGAAACAAACTCCAAGCTCCCCTCGCAAGCGAGCAAACTGGGCTTGGTCAAGTGGTTTGGTGAAGATATCTGCGAGCTGGTTTTGGGTATCAATGTGGTGCAGATCAATATCACCTTTCTCATAGTGGTCACGCAAGAAGTGAAAGCGAACTTCTATGTGCTTTGTCTTTGAGTGAAGGACTGGGTTTTTGGCTACACTTATGGCACTGGTGCTGTCACAAAACAAAGGCACTCGCCTAAACTCTAACCCAAAGTCTCTCAGAGTAGCTATCATCCAAAGCAACTGGGAACAACAAGCAAGTGACCCATAATATACTCAAACTTACGTGGTGGATTGGGCGACGCTAGACCGCTTGAGAAGACCAAGACACAAGAGAAGATCCAAGAAACCGACAAGTCCCAAGTGGACTTCCTCTCAACACGACAACCAAGCATAATCCACATCGAATACCCGCAAAGAGAAAGAGAGGAGGAGGCCGAAAACCAAAGACCAAACTCGGGTGTGAAACGAAGGTACCGAGGATCCGCTTGATAAACAGCGATGAGACGCTTGTGGCGAAGATGAAATCGCGCGCACAAGCAGCATCATGAAGCCCCGGATGTCCGGTCTCGTCGCCGTTAGGTACAAAGAGGACCCGATCATGCTTGGTATTCCTTCCGGTCCACGGCTTCTCCCTCCTTGTCCTCATCCAGTACGTGCCGTCGTGGTTGACATGGGCGTTGAAAGAGGCTTGGCCTCACCCATATCAAATTTCTTGAGCACGTCCTTGGTGTACTTGCCTTGGTGCACGAACGTCCCCTCACGAGTTTGCTTGATTTGCAGCCCGAGGAAGAAAGTCAATTCGCCCATCATGCTCATCTCAAATTCCCTGCTCATAGTATCTGAAAACTTGGCAACAAGAGCATGAGAAGAGCCACCAAAGATTATATCATCCACGTATATCTGAACCAAAAGGATGTCTGTGCCTTGCTTGAGGAGGAACAAAGTCTTATCTACGGAACCCATCCTAAAACCCTTATCAAGCAGGAAAGCTTTCAAACGCTCATACCAGGCTCTCGGGGCTTGTTTCAAACCATACAAGGCTTTGTGAAGTTTAAAAACATGGTTGGGGTACTTTGGATTTTCAAAGCCAGGGGGTTGCCTCACATAAACCTCTTCCTCTATGTACCCATTCAAGAAGGCACTCTTCACATCCATCTGATACAGCTTGAACCCTTTCGAAGCTGCAAATGCTAAAAGAATCCTAATGGCTTCTAGACGGGCAACAGGAGCAAAGGTTTCTTCATAGTCTATTCCCTCTTTTTGGCAAAAACCCTGAGCCACTAATCTCGCCTTGTTTCTCACCACCACCCCATCCTCACTCTGCTTGTTCTTGTAAACCCACTTTGTACCTATGGGGTGGCACTCTGGTGGAGGTGGAACTAAAACCCACACTTGGTTCCGCTCAAAGTTCTCTAACTCCTCATGCATAGCATTAACCCAATCGGCATTAGATAGTGCGTGTCCAATATCTCGAGGCTCAAAAGAAGCTACAAAAGCAGAATGAGCGAAATGGGAAATATGATAAGACTTGGAACGCGTTACCCTTTCGTCGATGTCGCCAATCATGGTCTGAGGAGGATGGCGTCGCTGGATGTGTCGAGGTGCACCCAAAGACGAAGTTGCCTCCCCTTCATCCACAATTTGGGGCCTCCTCGGGCCGATTGAGGAAGCGGCTCGCAGACAGCCCCATAAAGTAGAGGTGGAGGGCTCGGGGCCATGAGCCGAGGTGGTCGAAGCTGGCTCAATTGGGGCAGCCGGTTGAGATGGCTTGGGATCATCCCAATCAGCGTCGTCGTCGTCCTCAATGAAAATGCTGTCGCCCACCTCTTCATCACCTGCATGTTCAAAGACAGAAACAGAAGAGGGCATGGTTTCGTCGAAGGTGACTTCACAAGTCTCCACGACACGGTTAGTCTCAAGATTAAGCACACGGTACGCATGTGAATGAGAAGCGTAACCGAGAAATATACCGTCCGAAGATCTAGATTCAAACTTATCAAGATTACCTTGCTTAAGAATGAAGCACCTGCAACCGAAGACTCGAAAATGACTCACCTTGGGTGGACGCCCAAACCGCAACTCGTAGGATGTCTTCTTCAAGAAAGCACGAAGGAAAATGCGGTTTGAAACATGGCAGGCGGTGTTGATGGCTTCGGCCCAGTAACGCCTAGGAGTCCTATGCTCATCGAGCATCGTCCTGGCCATTTCAACCAAAGTCCGATTTTTGCGCTCAACAACACCATTCTGCTGAGGAACATAGGGCGAAGAGAACTGATGTTCAAGACCCAAAGAAGCACAGAAGGTGTCAAACTGAGAGTTTTTGAACTCAGTGCCATTGTCACTGCGGATAGCTCGTATGGCATTCTTTGGTAACTCAGTTTGCAACCTCAAGATCAAGTCACGAGCATGAGAAAATGCTTCGTCCTTGCCCTCCATGAAAAACACCCAAGAATAGCGAGAAAAATCATCCACGATCACAAGAACGTACCACTTCCCTCCCTCGACCAACCCGAGCCGACCAACAAAGGTCCATATGAAGTAGCTCACCGGGTCTCGTGGTCATGACTCGAGTCCTTTGGAGGATGGGAAGCAGCCACCATCTTCCCATGGCGACAGGGATGGCATACCAGATCCTTCTCAAACTTAAGTTTGGGCAATCCTCGGATCATGTCAAGAGAACTCAATCTCACTAGGAGATCGAAGCTCAAGTGACCAAGTCTCCTATGCCACTTCCACAAATCAGAAGAAGATCCGGCAACCAAACAGCGAGAAGAACCGAAAGACTGAGAGAAATCAGCTCTGAAAACTCGGCCGAAAGGAACGATCTGACAAACTAGATGTCCCGAGAATCGAGCACACGAGAAAGTCCGATCTTAAAGCGCACCTCAAACCCATCTTGAAGGAGTTGCGAAACAGAGAGCAAATTGAAATGCGTGCTTGAAACCAAAGCAACGTCCTTCAAGATAAAAGACTCATTGACCGAATGGTCCCACGAGACAAAGACCTTACCTTTGCTATTGTCCCCAAATGTGATGTACTCCTTGTATTGCATGGGGTCGAGGGTGGAGAACCATTTGGAACTTCCGGTCATGTGGCGCGAAACAATAGGAATCAACAAGCCACGTGTTCTCCGGGCCTCCGCTCTGCATCAATAGAAAGACAAGGGTGAGCAAATGGCACAACACTGGGGTTAGTGAAATGAGGAGAATACCGGTGTTGAGTCATTTGCCCGGAAAAGTGTTAGGAAAAACACCATACATGCCATGTCCCATTGAGAGAAGCGATCACCACGTGGGGGAAAACGTGGTCCGCTAGGAGTGCGGGGGGCCAGAAAGCCACGGTCGCGAGGTCCAAAGTCATATCGATCATGACTTGGGCCACGCCTGGGCACGACCACCTCGTGGTCTCGCCACTGAGGCCTAGCACCTTGAGGCATTGCACCTCTAGGCCTAACATCTGCCTCTGAGCAGGTGGTACATGTACGCCATGTGGAGGACGGTACATGTTCCGGTTGTTCAACTCATACTCTAGGCCGCTCATCTCTCTTCCTCCTAAAGCAAAACTCAGCCAAATGACCATCTCTATGGCAATAGTCACAGTGGTACCTCACCTCTCTCTTGGGTGGTGGTTGACTCACTCTCCGAGGCTTTTTGGCTTTAGGAAGGGGTGCACTAGAGATGTTGGGTAGAGTATCGAGTGAGTTCGAAAGTGGTTCGGTTTGGGAACCCAAACTTGTTTGGATGGTGGAGCTTTTGGTGGTTCTTCAAACACACCATCTTTGATCATAGGCTTGGTAGGCTCTGGTGAGGGGATCTTGATCAATTTGGGAGTGTTGGTGGGTTTCTCATTTGGGTTCAAACCACTATGTTCACCAACCTTGCCATAGACATGCTCACCCTTCCCACCTATAGCAAAGCCTACTCCCGATGAGTCGGTTCTTCTCACTGAATCTGGCTCACCATCATGCCCAACCTGGGCTCACTGCACGACACCCAGCTCAAGATAGACCGAAGTTGTGTGTTTTCTTCCTCGGTTCCCATCTTGTCATGCCTACAGGACTCAAGCTCCAACACCAAAGCTTCACATCGAACACATGTAGTGGTGGTGCTATCTGAGTTGGCCTTCTCAAACTCAGCAAGTTTGGCAACCTTCTCTGCCAACTCAGATTGCAAGCCTGAGCAGGACTTGCATGCACTGAGCAACCCAGAACGAGACTTCAGCTCATCACATTCATCAAGCAAAACAGCATACTTGGATTGCAAGTCAGAGAGGTTAGACATGTGTATAGCGCACTCATCGCACTCCTCCTCTGACACCACTACACCACTCTTGGCAAGCTCCAACTCCTTCAAAGCAACCTCTAGCTGGTCCTTAAACTCTTTTCTCTCACGGCAAAGACGCTTAAGCAACTTATCTTGACTCATCAATGTATCATTCATAGTATCAAGCTCAAGCATGAGTGAGTCAAGTCAAGGTGGGCGGTACCTCGTTTTCGTCGTCGTCGACGTCCTTTTTGAGCTTTGCTCCACCGTCAATCGCCATAGTGCAAAACCCACCACGGTTTGCACCGGCGACAAAGCAGAGACCGTTGAGCTTGTCCTCGCGCTTCTTCTCGGACTCATCGTCGGTCGAGGAAGAAGAAGAGTGATCATCGTCGGAGTCGTCGTCGAGGTCGCTGAGGGAGGCGAGGAAGGCGCGTTCTTGAGCTTTGGCCTTCCTGCGGTACGCCTTCTTGATCGCCTCCTTGTCGAAGCCGCCCTTGGCCTTGTGCTTGCCGGAGGTGTAGTCGCGTTTATCCTTGCGCTTGCCGGAGTCGTACTTGTTGGCGAAGGTCTTCTTCTTGGGGCAGTGCGCGACGAAGTGGTCCGGATCTCCACATCCATAGCATCCCTCCTTCGGGCCACCACTGCGTCGGCGGTTCAAACGGTTGTTGTGAAACCGAGAGAACCGACTGATGACGAGTGCCAACTCATCATCTCCAAGAGACTCCAGCTGTTCCTCTGTGACTGACATCAAGCACGACAAAGAGAAAGAAGCTTGTGAAGGGTTAGTCAAAGAACTTGAACCACTACCTGAGACCAAAGCCATGGTTGGTGCGGAAGGATTCTTGAGCTTGGCTTGAGTTTGGTAGTCGATCTCTCGTGGACTTGAGCTTCTTTGAAAAGCTCGTCGACGGTGAGGGTGTCATAGTTGGCGGACTCGATGATCGCCGACACCTTCACATCCCATACCTTTCGATCAAGGGCATAGAGAAGCTTGAGCGCTCTCTCATGATCACTATAAGGTAGGTTGGCCTTGTTCGCTTTCATTTTGTTGACAATAGTCCGAAAAGGGAAAACATGGCATCGATGGACTCGCCATCAAGTCGAGAGAAGTTCTCGTACTCACGCTTGTACGCCTCGTGAGAGTCTGGTCTTGACTCATGCGGTCCCCTCGTGATAGCTCGAAGCCTCACCTGGATCTCTCGAAAGCTGTAGTACAATCGGAGACACGCTCGAACTCGAGAAGTTTAAAGACTCGAGAAAAGCACACTCACGAGCTTTGCTATTTGCGTTGTGCCGATCCTTGTGATCCGGGTGGTACGGCCGCGATGGGGAGCACAACGTAAGTAGCATCCTCGCAAATTTCCCAGACGAGCCAATCAATCCCCTGGAGATGCGCAGACATGCGGATCTTCCAATAAGGATAGTTGGACCCATCGAAGTGCGGTGGTTTGCCAGAACCACGCTCCATGTCGCCGTGGATCACGGACCGATTAAGGTGGAATGATCCTTAACCGGCTCGATACCAATTGAAGGACCGAAACGGCGACCAGAGGGGGGGTGAATGGGAGCCTCAAATTTCTTCGAAATCTTCAACCACTTTGTCCCAACATCAATCCCCAAAAGCATTCACGAAAGACTTGATGACCACGACCCTAAAGAAGGTGGATACTCCCTCGTAACACGACGGGTCACCACAGAGCAAACGGAACAAAGATCGAAGCCCAAACGAGCAAACTCCCAAAAGAAAACAGCACTGCTCCTGCAAATATCGGACACGTCCGGTATTATATCGGACACGTCCGGTATTTTCGGACACGTCCGTATGATCTCGGACACGTCCGGTATTTTCAAAGCAAACAAGTGACCAAAAGAGAAAAATCCAAAACCCTGTCAAATGGTGTCCAAAAATCATGAAATTTTAACCATAGCCCTTTAGACACCAAGGGAAGGTCTCCACCAAATTTCAGCTCAAAACTCCAAAGTGAGAAATATCGGACACGTCCGGTATCATATCGGACACGTCCGGTATGAACGAGCAGTTTCTCGAGAAAAATCAAATCAAGCCATAACTTGATCAAATCAACTCCAAATGACTTGAAACTTTGCATAAGGGTTCACAAGCGAGTAGAAAGGCAACCTCTAAAGGATCATGGCCCGAAACAAACTCTAACTCCGTGAATCGAAGGAATTGAAGAATCCCCAAAGAAATAGGTCAAGAACTTAAATTGCTCGGATCTGCGATCTCGTGAGGAATTAGTGGACTTCCTTCGGTGGAAAGCTTCTACTCATGTCATTGATCGATCCAAGGCAACAAGAACGAACCAAAACCATCCCACAACGAAGAAACGAGAGGGAAAATAAGAAGGGACAAAAGGAGCTCGTGAAGAACACCAAAATCACATCAAGAACACAACTAAATCATGAATCCCGGAGGACATACGGTGGTTACGGCCACCGATTCCTTGAAAAACAAGTCACAATTTGAGTTGTGGACCTCTCTCATACATGGAAGCAAACTAGAGGAAGAAACCCTAAAGGAGAAAATGAAAACTAGAGGAGGTGAGGGAGATGGGGGCTCCCTCATCCTATTTAACAGGGCTATTACACATTCCCAGTTTTGCCCCTGGATACAAATGAGTTGAACCGCTAAGCCCAAGGGCGTTGTTGTCCAACCTGGTGTAATCTTGATCCGACGGCCACCGCGCTTCTCACCGGTAACCGCCGACGCGAACTCCCGATGCCGCCACGCGCGTCCGTCCGTCCTCCGGAACCTCCGCCCGGGTTTTGAGGCCCAAACCCAGTAAACCGTCCATGGTAGCGTACTCCATACGCGTTCCCGCCATCCGACGCGATGTCACCGCCGTCCTCGACCAGCCGGCCCGCCAAGTCCTCCTGAGCCTCGCTCGACTCACGCGTCCGCCGTCTTGACCCGGTCAACACCGTCACTCCATGTCTTCTTGCACTTGTCGATGTCCCAAGTGTCAGCCACCGTGGCTAGTCACCCGGCCTCTGGGTCCCTCGGTCCAAGCCTCACGTCCGTCCTTCACCGCTCCCGGTGCAAGACCAACGCTGCGCGTCCTCCTTGACCTTCACCTCGCCATCGACCACCGCATCCGAGCTCCACACCTGCACAACACAAGCCAAAAGACATGTCGCACACATAGCTTTCGCCATGGTAGGGTTAGTCACCACTCAACCTACTTCGTGGATCACATTGACAATCACTCATCACAAAACGAACACACAAGGGTACTTGTCAACCTTGTGTTCGCAAATAAGTTCCCAATAAAACTCAAATTTGGATGGTCCCCAAGGCTGCATCCTTCTAGATCCAATACTCGAAGAAGATGATGACATGAAAGGCATGGCATCGAATTAATTATGGCATCATTGAAAAGTGACCTTAGTTTTGACATGTTCATTACTGTAGGCCAAGTAGTATTGTGGAGGGACAACCTGTGAACCTTGCTTCCCCAAGAAGGTGCCGTCTGCTTCGCATCACCTACTATTGTTGCAACAAAACTTTCTTCTCTTGATATGGAACAAATGAGGTCAAGCACCATATCATGCACACGACAAGTCTCAAGCATACCTGGCTCATCATCCTTTTCTAGTTGGATTAGGCTTCTATTTATAAGCTCATAGAAGTAACTCTGTCCAAGCTCAAATAAACTTTGGTCCCCTTCTCCAGGTGGAACAAAATCTTCAGCTATCCACCTCCATATCAGCCGCCCACTGTTAATCTCATAGTCTTCTGGAAATACATTTAAGTATAATAAGCATGTCTTCAGATGAGCTGGTAGATCATAATAGCTAAGAGATAATATCTTTCTCAAGTTTTCCATATCAGAATTGCCTCCAAGTCCGGAACCAATAGACTCACAAAACTCATACCACTCTTTTATATTTCCCAACTTATTTGCCAAAAAACTTGATGTGGTAATGATAGCTAATGGCACGCCTCCACATTTCTTAATTATGCCTTCAGATATTTCCACAAATTTTTTAGGACATTTCTGTTCAGAGCCAAATATTCTCCCATAGAATAATTCTTTAGAACTCTCGTAGGGAAGGGGTTCCATGTCATAAGAACAACCAACTTTCATGGCAACATCATGCTTGCGGGTAGTTATGACTATTTTGCTTCCCAAGCTATTGTCATACAGAGCATATCTTATTATGTTCCACGATGGTACATCCCATATGTCATCAATAGCAATGAAGTACCTATAAGCATGGAAATGAAGGAGTCATATAGTTTCATGAAAAATACATAATAACTCATTCAAGATGACACGAATTGTTGGATAGAGGGAAAAACATTCGAAAATACTATCCAGGGATTAGATGAGAACAAAAAGAAACGAAAACTAAAATAATTAATTTTGTAATAGATTCAATCTGCAGGTTATCGATTTCTCAAATGATTGTTCAACTTGTAAAATAAATTAAAAGGCTCTAAGTAAGAATATGACTACCTATTATCCTTGAGGAACTCTCGAAGTTCATCGATTAGCTGCCTTTCATTCAATATTGTCAAATTTAATTCGGTGGTGTAACGCTTCTTGTCCAGATCAATAAGAATGTCCTTTAAGACTGTTTTCAAGTCTGGATTCCGGCCAACAGGAACAAAAGCCTTGAAACGGACATCCTGACTAAGATTCTCATACACAGCTTTAGCAAGAGTAGTCTTGCCTAACCCACCAAGCCCAACAATAGAGACTATCTTCGTGTCCATGTCTTCCGCTACTGATGTCAGCATTTTTATGACCTTATCCCTTGGCTCTTCGATCCCAACAAGCTGTGACACTTTTGTGTAGAGAGCAGAGAGGCGTGGGTCAATACTTGTTGTGGCAGCAGGCTTGGCGACAAGATCATCGATCCTGTACCTGGCATGCCGCTCTGTCATCTGCTGAAGTTGCTTAGTGATATCTTCGATAGCGCACGAAATTTGACGGCGAGCCTTGCCCTTGCTGAACAGGTCCCCCATCTTCTTCATGGCGCGTTTGAGTCTGCTCAGATCAGCCTGGTCATGGCCATCGACATGCACGAGGAAGCTGTCCAGTATATCTTCCATGTCATAGGAAGCCTCCCTAACCTCGCGTGCCCATATCTTGACCTGGTCGTCGAGCTGGTTCAATGGCACTGCCGCCACCTTGCGGAGGGCGGCGTGCATGCACTCGAGCTCCCGGGAGAGGGACTGGACTTTCACCCTGACGTCCTTCTGGAGCTTGTACTCGTCCTTGAGCAGCTCCAGCAGCTTGGAGGGGAGCAAGCCCAACGCACCCGTGACCAAGTCCATACTCAGGGGCTCACAAGATGATTAACCAATCACTATATTATGCTGGCAATTTGATAGGTTGCAAAGTTGTAGTGTGTTATGGGGATGCAAGTCACCAAGTGCTTGTAGAGTTCTCTTGTGTGTTCCAGTTGCTATCCCCCTCCGCTTGTTACTTTTCTTCAGTGCAACAACAGATCAAACTGAAACAAGTAAACGAAATTGAATGTTCGACCGATCCGAAAAAAAGACTAAGGACAAATGTTTATAGTTCAACAACAAAGACTTGAACCCAATTAATAATTTTTTTTCGATCAATAACCTAATTAATAAAATTTGTTCAGCTAAGTAAGATGTTCCTGTTTCAGCTCAAAGTAGAAACATACTTAGGAGTTAGGAGTGTTCTCCAAAAGAAAAAGCTTCAACTCATCAAGGTGACCGATGGTCGGCTAAGACATGCATGGAGCATGACCAGCTTGTTATGCTGCATTATGGCCAGGGATAAGAGCGGCCGAGATAATAAAGACTTGAACCTAAAATTTGTTCGAAGCTCAGTAAGTCGTTTCTGTTTCAACTGAAAATGGTAAGTATTTTTTTCCAAATGATGAGAAATGCATCTACTCACCACGGTTTAGAGCCCACCAAGCAGGCTGCGAACAGCGATCCAGACAGAGGACTTGCGTCGATGTGTGCCCGAGACCAAGAGCGCACGCGCCGGCTGAAAACACAAAGGGCATGCACTCCCTGGTTCCTATGCAAGCATCCTCTCTTATAGGCACCACTTTCCGTCCATGTAATTGATGCAGAGGCAGCACATGTGCCATCCCACTGACTGCACATGTACTACACCGACGACTTGACTCAGCTGCCGAAAGGGACGTCAAGATGCGTCCACACATCATTGCTCTTTTTTAAAACCTTGTGCTGCTTTCCATGACAACCAGCACCACGCAAGTCTTCACCAAACCCAAGAGGGTGATCTTATTGATTTATTATGCTAGCACCAATAAACGTTCCTCTATGGCTGTATATATAACAACAACTTGGCGTATGATTCCTGCTTTTAAAAACCTTGTGATGCTTCCGCTAAAACCGACACCTTGCAAGTCTCCATCAAGTGTCCAAACCGTAATTAAAAGGCTATGAGTAAGAACACGACTACCTCTTATCCTTGAGGAATTCCCGAGGTTCATCTATTAGCTGCCTCTCATCCAATATAGTCAAATTGAATTCCTTGGTGTAACGTTGCTTGTCCAGATCAATAAGAATGCCCTTTAAGACTGATTTCAAGTCTGGATTCCGGCCAACAGGAACAAAAGCCCTGAAACGGACATCCTGACTAAGATTCTCATACACAGCTTTAGCAAGAGTAGTCTTGCCTAACCCACCAAACTCAACAATAGAGATTATCTTCGCCTCCATATATGTCTTCTGCTACTTATGTCAGCATTTTTATGACCTTATCCCTTGGCTCTTCGATCCCAACAAGCTGTGACACTTTTGTGTAGAGAGCAGAGAGGCGTGGGTCAATACTTGTTATATGGCAGCAGGCTTGGCCACAAGATCATCGATCCTGTAGCTGGCATACCGCTCTGTCATCTGTTGAAGTTGCTTAGTGATTTCTTCGATAGCGCACGAATTTTCACGGCGAGCCTTGCCCTTGTGGAACAGGTCCCCCATCTTCTTCATGGGGCGTTTGATTCTGCTCAGATCAGCCAGGTCATGGCCATCGACATGCACGAGGAAGCTGTCCAGTATAGACTACTCCCTCCATTCCAAATTTTATGTCATTCCAACTTTCTTAGAAAGTCAAAGTATTTCAAGTTTAACAAAAATTATAAAGATTTATGACATGAAATAATTATACTATGAAAACAAAATTAATGAATAATCTAATAATACTTATTTGATATCATAAATGTTATTATTTTATTATATAAATTTGGTCAAACTTGAGATACTTTGACTCTCCAAGCAAGTTGAAATGACTTATAATTTGGGATGGAGGGAGTACATTAGATAGGTGGTTATCAGTCGAACTTGACTGTTTCACATTCATAAGTACAGTCTAGCCTGACAGTTCAAGCAATGGTTACGTTGGTCGGGACTGGGCATAAATAACGACTTTGAATCTGCAAGTTATCCGTACGCTTGGTGACGATAAGAACAACACGGGCAAAACAGAAAAATTCACGGCGGGTCTTTCGACGTGGCAAGACGTAAAATGCTATTTTTTGTGCCTAAATTTGGTTTCTAGGCTCATCCAGATTCAGACGGTTTTAACTTACGGAGGTTGCATCAAGAGGCAGCTGAGATGCATAGGGCGACAAGCGTTGTTATGGCAGACGATTTACGTAGTGTACTCTATTTATCTCAAAATATTTAACCTAATAGCATTCAATTTTTATCGCAAAATAGTTGACACTCTAACTTGTCAATAAACATTTCCATTATAGGCGGATATGGATTCGGATAATTCTGATATCCATTTCCACATTTCCATCCCTAACTGTACTTACGAATGTGAAAGGTACAAGAGTACTCCCTCTGTTCCATTATAGGCTGCGCCTACGCGTTTTTAGTTTTGGCCATGACACCAGGCGAGCTGGAGTATCGAGGAGGTAGGTAATTACTAAAGACTGTTGAAACGTCACATACATGCATGGTGAGGCCTAGCGCCAAAGCGTCACATGCATGGGAACGGGTGCCGCTGAAAAACAATTTGAATGCAAGCAGTATGCCGCCGTGAATGACATATGGACCTGGTGGCATGGATAATTATATGAGTTACAAGGTCCGTCTCTGTGGGTAGTTTTATGGTATTGTTTTCAAAACTGTCATGTTATTTAAAATTAAGTGAAACGTTGATGAAATATCCACTTTTAATGGAGAGTTTCATTCTATGGTTTCGTAGACATTTAATTTCATGACTCGTAGAGAGTTGGTAGTCGTGTCAAGAGAGTTTCATCCCTCACTTCTTCTTTCAATTATTAAAAACTTTGTCACATCATCAAAACACTTATGCGGCATCTTATTAAATGCCAATAAAACTCTGATGAAGCTCCCACTAAGACTGGTGTAATACATTTGCATACGATAGATGGACGTCTTGGTATCCGTGAGTACCATTGTCACACCGGGTAAAATGGAACGAAGGTACTTATAAAAACTACTTATATTAAATTGTATATGAATGTGAAAGGTAGAAGAGTACTCCCTCTGTTCCATTATAGGCGGCGCTGGAGTATCGAGGAGGTAGGTGATTACTCAAGACTGTTGAAACGTCACATACATGCACGGTGAGGCCTAGCGCCAAACCGTCACATGCATGGGAACGGGTGCAGCTGAAAAACAATTTGAATGCAAGCAGTATGCCGCCGTGAATGTCATATGGACCTGGTGGCATGGATAATTATATGAGTTAGAAGGTTTGTCTCAGTGGGTAGTTTTATGCGTTGTTTTCAAAACTGTCATGTCATTTAAAATTAAGTGGAACGTTGATGAAACGTCAACTCTTAATGGAGAGTTTCATTCTATGGTTTCATAGACATTTAATTTCATTACTTGTAGAGAGTTAGTAATCGTGCCAAGAGAGATTCATCGCTCACTTCTTCTCTCAATTATTAAAAACTTTGTCACATCATCAAAACACTTATGCGGCAGCTTATTAAATGCCAATAAGACTAGTCTAGTACATTTGCATGCGATCAGCCTGTTCGCTTGTTGGTTTCAGCCAGAGCTTATTAGCCAGTCAACAGTGTTTTTCTCTCACAACAAACCAGTACCAGTCGAACTTATCAACCCAGAAACCAACCAGCGAACAAGCTCGATAGATGGACGTCTTGGTATCCGTGAATACCATTGTCACGCCCGGTAAAACGGAACGAAGGGAGCAGTAGTCAAGAGAAATGGGACATCCTAGTTATGAATGTGAAAGGTAGTCTAGGAGAGCAGTGAGGAAAAGAGGGACCAATGCAAGGACTCGATGGGGGGTACTACTTTAGCTCAGCCAACAGCAAGACTGGCGGCGCAGCAATTAAAGTGGGTTCGAATTAATTAGCTACATCAACTACCGTACCTATGCTACTGGCCACTATCTTTCCTCGGCCACAACCGGCCTTTTCCCTAAAAAAATGCAAATCAAATTTCAAGTGTGACTTGATTTATAAAGAAGTAGTATAAACATTTGTATCTAACAACACAATAGTTTCGTTATCACAAATAACTGTCCTTTTTACATATTTTTTATTCTAAGTAGTCCATCAACCAATGGTCTCGCACGGACTAGATTCTTAGAAGACACTAGCGTTAGTTAGTACCTCTAACTAATAAAAACTACTTATATTAAATTGTATATTTTCTCTTCATTCACTTCTAACACAATAGTCATAATAAATACTAGATAGTCTATCAAATTGTGGTAACTTATCAATTATTGATCAATATGGTTTCTCAAACATATGATCTACATCTTTGTAGTTGAAAAGTTTTTGAATTGAAACTGTTCAGGTCCTAAAATATTGTTGCAATTTGACAGATTTTGAAATTTAAAATTATCAAACTATCTCACATGTTGACATGGTCTATATGAAAGTTATAGTTCTCAAAACGGTCAACAACTTTGTAGTTGAAAATTATTTTATTTGAAGTCGTTTAGGATCCTAAATATGTGTTCTAAGTTTATAGATTTTGAAATTCAAATTTTAGAATTCCTAAACGACCTCGAATGTTCAAAATTTAAAACATACAGTATTCAGCATTGGCTCTGACTAACCATTTGCAAAATGTAGGCCAAAGTAGCGACAGCCACACACCCAACCGAAAAAGAGGGAAGAAAGCCAGCTAACCGGTCTGCGTGATCTTGGTTTCGCAAGGCACATAAAGCCAGATGGACGTACGGGGCTCACAGCTCTGTCTGTCACTGTATCTGGGGCACTTGGAATATATATACGTCAGGGCGTCTAGCTAATGTTTAGGGGTTCCGTTCCTCGGCAGAAGTTTAGGGGGGCACGGCGGCACCAAATCTGGGAGTAACAAGCTTGATCTCCATGAAGCCGTGCACTGAGCACGTGTTGTTTTGTCACTCAGGCGTGGACGAGATCTCCATGAGGAATTGGTGACTCAGATGCAAATACAGAGCACTCTTCCTGGCATGAAGCTAAAACATCAGTTGATAACCATTCGGAACATCCTATAGTCAGGCTGTCAGGCAGTGGCGGACCCAGCAGGTAGCATGGGTAGGCCCAGGACTACCCACAAATTTGGTCCAAAATTCTATTACTACTTTTCAGAAGCTGGTCCACGATCACTCTCGTCTCAGTCTAGGCCAAAGACACCGTAAATCCACGAGCTCTTCAAAAAAAATAACGCACCCGAGAGGGATCGAACCGGAGACCTCGTGCCTCGGGCTGCAACACGCTTACTAGTCCAGCCACGAAAGTTTATTGGATAGGCAATACCCGCAACCTTATTTAATAAGGGAAAACAGGGAAAAATACCCCTTAATTAATCACTCCTGGGTATGCTAAATCATATCCTAAACGACTTTCTTTACCAGTATGGAGGGAGTATTTATGTAAGTTTTGAACATTTTAAATGTATTATCGTAATTTGATTAATTTATAGCTATGTTTGCCAAACTTTTTATTTGGATTTTATAGTATTACACATGAAATTTTTTTACCAGGACTACCCTGGTTTTAGATCCTGGGTCCGCCACTGCTGTCAGGGTAAAGAGATCCTTCTTCTTGTATCCATTTCCCTGCTGTCAGGGGAGAGCTCAGGAATTGCTGCGCTGAGCGCGCGGCGAAAAGGGCAGCAGCTGAGATGCCAATACTGTGCATGGAACGGGATGAAGCCATTTCGCTTTGATGCGGTCCTGGGCCTGGCAGTCGTATATATAGTTTCCTCCTGAATTGACCCGTCACAGAGCATCTCTCTTGCTGTTGGTGGCGGCCAGGAGCCCAGGACCACATATATAAACTGCAATATACGTACTAGCGTATGGCTATTTCAGCATTACATATACACTGCGATGTACGTAGACTCAGTGATGGTGCTGAGATCCTGTAACAGAACCTGCATTGACGTAGTACGCCTGCTACCGTTCATCATCAATTCATCATCATCGACGAAGATATATATCTGGAACGAGAAACAGTCCATGGACTGTTGGGCATGAGATTCCGAGGCGTCCAAAGCAGGGACTAAGTAGTGGAATAAGAATTACAAACGCCCTCCGGCACCGGAGAAGGACGACAGACATAGATCGAGATGGACAGCTTACAACATAGGACGGGGAGGTGGACCTAGGCCTCACCTTCACGGATTGGTGGCATCCTCGTCCAGCCTCCACGGCTCCACCTCGCCCGTCGCACGTGCGGCGGGGGCGGGCCTGGCGGAGCAGGGAGACGGGGAGGGCGACGTCAGGGCGGCGGCGTGACGGGGCCTGGTGGAGCGGCGAGGTGAGCGATGGCCGCACACGAAGCATGGAGACGGGGACGGGGTCGTCCGGGCTGCGGAGGGATGGTGCTGAGCGCCGCCAGTCGGGAGGCAGGGGGCCGCGCGCGCCGCCGCCATCACGAGTCGCAAGGTGAGAAAGAGGGGTGTGGCTAGGGTTTGAGGGAGGCCAGGCGCTGGGCACGAGGCTTGTGTGCGAGCGAAGGAGACCGAGGGCGGGTCGCCTGTCACGTGCGTTCCGCAGAAGAGAAGCGATTCGGAGGGAACCAAAAAATCGCAGGGGAACTGGCGCGCGGGGGCTTTCGCTCGCCTGGGGGACGATTGCCATACGTATGTTTTGGTTGTAGATACAAGAGTAGAGATTACTGTTAATTATTACGGATGGATGATGCATGTGCAAGTTGCAAACGTAGAAATTCACGTGACGATACGCATACGTAGAAACAGTCCATGGACTGTTGGGCATGAGATTCCGTGGCGTCCAAAGCAGGGGACTACGGATGGAAGGACTCTTTCACCCTGGTCAGCATTGCCATTTGCATTGGTTTCCACATTCATAGCTTACCTCGGTGAGTTGGTCGTTGTGCAGTTCGGGTAAAATAGAAAGTAAGAGAGGACAGAAAGTTCAGGGGAAGACAAAGTCCAGCTAGACCGCCTGAGCAGTGAGCTTGTAGATATGTGTGTAGCCTATGGCTATTTCTGGCCCAAGAACAAGAAAGTGCATGGGTCAATTGGGCCAACCCACTAACAGATCTTGTACTTTCTTCCATTTTAATTTGTGCTGCCGAAACCATGAATGAATCCACACCTTTCAAGCTGCCAATAAAGTTTCCATCTTTCGTTGTAAATTGAAACTAGTTAACTAGTCCGTATTTTAATAATCCATCCAATTTGATACGCGCCAACAGATTTTTCACTTTGCACCATCCTACCCTGCCTTACGAAGCTTTGGTGGTCATCGCTCTTCCTTGGTACGTACCGAACTTACCTTCCGAATTTTAAGGGCAATTGGTTTATTTTTTTTTAAGATATTATAACTGTTACTGTATTACGGATGGATGATGCATGTGGAAGATGCAAACTTAGAAATTCACGTGAAGACACGCATGCGATGGAGGGCATGCAGCGTGTGTAATTTGTCGTAGCTGCAGAAGGCTGACGATGAGATGGCATGAAACGGGCCGGGCTGAATTCCATTTATGGTCACAAAGCGAGCCTGGGCCTGGCAGGCGTAAAACGTAAAAGGGCTTCCCTCTGCTGTGCCGGCCCAAACAGAAAGCATAACTCAGCCTGTAGTGTCTCAGAGATCGCTGTCACACTCACTACTACGGAGCATTGTCCTGCTCTAGTTTCTCATGTTTGGTCTGATATCTGGCCTTTAGTGTTTTAGACTCTAATCACCAGCGCAGCGCCGATGTTAACCATTATATTTGTTCTATTCTATAGAAATTATTCACCTCTTCCATGGTAGAAAAATACATAAAGTAGCCCCTAATTTTACATCTAAATTATCCAACTCTGCCATTATGAAAAATAATTCAAAATAACCCCCTAAATTTGTTCTAAATTATCCACCTCTGCTATAATGAAAGATAATTCAAATAACTCCCTAAATGTGCATCCAAATTATTGACATACCCACCTTTACCATTAATGAAAGATAGTTTAAAATGCCCACCAAATTACTCATCTATGCAATTATAAAGATAGCTTAAAATAATCCCATAATAATTTTAATAAAATACCCAGACCAATCATTATGAACCATAATGTATACTGACTCCTAAGTTTGCATTCAAATTATGCATACATGTCATTATGAAAGATAATGTAAATAAAGTAGTACCTTTTAATTTGTATATAAATTATCCACTGCAACCATTATAAAAAATAAACTAAAATATCTCTCAAATTTATATGTAAATGCTAATATAAACTATTACAAAACATAATTCAATTTCCATAAGATATGATATATGTTTTTATGAATTACTCACTTCTACCATTGTTAAGCTAAAAATATACACAACGCTATGTTCACTACGTAGACCAAGTAAACAAGTATATATTAGGATAAATATTTATTTTAATACTTATCAAGTGCGGAAAAATGTTTCTTCACGAACCACATAGCAATGGCTATGACAATGCACTTTAAGTTAAGTTAATATTGCATGATAATAAATTTCGTAAGTTGTTGTCTTAAAAAAGTTTAATCATTTTGACTGAAGCAGTATATCATATGAATGTTAGCAATTTAATTTTAAGGACAATATATTTTCTAAAACACTACTACTACCATATAATTCTTTAATAAAACAAATTCAACATCTTGAGTGACATGTTGCATGCTAAAACAACTATTTATACCATTGTAAGAAGTAAGAGGGTAGCCTAGGACCTAAAATCTTCTGTTAATAAAGTAAAAAATGAAAATTTTGAGTAAAAGGTACAGTTTGCATTAGAATTTCAATTTGACATGTGGATGAAAAAAAATCAGCAACTGGATTGAAAGCTAAAACACAGATCCATGATATCATATCGTGCTAGAAGAAAAGGATAAATCCTAGAAATTCTAACTAGAGGCCGCAATGGAGCCTATCGATGCGGGACCCACATAATACCCCGCAAGGAAGAGAGGAGGTCTAGTTTGATTAGGATTCCTCCCATGTAATCCTAGTAGTAATACTACCATGTAATCCTACTAGGACTCTACATTGTAAACCGACTAGGATTCTGGCCTCCTGACAATATAAAGGAGGGCAGGGCTCCTTAGTTCGGGAAGGTGACAATCGACACACGAGACGACACTCCACAATCAATCCAACGCAAGGCTAACGTCGACTGGACGTAGGGCTATTACTCGACCACGGTCGAGGGCCCGAACAAGGATAAATCGACTGTCTCTTGCGTTTACCGTCGAGTTCTGCATATGCCGAAGCCCGAACAAACTGCCCCAGGTACCCCCGTGGTAGGCTATCGGTGGTGAAACATCGACAGCTGGCGCGCCAGGTAGGGGCTTTCGGTGAATTTGCATCCGAGAAGCTCGACGGACCTCGATAACATGATCTTCTTTACGGGATCAACCTTCATCTTTGGTTCATGGATCTGCAAGGTAAGCGACAATGGCAAGCTCTAGAGCCGTCTCCTCGAAGATTTAGATCACCATGAAGACTTTTCCATTTCGGCGACTATGACAGATCAGCTCGCCAAAAGATTCACGTAGCTCGTGATGTCCGATCCAACTCAGATTTCGCGGCTTTGCGCATCCGATTCAAACTCAGGCTCCGCATCCGAAACGGAGTCTTACTCGAGTTCTTTCGAGAAACCGAGTTCTTTTCCGGTGGGGCTCCAGAACGCGACCTCGACCTATCAAGAATACAACTCAGAGTACACTCAGAGTCCCTCCAAGAAGTCGAGTCTTTTTCATTCGGACTCCACAGCATGGCAAAGTCTTATCAGGCACGGCTTGAAGGATCCCTCGATCCGGTGCTTAGAATGCCATTGAAAGGAGCTCAGGAAGGTCTCGTACTAACTATAACATCTCAAGACTGCATCGTCCACTAGCTAGGTTCTATTCCTGAGGATAGCAGTACCCGACTAGTCGGCACGACGACAACGGCAATTCTACCCTACCAAGAAGGAGACTCGATCTACGACCTCGAAGCCTCTACTAAAGTTATCAGCAACTCCGATAGTATGGAAACCAACGCCGATAACAGAACAATTCGCGCACAGGAAGTGCTCATGGTTCGCCGTCCTCGATCACCATTGGTACCCCCAGGAGCACCCGACATCAGGTCATCGAATGAATCTGAGTCCAACATATCACCCTTTGCCCAGAGCTACGATGGAGAGACCAGGAATCAGAAGCAAGCCAGAGAAAGAAGAAACAAATTGAAACAAGGACGCCAACTTCGTGCTAGGCAGCGCAAGGAATCTTGGATCAAATATGAGTCAGATCTGGCTAAATACAATAGAAGAAAATCAGAACAAGAAGTCGAAGAAAGACGCGCGGCAAATACACCCTACGATAGGATCCGAGAAGCACTGGAAGAACTCGGAGCGACATCACATCCCAGTGAAAGACAGGAGCAGCTCCGGGACTTACTCCGGTCAGTAGCCCTAAAGCCGCACGACGGAAGGACCCGCTCAAGACTACCTGCCAGGTCAACATCTCATAGGAAGGAAGATCAAAATCAAAGGAAATCCGCTTTCGAGAGACTTGGACCAAGTGGAAGTCACAATAGAGAAAGTAGAAGGGACCATAGTCAAAACTACCAAGTCAAACAACCAAGAAAGACCAGAAGCAAAGTACCTATTCAGATAGCCTCACAGAACTACTCTCACCAAGGCAACAGTTGGCCAGAAGGAGGTGCTGAATCAGAATACAAAGAAGCCGGAACGCACGATAGATTCTCCTGTTTTGCAAACAGACTTGCTTCAATACGACTACCTCACAAGTTCAAGCCATCTAACCACTCTAAATATGATGGCAAGACCGAACCAAAGCAGTGTGTCAATGTTTTACCTCCGATAGCCTGCCACGGGGGTCCCCGGGGCAGTATGTTCGGGCTTCAGCGTATGCGAAACTCGACGGTGAACGCAAGAGACAGTTGAAAGGTCCTTGTTGGTTTTGGTAATTGAGTGACAACCTAGGTGGACTAATTGTGTTTATGTGAGATACACAGGTGATTAGTCCACAGGTACATGTGTATGAGCAACATATGCCATGGAGGTGAAAATGGCTTGGAGATGTTGCAAAGCTCACACATGTGATGATGAAGGAGCTTATTGCACATGAGACATGACATTGAGTCATGTGATCAAGGTGGAGAAGATCAAGACAAGACTTGGCTTGATGGACCGGTTGCAAGCGTGAAGGGCAAGTCGAAGGCTTTGGAGTGATGGACCGCGTGGCGGTGAAGCTTGAGCAAGACTTGGCGCCGATGGATGATGGCAACGGTGAAGGGCAAGTGAAGTCAAGATCGATGAACCAGTATGATCACGTGATGATATGAAGTGGATCATATCATTGTTGATAGTGTTGGTGCATGTGTTGCATCGACATTGGAGGAGATGGAATGGAATGCGCAAGGCAAAGGTATAACCTAGGGCATTTCATTTCACCGGTCATAGGTGTGTAGAGAAGTTTATGACCGGGTTTAGGATAGATGGCTGTACTATCAAGAGGGGCAAACTTGTTTGCATATCGGTCATCTAGTGCCACTCGAGTGATCTAACTTTGCATTGTCGCTAGGATCGAGTGACGTGGCAAGTTGAGTGGCTAACATCCTTTGGGAAATGATTGTGAAAATGCTAACACACATACACATGGTGGTGTACACTTGGTGGTGTTGGCACATTTAGAAAGGAAGTGGCGCTTTCGGAAAAATAGAATGCCTACTTTCTATTGCGCCGGATGCAAATTCTTGTGGTTGGCACATTGGAGCAAGGGTGAAGAAGTTAGAAGTGAAAACGAATTAATCGCGAAGATGCTGGCGTCGGTCAACTGACCGGACGCTGGATCTGAATGCACCGGACGCTGGCAGGCTGCGTCCGGTCAGGCTGACGTACGATGACGCAGAAGCTGGAGTATGACCGGACGCTGGCTGCGTCCGATCAAGTGTGACCGGACGCGTCCGGTCGAGGTCGGTACCTTACTGGAAACGATCGGACGCTAGGGGTTCAGCGTCCGGTCAGTTGAAGCTGCTGCGTCCGGTCAGGTCAAGTGACCGTTGGAATCAGGACACATGGCCGTCTGCGGACGACCGGACGCTGAGGTCCAGCGTCCGGTCAACACGACCGGAGCGTCCGGTCGGCCCGACCGTTGCCCAGTGAAGGGGTAACGGCTAGTTTAGCCCTTGGGGCTATAAATAGAAGTGGCCCTCGGCCATGGCTGGCGCTGAGCACCTCAAGGGACTTAGTGTCCATGCTTGTGAGTGCTTGGGAGCCCTCCATCACACACATACTTGATAGCGATCATCCGATTGTGTGAGTGAGCGATTCTAGTGCGATTGCATCGTGAGGTTGCATCGAGTGGCACTAGGTGATCGAGTTGCGAGCCGGTGGTGCTTGTTACTCTTGGAGGTTGCCACCTCCTAGACGGCTTGGTGGTGGTCTCCGTTGAAGCGCGCAAAAAGCTTGTGCGGCGCTCCGGAGAAGTGCTTGTGAGGGGTACTTGTGCTCGCCCCACGGGAGCCGCGAAGAGCAACTCTAGTAAAGTGTGTCATTGAGCTACCCTCACTCAAGGGGTAGGTTCTTGCGGCGCCCGACGTGCGGGCTTAGCGGGTGATGCTAATTAGCCGCCGAACCACCAAGTGAGCGGTCGACACAACGGGGACTAGCGTGTTGGCAAACACGTGAACCTCGGGAGAAAAATCATCGTGTCAACCTTGTTCTTCCCGTTGGTTTGCATCCCCATTACACAAGCTTGCAATTACTTATATATATATCTTAAGCTTGTGTAGTTGCTCTTGTAATTAGATAGCTTGTGTAGCTAGCTAATTACCTTCTTGCTTGTGTAGCATAGAAGTAGCTCCCTTGCGTGGCTAATTTAGTTTTAGTAACCTTGTTAGTCACATTGCTTAGTTTGTGTAGCTATGTATTTGCGCTCTCTAATTAGGCGTTGGTTGCCTTGTTATTGAGCATTGCTAGTGAGCTTAGTTAGCTTTGTGCTTTTGCTTACTAGCATGTGTAGGAGCTCCCTTGTTACTTAAAGTACTAGTGGCATAGGTTTGTGTGACCTTGCTTCTAAAATTGTTTAGGAGAGCTCTAGCTAGCCCGGCACCTTAGTTGCTTTATTAGTATCTTTGCAAGGTGCTAGTGAACATATATAGAGGGGTGTAGTCTTGGCTAGACCGATTGTTTTAATTCCGCATTTATATCGGTTAGCCGATGCGATTAATTTTAGAAAAGACTATTCACCTCCCCTCTAGTCCGCCATCTCGACCTTACAACAGTCGATTTATCCTAGTTCGGGCCCTCGATCATGATCGAGTAATAGCCCTACGTCCAGTCGGTGTTTGCCTTGCGTTGGATTGATTGTATGTTGTTGTGTCAAAAGTCTCCCCTCCCAGGAACTCTGCCCTCCTTTATATAGTCAGGAAGCCGGAGTCCTAGTCGGTTTACAATGAGAGTTCCTAGTAGGATTATAGAATAATACTACTACTAGGATTACATGAAAGGAAACCTAGTTAGACTAGATCTTCTCTCATCCTTGCGGGGTATCCTGTGGGTCCCGCATCGACAAGCCCCCGAGCACTTCATGGTTGAGCTCTAGAAGCCTCGTCTTATTCCTTCAGGTCTTGCCGAGTAGAAACAAGCGTCGTCTGAGTGCTTTCTTGAGTGAAACCATGTAGCGCTTTCTGGGATCTTCGAGGGCTGCGTGCCTTTTTGAAGAAAAAAGCATATCCAGCTGGGTGTAGCCCCATAGCCTCTTGCTATTTGGAACAAGTAGCTGGAGGGTCATGTCTTGGAGTTGTTCTGATCCTTCGCCGGAGAGTAGCCGAGTATACCCGGGTTCTTTTATAAAAAAGAACTCGGATATATCGTGAGGTCTTGAAGTGGTGTGTCTTGAATAAGTCTTCTTGGTGACGTGCGCTTTTTGATGAAAAAGCGCACTCACTGAGGTGTAGCCCCCGAGCCTCTTGCTATTTGGAACAAAAAGTCAGAGAGTCTTGAATCCTGTGTTGTTTTACAACTCTTGTCTTGAAGAAGTCTTTTGAGTGATGTGCGCTTTTTTTTGAAGAAAAAAGTGCACTCACTGAGTGTAGCCCCCGAGCCTCTTGCTATTTAGAACAAAAAGTTAGAGGGTCTTGAATCTGAGTTGTTCAAGGAACTGAAAACCTCCCCTGTTGCAGCCCCCGAGCATTCTTCAAAAAAGAACTCGGACATAGAATATTGGCATATTCTCTGGTAATCTGCCGTTGTCAGACGTAGAGTCTGCTGCTTTCAGATGTAGAGTCTGTAGCTTTCAGAGGTAGAGTCTGCTGTTGTCAGGTGTAGTTGTATGGTGTTGTTGAGTGTAAATGCCTTTTGTTCACGGGTTGTATAGTGTTGGTATATTCTCCCGAATATGCTTGTTGTTGAGTACTGTACCTTCATGCCTGAGTTCTTTCTCATTGAATTCTGTCTTTTCACCGTGTCCTTTGCTAGGCTTGTTCCGCTGGTGCTCCCAGTCCATGTGCACCGCTTCTTTGGTCTATAAATATCCTCCTTGTGGGCTGTTTTGCTTCACCAAGCATTTTGTTGTGTGGTCTGAAATCTCTGTAGCCATGAATATGATAGTTTGTGAAGTAGAGCAGCCCCCGGGGGTATTTTGTAGTTCTTGTACATCTTGTCGTAGCTGGAGGAAGTCTTGTGATAGGGATTAGAGGTATACTGATCCCGCGGTGGCACTGCTCCGGGAAGTACGTGGCGGTAGTTGGAGGAAGTCTTGTGATGTGGGATACGTTCCTTCATCCAGCAGTTCTGGGTTGATCTTTGCCGCCTATCCTTAGACTATCCGGTGTAGATCAACACCATATCCGGTATCACATTGGACTTGGGTAGACAGATGCCTGTAGGCTCCTCTTGTTCCACGTTGTCCCACCATGCCGCTGATTTCCACCTTGGATGCACTGCGTCCGTCCTTTGAAGAAAACAGTGTAGCTGAGTGCGGCTTGTTCTACCCAGTAGCGATTAGGAACACGTAGTCGTTCCAGCGCCTAGTTGTGTCCAGGTTCCTCTTTGCTACTTTGCTTGTCGGAGTACCGAGTTCATTGGGTCTTGTAAGATGTGTAATCTTGTATCTTTTGATGTCATTTGTAATGGAAAGAATCTTGTCTTCTGAGTTATCCTTCTTTTATTCTGCCGATGCCCCTTTTGTTTATGAGAGTCCCGAGTTCTTTCTATAAGATCCGGGTTGTTATGTTCCTTGTGAGGTGACCTTTCGTTGCTTCATGGCTGATGAGTTCTCTTTGTAGCGATATGATAACTCTGCCATTGTGTTAGATGGATAAGTCCGAAATCCGCCCGTTGAACTGTACCGTTATGTGGATCTGTGCCTTCCGTCATTTTAGCTGTGTCAATAAATGGACCGTTGCGCTTTCACACCGTGCTTTAATGGGCCCAGTGGGCCGCGTTTGACTGTTGTAAAAACTATTTAAAGGCCCTTCGTCTTCTTCTCCTCTACTGCTTCGCTTTTGCCTTGGAACCCTAGCTTTCGGAAATCCACCGCCGCCATTGTCGTCGTCACCTAAGCGCCGCCGTCCTAGCCTCGTCTTTCCCTAGAGCCTTTTTGCTTCCGCTAGTTCATGGGTAGGAAGAAGGCTGCGAGCAAGTCCCAGGCAGCCTTCGTGGACGAGGAGTCATCCCTTTCCGTGATCGAGAACCAGGAGTACATGGCCATGAGGGCTGCCCAGAAGGTTTGGCCCGCTTCGACAATGACTGAAGACCAGCTTCGCGAGCTTGTCAGCGATGGTTTGATCCAGAGCAAGGACATTGCTGAGTGGGGAGTTCTAGGCGAGCATCGGGTTCCTGCTCCAGGTCCTGTGAGATCATTCTTTTCGTTTCCTTCATCCATGCCGGTCTTTGCCTTCCTGCTTCCGCCTTCCTTCATCGATTTCTTAGTTATTTCGGAGTTAGCTTGAACCATCTTGCTCCCAATGCCGTCCTCCACCTTTCTGTCTTTGTGCATATTTGTGAAGCTTTCCTTGGAATCCCTCCTTCTCTTTCTCTCTTCCATCACTTCTTGCGTCTGAGACCTCAACCCCGCCGCGAAGACACTAGTGTTCCTGGCGGCTGCGGGATTCATTTTCGCCAGGGTCTTAAAAGCAAATTCTTTGACTATGACCTGGTTGATTCTGTGAGGGATTGGCATGCTGACTGGTTCTATGCCGCCAATTTGATTCCTTCTCTCGCTGTTCATTCTGGATCTGGTCCTTCGGTTAATGACCGGTGGGAAAAGAACTCCTTGACGTCGGACGAGCTCTAGGCGATCTAGCCATTCCTTGAGCGGATAAGTACTCTAAAGCAGCAGGGCTTGACCAGCTTTGGAATCATCTTGAGCTTTCTTCGTCGTCGTGTTCAACCTCTGAAGGAGCGAGAGCACTTCGGCTTCGAGTACTCTGGGGCTGAGGATCCTTCACGCATGGTCCTTGCCCTTGAGTTGACCGACGAGGAGGTACTCGAGTGTCTTCAGAAGATGTTGAAAGGAGCAAGCGTAGTCCCGCTTACTGTCTCCGAGTACTGCGCAAGCAACCCGCCTCCAGCTGTGAGTTGTTTTCTCTTTGTGTGGGTACTTTTTGTATTTCTCTTGCTGTATCTATTTTCTGCTTAGACTTCCTTGTCTTGTTGTTTCATTCTTTTTGTAGGAATTGGGGCGTAATTTTGTTGACCCGATTCCCCTTGATGACCTCCCTGTCATTGTGGGGACTGGTGGTAGTCTTGCTGGAGCTTCTTCAACCAGTAAGTTTTCAACTGCCACAATGTTTCCTGGTGTTTCTTCTGTGATTTCTGATGTATATGTGGAGTATGTTCCTCGCCCAGTTCCTCGCGGCCCTCGCAGCGTTGGGAAGAGGGGGCGAGTAGATAGTTCTTCTTCCGGTTTGTCTGCTGCCAAGAAAGCTCACCAATCTAGTACTCGTCTAGGTACTCAAGTTATAGGTAGCATGCTCTTAGGTGAGCATATTAATACGCTCTGTCTTTTTGTTGTTTGTTCTTATCTTTAACCGAGTACTTTTGTTCCTCTTCAGCTGGTTCTTTGGTGGCCCTGGTCGAGAGCGAGGAAGAGGGTGATGATGCGGCCCTTCTTATGCGTCGATGAGTTGTTTTCTTGCTTTCCTGTAATTGAGAACTTCTTTTTGTTCCAACTTTGGTCTTGATCTCTTTGTACTAAGCATTTGTCGGGTACTAGTTCTTCTGGGGCTCCGGCGCCAAGTTCTTCTGGGGCTTCGGTACCGGGTGGGCTCCGGTACCAGCCGCGCCGCTCCTGTCGCAGGGTGGCGGTGATGTTTTTGCCGCCATAGTTCCTCCTGCGAGGTCTTTTTTTGGTTTTATAAAGAAGAAGATAGTTGAGTAAGTTACTCTTTGTTGTGCTTCTTTGCTTTTGCCTTCCTTTTTCCTGACTTGTATTCTTATCTACTAGTTTCTCTATCATCTTGTAGTCCCTCGCCTTCTCTTACTCCTCCGCTCCCCTCTGGTCAGCCTTCTGGTGTGCCCCCGGGTACTGAGTCGAAGGACTCGAAGAGTACAGTTGGTGAGGCGGCTGTGAGGGAGGCTGAGCCCCCTGCTGCTGCTGACCCTGTCGCTCCGGAGGTGACTGTGGTCACGGCGGTGGGTACTTCTGAGGAGGTAGCCGGGGCCTCCCAGGATACAGCCCTGGCCTTGCCTTTTCTGCCTGCGCCAGCTTCTCCCTCAGTTCCCCTTGGTACCAGTGCCTCACGCTTGGATGATGATGTGTTGCATCAGTTTGATGCTACTCATCGGTTGTCTGAGCTGACCGCAGCCTGGGGGAACTTGGCGACCTCTGCGTCTTCTTTTGGGGAAAAGCTCCAGGTTAGTTTTTCTAAAGTTCTTTTCTTGGCAGTTCGTCTTTCTCTTGTCCTTACGCCTTGTTTTTCTCTCTCTCTATTTTCTCAGTCTTTTTCTCGTGATCATACCGGCTTCTTTTTCTCGTCTGAAAATGAGAAAAAGTTGTCTTCCGAGGTAAGTGCTCTAAAAGCAGAGCTTGATCTTTGTCGGGCCGATTTGGAGATTGAGCGCCAAACGCACCAAAAGGAGGAGAAGGCTCTCCGTGCCCGGGTCGTTGAGGCAGAGAAACAGAGGGACGCTGCAGTGGAGTCCGCGAAGAACGAGTGCAAAGGTATTGCATGTTCTTTTTGTTTCCTTTTGTATTCCGACTTCCGTTTCTTCTGACTTGTTTTTTCTCTTTTGTTCTCTGATTTTCCTTTCCGCTGACTTGTTTTTGTTGCCTGGCCTAGCTCTCCGAGTTGAAAAACAGAAGCTCTCGGAGGGTCTTGAGGAAATGAAGACCACCGCCCGCAATAGTCACAACAGGGCTGAGGAGGTAATTACTCGCGCTGAAGAAGAACTCGCGCTTGCCAAACTGATTAGGCGTGGAGCTAACAGAGATCTTGTGCAGGCTCAAAAGACTATTCAAGACTTGTCTGGTAAGTTGGCGATGGCCACTGAGAACTAGAACACTTTGTGGAAATCCTTCCGATCAGTAGCTGACCTTCTCCGGACTACAGCAGATGACGGTCAACCTTGGGCTCAATTCATTCCCCGACTTCCGACCCGTTTCCAGGAGTTTGTGAAGAGTTGCGCCCGTTTATGTACTAGGAATGTTCTTGCCCAGGTCCGGGTTCTTGCTCCGGAGTTCCCCTTGTCTAAGATTGTAGAGGAAACCGAGAGTCAAGAGTACGTGGATGCCGTTGAAAAGGCGGAGCCTGAGGTTGAAAATCTAACCGGTAGGATTGTAAACAATCTTAATATTGATATCCCTTCTCCTGATGATGACGCTTGAATGTAATTGACTTCTGTGCTCCGGCTTTTGTAACAAAATACTTATACTTCTTGAATGAAGATCCTTTATCTTTGTTGATGTCTTCTTTGTTTGGATGTCTAATCCTTGTTTATTCTTTAAATGAGTTGTCCAAGTGATCAGAATTTTCTCCGAGTAGTTACTCTTTCTGACTTTCATCTGCGTTGTGTAAACTACTCGGTGTACGTAGACCGTTGCCTTGACAACTTTTCTTGATTTGCCGAGTGCTTGTCTAGCTTTTCGTCTGTGACTTGTAAACAACTCTGTATAGATCGTTGTTTTGGCGAACTTTGTGTTCTTGTTAGTACTGAAAAGACTTAGGACCGGCGATCTTGAGATTGATAAGTCCCTGAGCACTTCACGGTGGGGTCTTGGAAGCTTCTTCTTGTTCCTTCAAGTCTTGCCGGGCAGGAACAAGTGTTGTCTGAGTACTTTCCTATGCGACACCGTGTAGCGCTTCTTGGGTCTATCTGAGTGTAGCCCCCGAGCCTCTTGCTATTTGGAACAAGTAGCTGGAGGGTCTTGTCTTGAAATCGCTTTGATTTATCCTCGTATATTATACTAAACCGAGAGTAAATTGCTTGTTTGAGGCCCTAAACGAATTCAAATCAAAAAGTGGTCAACTACAAAGTTTCATAACTTTTCGAGATCTACAATTTTCATTTAGGAAGTTTTTCCATCCGAGGTCGTTTGAAAAATTTGAATTTCAAATTTGAGAGATTGAAACGTAGTTTTGCATGATAAGATGATTTCAAATCAAAAAGTTGTCAACTACATAGTTTCATAACTTTTGGAGATCTACAATTTTCATTTAGGAAGTTTTTCCATCCGAGGTCTTTTCAAAAAATTCAAATTTTAAAATTTTCAAATTCAAATGTCGTTTTTGCATGACAAGATGATTTCAAATCAAAATATTGCCAACTACAAAATTTCATAACTTCTCAAGATCTACAAAGTTTATTTTGGTCATTTGTTCATTCGACATAGTGGTAGTAACATTGTTTACAAATCTTATATATCTCTCTTCTACTTTCATGAAACTAATATGAGAGATATGAGAGATGTAGATTTTATGAACAACGTTATTGTCGCTTTGTCAAATGAAGAAATGACCAAAATAAACTTTGTAGATCTTGAAAAGTTATACAACTTTGTAGTTGAAAAGTTTTTGATTTGAATTCATTTAAGGCCTCAAAAATTGTTTTGAAAAACTGATTTGCCGAGGGTAAAAGAATGCACACGGTAAAATGCCTCTTTGTCGAGTGCCAAAACAAAGGCACTCGGCAAAATACATCTTTGCCAAGGGCCAGAAAAAAAGCACTTGGCAAAGACACATTTTGCCGTGTGCCAAAAAAATAGCACTGGGCAAAATACATCTTTGCCGAGTGCCAGAAAAAAGGCACTCGGCAAAGACGCATTTTGCCGTGTGCCGAAAAATAGCACTCAGCAAAATACATCTTTGCCGAGTGCCAGAAAAAGACACTCGGCAAAGACACATTTTGCCGAGTGTATTTTATTTGGCACACGGCAAAGACCGTCTTTACCGAGTGCCTGATAAAATACACTTGGCAAAGTCTCCGGCACTCGGCAAAGTACCGGTTTCTGGTAGTGACACAATGGGGATTGCGGCCACAAAACCCAACATGGGCAAAAGCCATAGACTCGGCCGGACTCCAAGTCTCCAACGCACGTACACGGGGCTGTCCTGTAACTAGCATGAGGAGACAACCCAAACCGAACAAAAGAAAAACCGAGATTGCAGTAACATAGCAGCAGGCAGATTCAAACCATCACGGGACCTCAACAAGGAAACGGTGTTCACTGCACGGAGGAGGAGCTAGCCGACGCCGGCGTAGTGGGTTGGCCCATATGGGGAATCATGGACGACCCCAAGATTGGCCCCATGAAGCTCAGGCCCATAGCCAGCGTGGCGCAGAGGGTGATTTGGGAGGGAAAGGTGGAAGCCCGTGAACAACATCTGGGCCTTGGGGAAGAAGGGCCGAAGTCTGACTTAGCCCATCCAGCTGTTCCGCTTGCGGGCTGATGCGGATCGGCTCAATGCGGAACGCCGTGCCGAGGCCCCCAGGATTGCCGACGTGGAGATCGTCAGGGATCCATCGCGTGTATGGGCAGGGAGGGTGCGTGGTGGCGGTGCAGTGGTCAGCCGGGCGTGGCGCACGCAGGCAGCGGCCGGAAGCTGGGGCCTCAACAAGAAGAAAGATGAAGGAGCTGAGCTTTTTTGTTCGTCGTTCAGTGACCCAGAGAAGAGTTGTTCACTGCGCCAAGCCCAAACAACACACGGCCATATTTCTCGGCTGACCCGTTGAAGAAGCCCTAACGAAGCTCATTATATTGAAGCAAGTTGCTGTCAGAAACGAATCAGAGCCTGCCTTGTGGCAGATTCGAGCGGAACTTGACATCAAGAATAATATTGGCAAGATCATCAGGCCCGCTGTCGGCGACACCGCAGAACTTCATCAGGTGCTTGATGTCGTACATGCTAGGGAAGTATATGTTGACGAGATCGGAAAATCCGGACATCGTGTCAGGCAGGCTTCCATTGGTGAGCAACTTGAGCAGGTTGCCCACACCGTTGCGACCATCGAACGTCACCCACGCTCGGCAAAGCGTCGTGGATCGACTCCCTCTGTGGCGTGGCGGGTGAAGTCGATCCCACTGTGGCGGAGCAGCTCGATGTGGTCCGCATCCGCGACGTCGGTCCCTCGACCCACGGAAGTTGAACTGCCAGGCGCAGGGGCGGCATCTGTCGTCCGGCTCAATCATCGGCTGTGTTGCCTGCTCGTCCGAGAAGGTGAGACCAATCTGGATGAACTTAAGTACATCGACATTGGCCTCCGTGGTGGCGTAGTTGTACTCGGCCAGCGACTTGCTCAGCAGCTCAGGACGGAGAGGGCGGTGCACCATGTACGCCGGGGTGCTGCACGTCCACGGGGACGTAAGGGTAGTCATCGATGATGTCTCGGATCTTGGCGAACCCGTCCTAGGGGATGGCTGCGCACACCTCGCGGATTCAACTGGCAGCAGGTCTTCAGGCCGCGTCGCCATGGCCTACGACTACTTGTGTAGGAAACGGTTGGGCTCAGAATCAGATTCAGAGGGTAGGGTTCAGCGACGATGGGTGGGAGCTTTCGTGGGAGGGCCATTCGGAGTAATAGATAAGACAATTAGGCAGCTTGGCGCATACATACAATCAGTAAAAGATGCGAACCAGCGGATCGAAACCATCGAACCCGTGCTTCTCGTACGTGCAACACAATCTGCAAGAGAGAACTCCAGCAGCAAAACTATGCACATCCTCGAAACAGGGGGAAAAAAAAGAAACCCGATCGCGTGGCGGCAAATATCTCACAAGTGTCGAAGGTGGATAATTATTAATACAATGTTCTGCATCTTAAGGTTTTGAGAGTACACACAGCAACGACTTGAAGACAAATCTTCCCGTTATTATTACAGGGTTTTTGATGGCACGCAGATGCATATGTCTACGTACATTATTACTCGACTCAAAACACAGTTGTTACGAATTATAAATATGTTGTAGCCCCACACCAAGACATAACACACCTGAGTCAACTAAACTGAAACACTGGACTCAGAAGCCTTTGCGAATTTCTCCATGAAAAAAGATTATATTAGGATGCTCTGGATGGTCACTTCACTGGCACTGATTATGTAAACTGATGGATTATTGATACGACTAGTGTATTGGCTCCTCCACTTCTGTTTCAGACGCCGAGGCTTCTGAGACCTCCACCTCCTCGTCGGTTACCTCATTTTCATCTTCCTTCCAGATAGTGAAGCTGCTGAGACCTCCTCCTCTGCTGTATCGTACAATAAGGCTTCTGAGACATCCTCGTCAGTCACCTCATCCTTGGAATGAATATGTAGTATTTATATATGGTTCTCGAAAAGAAAGGGCGTCAGTCACTTTTACAACCAACTGTCATGTTAAAAATTAATGTTCTTGCGTACTCAAACATATAGTCCGTACGTGACAACAGTAACAAGTATATACTTAACTGTATCTATTTTCTTAGAAAAGTGATAATAATTACTTCATATGTACAGTAGCACAGGCGGATGAAATTAAACAAGGAAGCTAGGACGCCCTGGACGAAATTTAATTGTCCTACTAATTCTAAAAATCAAGGGCTATGATTTTCTTCGCATATTGTTACTATATATAATAATAATATAGTAATGGAGAAGCTATGATTTTCTTCGCATATTGTTACTATATATAATAATAATATAGTAATGGAGAAGTAGTACGTGTTAGTGCCTTTGTGGAATGGGGAATGGAATGTGGTTATTAAACAAGTTAGGTAGCTGGTACGTACCTCTTCATCGTCGCTGTGTATTGGTCGTGCCATCATATCTTCATCATCTTTGAATAGGTTGAATATGAGTGCGGAACTATTGGGATGGAGTTGTGCTTGGCGCCTGAGCTCAGCCTCTGCCTTGTCCACGTCATCAGGGAAGGCATCCTCACAGTCAAGACATGCCTCGACATAGCGTAACGAAGGGAGGCACTCCAAGTCCAAGCCGAGATTATTGTCACAGGTAGCGTGTCCATCCTTGTAGAAAGCCCTGACTGGGACAGTGAACCAAAGGTCGTGGAGGTTTGGCATCACAGCAACAGGGGCCGGTGCTACTCTGCTGCTGCAGCCCCCGTCCTCTACTTTGGAATCAAATACCATACCTGCATCCTGTCCTCCCCTCCAGATGCTAAGCGAAGCACTAGTGGAGTCACCGTTGGTCTCCAGCTGGACCATCCATCCATCCAACCAGAGGCCTTCTAACTTGGGGAAGAAGACATCATGGGCAGCAATATTAACTACCGTAGCCTGCTTATGAGAAGCCATCCAAAGATCATGAATATGGAGGAAACGGAGTTCTGGCAGCCCACCCAAGGCTCTCAGACCTGCCTCGTCCATATGACGCACATACAACCACAAGTAGCAAAGGTTGGGGAGAAGCGTGGAATCTATGAATGATGGCACACAAGGGAACCAGATGTTTTGTATAAGCAGATGCCTGAGATGCTCCGAAAGCACGACTTTGTCCCACTCTGTTGAGGCAGGGCTACTTTCATGGAACTCAAAACCATGCACATGCAGATGCTGGAGCTCCTGCAGATTGCCTAGTGACTTCAAAAGTTCTGCCTGCGCGCTCTCATCCAGCCCGCCTATGCCAAACACATGGAGCACCCTCAGTAGGCTCGGGTTGCCCAGCTCCTTCAAAAATTGCCTCTTGGACTCAATAGATAGCATACAAACACTTATCCGTAGCTCCTCCAGTGACGTCACCTTCAGGAGGAATCCATCGGGCACCTTCGTGTGGTCGTCACATCTTATGCAGACCAACCTTGTTAGCAGGCTAACGCTCGATGGCAGTTGGACTTGCATACCATGTCCTCTAATACATTCCAAGTCCAATGTCTGTAGAAGCTTTAGAGCTCCTATCGCCTCCGGGAGCTCCCTGACCTTTGTACCTCGTAGTCCAAGGTACCTCAGATGAACTAGTTTCCCAAGATGCTCGAGCCAGCGCCTGTCATACTCATCATTTTTAGATGATGTGCACCTCTCTAAAGCTAGCACACGTAAGAGTTTAAAGCTCGGATGCAAGACAAGACCACAAATATCACACCCATGGGCAACCAATGACCTCAGTTGTGTCATGTCCCTATGACCGTCGGGATGGGATTGATCCAGCAATATCCTGTTCTGGTGTGCTATCCGGCGCACCTTGTGTCGTGATGATGTTACTCCATCCTCATTTGAGATAGTGATGAAGTTTTCTTCGCCTGCCAGACCACGAATAAGATCAAGGACCATGTCATGAACACAGCAGCAATGTATGATGCCTTCCTCTTCTGACTCTACCCCTTGGATCATGTTTCTGTTTATGAGCTGATGCAAGTATTCCTCTCCCCGCTGAAACAGGCTTGTTCCTGTTTTCTTCTCTATAAAGCCTTCTGCTACCCATTTCCATATCAAAGAATCTTTCTCGATCTCATAGTCTTCGGGATACACACTTAAGTACAGTAAGCAGGTCTTCAGATGAGAAGGCAGATCATAGTAGCTAAGGGACAATATCCACACAGTATCATCTACTTGCTTGTTCTCTCTGCCACGATAGACACCAGGAGAGCTGCAGACCTGAAACCAATCCTCTCTTGATTTGCCCACCAACAAGCTAGCCATTGTGATGATAGCTAATGGCACACCGCCACATTTGTCCAGAATTTTTTGGGATGCCTCTTCAGGATGATGAGCAGGACATTTGTCTTCACCGCCATATAGCCTCATATAAAATAGCTTCTTTGAGTTATCATGTGAAAGAGGGCCAAGCTTGTAAACTTCATCGCCACAGGCTACTTCAAGATTTCGAGTAGTTTTAACTACTCTACTTCCGTTATTGTTCCGATGCAAAGCTGATCCTATTGCTTGCCAGGAATTTATGTCCCATACGTCGTCAATAACGATGAAGTACCTACCAAAAAGACAGTACAAATGAATAGGCAGAGTTAGTAAACCTTGGAGCATCTATCGTCTATACTATACAAAGGAGAAGAAGAGCGGCACTACATCTGTACTATACGAGGATTGAATATGGGTGATGTCTCACTTTTATTTAGTCTTTGAAAATTACATACTAGTGGCACTTTATAGATTTTTAGACAAAGGATGAAAATCCGGATTCCTCTACTCAAGGTAGAATTGCCTAGCAAAAAAGGAGTATTGTGCCACAACTGCAGCTTTGATTCATAATGAAAAAAAACAAACATCTTAGATTTGTTTATCAAATATAAATTCCCTAGCAAGAAGTATTAATTGTACCACAACTGCATCATCGATACATAATGAGAAAGAAACATCTTCAAATTAAATGGTAAACGTATGTATACTCCCCAATAGTATGTACACAGCACAAGCCGTGTAGCATATATATATATATATATATATATATATATATATATATATATATATATATATAATCATAAATTGAAACAGAGAAACTATAGATAATCTGGTGACAACTGATTAATGCATACCTCTTGTTTTCAAGGAATTCTCGGAGTTCGCCAATGAGCAGTTGTAGGTCCTTTACACCACGAATGGCCTGGTACATTTTTTGGTCGAGACGAAAGAAGATGCTGGTGAAGACTTGCACTAGGTCAGGATTGCGGCCAACCGAAACAAAGGCTCGACAATCATATCCCGGACCCGGACTCAGCTCGTCGTAAACCGCCTTGGCAAGAGTGGTCTTGCCCAGACCACCAGCTCCGACCACAGAAACTATCTTGGTCCGGTTGCTGCTGCTGGAGGCGCCAGCATCTCCATGCCCGTGGGTCGATGACTGAAGCATGGCTATGAGCTCCGCCCTCGTCCTCTCGATGCCGATAATCTGTGCTGCCTCTTTGTGCATGTCCACAAGGCGAGGATCCAGTTTGGTGGCCGGCGCGGGCACTGCAACGGGTATGGAGTACCTCTCGCGGCGGTCCCACACCTCCTGTAGTCGTTTCTTCATGTCCTCGATCGCGCTGGCGATGTCGTGGCGTGCCTTGCTCTCCTTCAACAACTTGGCCATCTTCTTGAGACGTTTAAGCAAGCCTTTCTTGCTTTTAGTCTCAGCAGGGGCGGCCCCCTCCACGACATCGACGAGGAAGGCGTCGAGGATGTCCTCCATGTCGTAGGACGCCTCTCTGACGTCGCCAGCCCACAGCCGGACCTGTCGATCTAGATGCTCTGGCGGCGTCTCGCCCACCTTGCAGAGAGCCGTGTGCGCACTCTCGAGCTCATTTTTCAGATACTCGATTTGCTCCGGCAGGCCCTTCTGCAGCTTGTACTCCCCGTGCAGGAGCTCGCCGAGCTTGGTGAGGATGCTGCCCACTGCCCCGGCCACAAGATCCATGCCGACGCCAGGATGGAAGACTGGTGAGGTTGAAGATTCCGCACTTGCTGAAGCTAAGGGATGAATAGTAGAGACGTGAGTAATTATTGGTGCAGTGCAGTGGAGACGGTGGCGATATGTCACCTTGCTTGCTAGGAGAGGAGGAAAGCAGAGCTAGGCGAGCAAGCCCGTCTTTAAAGGGTCCAATAGCAAACGCTTGTTTGATAGATCAATACTTATTTTCTAGAAAAAAAGCCTTCTATTCAACATTAGCGGTAGTAGCCTTACTACCCGGCAAGAGGCAATAAAATATTTCAGTCCCCTCGTTTCCATCCTCACAACTAGAGATAAGGTGCTGTTTTTTTTTGGCGGCTCCTACCTAGCTTCCGGATGGATAATGTGAGGAGGGTGAGGATCACTGCTTCCGCCTGTACTCGGGTCCACACTTTTGCCGGACTCGGCAAGATACATTGCATATGCTCTTATCTTTCCTCTCCCTCCCACTTTTGCAGGAGGGCGGTGACGCAGAACCACACTCACCCTTCAATTGCCCGCTCGTGCGTTACCCGGCGACGGCACGACGTCACGCTCCCGCTCATGCCCGTTCCCGCGTGACGCACCGACAACGGCACGGTGACGCCATCCCGGCATAGCACCTCAGCTGCGGCGCGCTCCCGCCCGGATCTAGACGGCGGCCCGGATGTCAGTGATGGGAAGAAGAGGAAAGGGGAGATTGAGATTAACCGGTGGTTTGCTCCCCTATAATTGAGGGATTGAGGCAAGATTTTGAGGGATTGAAAAGAAATTTAGAGAAACCGTATTGAAAAGGGGATCTGCTGGAGTATGTTTATTTTTGCTTCAATCCCCAATATTACTGGTTTTAGGAAAAGAGATAATCAATCTTGTGGATACGCTCTAAGCATATACCATCTGTGACAACCCGTAAAGAGTGACCTTCTGGCTTTTGTCAAAAATCAAAATATCTTACTTACTCCGTATGTTTGAACAAGTTTGTAAAAGAGATTGTCAATATTTAGAACACCATGTGGTTTCGCTGGAGAACGGCGGGCCGAAAAGGATGCAAATAATAATGTAAGAAATATGTATTAGAAAGTAGAAACCACTGACCAAATGGACACATGACAACTTTTAAAGGCATGATTATTAGATTTTCTTAAAAAAAATCCTGCAAAACTGTAGACTATACAATTGTGAAAAAACACATGTAACTGCCCAAATTAAAATAAATTCCATGACACGACAACCGTGACAACGTTCGTCACTACAATTTAAATACATCAATAATACAGTAGCCAAGATCATAGCAACGAAGTGAATGAAAGTGCTAGCTTCACCAGTTGGAGAAATTCCGCAAAGCAAACTGGACCCCCGATGGAGCTCTTGAACATGGGCAGGCATGCATGCATGCGGAGGCACACGAAAACCAAATTTAAGCCTCATTTAACATAAACACACATATCATTTATGTTCCAAACATACTTGCAGGTACGCCAACAATAAGTGCTAGAGCGAAATGAAATATACTAAACAACATGCATGATCGTCGTCGATCAGCATTATTAGAGGTTTAAAGCACGCAAAGGTCCATCAAGAGCACACAGAGATATGTGACCGTGTAGTAGGCTGACACCAGCTCCATGCATGCGGCAATATAGGGGACAGCAGACAGGAGTACCAAAATGCTCCCAACGTCCTGAGATCCACCAACTTAAGCCGCAAACTCCTAATTTTGATTAGCATTATCAGTCTAGCATTGATGATTCATGAAGGTAAATGGAAATGATGGATGAAGTCGGCTCGAACAATCAACAACAGACTACGGTACTTCAGAGTGTGTGTGAACCGTTGATCTAATTGTAAATTATTACATATTACCTGTTCTTATAAGAGGTAGTAGAAGAAACACAGAATAAATAGAGAAAACGTCTACTTATTAGATAGATCTAATATACATGCACGCATGATCTAACTTTGGTATTTGATGCAATAATGTGACATGTGGATGAGATATAAAGTATCTTGCTTTACTAACATGTTCTTTTCTTGTAACTTGACAAATAAAGATCAAGAGTGATATACCTGTAAAATTAATTTTTTAAATGTGGAACGACTAACGTTATCCATAATGATCTTTTCAACATGAGTAGATCCATTTTTAACAGCAAAATCATGTTGATGGTATACGTGATTTATTTGTCACTAGCCATAGCACAACACTTTTGAAACTAACATCATGTTAAAAATTAATGTTCTTGCGTACTCAAACATATAGTCCGTACGTGACAACAGTAACAAGTATATACTTAACTGTATCTATTTTCTTAGAAAAGTGATAATAATTACTTCATATGTACAGTAGCACAGGCAGATGAAATTCAACAAGGAAGCTAGGACGCCCTGGACAAAATTTAATTGTCCTACTAATTCTAAAAATCAAGGGCTATGATTTTCTGGGCATATTGTTACTATAATAATAATATAGTAATGGAGAAGTAGTACGTGTTAGTGCCTTAGTGGAATGGGGAATGGAATGTGGTTATTAAAACAAGTTGGGCAGCTGGTACGTACCTCTTCATCGTCGCTGGGTACTAGTTGTGCCATCATATCTTCATTATCTTTGAATACGTAGAATATGAGTTGTGCTTGACGCCTGAGCTCAGTGTCTGCCTTGTCAACGTCATCAGCCAAGGCATCCTTGCAGTCGAGACGTGCCACGACATAGCGTAGCGAAGGGAGGCACTCCAAGTCCAAGCCGAGATTGTCACTCCGGGAGAGAATATTTTTCGCGGAGAAGCAGTAGATGAGGCAAATGAAAGCGAGAGAATATAAGGGGGCTGATGAGCTCGCGCAAGCCATCGTTGGAGCTTGGCAAGAAAACAATGCTTCTCATATTGTGCACTGTGAGATCCAATCCCTTTGGATTGGATGTCTATACTCAGTGACGGAGCTCGCAGCAAAATATCGGGGGAGGCCTAATATAAGCCATTTTGCCTAATCGATTTGGCTTCCAGAAATTAGAAAATTGGACGCAAAGAACAAATCACTACAAAACAATCAAACAAAATTATTTTATTCTTGAGAGTAGATCGTGAGTGTCCAAGCCTAGCAAACCAGATCACCAATCAGGCACTCACCAGGGTGGATCGGTCTCGGGATTTGAGTCTGGGAGCAGAGCAACCGGGGAGAAAGCCGGGCAGCAGCTACGAGCCGACGACGACATCGACGCACGCGGCTTCGGACTTCGCCAATCGCCACTCCGGAAGGCGGAGCGGACGATGACGCGACGAGCGGAGTGGCCCTAGGGAAGTGGAGCGATGGACGGCTGGGCTTTGCTGGCTTGCTGCGGTTCGGAAGTCCACGAGTCATGAGACAAGCAGAGCAGCAAGCTGTAACTTTTGGGTCTCCAGAGTCAAATTTTGCATGGGTCATTGACTGATTACTGAATCGCTAAACAATTTTCTGAGGCAAGGCGGGGCCACAGCCCACGTTGGCCGACGTGTAGCTCCGCCTATGTCTATACTATACATATATGGGAGGTAACTCTGCCTTTTGCTTATTGACTGGCTCGGTTGGGATGACCGTGACTTCGAGTCAAGAGATGAGCTAGTCAAACTCGTAGTCTATGGTTCACATCTCTACCGCTGTTTCTCTACAACAATAATTGGGACTGTTCAATGCAGGCTTCCTTCATCGTCAATTTGCTACCCGTGACAACTATTTGCGTGTCCCACTGGCAGACCCACGGAACACCTGCTCATCAAGACCTCAGCTCTTTTATTTGCCCATTAAAATTTTGAAATAATCTCGAATAGAGAAATGAGCCAAACTAAAGTTGTGCAATTTTGTACATCAGCCGGCCTCCTCGTAGCTAGAATGAGGAGACGAGGACGATGAACAACTCGCCTCACGGGGTCGTCTCCTCTGCATGCTGCCTGCTTGGTGGTTGCCAGTAATAAGTAATTCAAGGCTGCATGCACAAAGGACGATGGGTCTCAAACTCTCAATTCATTTGCTCCACTAAACATCGTATATTATGCTAGTGGTGACGAGACACTGTACGACAGTTCCATGATTGAGAAAAAGGGCATTAATGTTTATACTGTCTACATGCATGGTTCATTCAAGCGTTCACGATGGTGATCAATAATCCTGGGCGTTGGAAGCTTGGCGCAGGCACACTGTAATAAGGCGAGTCTCAACGGGAGTTTCATTCTTATTTATTGCCGTGACACATTAGTAAACTTGCTGAGTTGGAAGGTTAATTATGAAGAGAGAGAGAGAGTTGGATAGAGTTTCATCTAGATGAAACCCATTGTCACAGTTACCAACATAAAAGCTGACATGGCAGTCTTGGTAACTGTGTGATGAAACTCTAAATTAAGACTGGCCTAATGCGAGGCCAGGTCTACGGGCTGCAGTATAGTTCACGAGGGTAGGGGATGCCACTAACACTAGACCCCAAGGGTCCTGTCTAGGAGAGCTTCAGCTCTGAAAACACGGATCTAGATGAGTAGCTTCACCGTGGATCTAACTTCCCACTATGGAGCTAATTAACAAACCTATTTAGCTTGCAACGCGGCTCTAGTTGCAGAAAATGCAAGTTTTAGTGGGAATCTATCGTTACTTATGCCCTTAGGATGTTACATAATTGAAGTCTTTTATTCCTTCCAATTTTATCAATCCAATAAAACAAAGCTCTGAAGATATGTCGAGAAACGTACAAACGAAACAGAAAGCTACAAATAATTGGTGTCATACTTTTACATTTTTTCTGCATGGTCAGCACACGAAACAGAAAGTACGTACAACAAATGAAATAAGCATTATTTAGTGTTTTTTCAGGTTAACGTAACGATCAGGCAGCGAACAATAACACGGATCATACGTGACACATGCAGTATGTATACCCAAAGACTTGACTTGTTGCTCCGGCAGTGGCGGGAACCAATCAGCAGAGGGGGACCCCCACTACGTAAAAAACAATTTTTAGCAACAGTTTAATTTTTTTGTAGAGGCGGCTGGTGATGGAGCCGTCCCTACAGTGACGTGCTCGGATGGCCAGACACCAGCCGCCCCTACAAATAGAACAACAGGGACGGCTGGTGTTACGAGCCGCCCCTTCAAATAGGGTCTGATTTGTAGGGGCGGCTCAATCACCAGCCGCTCCTGGAAATGCTATTTGTAGGGGCGGCTGGTGATTGAGCCGTCCCTATAAATGGCCACATATTTATAGCTCCGATTTGTAGGGGCGGCTCAATCACCAGCCGCCCCTACAAAAGCCCCCATATAAAACATATGCAGCACCTTCTTTCTCCTCGGGTCACTCACTCCAACCCGTGAAAAAAATGTGGGGAGGCCTTGGGCACCTCCCAAAAATTTCTCTACTAAGGGGGGAAGGTTTTGGTCTTAAATCCTTTAGTGGAGAGGTTGTAGAAGGTAAGAAAATAATATTCCATATTTTTTTTGAAGTTTTAATGTTTGGTTAGTGAGTAATTAGAGTTTTGTTTTTCTCTCTCATCTATGGTGCTTGAGCTACTTATGAAGCAAATTAGACCCAAGTTTTAAATGTACTAGGGTAATTAGGGAGGAGAACAAGATCATACCCTTATTGGATCCATGTTTCTTGATTTTAATGAATAATTAGTTAGTTTTATGGATGTTTCATGTGCATATGGATCTAGATCTAGGGTTTGGTTTTTTATTAATTTCGTTTTTGTAAATTTATGTTTGATGAAATTGAACTAGGGTTTGTATGAAAGATATTGGGTAAAGTATAATTGTTGCTAATTATTGTCTTTCAAATTTTTTATTGTAATCAATAATTATGTATTTTAATTATTTATGGATAAATGGGCCATTAATTAATTTTCCTTTACCATGGTGTGTTTGTATGCTTCATGTAATTATATTAAATTTATATTCATATATATCTGAAGTATATACAATTATTCTCAAGTAATTATTAATTTATTTCATTTTTATATATATCTGAATAAGTAGTCCTTTAATGTTTGTTTTGTTGTTGTTGTAAAAGATGGAGTACATGAACTCTTGGATGTATGGTTCGTTAGGTGGATAAATTTATTAAAGCCGTAAAGAAGCATGCAACGACATTGAAAGAGAATAAGGATACAATTATTTGTCCATGTAAAGATTGCAAGAACCGTATGACATGGACAGATGTGACTATCAGATCATATTTGATTATGCGAGGATTTGTTGAAGACTACACAGTGTGGATTCATCATGGTGAAACGGTTATTGTTAACGATGAGGATGAGGAGGAATACGACGACGAAACCATAGAATCCCTGTCCCAATATTCAGCAGAGCTTGATGCACGAATAGATTTCGAGTTTGGCAATAAACAAGGTGGTGATGCTGGTGGTTGGGATGGTAACGACGAAGGTGGTGCCAATAATAATGGTGGAGCACGTGTCGGGGATGAAGATGATTTGGAGGACATGATTCGAGCCCTTGGACCAGATATTTTACTAAATAGCCCGAAAGGTCTAGAAAATTTGGAAAGGGTGACAAAAGCATCGAAGGAGAATGTGTATGGTGTTGAAAAGGGTTGTCCGACACATTGAACATTGCTACGTTTTGTGCTTGAGCTGCTCATCCTGAAGGCTAAGTACGGCTGGTCAGACTGTAGTTTCAATGATCTATTGCATCTCCTGTCATGGGTGCTGCCACAACCAAACTCAGTTCCCACCAACACATACCAAGCGAAGAAGGTCATAAGTCCATTGACAATGGGGGTTGAAAAAATCCATGCATGCCCCAACCACTGTATACTTTTTCGTGACGAAACGTTCAAGTCACTGGATAAATGTCCCCGGTGTGGGGCCAGCCGGTACAAGAACAATGACCTTTACGGTAGGGACAAAGCCTCCATAGGGAAAAAGAGGAATAAGAAGGGTACAAAAAAGGTGGTACAAGAATCTCAACCCCCAGAGGACACTCCATTAGGCAACGATGCAAAGCAGAGAAGAATTCCTGCCTTGGTAACGTGGTACCTGCCAGTGACCGACCGCTTGAGACGTATCTTCCTAAACCCTAAAGAAGCCGCACTCATGACATGGTGGGATGATGAGCGTAAGGTAGATGATGATAAGATTGCACATCCGGCTGATTGTAGTCAGTGGCAAAGGTTTAATGAGAAGCACAAAGAATTCAGCGATGACCCAAGGAATGTACGATTTGGCTTGAGCACCGATGGAATGAATCCCTTCAATGAGAGGATGAGCGACCACAGCACATGGCCAATGATCTTGACCATGTACAACATCCCAACATGGTTGTGTCAGAAGAGAAAGTACCTTCTCCTAACTATTCTTATTTCTGGCCCTAAACAACCAGGCATTGATATAGACGTGTTCCTCGAGCCTTTGATGCAAGAAATGGAGAGGCTATGGAGGCATGGGAAGCAGATGTACGATGCGTTCCGAAAGGAGGACTTTATATGTAGAGCAATAATATTTGTTACTACCAATGATTACCCAGCGTTGTTTGCTTTGTCTGGATAGATCAAAGGGAAGACGGGATGCTTGGTTTGCTTGGATGTTACTACATGGGTGTACCTGGATGCACCCAAGAAGATAGTTTACCTAAGGAACCGATGCTTCTTAAAGACAAGTCACAAGTACCACAGCAAATTATTCTTTAGATTTTATGACAACGCCCCGAAGATTAAACCCCCTCCGGAGAGATGTCATAACGGAGAACACGTGTACAGAATGGTGAAAAACATACACGTCGTCTATGGAAAGAAGAATCCGGATGGGACGAACAGAGATAGAAGCACACCTCCTGTCGAAGGAGTACCTTTCAAGAAACAATCGATCTTCTTTCAGTATCTGCCTTATTGGCCAGACTTGGAGGTCCCCCATGCCATTGATGCTATGCATGTGCAGAAGAATATCTTTGAGAGTCTCATTGCTATCTTGATGGACACAGGCAAGTCAAAGGATAGTCTGAAAGCACGGAAAGACATGGTGCAGCTAAACGTGATGCCACAGCTTCACCCGGTACCTGAGGCTATTGGAAAATACACTCTGCCCGCGGCATGCTTCAACCTAACACCAGACGAGAAGAGAGCTGTATGCACTTTCCTGAGGGGGATCAAAGTCCCGACTAGGGTTTTAGCAAATGTGAAGAAGCTAGTGTCGATGAAGAACTTATCAATAACACACTGCAAGGCTCACGATTGCCATGTGATGCTGACAGTGTTTCTACCTATTGCAATCAGGGCTATAAAGCTAGAGTTCTTGAAAATGGCCATCACCCGCATGTGCTACTTCTTTTCGAAGATCTCACAGAAGACGATTGGCAAGCAAGAGCTGAGTGACTTACATGAATTTGTGGTGGAGACACAAAATCAACTAGAGATGTGTTTACCTCCTGCTTTTTTTGATATAATGCCACATCTCATGATTCACATGGTTCATCAGATACAAGCGCTGGGCCCTTGCTACTTGCATGAAATGTGGTCCTACGAGCGGTTCATGTCGGTTCTAAGTCGATACGTGCATAATCGAGCATACCCAGAGGGCTCCATGATAGAGGGTTATAGTACTGAAGAAGTCGTCAAGTGCTGTTAAGAGTACTTAAAAGTACAGAAAGGGATTGGTAAACCCGATTCTCGTCACAAGGGTAGGCTAGCTGGGAAGGGCACCAGTGGTAGAAAAGTGTTAATCGACCATGATTACAAAGAGATGAGTCAGGCGCATTACAGTGTCTTGCAGAGTACACAACTGATGCAACCGTACATTGATGAACACTTGGCTATCATTATGGGGGAGAGAAATAGCCGTTCGGATGATTGGGTCATAAAACAACACAAGCAACGACTAACTACATGGTTGAAGGACCAAAACATACCGCCTGGAGAAACCATAGACTCTATTACCATCAGTAGTTTAGCGGAGGGGCCATCGAGACAAGTGACATCTTGGAATGCTTATGACATCAATGGGTATACGTACTATACCCACGCAAAGGATAGTAAATATGTGAACCAAAACAGTGGCGTTCGAATAGAGGCTATCGATGGATTGGGGCGAAAGATCCAATACTTTGGCATCATTGAAGAGATATGGAAACTTGACTATGGAAGGGATATAACGGTGGCCCTATTTCGATGCCGCTGGATCAAACAACACCAACTGAACGAGATCGGATTGAGAGTCCTGGACCTCGAGAATCTAGGCTACCAAGATGACCCTTGGGTGCTCATTTCACGTGTCGCACAAGTTTTCTATATGTCTGACCCACAAAGTAACCTCCCCTGAAGAAGAAGACAAAGCACGTGGTAGCCTCTGGAAAATAGCACATTATTGGAGTTGATGGCGTGGACGATGTTGAAGCTTACAATAACTACGATGAGATGCCGCTATCACAGACTTTCCTAAAAAGATCAGTGTTGTGAAAAAGAACCTCCCCAAAGACATAATGCCATTGGAACGAAAAGATGTCAAGGGGAAAGTCGTTACAGCGGGCTAGCTAGTTGTTGAATGTGTAGTGTTTGTGTAAGTGTGTGTTTGTAAGACTTCATTTATGCATGTGTGTGAGACTATATATTTATGTACGTGTTTAAGACTATATATTTTTGTATGTGTGTGAGACTATATTTTATGCATGTGTGTGAGACTACCACTCTATTACTACTAAAACTTTATGAAATCACTTAACACTTTATGAAATGAAGAAATGATTTAAGCTGAAAAAGTGATGAATACCAAAGTTGTATAACTCATCAAGATCTACAACTTTTATTTTGATCATTTCTTCATCTGACAAAGTGATAGTAAACATTGTTCACAAATCAACATGTTTCTCGTATAATTCATGAAACTATGAGTCATATGTGAATTTATGAATAATGTTTACTAATACTTTGTCACATGAAGTGGCCAAAATAAAAGTTGTAGATAGTGAGGATTTCAACAATTTTTATGTTCACGACTTTTATTGTTGAAATCATTTGAGGTTTCAAAATCTTGTTTGAAGTTGACAATTATTAAAATTCAAAATTTCAACTGTTCAAATTTGGTCAAATGAAAATATGATCAAAATAAAAGTTGTACATATTGATGAGTTCTACAACTTTGGTATTCATGAGTTTTTCATCTGAAATCATTTACTCTTTCAAAATATAGTTTCAAGTTGAAATTATTTGAATTTCAAAATTTGAATCGTTCAAACAAAGTCACATGACAAGATGACCAAAATAAAAGTTATACATGTTGATGAGTTATACAACTTTTATGTTTACAACATTTTTATTTTATTTCATTTAATGTCATAAAATTGTAGTCGAAGTTTCAAAATTCAAATTTTTAATTTTTTTTTGTTTTCTATATTGTTTTGACCACAATTGTTTATATATATTTCTTAATATATAGAATAATACAAAATATTATATTTGTGCATATACACAAAAATTTTTAAATTATTTTGTGTTTTTATGATATAAAAAATATAGAATTTATTATTTAAAAAATAGAAACTATTTGTAAACAAGGCTCCCGGCGCCCCGCGCCCGGCCCCCGGCGTCCCTCCCCCGCACGCCGACGACGCATCGTCGGTGGTTGACGGCCGTCTTCAACCTGTGCGCGTCGCCGGCACCTCGTCTCCAGCCTCCACTAGTCCCCACCACATCTCGATCAACAAGGACGACATGTGCTCATTTTCCTCACCCTTTCTCTCCCTCTTCTCTATTGCGTGCATACAATTTGTGATAGCCTGCTGTTTTTTATGTATAATTTAAATTTGTTTTAAATCTTTTAGTGATGCAAACCTTTATAAATTAGTCAGAAATAACATGACTCACCATCACTAAAAGGCAGCTTGCATTTGTTGCAATCCCTAGAACTTATGCTATGTGTTTAGCTGAAACCACATAACTTAAGCTCTGTAAGTGTTTGATGAGAAACTAGATAATCATTTCCAATTTCAGTTTAGCACTGTATGTGTTTACAATATTGTTTAGCACTGCTCGGCCATTTCAGTTTCGAATACATGCATCTTGGTGCAATCTATCGCGCTTGCTTCTTGTTAAACCTCTCGGTTCGTTGTGTCCAGTTAATTGACTACTGCATTTCAGTTGCTGCACGGCATGGCTTTGCCTGTAGGATTTCTACCTGTCTACGTATCTCTATGGTTGATAACAAGTCAAATGATGTAAAACTCAGTTACAATCTGAAGTATTCTAATAACATTGAATTTGAAAACTGAAAATAATGCAACAGCAAGGTTTGTGGACTTCAAAATGCGTGCACTACTACATATATGCCGTGTGTGTATGTACAACAGATATGATCAAACTTTTCGTCTGCATTCGAGAGAAACAACGCGACCTCCTGATACCTTTGTTTAGGTTCCATGTATCTTCAGTTCAGGCAGAGCAGATCGATGGATATGACATTAGGACGTCCTCTGTTTTTTCACTTTGTGGCTCAGGGCCTAACTTTCTGTGTGTGTCAGAGCATCCAAAGCATCCCGGCCAATGCATCATTTTAGTTTTTTTTTTTCTTATATACTGCTGCTACTACTACTACTCCTACTCCTACCACTACTCCTAGTACTTCTCCTGCTCCTACTACTACTCCTTCTCTATTTTTTTTTGCTTATATACTGCTGGTGTGTAGTGGCTGCTGTTGCTGCTGCTGCTGCTACTACTACTCCTCCTACCACTCCTACTCTTCCTCCTCTTACTACTCCTACTCCTCTTACTACTCCTATTACTCCTCCCTGTACTTGCTACTCCTACTGTTGCTCTTCTTTCAGTGATGCTCCTACTACTGCTCCTACTCCTACCACTACTCCTACTAGTACTCCTCCTGCTCCTACTACTACTCCTTTGTTTTTTTGCTTATATACTGCTGGTGTGTAGTGGCTATTGTTGCTGCTGCTGCTGCTACTACTACTACTCCTACCACTACTCCTACTAGTACTCCTCCCCGCCTCCTACTACTACTCCTCTCTCTTTTTTTTTTTTTATATATCTGCTGGTGTGTAGTAGTTGTTGTTGTTGCTACTACTACTCCTCCTCCTCCTACCACTCCTCCTACTACTACTCCTCTTACTACTCCTACTACTCCTCTTACTACTCCTATTACTCCTCCCTATACTTGCTACTCCTACTGCTGCTCTTCTTTCAGTGATGCTCCTACTACTACTCCTACTCCTACCACTACTCCTACTAGTACTCCTCCTGCTCCTACTACTACTCCTTCTCTGTTTTTTGCTTATATACTGCTGGTGTGTAGTGGCTGTTGCAACTACTGCTACTACTCCTACTCCTACCACTACTCCTACTAGTACTCCTCCTGCTCCTACTACTACTCCTTCTCTATTTTTTTTTCTTATATACTGTCGGTGTGTAGTGGCTGTTGCTGCTGCTACTACTACTACCACTACTCCTCCTACCACTTCTCCTACTACTACTCCTCCTACTACTCCTCCTCTTACTACTCCTACTACTCCGCTTACTACTCCTATTACTCCTCCCTGTACTTACTACTCCTACTGCTGCTCTTCGTTCAGTGATGCTCCTACTACTACTCCTAAGTGGCTGCTGCTCTTACTCTACTACTACCACTCTACTGCTACACTTACTCTACTCAACTACTTTCTACTTACTACTCCTAAGGGGCTACTTCTAGCTACTAACTACTTTCTACTTACTACTCCTAAGTGGCTGTTGCTTTCTGTGATCCTTGCTTTGTTATGTCCATCCAAATATTTTAATGGTTAGCATAGAGTTAAGTTAATATACTAAACCTGTTGTGTAGAGGTTCAACTTATGAAACTATTAAGTGATCACCTACAAATTTAATCTAGTAAAGACTTTTCTTTCTGGTTTGTTGATCTTGCTTAGGCCGACTATGTTTTTTTGTGAAGCTAGAACATGCTTGCTTATATTATTGCTTTGTTGCTGGCTGGCACGAATCAATTTGCTATTGTAGTAGTAGTAGTCTTGCCACAGCATAGTCGGTGCCAAAGAGATTCCCCTGCCAAGTTTCATCGATGCCAACAATCGGATCAGAGATGTAATGTTTGCATCGATGCTGGTAGCACAAGTGGGATCTAATAAGTGAAAGTATTTCCTTTCTTTATCAAGTGCTGTGGCTATTATTAAGTGCAAGAGGAAAGACGACGACTACTACTATACTAAACTACTACTACTACTCTACTCTACTGAACTACTATTACTCTATCTACTCTACTCTCTTCCCTAGCTGCTGGCTGCAACTCTTAACTACTGGCTGCTACACTTCTCTACTCCTCCTCTACTCTACTCCTCTACTATTACTCTATCTACTATTACTCCTCCTCTACTCTAATCCATTATTTACCACATCTAAGTTACTAGATTTTGATCTACAGGGGTCTTCCAACCATGTGGCAGCAGCCAGCTATTTTTTGGGAAGCAGCAGCTGCTTTTTTTACACCTTTTCCTCTCTATGTTTGTTAAGCAGCTGTTGCTTTTTTTGTCAAATCTCCCCTCTCCTCTCACTCCTTTGTTTTGTCGATGATGAAATTGTCCAAGTCCATACATTATATGGAATATGAGCTGATGATCAAGAACTTGTGAGGACTTGGCATCATTAGCAGCCGCCCCTACATTACCTTCTCCTCTCTTCTCTGTTATTATGCCTTGATGCTCCAAGTTCAAGATCGATGATGATTGACATGTTTCGAGGCTTCTACCCTGCTACTACTCTTTTTTTGATATATAATCTGTCATTATAGCACCTACTACTACCACTCTACTGCTACACTTACTCTACTCTACAACTTTCTACTCACTCCTACTACTTGCTACTCCTAAGTGGCTGTTGCTCTTACTCTACTACTACCACTCCTTCTCTGTTTTTTTTGCTTATATACTGCTGGTGTGTAGTGGCTGTTGCTGTTGCTGCTACTACTACTACTACTCCTACTACTACCACTACTCCTACTAGTACTCCTCCTACTCCTACTACTACTCCTCTGCTTTTTTTGCTTATATACTGCTGGTGTGTAGTGGCTGTTGCTACTACTACTACTACTACTACTCCTACTCCTACCACTACTCCTACTAGTACTCCTCCTACTCCTACTACTACTCCTTCTCCATTTTTTTTGCTTATATACTGCTGGTGTGTAGTGTCTGTTGCTGCTGCTGCTACTACTACTACACCTCCTACCACTCATCCTACTCCTACTACTCCTCCTACTACTACTCCTCTTACTACTCCTACTACTCCTCTTACTACTCCTATTACTCCTCCCCACAGACTTGCTACTCGTCTTCTTTGCTCTTCTTTGATGATGGATGCTCTACTTCTACTCCTAAGTGGTGCTTTGCTCTTACTCTACTCAACTACTTTCTACTTACTAGTGCTAAGTGGCTACTTCTAGCTACTAACTGTTGGCTACTATTGCTTTTTTTTTGCCAAATCTCCCGACGACTCACCAGGACTTGTTGTCCTATCATTTGCCATCATTGTCTTTGACTTTGTTTGCTAAGCGTACTATTGGTTTTTTGCCAAATCTCCCTCTCCTCTCCTCTCCTTTATTTTGCTGATGATGAAATTGTCCAAATCCATACATTATATGGAATATGAGCTGATGATCAAGAACTTGTGAGGAACTTGGCATCATTAGCAGCCGCCCCTACATTACCTTCGCCTCTCTTCTCTGTTATGATGCCTTGATGCTCCAAGTTCAAGATCAGATGATGATTAACATGTTTCTAAGGCCTCTACCACTGCTACTACTCTTTTTTTGATATATAATCTGTCATTATAGCACCTACTACTTCCACTCTACTACTAAGTGGCTGCTGCTCTTACTCTACTACTACCACTCTACAGCTACACTTACTCTACTCTACAACTTTGTACTCGCTACTACTACTTGCTACTCCTAAGTGGTTGCTGCTCTTACTCTACTACTACCACTCCTCTATTTTTTTTGCTTATATACTGCTGGTGTGTAGTGGTGTTGGTAACTACTACTACTACTCCTACTCCTACCACTACTCCTACTAGTACTCCTCCTGCTCCTAATACTACTCCTTCTCTATTTTTTTTCTTATATATCACGGTGTGTAGTGGCTATTGTCTGCTGCTACTACTACTACCACTACTCCTCCTACCACTCCTCCTACTACTCCTCCTCCTCCTACTACTCCTCTTACTACTCCTACTACTCCTCTTACTACTCCTATTACTCCTCCCCTGTACTTACTACTCTCTCATCTGCTCTTCTTTTCGTTGATGCTCCTACTACTACTCCTAAGTGGTCTGCTGCTCTTACTCTACTACTACCACTCTCATTGCTACACTTACTCTACTCAACTACTTTCTACTTACTACTCCTAAGTGGCTACTTCTAGCTACTAATTACTTTCTACTTACTACTCCTAAGTGGCTGTTGCTTTCAAAGTGATCCTTGCTTTGTTATGTCCATCCAAATATTTTAATGGTTAGCATAGAGTTAAGTTAATATACTAAACCTGTTGTGTAGAGGTTCAACTTATGAAACTATTAAGTGATCACCTACAAATTTAATCTAGTAAAGACTTTTCTTTCTGGTTTGTTGATCTTGCTTAGGCCGACTATGTTTTTTTGTGAAGCTAGAACATGCTTGCTTATATTATTGCTTTGTTGCTAGCTGGCACAAATCAATTTGCTATTGTAGTAGTAGTAGTCTTGCCACAAGATAGTCGGTGCCAAAGAGATTCCCCGCCAAGTTTCATCGATGCCAACAATCGGATCGGAGATGTAATGTTTGCATCGATCTTTGGTAGCACAAGTGGGATCTAATAAGTGAAAGTATTTCCTTTCTTTCTCAAGTGTTGTGGCTATTACTAAGTGCAAGTGGCAAGGCTTACGACTACTACTATACTAAACTACTACTACTACTCTACTCTCTTGAACTACAATTACTCTATCTACTCTACTCTCTTCCCTAGCTGCTGGCTGCAACTCTTAACTACTGGCTGCTACACTTCTCTACTCCTCCTCTACTCTACTCCTCTACTATTACTCTATCTACTATTACTCCTCCTCTACTCTAATCCATTATTTACCACATCTAAGTTACTAGATTTTGATCTACAGGGGTCTTCCAACCCTGTGACAGCAGTCAGCTATTTTTTGGGAAGCAGCAGCTGCTTTTTTTACACCTTTTCATCTCTATGTTTGTTAAGCAGCTGTTGCTTTTTTTTGCCAAATCTCCCCTCTCCTCTCATCTCCTTTGTTTTGTCGATGAAGAAATTGTCCAAGTCCATACATTATATGGAATATGAGCTGATGATCAAGAACTTGTGAGGACTTGGCATCATTAGCAGCCGCCCCTACATTACCTTCTCTCTTCTCTGTTATTATGCCTTGATGCTCCAAGTTCAAGATCAGATGATGATTGACATATTTCTGAGGCCTCTACCACTCCTACTACTCTTTTTTTGATATATAATCTGTCATTATAGCACCTACTACTACCACTCTACTGCTACACTTACTCTACTCTACAACTTTCTACTCACTACTACTACTTGCTACTCCTAAGTGGCTGTTGCTCTTACTCTACTACTACCACTCCTTCTCTGTTTTTTTTGCTTATATATTGCTGGTGTGTAGTGGCTGTTGCTACTACTACTACTACTACTCCTACTCCTACCACTACTCCTACTAGTACTCCTCCTGCTCCTACTACTACTCCTCTGCTTTTTTTGCTTATATATCTCTTTGGTGTGTAGTGGCTGTTGTTGCTACTACTACTACTCCTACTCCTACCACTACTCCTACTAGTACTCCTCCTACTCCTACTACTACTCCCTGCTCTATTTTTTTTTTATATATATCTTTGGTGTGTAGTGGCTATTCTTCTTCTTTGCTACTACTACTACACCTCCTACCACTCATCCTACTCCTACCCTCCTCCTACTACTACTCCTCTTACTACTCCTACTACTCCTCTTACTACTCTTATTACTCCTCCATGTACTTGCTACTCAGATCTGCTTGCTCTTCTTTCAAAGTGATGCTCCTACTTCTACTCCTAAGTGGTGCCGCTTCTTACTCTACTCAACTACTTTCTACTTACTAGTGCTAAGTGGCTACTTCTAGCTACTAACTGTTGGCTACTGTTGCTTTTATTGCCAAATCTCCTAGGACTCGCCCAGGACTTGTTGTCCTATCATTTGCCATCAGCTGGTGCACTTTGTTTGCTAAGCAGCTATTGGTTTTTTTGCCAAATCTCCCCTCTCCTCTCCTCTCCTTTATTTTGCTGATGATGAAATTGTCCAAGTCCATATATTATATGGAATATGAGCTGATGATCAAGAACTTGTGAGGAACTTGGCATCATTAGCAGCCGCTCCTACATTACCTTCACCTCTCTTCTCTGTTATGATGCCTTGATGCTCCAAGTTCAAGATCAGATGATGATTGACATGTTTCTGAGGCCTCTACCACTGCTACTACTCTTTTTTTGATATATAATCTGTCATTATAGCACCTACTACTTCCACTCTACTACTAAGTGGCTGCTGCTCTTACTCTACTACTACCACTCTACTGCTACACTTACTCTACTCTACAACTTTGTACTCACTACTACTACTTGCTACTCCTAAGTGGCAGTTGCTCTTACTCTACTACTACCACTCCTCTATTTTTTTGCTTATATACTGTTGGTGTGTAGTGGCTGTTGCAACTACTACTACTATTCCTACTCCTACCACTACTCCTACTAGTACTCCTCCTGCTCCTACTACTACTCCTTCTCTGTTTTTTTTCTTATATACTACCGGTGTGTAGTGGCTATTGCTGCTGCTACTACTACTACCACTACTCCTCCTACCACTCCTCCTACTACTACTCCTCCTACAACTACTCCTACTACTCCTCTTACTACTCCTATTACTCCTCCCTGTACTTACTACTCCTACTGCTGCTCTTCTTTCAGTGATGCTCCTACTACTACTCCTAAGTGGCTGCTGCTCTTACTCTACTACTACCACTCTACTGCTACACTTACTCTAGTCAACTACTTTCTACTTACTACTCCTAAGGGGCTACTTCTAGCTACTAACTACTTTCTACTTACTACTCCTAAGTGGCTGTTGCTTTCTGTGATCCTTGCTTTGTTATGTCCATCCAAATATTTTAATGGTTAGCATAGAGTTAAGTTAATACACTAAACATGTTGTGTAGAGGTTCAACTTATGAAACTATTAAGTGATCACCTACAAATTTAATCTAGTAAAGACTTTTCTTTCTGGTTTGTTGATCTTGCTTAGGCCGACTATGTTTTTTTGTGAAGCTAGAACATGCTTGCTTATATTATTGCTTTGTTGCTGGCTGGCACGAATCAATTTGCTATTGTAGTAGTAGTAGTCTTGCCACAGCATAGTCGGTGCCAAAGAGATTCCCCTGCCAAGTTTCATCGATGCCAACAATCGGATTAGAGATGTAATGTTTGCATCGATGCTGGTAGCACAAGTGGGATCTAATAAGTGAAAGTATTTCCTTTCTTTATCAAGTGCTGTGGCTATTATTAAGTGCAAGAGGAAAGACGACGACTACTACTATACTAAACTACTACTACTACTCTACTCTACTGAACTACTATTACTCTATCTACTCTACTCTCTTCCCTAGCTGCTGGCTGCAACTCTTAACTACTGGCTGCTACACTTCTCTACTCCTCCTCTACTCTACTCCTCTACTATTACTCTATCTACTATTACTCCTCCTCTACTCTAATCCATTATTTACCACATCTAAGTTACTAGATTTTGATCTCTGTGGGTCTTCCAACCATGTGTGGCGTTAATCACTATTTTTTGAGAAGCAAAGAATCGCTTTTTTACACCTTTTCCTCTCTATGTTTGTTAAGCATTGTTGCTTTTTTTTGCCAAATCTCCCTCTCCTCTCATCTCCTTTGTTTTGTCGATGATGAAATTGTCCAAGTCCATACATTATATGGAATATGAGTCGATGATCAAGAACTTGTGAGGAACTTGGCATCATTAGCACCGCCCTACATTACCTTCTCCTCTCTTCTCTGTTATGATGCCTTGATGCTCCAAGTTTAAGATCATATGATGATTGACATGTTTCTGAGGCCTCTACCACTGCTACTACTCTTTTTCTGATATATAATCTGTCATTATAGCACCTACTACCTTTGTCTATTGCTAAGTGGGCTGTTGCTTCTTACTCTACTACCACTCTTCCGCTACACTTACTCTACTCTACAACTTTCTACTCACTACTTGTCGGTGTTTTGGACCGGGGGATCCTCAACCAACTAGTAAATTTGTACTGCGTGTTCCCGATCCCGGATGGTGATGCAAAGAGACACAAGGTTTATACTGGTTCGGGCAATTGGTGCCCTACGTCTAGTATGAGAGATCAATCTTGTATTCCTTGCACCGAAGTGATCGTAGTAGGGGGTTACAAGCCAGGTGAGAGAGGAGCTAGTCCTGTGTCTTGGCGGGGAGTGATGTGGGCTACTTAAGATGTTGCTCTCAGACGGCAGGGAAGTGTGCGTGTTATAGGGTGTTGTTCTTCGTGAGTGCCTGTCTCTCCCCCTAGAAATGGCCCAAGTCCTTTCCTTTTATAGTTGAAGGGAGGACAGGGGTAGTACATGTGCTAACTATACGGCGTTGTGCGAACGAAGGTGGCGTGTCCGAGCCCTGTAGCCTGTTCTAGTGGCGGCGTGGTCGTTGGAGTGGTCCGTCCTTGAAGGCTGGGCGACGTGGCGTGGTTGCATCCGAACTCGTGCGTCATGGGAGCTCCAGGACTGCCTCAAAGCGGATGGGCGGTCGCGCGTGCGGGTCATCTTTGTGGATTGACTACGCCATGAGGCCGAGGCTCGGTTAGTGGCGCAGGCGAGAACGTGGTGGGGTCTTGGCAGATGTGAATCTCGAGATGGCCGAGGCCCTATCGAGGGTGCCGAGGCTCGGAGGGAGCGGTCGCCTGGTATGCTAGTTCGTGAGGCGATGATGACCTGTGCCGGACTTCCCATGCCGCGTTGTCTTCGAGGCGGGATTGTCGCGGCATGATGTGGGCGCCGATCGTGGAACTGCCGCCTTGAATCTGAAGTGGCGGTAATCTCGCCGCGCCTGTCTCAGCCGGTATGGCGCTGATGCGACCTCATGTCCCGTCGGCCACTCCACGGTGTCGAGTCGTCGTCTGGCTGAGATTGCGGGAGTGGTTGATGTATTAATGGGACATGACATGCTGTCGGGAAGACCGGTCGAGGCGGAAGCGACGGGTTGTTGACAAGCCGGCCTCGAGCGATACGGAGAATAGCTTTCTTATTCGAGGCTGTTCGCACGGGGCCTCGGGCGAGACGGAGATTGGGCTCCTTGCCGAGACCTCTCGCGAGAGGCCTCGCGCGAGGCGGAGATTGCGTCAGGGCGCCGAGACCCCTCGTGCGAGGCCCAAAGCGAGGTGGAGAGCCTGATGGGCTCGGACGGGGCTGGTGATGAGCCCATGGCTTACCCTCTAGCTTTGTTGTTGATGGGATTTGAGTGCCCCTTTTGGTGTATGCTCGGGGTACCCCGTTTTATGGTACCCGACAGTAGCCCCCGAGCCTCAGGGGGAGTGGGTGCACTCTCCCTGAGGGTTTGTCGAGACTTGGTTTGCAGCTGCTCCGGTAGGGATTGTGTTTTGCTTCTTGAGGTTTTGGTGGTGCGCCATGAGCGCTGGCCTTGTGTAGCTTCGAGGCCCTGGAGGAGTGGAGTCACTCCTCTAGGGGCTTTTTCGTGTTTTGAGTGAGGAGTTTTTATCGTGTTGCCGAGCCCACAAGCTTGAGTTGGTCGTGGGGTTTCGGCAAGGTCGTGGGGAGAGCCCCAGAGCCTCTGCACGAAGCAAGAGGGCGGGGTCGGGGTGCCCAGTTTTTTTCAGGTGGCCCTCATGCTTCTTTTTCACTCGGAAAGAGGGGTGGAATGTGCGAGCTACCCTTGGTGGGCACGAGCGGTGGCACTCCGGTGAACTGCTATCGGGTAAGTCCGAGTGGAGGCCCGCGCCCCATTTGCTAGGGGCGGCTAGTGGTCCTGAGACGCACTCCAAGGGTACCAGAGGGTTTCATTAGTGGGTGCCGAGGCCGTTCGCTGGGCCCCGGTGGCTCGGTGCCTCCCTACTGTGGGATCCCATTCGGAGACCTCCCTGCCGGTCTCGGACACGACTTAGGATGCCCCGGCGATTGTTTGCTCGGGCCTCGCCATTCGTGGGCTCGCCCATAGTCATCCTCGACTCTGTTGTTCCTGGGCGGTTGCCGAAACCTCGGGGGGCCAGCCTTGAACCCTGGGACTGTGAACGGGCTCGGTGCCCTTTATCGATTTGTGAAACTTCTAGCGTGGGCTTAGGTCGTTTGTCTTTGTCTTGGGTGCAGGAGGAGCCCTCGAGCCTCCGCCCGGAGCGAGAGGGCGATCAAGGGTCCCCTGGCTTTTTTGTTCGACCCTCACATATCCTTTTCGTCCGGACGAAGGGGTTGTTTGCCGAGCCCATTCGGGTGCGAGCTGGAGCCGCTGGGTCTCGGCAAGGTTGTAGGAAGAGCCCCATAGCCTCTGCACGGAGCGAGAGGGCGTCGAGTTCTCCCGGCTTTTTGTACGCCCCTCGCGCATGAGGGTTTGTCTGCCGAGGCCCCTTTGGGTGTGAGCCTGGGTCGCAGGGTCTTGGCATATCTACAGGAAGGGCTCCCTTGCCTCTGCACGGAGCGAGAGGGCCGTCAGGAGCTCCCCTAGCTTTTTGTATGACCCTCGCGCTTCCTTTTCGCTCGAAAGGATGGGTTGTTTTGCCGAGCCCCCTCGAGTGCGAGCCAGGGTCGCTAGGTCTCGGCAAGTTTGCAAGAAGAGCCCCCTAGCCTCTGCACGGAGCAAGAGGTCTGTCAGGGGTTCCCCTGGCTTTTTGTATGACCCCCACTCTTCCTTTTCGCTCGGAAGGAGGGGTGGAATGTGCCAGGCTACCTTCGGTGGGCACGAGCGTTGGCACTTCCGGTGAGCTGTTATCGGGTAAGTCCGAGGGGAGGCCCGTGCCCCATTCGCTAGGGGATGGCTAGTGGTCCAAAAACGCACTCCAAGAGTATCGGAGGGTTCCTCTAGTGGGTGTCAAGGCCGTTCGCTGGGCCTCGGTGGCTCGACGCCTCCCTACAGTGGGATCCCATTCGGAGACCTCCCTGCTGGTCTCGGACACGACTTAGGGCGTCCCAAGCGTTTCGCTTGCTTGGGCCTCGGCCCCGTGTGGGCTCGCCCGTGGTCGTCCCTGACTCTGTTGTCCTGGGGCGGCTATCAAAACCTCTAGGGGCCCAGCCTTCGAACCCCTGGACCGTAATAGGCTCAGAGCCCGGTTCCTTCATCTAAAAGGAATGGGGCGGCGGGGAATATCTTCCCCATTGGCTCGGCAACGGCTGGCGCGCCTTTTGAGGTGGTTTTCTGGGGAGGCGGAACGATGCCTGCTGCCGCAGATGTCGAGCGCGATGTGGTGGATGGGACGTAACTGTTCCCGCAATTAATGAGAAAAAGGTGGGCACGTGGGCGGTAAAATCGGATCGGGGTTAACCGCGCCGGATTCCGAGGGAAACTTCCCCGATTTCATCGTTCGTACGTTTCGCTTTTACCCTGCATAAATACGCAACGAGCCCCGCCCCTCCTCATCTTACCTTGCATGCGTTAGTTCTGCCTCTATCGAGCCGTCGCTAGAGCAGCGGGCGCCGGGAAGAAGAAGGGAGAAGGGCGATCCAGAGAGAGAGAGAGAGAGAGAGAGAGAGAGGCAAACTCACCACCGCATCCGAGCCCTCCACCGCACTTATGGCCGGTGACATCGTTGTCATCGAGGCGGACCCTTGGGATCCGTCCGACGTCACCATGGAGATGCTTCAGTCGCTCATCGACGGCGGACTCCTTCGTCCAATGACAGACCCCAACAGGCCAGAGTGGATCACTCCGTCGGGCGAGCCGGAGCCGAGGCCTCGCGATGGTTATGTCGTGAGCTTTGTCTCCTTTCACGAGCACGGCCTCGGTGTCCCGGCAGATCGGTTCATGCGGGCACTCCCGCACTACTATGGCGTGGAGCTCCACAACTTCAACCCCAACTCCATCGCACAGGCGGCCATCTTCGTCGCTGTCTGCGAGGGGTACTTGGGGATTGCTCCCCATTGGGAGTTGTGGCTCCATCTCTTCCGGGTGGGGCATACCACTAAGCCAACGGGCACGTCGGGCATGAGGAAAGCGACGAGGGCCGGTGGCTGCACTCTCCAAGTGTGCCAGGACTACCAGCACCTCTACATCCCGGCCCAGCTCGCGTCATCGAATTGTCGATGGTACACGAGCTGGTTCTATCTTCGCAACGATGACGGAGGACTTCCCCCTACACCGGGTGGATCGTGGGAGCTGCCTGAGAGGTGGATCTGGCGGTCCCGAGGAGGATCAGCCCAAGCTGCAGCCGCTTCGGAGGAAATTTGGAGAGGCTACGGGCTGTGGCCTTACCGTGGCTATGGTCGTGGCTACCTTCCACCGCACGGAGGGTGCTGCCTTGATGGCTTGGCGGCGCTACTGCTTGAGATGAGGCGGGTGAGCCCAATGAGGGCATTCGGATGTCCTCCTCCGCCTTTTCGACGAGGAAAATTCTTCGTCGGGTGGGGGAGACGGTGGAGGCAAAGCTGAGGGGCGGCAACCTGACCCCCATCGCGATGCGTCCGTCGCGGGGGTTCCTCTCGCTGGTAAGTCATGCGCCGCTGTAGCCCCCAAGCCTCCTCCATTTCTCCTTACTTCTCGCTCCCTTATCTTGCGTTCGCCGTTCCTCTCTGGGATGAGGATGCGCGCTCTCCGCCACCCATTCCCGAGGACGCGAGGCGGCGGGCGATCAACCCGGCGCATGCCGAGGCGCAGAAAAAGCGGAAGGACGCCAAGGTGGTGAAGCGCACGAAGAAGATCCTCACGCGCGAGGAACAGGACAAGCGTCGCTGTCAACAAAGGAAGGATGGCCTCCCGTTGGAGGAGTCCCCGTCGCCGTCGATATCAACAGATGCCTCGGACAGGGATGACGAGGACGAGATGGGGCGAGGTCCCCTGGACCATCTCCCTGACGTAGGGGAGGTGGTGCCCGGGGCGTTGGCAAGTAGCCCGACACTCCCGGGAGGAGGAGGAGGAGCTGACCCGGGGTCGGCAATTGCCTGCTCCGGGGCCGAGGCCGACACGCCCGAGGCGTGAGCGTTGGGCAAACGCGCCGTCAGCCCGATGGGCTCTACGGCGGCGGTGGAGCAAGTGGCGGTGGAGGCGACACAACTGCCCCCGCAGAGGACCGAGGGGGCACCGGGGTCCGTTGAGGACCAACCGGCGCCGATGAACATGGAGGCCATGCCTCTGCCGCCGCCACCGCCTTTGCAGACAAGGGTCGCCATGGCGAAGCGGTTGCCGCCCCGCTTGAGGTAGGTGTATTTTTGGTGGGGTCGCAGTGCTTTCCGTTTGTTCTTTTGTCTTGTGCTGACCCTGTAAATGTTTTGTCCTTAGCCAGAAGCGACCTGCGGAGGTGCCTACCTTGGCACCCCTTAAAGCGCTCAAGGTTAACCCCGGCTCCACCGCCCACTGGGTGGTGGAGGCGCACGCCGCCCTACAACGTGGCGCAGCGTCGGCAAGGGCCGACCCGAAGGAGCCGGCCACCCAAGGAGGGGCTGCCGAGGTGGCCCTGACACAGGAGGGGGAGGGAGCGCCTCCGCCCTACGATGGCGAGGCCCGTGGATCGGATGCGGCCGAGGTTCCTTTGGCTACCGAGGCCACCGAGATTGAGGTCCCCGGGGTTCAATATGCCGGGGCGATGGAGGCCGCGGGTACCGGAGCCCTCGCAACCACCGAGGCCACGATGGCGGAGGCCGGAGCCCCCGAGACCACCGAGGCCACGATGGCGGAGGCGGAGCCCCGGGACCACCGACGGACGAGCGTGATCGTGGCGGGCTGCAGCCTGTGAAGTGGAGAGGAAGGCGGCGGAGGCCTCGGTGCACCCTTGGTTCAAGGCTCTTTGTTGTTGTTGGGAAGCGCCCGGGAGGTGGAGGTCCTTCCGATATCCTCGACGATACTTCCCAAGCGCGAGAGATGGCCAGCCGCCAAGGTGGTGGTGTCATGGAACAGTTGGCTCCAACCCCGGGCGAGGGAAGTTCGGCCCTCGCGTGAGTACGACCGAGCCCCATGGGTGGGATCACCGCGTGTTCTATGATAGAGCCGGGATGACCCTAGGGTGGAGCCCCTGTTTGCTCTTGAGGACGCGGCCGAGGGCGGTCGCTGGGACACGTTCGAGCAGTACCACTAGCTGGCGGAGCGGTCATTACGGACGGCTCTATCCGTGGTGGCCAACGATCTGCCCGGAGTCGCCTAGGTTCGTCCTTTCTTTTCTCATGCGGTGGTCTTTTTTCAAGTTTTCTTTGTAGGGATTGACCCCTGCTCTGTTTCCCCCAGGAGCTCGAGACCCGGTCTCTTGGGAAGTCAGTCTTTCTCCGGCGGGAGAGGGACATCTAGGACCAGCTTCAGCAGCAGAAGGGCCTTCTTACAGGCGCCAACGAGCTCCTATTGGCGCGGAGCGCATAGGTGGAGGACCTCCGCTTTCGTTGTGCCGACACGAAGGTCGAGGCGGCCACGGCTCAGGAGCAGCTCGCCCCTCTGGCGACACGGGTCAAGGAGTTGGAGGAGGATCTCACCCGCGTGGCCAATGATCGGGATGCCTTCAGGTCTCGAGCCGAAGAAGCCGCGGCCTCGGGCAAGGCTCTTGCTGGGCAGCTAGGAGCGGAACAGAGTGCGCACCAACTGACAAAAGGCGCTTTGGATGAGGCCTTTGCAGCGGTCGAGTCCTCACGAACCGAGGCTGTGGTTTGGAGGGGAAAGGCCGAGGGTGAGTCCTAGTCCCTTTGTTTTATTCGCTTTTCTTATGTTCGTTCCCTAACTTCCTGGTGTGACGCAGAGCTAGGGAGTGAAGCTTCCAGGGCGACCGAGGCTTCTCGGGTCGAGGCTCAGTGCCTGAAGGAGAAAGCAGAGGCTTTTCGAGTCGAGGCCCGACACTGGGAGCTTAAGGCCAAGGGTAAGTTCCGTAGGCTTCCATCCCTATTTAGCTTGTTTTTTCTCTCGCTCAACCCCTTTCCGTTTTCCATGGTGTAGAGTCGCAGGCGGAGGTCACCTGGGAGGCCGAGGCTTCCGTCGCGGTGTAGACGGTGCTCGAGACCGAGGTCAAGGAGCACGACGCGGCTGAAGGGTGCCGCTCGTGCCGCCTCGCGAGGCCCCGTGGTCGAGGGGTTGATCCAGCAGACTCCCTTGGGAGCCGCCCGTTGCACCGAAGCGGTCAAGAGCGTGAGCGGCTCGAGGAGCGCTGCAGCACGGGCGTCAAGCGCAAGACTAGTCATCATCATCGCCTCGACTACGTCGATGTTGACCTCCACGCCATCAGCGATGGCTACGTCTTGCCCGATGATGACGATGAGGCCGACAAGGTGTTGACGAAGCTGTTGGAGGCGGCGGAAGGCCCTAGCACGGCGCTGGCAACGTTGTTTGAAGAGGAGGTGGTCCCTCCCACGCCGTCTGCCGATGCCGAGGTCCAGAGCCTTGACCTGGGCCCAAGCGGCCATGTAAATAGGATAGGAGTTAACTATGTATCGTAACGTTTGTGGACGTGGAGGCCTTTCTTTGGAAGTATTCGTGTTCCTTTAATCGCTTGTCTTGTATTTCGAGCTTCGCCTCTTGTTGTCTCTCGATCGATTTCTTTGCAAAAACCTTCTTGGAGCCTAAGTCGTCCCCTTGGGCGAAAGGTGGTGAGGGAGCACCGTAGCTCGGAGGCTTAGGCTGTCTCGCGACTCTACCGGCCTTCTGGCCCTAAGACGGGCTTTCGGTCCTTGGGTTTTTCGCAACTGATTCGTCAGAGCATACTAGAGGGTTTGGTGTAGGAATTTTTTTGAAAAACGACTAAAAAATAGTGCATGGGATTTAGGGGGGAATCCCCCATCTAGCCCCCGAGGGAGATTCGGTTCTGCAGAGGCAGAACCGAGTTTCCCTTGCAGTGTCATCATATTGCCGAGACCCAGCGATGGGCTCGGTGGGGTTCTTGAAAAATTAGAACAACTAAAGAACGCTTTTCAATTGTATTCCGAGAAACAATATATACAATGCTTGGAATTTTAAGGGTAAAAGCGACATAGCTATTCTATATTCCAAGCGTTGGTGAAGATTTCGCCCTTTTCATTGGCTAGCTTGTAGGTCCCGGGCTTCAGCACTTGGGCGATGATGTACGGTCCTTCCCATGGCGGGGTCACCTTGTGGCGACCCTTGTTGCTCTACGCCAGCCTCAACACCAGGTCGCCTACCTTTAAGTCTCGACTGGATGCGCTGGCCCGAGATAGCGCCCGTAGGGTTTCTTGGTATTTAGCCGAGTGTAGTAATGACGACGCCCTCGGGCTTCCTCAATTGGTCGAGGTGATAGCGCCCTGGGTTCACGTGGCATCGAGGTGATCTTGCTCGCGTCGTGCTCGGGCGAAGTGGCAAGAGCGACCGCCGAGGCGCCGCCTTCATACTGGCCGGCCGTGACGTCGCTGTCGACAAGCGGGTTCGAGGTGTGAGGAGTACCATGTCGTACTCGTGCCCTAGAGACATGAACTCTAGGTTCCCAAACCAGACCACCGTGCCGAGACGCAGTGGTCGTACAGGGTCTGCCATCCGGAACATGTTGGGATGATGAAGCTGACACGCAGATGCCCCTACCTGGCGCGCCAACTGTCGGTGTTTTAGACCGGGGGATCCTCAACCAACTAGTAAATTTATACTACGTGTTCCCGATCCCGAATGGTGATGCAAAGAGACACAAGGTTTATACTGGTTCGGGCAATTGGTGCCCTACGTCTAGTCTAAGAGATCGATCTTGTATTCCTTGCACCGAAGTGCTCGTAGTAGGGGGTTACAAGCCAGGTGAGAGAGGGAGCTAGTCCCAGGTCTCGGCGGGGAGTGATGTGGGCTGCTTGAGACGTTGCTCTCAGGCGGTAGGGAAGTGTGCATGTTACAGGGTGTTGTTCTTCGTGAGTGCCTGTCTCTCCCCCTAGAAATGGCCCAAGTCCTTTCCTTTTATAGTTGAAGGGAGGACAGGGGTAGTACATGTGCTAACTATACGGCATCGTGCGAACGAAGGCGACGTGTCCGAGCCCTGTAGCCTATTCCTGTGGCGGCGTGGTCGTTGGAGTGGTCCGTCCTTGAAGCCACTGGGCGACGTGGTTGGTCGTCGATCCGAACCTATGCGTCATGGGAGCTCCAGGACTGCCTCGAAGCGGGCGTGGCGGTCGTGCAGTGGTCATTGTGGGATTGATCAAGCGTGAGGCCGAGGCTCGATTAGTGGCGAGGCGAGTAACCGTGGTGGGGTCTGGCAGATGTGAATCTCGAGATGGCCGAGGCCCCTGTGAGCTTTGAGGCTCGGAGGAGTGGTCGCCTGCACGCTGGTTCAGAGGCGATGATGACCCGGGCCAGACTTCCCATGCCGTGTTGTCTTCGAGGCGGGGATTGTGGGGCACAGTGCGGGCGCTGATCATGGGCACAGCGCCAAAATACAGTGGCCGGTAATCCTCACCACGCCCTGTCTCAGCCAGTATGGTGTTGATGCGACTTCTTATCCCGTCGGCCACTTCGTGGTGTCGAACCGCCATCCGGCTGAGATTGCAGGAGTAGGTGACGCATTAATATGACGTGACATGCTGTCGGGAAGACCGGTCGAGGCGGGAGCGATGGGTTGTTGACAAGCCAGCCTCGAGCGATATGGAGAATAGCTGTCTCATTCGAGGCTGTACGCACGGGGCCTCGGGCGAGACGGAGATTGGGCTGCTTGCCGAGGCCTTCCGCGAGAGGCCTCGTGCGAGGCGGAGATTCGTTAGGGCGTCGAGACCTCCCATGCGAGGCCTCAGGCGAGGCGAAGAGCCGGTGGGCTCGGACGGGGCCGGTGATGAACCCATGGCTTACCTTCTGGCTTCGTTGTTGACGGGATTTAAGTGACTCTTTTGGTGTACGCTCGGGGTACCCCGTTCTATGGTACCCGACACTACTACTACTTGCTACTCCTAAGTGGCTGCTGCTCTTACTCTACTACTACCACTCCTTCTCTGTTTTTTTGCTTATATATCTTTCTGGTGTGTAGTGGTATTGCAACTACTACTACTACTCCTACTCCTACCACTAATCCTACTAGTACTCCTCCTGCTCCTACTACTACTCCTTCTCTGTTTTTTTTCTTATATACTGCCGGTGTGTAGTGGCTATTGCTGCTGCTACTACTACTACCACTACTCCTCCTACCACTCCTCCTACTACTACTACTCCACTTACTACTCCTACTACTCCTCTTACTACTCCTATTACTCCTCCCTGTACTTACTACTCCTACTGCTGCTCTTCTTTCAGTGATGCTCCTACTACTACTTCTAAGTGGCTGCTGCTCTTACTCTACTACTACCACTCTACCGCTACACTTACTCTACTCAACTACTTTCTACTTACTACTCCTAAGTGGCTACTTCTAGCTACTAACTACTTTCTACTTACTACTCCTAAGTGGCTGTTGCTTTCAGTGATCCTTGCTTTGTTATGTCCATCCAAATATTTTAATGGTTAGCATAGAGTTAAGTTAATACACTAAACATGTTGTGTAGAGGTTCAACTTATGAAACTATTAAGTGATCACCTGCAAATTTAACCTAGTAAAGACTTTTCTTTCTGGTTTGTTGATCTTGCTTAGGCCGACTATGTTTTTTTGTGAAGCTAGAACATGCTTGCTTATATTATTGCTTTGTTGATGGCTGGCACGAATCAATTTGCTATTGTAGTAGTAGTAGTCTTGCCACAGCATAGTCGGTGCCAAAGAGATTCCCCTGCCAAGTTTCATCGATGCCAACAATCGGATCAGAGATGTAATGTTTGCATCGATGCTGGTAGCACAAGTGGGATCTAATAAGTGAAAGTATTTCCTTTCTTTCTCAAGTGTTGTGGCTATTATTAAGTGTAAGTGGCAAGACAACGACTACTACTATACTAAACTACTACTACTACTCTACTCTACTGAACTACTATTACTCTATCTACTCTACTCTCTTCCCTAGCTGCTGGCTGCAACTCTTAACTACTGGCTGCTACACTTCTCTACTCCTCCTCTACTCTACTCCTCTACTATTACTCTATCTACTATTACTCCTCCTCTACTTTAATTCATTATTTACCACATCTAAGTTACTAGATTTTGATCTCTGAGGGTCTTCCAACCATGTGGTAGCCAATCACTATTTTTTGGGAAGCGAGAGTGCTTTTTTACACCTTTTCCTCTCTATGTTTGTTAAGCAGTTGTTGCTTTTTTGCCAAATCTCCCCTCTCCACTCATCTCCTTTGTTTTGTCGATGATGAAATTGTCCAAGTCCATACATTATATGGAATATGAGCTGATGATCAAGAACTTGTGAGGAACTTGGCATCATTAGCAGCCACCCCTACATTACCTTCTCCTCTCTTCTCTATTATGATGCCTTGATGCTCTAAGTTCAAGGTCAGATGATGATTGACATGTTTCTGAGGCCTCTACCACTGCTACTACTCTTTTTTTGATATATAATCTATCATTATAGCACCTACTACTACCACTATACTGCTACATGGCTGCTGCTCTTACTCTACTACTACCACTCTACTGCTACACTTACTCTACTCTACAACTTTCTACTCACTACTACTACTTGCTACTCCTAAGTGGCTGCTGCTCTTACTCTACTACTACCACTCCTTCTCTGTTTTTTTTGCTTATATATTGCTGGTGTGTAGTGGTTGTTGCTACTACTACTACTACTACTCCTACTCCTACCACTACTCCTACTAGTACTCCTCCTGCTCCTACTACTACTCCTCTGCTTTTTTTGCTTATATACTGCTGGTGTGTAGTGGCTGTTGCTACTACTACTACTACTACTACTAGTCCTACCACTACTCCTACTAGTACTCCTACTCCTACTACTACTCCTTCTCTATTTTTTTGCTTATATACTGCTGGTGTGTAGTGGCTGTTGCTACTGCTACTACTACTACTCTTCCTCCTACCACTCCTCCTACTCCTACTACTCCTCCTACTACTCCTCCTCTTACTACTCCTACTACTCCTCTTACAACTCCTATTACTCCTCCCTGTACTTGCTACTCGTACTGCTGCTCTTCTTTCAGTGATGCTCCTACTTCTACTCCTAAGTGGTTCTTTGCTCTTACTCTACTCAACTACTTTCTACTTACTAGTGCTAAGTGGCTACTTCTAGCTACTAACTGTTAGCTACTGTTGCTTTTTTTTGCCAAATCTCCTAGGACTCCGCCCAGACTTGTTGTCCATCATTTGCCATCATTCTTGCACTTTGTTTGCTAAGCAATTTGTTGGTTTTTTTGCCAAATCTCCCCTCTCCTCTCCTCTCCTTTATTTTCTTGATGATGAAATTGTCCAAGTCCATACATTATATGGAATATGAGCTGATGATCAAGAACTTGTGAGGAACTTGGCATCATTAGCATGAGCCCCTACATTACCTTACGCTCTCTTCTCTCATTATGATGCCTTGATGCTCCAAGTTCAAGATCGATGATGATTGACATGTTTCGAGGCCTCTACCACTGCTACTACTCTTTTTTATATATATTGTTGTTTTATAGGACTACTTTAGTTTATTGCCCTTTTGATTTCTTATACCTTCTCGCGTACTCTAAAGCACACTTTCTTGCATCTATTAGAACAAAGCGTGAAATAATGTCGCGAACATGAACATAAAGGCACTGATGCCCCGAGCATGATGAGCACCCAACCAATGAGGAGCAAGCACTAGAGGACCAGCTAACTCAGGAGCAGTTCGATAACGAGTTAGAAAAGGATCTAGAAGTGATGCTTACTCAGGAGCAGAGTGACGAGGAGGAAGGGGGAGCAGAAGGAAGAGCAGGAGAGTCTGCTAAAGGCGAAGAAGAAGAGGATGACTCAGAAGAGGGATATGAAAGTCCCAAGGATCCTTTCTCATGTGAAGCTAGAGGGAGGCCAACGGAGGAAGATTTGGACAAGGATTTTGACCCAAAGCGAGGAGGTAGGGAAAAGCCTTAGCTTGTAAATTTTGCTAAAGCTTTGGTTGTGTTATCTCTGCTAACACTTTGACCTGTCATATATACAGGTCCCTCCTAAAACTCGGAAAAGACGACGTCGACGTCCACGACATCTCGCTGGACAAGACGGAGTAGAGGAAAGGAGAGCGGAGGCAACAGCCACAGAGACGGATCACGATGCCTCTGCTCCACTAACTCAAGACACAACGACGACTACCAAGCCTAAGAGGAAACGAGGGATAGAAAAGGAAATCTATATGCAGATAATACATGATATGTGATAACGGAGGTCGGGTCAAATAGGGAGATCCTTGAGCCGAAGGAATTAAGAGGAAAATTTCAGTAATGCGATCGGTGCCCTAGTAAGAGATAAATTGAACCCAACAATCCCTAACTAGAAAGATGTACCAGAGAACATAAAGAATGCACTATGGGATAGGCAGCTGAAGGTCAATTTTAGATTTTCGGAGGGTAAGCATGAATTGGTAAAAAAAATGCTATCAGGATGATGGGAGAGTCATTATGACGTTGGAGGTCGGAGCTCAACACGAAGTATATCCAAAAGGGGTTAACTCCCTTCAACGAGTTCGGCAAAATAACTCCTAGTCAATGGGAGGAGCTCGTGGCTCAGAAGACTTCACCGGAGGCATTAGAGCTCAGTGCCCGTAACACCGAGTTGGCGAAGAGGAACAAACACCACCATCATCTAGGCCCCGGTGGCTACTATGCCAAGGAAGAATAGTTTAGGAAGATGGACGAAGAGGCCGCAGCTGCTGGGAATATCGATGTGACGAATTTGAAGGTACGCTCAAGGAACTAGATATATGCGAGGAGTACAGAATCATCCGGTAGTAATCTTAAGTTTGATAAGCCAGAGACCCAAGAGGCGGTATCAAGGATACTGAAATATGTTGAAGACAAGGAGAAGGGCTCAGTCAATCCTTCTAGAGAGAGGGATGAGCTTAGCCTTGGCTTGGGAAACAAGGAGCACACAGGCCGCGCCAGGGGGCTAGGGAAAAGGACGACCTGGAAGCAAGGATTCGAAGAGGACAGGCACATGTACAAGAAACATGGCCGAGACTGGGAGACTAGTCTTGAGCTCCAAGTGAAGGCTCTAGTTGCAAAGGCGCTGGAGGAGCAAGGACTATCTATGGAGCCATGGATATTAGAGACACCACCAGGAGAAGTGGCATTAGTTGGTAGCCCTCCGAAAGTTCCTAGCAGCCAAGGTTCCACTGCAGCCACAACCCTAGTCGATCGCATACGAGAACCAACTAGTTGCACCTTGGTGTTTCTCAGTGGCCGGCAGAACACTGTGATGGAGGTGGCAACGGGTGTGGCACATCCTCCCGATGGCTTACACCATAATAATAAGATACCTTCGGACTACACTAGGGTCGAGATGCATACAATGAAGCCCGAGTTTATGCAGTGGAGGATAGACTACCCAACTCCTGAGGGGCTGGTGTTAATTGGAGACATTATGGGGTAGTTCATCCTCTGGCACAAACGGGACATTATATTGACTGCTTCGCTGCCTCCCCCTCTCCCAAATTTGGAGCGAGTTGTTGAGGTTAGGGAGATATTTTCACCGTCTCGTGACCCCCACATTCCTGAGATGCCACATTCTTCCCCGCCTCCTAGCGAGCATGTGCCTGATGAGATGCCACAACCTTCTTTAGCTCGTACCGACCAAGTGCATCATGAGATACCACAGTCTTCTCAACAAGCATAGCCGATACATGAACAACGAGTGCCTCCTGAAGAAGCCGCAACACAAGAAGATGAGGACGTGCCTAAATGGGAACTCCGAAGAAGCATCCAATCACCATAAGGCCGGTTTATGTTCGATCAAAGACATCTCGTGCGGTGTCCAAGTGGTATTCCATGACCAGTTCAAGCACGAGAACCAAGTTAAAAAAAGTCCCATCACGGGTTACGAGGAGGCCGTTACTAGCAAACTCCACCAAATTGCAAAGCGGTATCCAAATGTTGATGCCATCAAATGGTCAAAGGATTGCCCAAAAACATATGAAAGAGGCAAGCCTTCCTACCAAACCGGGACATCCAGCGCCTACCACTTGGAATGAGAAGGTTCCATGATTGGTACTTTCATGTGTTCTCCCAACGAGCATAGATATCATACAAGCATGCTTTCCCACCGGCACATTTGGAAGCCCAATGGGAAAATTGTCTTTGACTTCAATGACAAGCAAACATGCTTTCAACAGGGAGAAATGGAGATGAATCTAATTCGCACGTGGTGTCTGTAAGTTCTTGTCCTCTCGATATGATATGAATGTAATCTTTGAATTTTGTTGTAACCAACCCACGCCCGTGATTTGTAGAATGCAAGTGCACATTGTCAAACAAATGCCAAGTGTAAAAAGTCGGGTATGTGGACCCTCAAGCTATAGCCCAAACAAATTTCAATTACCCTAAACGGTGGACACTTGATGCCAAAGAGCTAGCTCTGCAAAGACTCTTGGGAGAAAGAGCACATCTGTTTGACGAAACCAAGGAAAGAGACCCTTAAGGTTACGACATACATTGCCCTAGTTTTCAAAAAATCTCCAACAACACTCTACTATATGGCTACCATACAACTTCGAGTAAGCTCAACTCTATACTTAAAGCTTTGTTCGATATATTTTATTTGATGCAAAAGAGCTTATCTAGTTCTATGATTAAATCCATGCAAAGCAACTAATTGGATTTGTATAGCCAAAATCGATGTCGGGAGGAGCATGGCATGGGTCTTTGATTCATTAGATAAGGAGGCGACATACAAAGACTTCATATCGATTCTCAAGACATATACATATCGACAATCCTCATTAGCTTATATGTTTCTATACATACTTGTAACATTCACTTTTGGATACTAACAAGTTGTATTTGCTAAAATAATTTGAATAGGGCATTTAGGTTCTATGTCACTAATTATCATGGATGGCATGATCCAGTAAGGAAAAGCTGGCTATAAAAACACTATGAGCGGTAAGTGTAACTTACTTCTTCAGTACTCCATTACATGGCTGTCAAAAGCATTACTTAACATTTTCATATGCAAAACACACAGTGCCCCAAGCAGAATCCTGGGAGTGTACATTGTGGATACTATATATGTACTATAATGAGTAACACCGGTGCCTACAGGCAGTGTTTTCCTAAATGCTAAACGATAAATAGTCGGTCACCTACCGTTTAGCCATTATTCGGGCAAAACGTCCCATTAAACGGGCTAAACGGCCAATTAAGCGGAGTAAACGGGTGATTAAACGAAAAATCCAAGCACCACCATGTAGCGTTTACGGTGTTTAAACGGGCTAAACGACCGCTTAGGTGAATAAAGGTGCTTACAGGAGACACTCCTTAAGGGTAAGTTTGAACCTCTTCACCGTAGTATAAAAACTTCGTAAATGGTATGAAATACTAAACGAAACTTGTTCTCTTGTATTGAGAGAAGAGAAAGGAATGAAAAGAGACCCATACAAGGATGACCAACTCTTAGAGCTCGTCGGTGACCTTTGCAACTTCATATTGGACCAGATTGTACACGCGTCGAGGCGCCTACCATGACCGAAAGTCCGAAGTTAGGTACAAATCCTCGATACCAACACCTTCGTGAGACCGAAAGACTAGCTCTAGGACGTTGATAACAATGTGTATGGAATTTATATATTTAATGATGGATTATATATATTCTTGTGAATTGGACTTGTAATTGTAGTTTATAGAATACTCTTGTACATGTAGTCGCGGTCATGCGGCATGCGTTGACAACGTGAAAGCGGTTCGAACGCTGCTGATCGGGAGGCGTTCGGCAACGCGAACGCGGTTCGAAAAGTTGGTCACGGGGCGTTCGGCAACGCGAACGTGGTTCGGAACGTTGGTCGTGGCACGTTCGGCAACACGATTTTCAATTGTAAATTTGATTTTTTTCAGGAAAACGTACTGTAGGGGCGGTTCTAGATTGAACCGCCCCTACAAATACCTGTTTGTAGGGACGGCTGGTAATACGAGCCGCCCCTACAAATCTATTTGTAGGGACGGCTGGTAATACGATCTACCCCTACAAATTGATTTGTAGGGTCGGCTGGAAACACCAGGCGGTCTGGGAACCTCCCCTATAAATGCATGATTTGTAGAGACCCCATGTGGGGCTGGTGGGCAAACCGCTCCTACAAATGGTCTACAACCACCCCTAAAAACCCTTTTTGACGTAGTGCCCACATAGTGCATGGTGGCCCTAGTGGTTTAACCCATCATCCGAGTTGCTCAACCAGATGCACACAACAGGAGACCGGCTCTTTGCCGAAAGTGCCAAGTGGATTGCCGAGTGTTTTTTGGGCACTCGGCAAAGAGCTTCTTTGGCTTCTTTGAGAGAAAAGGAAAAAAACATTCGCAAAAAACACTTGGCAAAGAAGCTCTTTTTGTCGAAGCTTTTTTTTTACACTCGGCAAAGAAGCTTCTTTTCTTGAGAGTTTTTTGACACTCGGTAAAGAAGCTCTTCCGAAAGTGTTTTTTTCACACTAGGCAAAGAAAATTTCAAAGCACATTTTGAAGCAGTAAATTAATTCAAATAAAAAAATTTCAACTACAAAATTGTATAACTCATCAAGATGTACAATGTTTGTTTTGGTCTTTTCTTCATATGACAAAGTGAAAGTAAATTTGTTCACAAATCTAACATATCTCTCTTGTAGTTTATGAAACTACAAGAGAGATATAAGATTTGTGAACAATGTTAGAACGACCATGTCGGATGAATAGATGATCAAACAACCAAAATAAACTTTGTAGATCTCAAAAAGTTATGAAACTTTGTAATTGACAACTTTTTTATTTGAAATCATCTTGTCATGCAAAACTGTGTTTGAATTTCAAAAATTTAAAATTCGAACTTCTCAAACGACCTCGGATGGAAAAACAACAAAAATAAACTCTGTAGATCTCAAAAAGTTATGAAACATTGTAGTTGGCAACTTTTTGATTTGAAATCATCTTGTCATGCAAATCTGCATTCGAATTTTAAAATTTTGAAATTAAAATGTTATAAACGACCTTGGATGCAAAAACTTCCTAAACTAAAAGTGTAGATATCGAAAAGTTATGAAACTTTGTAGTTTACAACTTTTTTCTTTGAATTCGCTTTTAGGACCTCAAACAAGCAATTTACACTCGATTTAGTATAATATGGGAACCAAAGCGGAATCTAGATATAGGTGGCGGTGTGGTGCGTTGCTGGTTAGAAGAAGGGCGTGAGGGAAAGGTCGCGGTTGAATCCGCCGGTCTCAGAGCCACTTAATTTTTCATGAAAAATGCTGGGAGATGGTGGTATTTCGCCGATGGGGACCTCCACCGATTAAAATTCCATTTTTTTGGGTTTTTTGGTTCCAACTTTGCAGTGTGTAGGGCACTCGGCTAAGAAGGCCTGCTGAAAGCCTCGACAAAGACACTTTCGGCAAAGACGCTTTTATCGGTTCATTTTTTTTGCCGAAAAGACTTCGGCAAAGCCTTTGTCAAATATAAATTGAGCTTCGGCACTTCGGCAAAGCCAATCGAGTTCGATAGTGATGTACAGTCGCTCCCTCTATGGTACTACATATATATAGAACACATATCTTGAGCGCCGCTAAAGAGAACGCATGCATAAAAGATTACTTCCAAGCCAGAGAAGCTTCGACAAGCAAGGGAGCAATCTTGACGTGCCACTACTCCGTGCCAGCCAGTAGCTTGACCGGGACCCCCCAAAGGACCAAAGCTTGCACTGTAGCATGCTGGTGGGCACTGCTTCTTCGTGATTCCTGGGTCATGTTGTCTTCAATGGACCCCATACAGCTGTTCATAGAAAGTGACGGAACATACATTGTGGTGGTGAAAGGGACCATCCAGCCATGCCGCAAAGGACAAATTGCTAGCTGGCTCCACAGTCATCAACATGCATGGTATTGTCAGAAGACTTTTGTTTTTATTCTAAGAAATGAAGTGTTCAATCATGGGTAATTAGGTTCAAAACGTTGGCCTACCGCTGATTTCCAAACCAAATATGCAATTAGTTTTTTTCGTCTACATTTAATCTTTCTATACGTATCGCAAAGATTCGATGTAACGAGCATCAGAAGACTTTTTGGGAAGTATTTTTGAACTGAACACCGGCTTATTAGAGCGAGGTCACTGATGAGAGCCAAATACTTGGTTACAAAGTCAAGCTACGAGAGACATGCAATCAAATAGTTGTCTTCTATTTGTTTATAAAAAAAAAGTTTTTTATTATTTTGTGGTGCTATGTCTAATATTGTCTTTCCTATTCCATCTCACATATTAGTTACTATTTTATATTTCTAACTAATAAAAAATACTTGTATTAAATAACACGTTTTTCACATTGTTCATTTTCCAACACAATAGACATGATAGATACTATGTAGACTCTATCTAGTTATGATAACCACCTCTGTGTATTATGAACATGCATTTAGTTCAAACATTAGCATAAATAATTGTTGTTCTGAATATTGACAACAATGGTAATTCAAATGTAGATTTAAGGTAGATTATCTATCATAATAGTACATAGATAATTAGATCTAAATTTGGATTCACTTGTGATAGGTGGCTAATTTAAATATAGATTCAAGGGTTAAAGTTCATGTTGTTTTACACAATAGGAAAGATGGGTAATATATGAAATAGATCTTGCACAACAACATATGTTGGTAATTTGATTATAAACTCAGGGGGGTACATTGTATCATCTTTCATAATGGTAGAGGTGGATAACTTATAAAAACTATTAGTATATTATTTTAAATTATCTTTCATAATTGCTGAGATCTATATTCTAGTTATACATTTAGATGGTTGTTTCAAATTTCTTTCATAGTAGCAAAGTTGGTTCATTAAGAGAAAATTTAGGGGGTTATTTTGAATTATCTTTCATACTTACAAACATTTATAGTTTAGGTGCAAATTTAGGAGTTCCTTTTGAACCATGTTTCCATAGATGAAAACAACAGAACGGAAGTCAAACGGATATCCTTGTTCCGAGTCTTTCGTCTAATGGCCAGATGTTTCTGATTAACTTGAGAATTTCTAATATTTATCTTTTTTTTCTAGCGCGTCTGGTGAGAACTAACGTGGAGACTGGCCTCCAATTAGTAATAGTCTACAGAAAAAAATTAACAGGTTATTTTCAATTATCTTTGATAAACTTCAGATGTAGTTTTAAGGTAGATTAGCTATCATAATAGTAGGTAGATAATTAGATGTAAATTTAGGCTCACTTTAGATAGGTGGCTAATTTAAATATTAGATTCATGTGTTAAACTTTAGGTTGTTTTACATAATAGCAATGATGGGTAATATATCGTATGGATCATACATAATGACATGTGTTGGTAATTTGAATGCAAACTTAAGGGTATTATCTTTTTATAATGGCGAGGTCTATATTCTAATTGTAAATTTAGAGAGTTATTTTAAATTGTCGCTCATAATAGCAAAGATGGTTAAATTATCTCCTCGGGTCGTCCCATCCACCACAGTCATGGTGCGGCGGTGGCCGCTTCACCGACCTCGCCGGGTCCAAAGGTGCAAGGCGGTCGATTCTGGTGCCCGGGTGGCAGATCTTGAGCCTTGTCGGCTGGATTCAAGCGCACCAAGTAAGGGTTGGTGCATGGGGTGGCATAGCAGAGGCGGCGGCCCGGCTAGGGTTGCTTAGGGACCTGTGCTTTGGCGGCCGGATTCGTGGTCTTAGGGCATGTGGCGGCAATAGCATGTGGTGGGCCACGACTCAGGGTCTCTGGCAATCGAGGGCAGGGCAATGACAAAGCAGGGTGCCAGAGCCGGCGATGGCAGCCGGCAACGGCTTTTGGCATGCGGCGGTCTTACACGTGCGGTAGAGTCAGGTCGTCTGCTCGTTGCCAATCAACAAGACAGTGGCGGCCCGACATAGTCTGGCAAATTGCTGCGTGGAGCCAAGCGCCGATTCCCTCTGAAAACAGGCTTCTGTGGGAGGCGGTGACAGCCACGACGGCGGTGGTAGCAGGCATGGGGCTCGCATCTTGGCCCGACGTTTGTGCTAGAGGGCTCCTTGGGTGAAAGCCTTAGCGACAGTGATGCCTGTGGGCACCATTTCCCCTGTTGGGGGTGTCAGTCCCCTCTTGCATTGTCTTACAAGGTGAAAGCCAGTCTATTTCTTGGATGAGCGACGGTGGTGCCATCGGCGTCGCGTCCTTCTTGAAGGCATCGTTGTTTGAAATCCATCGCATCTTCGATGTCGCCTTTAGTGGTCGCTCTTCGCTTCTCGACGCCTGGCTGACGTGTGGAGGCGGGTCTTGCAGCGTGAAGTTGGAGCTGCTACATTGGGGATGTGGTTTGGCAATGATGACACGAGGCGAGCCCCCATTCTTCAAAGTCTAGGGTTCTACTTGGAATGTCTGCAACTGCTGGGGGCAAGGCGCGGGATCGAGATAGGAAGTCGGAGCTGCTCTTCGCATTATGCTTGAGCTTGGCAACTATGACCTGTAGCGGCCTTTTGCTTCGGGCCCGTCGGAGGGTGGGTCGCGTGTGGTCTGCCATGGAAAGTCGGAGCTGCTCGCTGCTATGCAGTCATGCTCGGCAACGATGACTCATGGCAGTGTTTGTACTCTGTCGCATCGCGTGAGTAGTTTAGCCCTTCGGATGCACTGTGTTTGGCATCTGTTTTGGTTTCCCTTTCTTTTACATAAACTAGACTAGATGGTACCCCTATGCTGTTGCTGGAATTTTGTAGTGTTATATAGAAATATAATTTATGGAGCAGCATATGTTGAGAAAATGCCCCATAGTTGAATAATTTTGGCTTCAACATATTTAACTTGAAACCTTAAACATGGTAGACAATCACCCATCTTCAATGACTGAGAACAGGAAACCATCCAAATACTCACGTGGAAGCTATAGATAGCAATCTATTTATGAATAAATAATGATGCAAATACAAACCATTCGTTCCTTCTAAAAAAGCACGACGTGAGGGGAAAAAAGTGGTGTACAAAAGTGAGCATTGCTTGGGTTGTCACCTGGAGCTTACCAGGTATGTAATAGCAAATATTACATTATTACATGGAGAACACACGTTGGAGAATTAGGTAACCATAACATAGTACAATGTCTGTTGGATTAGGAAAATCATCCACCTGATGATAGGGAAGGATAGAATAAAAGGAAAATGATACTGAACTTTGAAGGCAAGATGTAGAAAACAAATAAATTACTAATTTGTTTAATGTAATTGGGCCTGGGCCGGCATGTATGAAGTAGAAGATTGCATCTATTCGCATGCCTGGAGATGGATTCACGGATAGACGTGACCGAAACGGAAGCTTGGTGCATCCTTCAGGCTTCAGCGGCGGTGGCAGCTAGTTCATATTTAACTTCCTCGTCCCTCCTCTCCGCCGGCGCCAGTTGGCCTGCGCGACGAAGCTGCGCACGTTGGCCTTGGAGACCCGGCCGGTGGACGAACTGCAGTGTGTAGTTCCAGCGGCAGAGGCCCGGCCTTGTCCTTGAGCGCCTCCACCGCCCCGACGCTCATCTACCATCGACGACGCCGTGTCCTCCTGTCCTCCTCGGGGTCGTGGGCTTTGGCTAGAGAGCTCGGTTGGTGAGGTGATCGCTGACTTGCAGTAACGCTGTGAAGTTGCATGATGCTGTGTTGTCATGAGCTGAAGGGCAGGCAGATTCTTTAAAGGCATAGCAGCACATGTGGAGAGAAGATGAGCAGGTGGGGGAAGATCAGCGGACTGCAGCAGGATTGAAAACGGAGAGGTCTCTGAGCTACTAACATGGACATACTACGGGATGCTTCAGTTGTTTAGTGCGTTTACTTGACAGGAAGTGATGTATAGTGGGAATTTTTTTATTTTTAACACTTTTTTAAAACTATTTTCAAATATGACATTGTTTTTTTTTTTTTTTTCAAAACTAACACTCTTGGTCGCGCATTCGCATGCGCGCCAAATCACGTTGCCGCGCATGCATGGGCGTGGTAGGAGCAGCTTGACGTGACAGCGACTTAGGCCGTTGAACGTTAACGCGGCCGGGCTGCCACGCCACAGATCTGGGCGTGGCAATCGACGCGCCACGGCGCATGGCGCGGCACCCCTTTGACACGGAGGGACAGACACCTAGCTGGCCCATGCTGCTTTTGTGTAGGGTAGGTGCAGAGAGACTACAGTACTGGTGGGTAGTGTCAAATCATCTAGCCCTACTCATGTATATATAAGAGCAGATTACATTTCTTTGAACCATATTTTATATCTTCAGTTTAGGTGTAAGTTCTATATTCATCTAGTGTAAATTGATTATTCTTAAATGAGAATGATCATAATTACTTGAATATTTATCTGACCATTTTTTGCCTTTTTATTTTCTGTATATTTTATTTGGTTTTTTTTTGAAATTTTTAATTTGGCTTCAATAGAAATAATCTGCTAATTTTTTGTTTTATTTGGTTTTGCTTTGAAATCTTCTAATTTGGCTTCCATAGAAATAATACGGGTAATTTTTTATTTTATATGTCTATCTTTGATTTAATTTCGATCATTAGATCTTAACCTCAATGGTTATAAAATTAAAGTGTTTCGTGGCCTTAAAATATTCGATTCTATCAACTGTCCGTTTCGAGTGTTTTATTGGCATGTGACGCTCTGGGTGTCAATGAGTTCCCAAAATACTCGAGTAGAAGCTAAACTACTATATGCAATTAAAATTTTATAGGGTATTATTTTTTTTTCAAATGGGAGGGGGACATGAGCCCCTACTGCCCCTTTGGTTCTGGCAATGGCACAATTATTGTTCTCAAACGTGTGTAACAATGTGAACAACTCAGCACATCCTCCGTTTGAAAATTGAATCTAGGAACTAAAGTTTAGTCCGTGTCTGACGTTCGGATACTAACTGTGATAATTAAATATAAACTAATTATAAAACTAATTGCACGTGGGCTATTGCATGTAGCCGCAGGCAGCAGGCAGGGGGAGGGAGCCGGCAGGCACGCAGGCGGCTTACGCTGTGGCTTGTCGCCTCCACCTCCGGCGCTGCCGCTGGCTATAGGCTGACCTCTAGCTTGCTTCGAGTGGTGCAAAGCTGCTGCAGCGTGTCGTTGTGCTGCCTGCCTGCCTGAGCAGCGGGCAGCGGCCATGTGCATACGGCAGCAGCTCCCACTGGCCACTGGTAGGAGGACTGAATGGGAGATCAGAAATGGCTGGTGGACATGATGGTTCATCGCGATTCATTGCATTGCCTGCCCTCGCTGCTGCTGTGAAGAAACAGTGAGATTGGGATTTCACTTCACCCTTTTTTCTTTTCTTTTGCGGTCCAATTCCGGTGAAAGAAACCAGCCAAAGCGCGACACTGTTACACGCTGAATGGCTGAGGGGTGAAAAAGTGACAACTGGGGCTGAAATCCTTTTGTGCTGGTAATATTACTCAGTCGAGAGCATTTCTTACTTTTCACAACGACGAAAATAACCTGCAGCTTTTGCTACTTTTCACTGCTCTGCAACCGCGTTTGTTGATATCACTGAGTTTAGAGCATTTCTCACTGCATTGGAACAAGCAATAATGCACTACACTCAAATAAAGACATGGAAAAAAAGGAAAAAGAGAAAAAGGAAAAAATGGATCGAAGCAAAGGATTGAGTAAGGGTATGGTCGTATGGATGGACCACATCTCCATCTGATGATGTGCTGTCAAAAGCTCAAGAACACAGAGCTAGGTAATCCTAGGTGCTTTGCCTCCTCCTGCTGCAGCTGCTACTGCAACCACAGTGCAACTTTCATTAAATATATATTAAAAAATTAATATTTATGATATATAATTAGTATCATTGATAGATATTTGAATCTAAATTTTAATAAATTTATTTAGAGATAGAAATGTTGTAATGTATTTTCTATAAATATAGTAAGTTATCGACACGTGAATCGAAGCGATAAACATTAAGGGACATAGGAGTACTTGCCATCCCAACACATCACACGCCACATGACATGCTAAAGCGTTTTCTCCGCTGCAGCTGCCGTAACACCAACCATGCACTGATGCACTCCACGCCTCTCCCTACGCCTAGCTTATCCATCATTCCTGCCAAGAGAGTGGCGGGGTAGAAGTTGTCAGAACTTTGCCGGCTCGGCTCGGTTTCGCCGCTGCCAATAAAAGGGTGTCACGCCATGCTTGTAAACCTAACTTTCAAGCAGCAAAAGCATAAGGCTAGCTAGGTGTCCGTCTCTCCATGTCAGGGGTGCCGCACCAGCATTGTGTGGCGCGGCTACGAGCACCAGATCCGCGACAGCAGCTCGCCACGCTGGCCGTCGGCTTAGCCCTGCTAGTCGCTACGACGCGCCCGCTCCTACCCGGCGCCTCCATGTATGGCGCGACAACGTGATTTTCGCCGTGCCATGGAATAGGCGTGGCTAAAAAGTATTAGTTTTAAAAAAATGAGGGAAAAAGATTATACTTTCTGAACCCATCGATTGGATTGGAACCGTAAATGTTTTTTCACTTAGGGCCGTTTTGGTATAGCTCCGGCGGTGTCAAAACAGCTTCAGCCGCAGCTTGTCCTGGTAGAGTAGATTCTCGGTGAAGTGAAACTGTTTTGAAAAAACGTTTATGAACAGCTTCTCCTATCTTGGGACGAATGGCTAAGAGAGAGAAATATCCAAGATGCCCCTTGGTACATTACTTGCGTAACCTTTGAGTTGTATTTTGTAGGTGTTTCTATATTTGAGTGCTTTTGAAATAAAAAAGTTAATATAAATTATAGGCAACTTCGAGGCATGCTTGGCGATGCGTCATGCCTCGAGGCGGGCCCATCCATCGAGGCGCTGGCTGGGCAAGGTACCGACCACGTGCCAGGCTAGGGAGCCCAGTGCCTGCGCTGGCATGTAGGCCTCCTCCAGCGCAGCCACCTGAAGCACCAGCCAGGAGGCCGGACAAGTTTGATCACGCCCGGTGGCCCTTCCAGCCACGAGCCTTCGTCTCCACGGAAGTTAAATGATATCCTTGTTCCAGTCTTTCGCCTAATGGCCGATGTTTCGATTAACGTGAGAATTTCTAATATTTATCTTTTTTAACACGTCGATGAGAACTAACATAGAGACTGGCCTCCAATTAATAATACTCTAGAGAAAAAAAATTAAGAGGTTATTTTCAATTATCTTTGATAAACTTCAGATGTAGATTTAAGGTAGATTAGCTATCATAATAGTAGTTAGATAATTAGATGTAAATTTAGGTTCACTTTAGAGAGGTGGCTAATTTAAATATTAGATTCATGTGTTAAACATTAGGTTGTTTTTACAATAGCAATGATGGGTAATATATCGTATGGATCTAACATAACACAGCATGTGTTGGTAATTTGAATGCAAACTTAAGGGTATTATCTTTTTATAATGGCCGAGGTCTATATTCTATTTGTAAACAGAGAGTTATTTTAAATTGTCATTCATAATAACAAAGAAGGTTAAATTATCTCTCAGTTTCGTCCCATCCACCATAGTCATGGTGCGGCGGGCGCCGCTGCACGAGAAAGCCGGGTCCGGGTGCCGTGCTGGTGGTCACAGATCCGTGCTCGGGTGACCAAATCTGAGCCTTAGCGGCTGGATTTGGCGTGACCTAAGTAGGGGGTTGGCGCTGGGGGTGGCGGCCATGGCAGGCGGCAAGCTAGCTAGGGTTGCCGGACTTGTGCTTTGGTGACCGAATCTTGTAGCCTCGGGGCATGTGGCGCGCCAAGGTGGGGCACCACCTGCTGGAATCAGCAGCTAGCCAGCGCAGCTGGAGGTCGGCGGGCAGCCGGTTAGTGGGTGCCGTAGTCGGCGTATGGCGTGTGCAGTCAGCTTGCATGCGTGGTCTTACACATGCGGTAGAGTCATGTCTGGCTCGCTTCCCGATCATTGGGGTAGCGGCCGACATAGCCGCAGCTATCTTGACTCTGCGTGGATCCCGCGTCGATGCCTTTGTTATGAACGGGCTTTCTATGGGGAGGCGGGATAGCTATGACCGTGGTGGTGGCGGTGCATGGGGTTTCGGCATCTTGGCTCGGCGCTTGTGCTAGAGGGCTCCTTGGGTGAAAGTTTTAGCGACGTGATGCCTATGGGCACCATTTCCCCATCAAAAAAGTCGGTCCCCTCTAGCATCGCTTTTACAAGGGTGAAAGCCTAGTCTATTTCTTGGATGTGCTCTTGACGATTGGTGCCATCGGGCGGTCGTTGAAATTCATCGCATCTTGATGTCACCTTTAGTGGTTGCTCTTCGCTTCTACGCCATTGGATGTGGTAGAGGTTGGTCTTGAAATGCTGGGAAGTCGGAGCTGCTACATCGACGGGTTCGCAATGATGACACGATGCACCCAAAAGAGAACAATGTAATAGACCCAGCAAGTTAAATTCTCTAAGGCATATTATTTAGTAGTGGTGGACCTGAACATTACTCATAGAGTTCCACATGCCATTGCAAGTCGTGGCTTTGTTCCTTTCCTAGGCCATTACAAGACTACTTAGTATTGCAACTTTGGTCCATGTACTACTGGGTTAATATTATAATGTGTTTGTTCCATCAAAAGTTTGAAAGGTGATGAATGTTATATATCCTAAAAAGAAGAGCAAATATTTTTAGTGTAGTCGAAAAGTGGTAAAAGTTTTGGCTGCTGATGGTTGGGTGGTTCAACAGCATGATAGGTGGGAGAGCCCCTCGTCGGCCAACCACCTGGCCACAGCCTATCGGCCATCAGGGAAGTCGGCTGCCACGCTTTCAGCTTAATCGGCCAATCAGCCGACAATGTACCCATCGGCCTTCAAAGGTCGACAGGGGTCCCATCGGCCGCCTACACGCCGATAGAGTACTAAAATTGCAATAAACCTATAATAGGTTCTAGATTTGCAAATTATTATTTAAAAATGTTATTTCAAAAATCATTGTTGTAGCTGATCATGACGGCCTTGGTGAAGGTTGTTCATCCCGGTGTATCGGTGGTCGCCACGGACATGATGGAGTTGATATCGATGCTGACGTGCTGGCTGGAGCTATTGTCCACCAGTTGTTACCGCCAGAGAATATGCCGAACTCAACAGCAACAACCCGACCGTCACCCGTCGCATTCAAATAGTTGCTGCTGTTGAAAAGGTTGATGTACCCGCCAAACGTTGTGTCCACATTGGGCAGGACGCCGCCGCTGCTCAGGTGAGCCAGGGTGCGAGAAAGAAGGCCATCCCGTCGCCCGTTCGAGATGACCAGTTCTGGCACCGCTGGTACTGGCTGGAGTTGGTCGGGGTGATGTTGAAGGAGAAACGCAGTGGTGGAGCTTGCCGCCTCGCCGGTGTCTTCATCTCACAGCGGCACTGGATACTCTCTTCACCACACTCGACCTGTGCTGCTGTTAATTGACTCGGAGAGGAGGTTCGTTGTCAGCTCGATACCTCTGCTTCTGACGAACTCGGCGTCGGATGGCACACACGATGTCGAGACTGCAGGGGTCATCAGCAGTTGAGTTGCTGAAGTTGTAGCTGAATGAAACCGATGACGATGAAGGTACGTGCAGGCATAGCATGAGAAGATGCAGTGAAGAGGCACACGAAAGCGAGAGAATATAAGGGGCTGATGAGCCTCAGGAAGCTATCGTTGAGCTTTGGCAAGAAAGCAATGCTTCGTATAGTGCACTGTGAGATCCAGACCACGGACTGGATGTCGATACATATATGGCAGCTAAGTTCTGCTTTTTGTTTATTGAGTATTGACTGGCTCGCCAGTGACCGTGACTTGAGTCAAGGGATGACGCAGTCAAAGTCCTACTCTATGGTTCATATGGCTTCCGCTGTTTCTGTACAGCAATAATTGGGACTGTTCAATGCAGGCTTCCCTCGTGGTCAGTTTAGGCCCTGCTTGGATCTAGCCCTCGTTTAGTTGAGGCCAGAATCGGCGCCGCCGTAGCGCCTGTAGCTACAGTCGCGCCTGTAGCTACAGTGTACTTACTGTAGCATTCGCTGTATTTGGTAATAATTGTTCAAACGTTGATTAATTGTAGGCTCAAAATGTTCGCCCCTCGTGAAAAAGTACAAACCAAACTGTGCAATTAGTTTTTGATTTCGGCCAACATTTAGTACTCCATACACGCATCTTGCAAGAGTTTGATGTACTTTAATCTTCTTTTTACATAGCCGCCAAATTTTAGATTTTGGGTGAATTAAACAGGGCCCTAGTTTACGGAGACTATTTGCATGTCCTATTGGCAGACGCATGGAACACCTCCTGCTCAAGACCTCAGCTCTTTTATTTGCCCATTGATTTTTCAAATAATATAATCTCGAATAGAGAAATGAGCGAAACTGAAGTTCTACTACTTGAAAAAGTTGTTCAATTTTGTACATCAGCCGGTCTCCTTGTAGCTATAATGAAGAAACGACGACGACGACGAACGACTCGGCTCACGGGTCGTCTCCCCTGCATGTGTTGTTGACTTGCTGCTTGGTGGTTGCCAATTAAAGGCTGCACCCACAGAGGACGGTGGGTCTCCACCAAACGTCGTGATTGAGAAAAAGGTGACGAGTCACTGCACGACAGTTCCATGATTGAGAAAAGGATGTTAATGTTTATACTATCTATATGCATGGTTCATTCAAGCGTTCACGATGGTGATAAATGATATTAAGCGCTGGCACAATGTAAATAAGGCGAGTCCCAAAGAGAGTTCCAAAGGAATTTCATTCTTATTTAATGATGCTACCTAACATAATAGCGATCTTGCTGAGTTGACTAAAAGAAAAGGTCCCTCTAGGCTACGTTTTTACGTAACGCAGGTTAAAAGCATCTTTATATGAGTACCTAAAGACGCTTTTGAAGCGATTTGAGAACGACCCAATATAACACGATATTATACAAATTTTCACTGTCAAAAGGCATCTAAAGACACTTTTTAATGATATTGAAAATGTCTCAAAACGATTAACGGTGTTAGAACATGCTTTTAATGGTCATGCGATATATAGACACATTACAAAGTGGCATATATCAAACAACGCTTCATTATCAATTAGAGATGCTTTTTGATGCAGTACCTAAAGATGTCTCAAAATGACACTTAAGTTAGACACACTTTAAACCGTTAGTAGGGTTTTATACATTGCAAAGCATATCAAACAATCATGCATAGCTACATAATGATGCATCTTACTATTATAATTAATTGAGGCCCCAATTTGGAGCCTCCATGTTTATCCTCACCAGATGCTTAGAAAAAAAGATAAATGCTAGAAATTTCATATTAACGTAAACATTTGCACATCAAACTAAGACTCTAGCCAACCATCACCACTGGATATTTTATTTTTTCTAGGAAAATTATCCACATTTATAGATGAAACCGTTTTTTACTAGAAAAACGTTGAGCGTTTGGAGAAAATCTAGATGGTCATACCGAGTACCTTTTTTTGGGAACGGTCATACCGATTACTAACATTCATAGTTAGTTAGATGTAATAATAAAATATCGGACGAGTCCTACTAAACCGTTTCTTCATGAGAAAAAACGTTGACGTTTGGAGAAAATCTTGATGGTCATACCAAGTACTAACATCCATAGTTAGTTAGATATAACAATAAAATATCTTACGAGTCCCCTTAATCATGTCACGCGATAATGCATTATTAAACTATAATATCTGCAGTACCGGTTCATAGATTAGTTAATAAAATATATATATTAATAAAAAAGTATAAGTATTAATAAGATATCACATTATCGACATTCCACATTTAATTAACAAAAATATTGACATGAGTTGAATCCTATTAATCACGTTACATGGTAATGCAGTATTACAACATCATATATGTAGTAACGATGTTCATAGTTACTCTAATAAAATATATGTATTAATAAAACAAATATATGTATTACTAAAATATTATATTACCGACATTCACAATTAGTTCATAAAATATGCGATGAGTTCTACTAATTACGTTAACTTGGTAATGTATTAATAAATTATCATATGTGTACACTACTAGAGAACGTGCTCTTTCTGCCGAAGTGCCACGTGGTTTTAGAGTGTTTTTTTCGGGCACTCGGCAAAGATTGCCTCTTGCCAGTGTTTTTTTACACTCGGTAAAGAGTTTCTTTGCTTCAGTGTTTTTTTGACACTTTCGGTAAAGAGCTTATTTGCCCGAGTGTTACTTTTTTTGACACTCGGCAAAAGAAAATTTCATTGCACATTTTGAAGTATAAATTAATTCAAATCAAAAGCATTTTCAACTATAAAGTTGTATAACTCATCAAGATGTACAATGTTTGATTGGTCTTTTCTTCATACGACAAAGTGAAAATAATTTGTTCACAATCTAACATATCTCTCCCTGGTAGTTTCATGAAACTACAAGAAAGATATATAAGATTTGGTGAATAATGTTAGAACGCACCATGTCGGATGAACAGATGACCAAACAACCAAAATAAACTTTGTAGATCTCGAAAAGTTATGAAACTTCGTAATTGGCAACTTTTTTTATTTGAAAAAATCTTTGTCATGCAAAATCGCTGCTGCTCAATTTCAAAATTTTAAAATTCGAACTTTCCAAACGACCTCGGATGAAAAACACAACCAAATAAACTCTGTAGATCTCGAAAAGTTATGAAACATTGTAGGATAACTTTTGATTTGAAAACATTTTGTCATGCAAAATCAGGTTTGAATTTCAAAATTTTAAAATTCAAATTTTGTAAACGACCTCGGATGGAAAACTTCCTAAACTAAAAGTGTAGATCCTGAAAAGTTAAGAAACATTGTAGCTGACAACTTTTGATTTTGAAAAACATTTTTTCATGCAAATCAGGTTTGAATTTCAAAATTTTAAAATTCAAATTTTGTAAACGACCCGGATGGAAAAACTTCCTAAACTAAAAGTGTAGATCTCGTAAAAGTTATGAAACATTGTGAAGTTGACAACTTTTGATTTGAAAACAATTTGTCATGCAAAATGTGTATGAATTTCAAAATTTTTAAAATTCAAATTTTGTAAACGACCTCGGATGGAAAAACTTCTAAACTAAAAGTGTAGATCTCTGAAAAGTTATAAACTTTGTAGTTTATAAATTTTTTGATTTGAAAACATCTTGTCATGCAAAATCAGGTTTGAATTTCAAAATTTTAAAATTCTAATTTTGTAAAACGACCTCGGATGGAAAACTTCCCTAAACTAGTAAGTGCAGATCTCGAAAAGTTATAAAACTTTGTAGTTTTATAACTTTTTTATTTGAATTCGTTTAGGGTCTCAAATATGCAATTTACACTCGATTTAGTATAATATATTAGGAACTAAAATGGAATCCTTGCATACTGTTTTAGAGTGTTGTGTAGTAGTGGGAAGTGCGATGCACGTTGGGAGGTCTCGGGTTCGAATCGCGTTCGGCAGTAGCCATGAAATTACGCGATGAAAAATGTTCGGAGATGGTGACGGTCAGGTGGGGACCTCCAACGATAAAAAAAATCTTTTTTTTGGTAAAATCCCATTTTCGGGGTTTTGGTTTCAACTGGTTAAGTGTCGCGCACTTCGGCAAAGGCTTTCTTTGAGTGCGTGATAAAAAGACACTCGGCAAAAGTTGACTTTATTGCCTCGTTTTTTAGAATAGTGCTGTTCATTGAAAGTGTTACACCGCATTTAAACCATTTGCTCGAAAGTGTTTTGATATATTTTGTATAAAGCTTGGGACACTCGAGTAAACTATGTGAACTGTAGTGGTAGTAGTATTTATCGTGTCTACTATATTAGTTAATCTGTTATCAGAAAATCTGCAGAATGTTAATATTTAAAAAATATGAGAGGCAAACAAATAAGATTTGACATGTGTTGTCATAAACTGAAATTAAATCTCTAAATTTGGTACGTGAATTATAACACTCTGCTATTTACGAACTATAATTCAAATAACCCGTAATTTTGTATCTAAATAATCCCACTTATGTCACTAACAAAGTTAATAAAGTAAAACTTTTGGATGATGAAATTAATTATCCACCTCCACTGTTGTAAAAAACAAAATCAATATCTCTAAATTAATGCAACAATATAAGTTATTACGGCAAATAAATTAATAACCAATTGCCATCTTAAAAAGTTTATGTTGATCAAAGTATTATGCCATGTAGTAATATATTTTTAAACTTAAATAAAAAATAGCTTCAAATCTACATGTGTCGATAGTAATATAGTTATTATGACAAATCAATTCATTAATAAATTCATTGTTATTTAAATAAGTTTATTATATGTTGATTAAACATGATTTCATATCAATATTGGTAATCTAATTTTAAGCATTCTCACGCTTTTTATAAAAACAATAGTACCACAAAATATTTAATTATTTTGTATATATAATTTAATAACTTGATTGTCGCTGTCCAAGTTGTAACGATTTTAATACCATTTAGTAGTTAAGAGTGTAGTCTCTAAATCTATAATATTTTTTTTAATCCATAAAAGTAGATATTATGACAACACGCTGAAACATGGCTTGACTGGGATCTTAAGAAGTCAATGTATTCATCGTGAGGATATGCAATTTATAAAAGTGAACCAGCATCTCACAAAAGTCGCTAAAAATATTGTTTCTCCGTTTCAATGTATTATAGAGATTTTAAGATAACCTAATAGAGAATACAAGAGATGGGGTATTCCTTTTATTTCTAAAAAGAGACCTTCGTCCCACGTGATTAGAGGTACCTACCAACTTTATACATCTATTTACAAAAC